>CAIJEN010000009.1:0-600000 GCA_903819635.1 Aureobasidium vineae
CCGATGGAGATCGATCATACCATCCAGGAAAGGGAAGCCATCGAGGCTCTTCTGCGTATGGGCTCGGTATAGACGACAGTCAAAACTCCATGTTTGATGTTTGAATTCGTTCTGGTTCGATGGCCGATTTGGCCTTCTATCTGGCTCTGTAACCCAAGCGCGTGGGTATGAGTACTTTTTGTTGTCCTTTGGATGATTGATACGACACTGGGTACCAGTCTCGGCTAACGCAATGTCAAGTGCTGACTGTGGGCGAGGTCCTGGATTGACATGGGTGGCGTCTGTTTTCGATGCGGCATCTCCATTCTTGTCTTTGTTATCGTCAAGGCGAGCATTTTCTTTTTCTGTTTGAAACGATGGCATTGATGAGAAACGAAAGAAAGAGAGAGTATGCAAATAATGAGAAGGGAATATCATGGTGAGGAGGGAGAGAGAAGGAGAATGACAACGGATCAGGAAGAGAGAAGGCCTTGAGCTCGTGCCTATTGTTGATATTACAGGCGCTGGAGCTCGGCCACTCACTCCACGGTCCTGCAAACCTACGTAGTATCTTGTACAAGCTCGCCAGGTCAGACAAAAGAGGTCTCATTAGCTTGATGAATCTCAGCTTCTTGACCATTGGCGAACCTCTAATATCAAAGCTCGGCAACAGCCGTTGATACAAAGAACAATGCGCAAAGCACATGTTAGCAGGACCTGTGAGCTTGTAATGTACAGCTGTTGTTAGTACGGTCTGTTGGAAATGCATACCTGATCACGCCTTTGCCGGCCTCAATATCAGTACAGCATTCGATCAGCAAGACTGCGTAGAATGCGTCAGAACCAGTCTGCATAGATGGCGGCACTGAGTTTACGGACGCTTGACAAAGACCAAGATTGAGAGAAGAAAGATTCAAAGCCGAAGAAAAAAGAGGAAGACGGTCATCTTTTGCATGTTCTGCGTTTCTTTTGACGGCGCACGGACTCTATACGCACGCGACATGAGTCCGCCGCCGATCACTCGCCTACGCCGGTCTATTAACCACCCTTTCTTCGATCTGCCTTGACCTTTTCCTCTTGCAACAAATTGTACATTTTTGACCTACTCTCAGTTTCGTGTCGTCTTTTCGTTTCCTGGATTACGAGTTTTACGAATACAGAAACACAATGTACGTGCCTTCCCGACGAGGAAGTCAGACGATCCTCTTCAAAACCAAATACGTGATCGGGGTGGTGGAGACTTTCTCATGCGGATGTTGGGGAAGGAATACACACGAGAGTGGTTTTGGTGATTGAATATAAGAAGGCTTCACAAATGCTTACTTGTGGTATATCGACAGGCCTCTCTCCGCTGCCGAAGTGCAGGCTCACCCCGAGTTTCCGTACATCACATGGGATCTCAAGCCTCAGTCTCAGGGCAAGTTGTCTGTTGCAAAGGACAGAGGAGGACCTCTTGATATTGCGTGGGAGGTGCATGGTGAGGGCGAAAACAAGATGGTGGTAAGTGCATTTTCTTCTTATTCTACTACGTTCTTCTATTTCCGGCTGTGTTTTTATCGTCGGAAGAGGAGGACTGCATGGTTGCGTTTTTGTTTGGTCAAGTTGTGATTATCGTTTCTCTATCTACAAGTTGAGAAAAAACATGGTTCTAATTCATCTATACAAATCAGNTGGATCATGGGACTTGGTGGACTCAAGACCTCATGGCAAAGACAGACCAAGGACTTTTCCCACAAGCAGGGATCAAAATACTCGTCTCTGATTGTCGACAATCGCGGTATGGGCGAGAGTAGCAAGCCAATGCAACGCTACTCGACCTCTGAAATGGCAAAGGATCTCCTCGAAGTCATTGATCACGTCGGTTGGACAGCAGAGAGACAGTTGAATGTTGTCGGTATCTCGATGGGTGGCATGATTGCCCAAGAACTCGTAAGCAACAATTCTACATCAAGAAGGCTTTTGAGGAATTGTTGACATTCTGATACANNGGCATACATGATCCCCAACCGCATCGCGACACTGAACTTAATCTCTACAGCACCTCGTCTCGTCAACACAGTCGGCTTTGTAGAAAACCTGCGTAACCGCATCAACCTATTCATCCCTCGCAGCCTGGACGACCAAATCGCCAACGTCAAGCACAACATCTACACCCAAGCCTTCCTCGACGCCCCAGACACCCTCGAATACAAAGTCCAGCCCTTCCCAACCAACGGCGACCGCTTTGCTGCACAAGAGGTCGCAAAGCGCAAGATGCCCCAATATTTCAACCGCACAGGCTTCATGGCACAGGCGATTGCTGCGGGCTGGCACCACAAGACTGATGCTCAGCTCAAGGAGATTGGTGACAAGGTGGGCCGCGAGCGTATTCTGGTGCTGCACGGTACAAAGGACCGCATGATCACGTTCCCCCATGCAGAGATGTTGTTGAATGGACTAGGCGGCGAGGAGAGCGGTATCCGCAAAGCCTTCTTCGAGGGGCAGGGACATGTGGTGCCCATTGAACTCAGACAGGAGTTCAACAAGCTGATTGAGGAGATGGTGGAGAAGGGCAAGACCTTGAACGCCAAGGAATAAGTACTGAACGGCGGTATGAGGCTACAGTGGGCGTGAGAGTTGTTGCTTTGCTCTGCAATACGGAATAGAAAGCGAGGCGTTTGTCGATGCTTGTACGAAGATAGAATTTGTTTTGGAATGGTATACAACAATTCTTCTGATATGCAAATGCAGTATATTGTTTCTGTTCGTGAAGAGTAGGGATGTTGTACAGGACGAGTAAAAGGGCAAGACCACCAACGCCGCGCTGCGATTCCAAGGACGATAGTAAAAACAAGATGGTGATGCGGATATGGCAGTGAAATGGACTATGTCGTCTTCTCCAGCAGTTCTTTCGCTTCGTTGACTTTTGTGGCGAGGTAAGGGCTGCCGCCGCGATCGGGGTGGTTCAAGAGCATGAGTTGACGGTGCTTCTTGCGGATGATGTCGCGAGTGAGGCCGCGTTCTCTGTAGCNAGGCGGTACAGTCAGTCTATGTGGGTGCTTCCAGAAGGCGTCCAGATGTGGAGGTTTGACGAACGTAGTCTCGAGGATCAGAGCAGCTTCCTTTCTAGTCATCTTTTGCTCAAAGCCGCCCTTGTAGAAGGCCTTGCCTACAGCGCTGGTGCCCCCACGGTAGCGCTTGAAAGCCACCAGGCCGGCGCGACCCTGTCAAACCAAATGTCAGTCGTGGGTCGTGGCGCATGAGATTCGGGCATGGCGTACGAAGAAGGCAGTAGCGGCGATTCCAAAACCGAGGGCGAGAGCAGTAGCCATTGTCGAACGTGTCTCTGTAATGTGATAGTAAGAGCGATGGCGTGGAAAAGCTAGTTCGGAAGTTCGATGGCAGCAGCTCCGTCTCCCGAATCGCCGCTCGCTTCTTGGCAGGCATTCGCTCCCCGCAAACTATCCAAAGACTGGAAGTTTTAATTATTTCTATTTTCCAGAAGACTCTTGTCCATCCTTGAACGTTTAGTCACCACATTCCAAGATGAGGTACGCTCCTTTTTCTGGCAACCACGGTACCGCGCAACATCTACTAACACACCCGCTCCAGAATCGAGTCGTGCTATTTCTGCTCGCAGCCCTGCTACCCGTCCAAGGGCATCACCTTTGTCCGCAACGATGCCCGCGTCTTTCGTTTCTGCAGATCAAAATGCCACAAGAACGTATGTTTTGCCCTGCGAGCGCTCTTTAAACTATGGTCAAATCTCTCTAACACAACCCTCTACAGNTTCAAGATGAAGCGTAACCCTCGCAAGCTGGCCTGGACAAAATCTTTCCGCGCTGCACACGGCAAGGAAATGACCGTCGACAGCACCCTCTCCTTTGCCGCCCGCCGCAACGTCCCCGTCCGCTACAACCGCGACCTGGTCGCCACCACCCTCAAGGCCATGCAGCGCGTCTCCGAGATCCGCTCCAAGCGCGAGCGCCAGTTCTACAAGAACCGCATGCGCGGCAACAAGGAGCGCGACCTCGAGGCCGACCGCAAGCTCGTCGCAGAAAACCAGCACTTGCTGCCTCCCGCCGAGCGCGAGGCCGCTCAGAAGCTGCTCGAGGACGAGAGCGAGATGCTGGATGTTGTCGACGAGCTGGACGAGGAAGAGGAGGAGGAGGAGCTCGAGAAGCAGCAGTTGGCTCAGCAGAAGCTCAAGGCCAAGAAGAAGCAGAGATTGGTCAGAGGCTCTGGACCCGAAGACATGGATGTCGACGCATAAACGACTTGACTGTGGCCTTTTGTTTTTCCATCACCCTTTCATGGCGTTTTTCTCTCACATCTTTTTCATTTCTTATTGGGACTTTTGGGGAAAAAGAGCGAAAAGCACAGGGACTGGCGTTCGGCTTCAACTTTCTTTACGGATACCTCTCGCAGCAGCATTTTATCGCTAATCCGCCCTTGCCTGCCTTGTTCAAAAGGAGTTGGCTCGTTTCCACAATATTTACAAGTGTCTACCCGTGAATGTGTCTAAGCTGCGGAGAGTCCTGTCAAGTAAATCACTCTGTCGTTGAGCTCATGTTGGTTGGCAGTGGACTGATGAGTGATTACTCTTTTGTACAGACGTTCTATAGGCAAATGCAAGAAGACATGCATTTCTTGTTTCCCTTCTAGGGTTCAGCTATCTTTCCCGCACCCAAGACACTCCAGAAAGCAATCTCCCTGCTCTCCTTGGTGCCTTTGGCTGCTCCCGTTGCAGCAGCATCTTCGGCCGTGACTTCTGCTTCCCACTCTACACGTACAAACACCGGAATCTCGAGCACATCCTCATCCGCACCTTTGCTCTCATCACTCGTTGCATTCTCCACGGTGCTTCCTGCCTTCTTATCAAGCCGACCAGGCACCACTTCTACAACCACTGTTGTCCAGTTGCGTCCCCTCTCCCAGACTTTCCCAGCCTCGGGTTGCCTGTCTTCGGTAGACTGATCTTTTGCTGTACCGCTGGAAATAGCGTCTGGGTCCCACATGTCACTCGCAGCACCTATGGGGAAAGTGGGACAGAGGACCGTGACACGAGATGCTACATTGCCAGGTGTAGTAGCAGGTGTAGCCAGCGTGATGCGTACAGGCTCGAACAAAGGGTTTGTTAGTGTGAGAAGGAACTGTACAGGCAGACCCGGTCTCAATTTCTCATATTCGGTATTGTGCTGGGCCTGTAGTGCTGCAGGTGTAAGCGCAAATGAGGATGCAGGAGCTGATGAGGCGGCAGGTGAGAGAAGACGCAGAGCCAAGCGAGGAATGTTGTTCTGAGCCAGTAAACGAATCTTGTAGCGCGTACTTCCCATTTTGGGCTCTGGACGAGCAATAATATGACGGCAAGTGCGGCATCGCTTGCTGCGACGTGTCCGTAGGAGTGTAGCGATAGGCCACAGATGGTCATTGAAGCGTATACGATGGTTGTATGGGTGACTGACTCGCTGTGACAAAGTCGTGGTTCCTTCGTAGCCTTCGGTACGGAGCTTTTCAATTTCTAAGGCTTCGGCATCGGCTGAGTGTGATAGTAGTTCAAGACCTTCGGCTGCGTCTAGAGCCTCGCGCATTGGTTGTGGCCTTTCGCGCGCCTTCTTGAGGGCGGTGTGTGACAGACCACCGTAGATGCTCATGATACGCGCCAGACTGTTAGGCGAGTTGAAGTTGCTATTGTCCGAGTATCCATTTGGGCCGGCGCCAGATGCATCAGCCATTTGATCCTTGTAAAAGCGGCTCAAAGTCGTGAATCTGTCCTGTGACGGTTGAGAAGCAGGAGTCGAGTCTGGTTGCGTTGAAGATAGCTCATCAGTGGGCGCAAGACTTGGTCTAGTAGATCTGGTCCTGCTGGGTGAAGGCGAACGGTTTCCAGAGCGCATCCTGACCAGTTGATCGGTGATTTTGGTGGGCTTGTTGAACTGTATACCAACATCCAACGAGGACCAGTCACAATAGGGACATGATAAGAAGAATGGACCCGTCGGTTGGCTGGCGTCTGGAGGAGCTAGATGGTCCTTTGTTGAAGAGTCAAGACCGTTAATAGACAGTGGAGAAGTGCAGGTCGGACAGTTGTAGCAATTTCGAGTACATCNTGCTACGAAGTCAGCACACGTGGGTCGTGACCGAATGAGACAGGAGAGCTCACCTTACCTGTTACCATCGCTTTTGACTACACTACTAGGAACCTCAANAAGACAGCTTGGACAGAACCAGTTCAAAATCTCCTCAGCCCAGCATCTGGGGCATCTGATTTGGTGGCATTCATCACAATAGAGTAAATGCTCATAGGGGTATAGCGAGAAGTTTGCGCGAATGTGATGGGGATTGAAGGTCGTGTCATCGTCCAGGTCTTCTATTGATGATGGGTTGATGCTGGAAGGTGAAGTGAACGAGGTGCAAGGACACGCAATCAGCGTATACGGGAATGTGGCCGTCATGGCGGGGTGTTCAGTCAAGACATTGATATGCAGCGGTCAATGATGGATGGTGGAAGGAGCGATGCGGACCAGATTGGCTTTGTTTGATAGATTGTTTGAAACATGCAGGGTCTGGTTGGCAACGACATGAGCACCGCCCGGCAGAATTGCAGTTCAATGACGATTATGTTCGTTCGAGAATCGATCGATGGCGACCAGAGCAAACACTCCATTTAACCCTCCAAGATGCGTCTCAGCTATATCGCCCGCCGAGTGCAATGCTCATCTCGCCCTCGAAATCTGAATGTGTGTAGTCGACGAAACTATGCAGTACAACAACCTGGCGCCCCTAGCATTTCCGTCTTCTCCAACGAGGCTAAGCAGCAGCAACGATCTCGCGCCGCCGCCGATGTAGAAGAATCACGAGCCACAGATTACCTGAGAGATGAGGTCGCCATGCGCCTGACCAGTCGCCTCCTGGACATCAACCGCAACTTCGACAAGGCCCTGGATTTCGGTGCCAATGCCTGCAACATCGCTCGAATCCTTACACTACCAGATCCCGATCCCGACTCTGCCAAACCCGTCTCGGAGCCACTGAGCTCAAAGATTGGCCACCTGACATGTGCCGACTCCAACCAGTCCATGCTGCATCGCGACCAGAACGAGCCTTTCAACAAAGACATGTCCCTCACACGCCATGTGCTCCAGAACCCAGAGACGCTCCCCTTTGAAGCCAATTCTTTCGATCTCGTTCTCTCTTCACTCAGCTTACATTGGATCAATGACCTGCCATCCGTCCTCTCTCAAATCAACAACGTCCTCAAGCCCGACGCNCCCTTCATTGCCGCCATGTCTGGCGGTGACAGCTTGTTCGAACTGCGTGGTTCTCTGCAACTCGCCGAGCAGGACCGTCTAGGAGGTATTGGCACCCACGTGTCACCACTCGCCGACGTTCGCGATGTCGGTAATCTTCTCACTCGTGCCGGCTTTAAGCTTCTCACAGTGGATGTCGACGATATCATCGTTGATTACCCCAGCACGTTACACTTGATGCGCGACCTTCAAGCCATGGGCGAGTCTAATGCTGCGCTCAAGCGTACTCCTGGACCTATTTCAAGAGATGTGCTATTGGCCACAGAAGCAATCTACAAGGAGTTGTATGGCAATGATGACGGTAGTATCCCCGCTACGTTTAGAACCATATACATGATCGGTTGGAAGGAAGGTGCGAATCAACCGAAGCCGCTGGAGAGAGGCACTGGAGAAATCAACATCAAGGATATTCTTGAAGGAGGTGGTTCTTACAACGGATAAGATATACTTGAGCGTAGAAACGGCTATACATGTTCGACATAATGAATAACGAGTGCAAAATATTGACTTAGTTAGAGCCGTCACACCGAGATTGGTTTCGCCGGTTGATACCTTCTTTCAGTGCCCAGTGTAGCTTTTGATGAACATTTTTCAAGTCGTCCGTTCGTTATCAATCTCGACATATACGAAACTACCAAGGAAAACTACCTATACTATTAAACAGTTACTATTATTCGAGGAGAACTGGTTAGCGAACACGCTGCCAAGCTTGGACATGGAAATAAATGTTTCGCGTCGGCAGGCGACCTTCCTTTGACTGTTTGTAACTACCAAATCATCAAACTCTTATCAGAACAAGCGACAGTGCTTCATTCTGCAAAGCGGTTTATCTGACAGAAAAGTTGTCAAGAACCATCAGCCATCTGGGCGCCCAAGATATCGTACTGCTGGCGTACAGCCGCTGGTCGGCAATAACCTGAACGTCTGCCAAAGCTTCCAAAGTTGCACGCACTTTCGGCGTCTATCTTTGACATTGCAGCGTTGCAACCATGAACGGTCCACCACCTATGAGCAGCGGTCATACAAACGGACAAAGCGACCACCAATCTTTTCTAGGACAGCTAGAGAGTCAACTCGAGGGCTTTCGCAGATCTGATGCTCAACGCGATGCCTTAGTACAGGTGGGACAAAATTTATCNGCTTTTTCACCCACAACAGCACACTGATATATAGTATACAGGAGGTTATTCACAAATATGCCGAGCTGCAGCAGCAATTTCATAATAAGTCTGAAGATTACGAGAATGAACTTGCTTCTCGGCGCATGTGGCAAGCCCAGGCTCGTAACTTTGAACGCTCGCTGCAAACAACAACTATGGGTCTTGTATGTANNCGAATCAATGAAGAACCTCGAATGGCCTGCTGACAACAGACAGGAAGCGAATGGATTTGTCTTAGCCCTGATCGACGGAGATGGTGCCATTGTGAGTCGACATGTCCTTCCTATTGTTGTCCAATACTGATTATTTAGNTTTCACGACTACCTCTACAAGGCCGGTAGCGATGGCGGTGCCGATGCTGCCCAAGAATTGTACAACAAGATTAGAGGCCATGTCGCAGAGTGCTATCCCGATCGTAACACATCTGGCTACGACATCATGGTTCAGATATTCTATAACATGGAAGGACTCAGTCATAAGCTGAAGAGCCTGGGTATCTTCAAGAACCCCAACGAGATGGCTCCATTTGCAAGAGCCTTTTCCTTGAACAAATCTCTGTTCACCTTCATCGACGTCGGCAGCGGTAAAGAAAGAGCCGACCACAAAGTTAGAGGTAGACCGATCTATCTGTCTGGCTATGAGTATGCACATTTGGCTGACTGATGATACNNAGAAACGCTAAGGCTGTTCTTGCCCAACATGCAGTGCAAGCATGTGATATTTGGCGGATGCCACGACAACGGATATCTACCTACGCTCGACCCATACAAGCGCGATCAGAACACAGCCCATCGTATCAGTCTGCTAGAAACACTACCTATTCAATACGGCTTCACACAGCTCGGCTTTAAGGTTGTACAGTTCCCTACAGTCTTTAGATCGGACCCGCTGCCAGATAGGCCAACTGTCCCCGTTTTCGTGCCTTCTGCGGTCCAAAACACAGCTGGCGCCCAGCCCAACTCTGCTCTCTCAAGTCGAAGCAATTCCTTCGCAACTAGTGGCGTGTCAATCAACCCAGCACCTACACCAGCACAAGCAGCTGCATCTAATTTGCCCAAGACTACTACACCCAATCCTAGCGATGGCTCCTCATGGGCAATTGTAGGTAAAGGCGCNCCCAAAACCATCAACATTGCAGCCAAAAAGGCACCCAACCGCAAATTCATCCTTCTGAACGCCAACGAAGAACGCCTCGATCCGGTGCTGCCACGCGCCGACTCAGCAGCCACCGCCCGCCTTACCGAGCGTGTTCGCCACAAGAAGGTCTGCAACAATTACCACTTGAACGGCAAGTGTGAAGCTGGAAAGTACTGCGACTATGATCATGGTGAGCGTCTGAATCCTGGTGAGCAGTTGGTACTTAAGCAACGTGCTCGTACGAGAAGTTGTCCAGACCGTGGCGATTGTAGGGACTTTGACTGCACGAATGGTCATGTCTGTCCGTACGGCAAGGATTGTTATAATGACAACTGTTGGTTCCAGGATGTACACAACGTTGACACGGTAAGTCATCTCTACCTTCTCGAACTTGGGTCTTGCGAAACACATAAGCAGATACTGATCTTCTTGTAGAAAGTTATGTCGAGAATATTCGAGGATGGAGAACAGGAGTGGAGTCTGAAGTAGACGCAGTTGTATCGTGTTTCGGGCTTCGGGGTGACGATCAGCAATCACCTTGCTGACGATCTCTTATTTTCTTCTTGGTTACGTATCATTAACATGATCCTGGTCCGATTCGCCTGATCTGGGCCCTCTCGTCTCGGTGAATGCCTCTAAACCAAGCTCAAGCATTTTTCTTTGAAATGGTGGAATCGCTGAGAGGATTAAGGGCATTATTCAAGGCTCTCTCGCCGATGGCCTTCAGATGGCAATGATGACAATGATCATGATCCAGAACAAAATGCAATTACTCGGCCTCGCCCGTTGCTGATGACTGTCACGTCCTCACCATCGACTCCTCTCCTTCGGAGATATCCTAATGCTGTAAGCTGAAGAGAATTCACCCGTGTGGCCGTGAAGATGGCCGAGAATAATGTCTGTTTGTGAAAACACCTCCAGTCCCGAAGTATTGTGCATTTCTCTATAGCTACTATCAGAGTCTCTGGCATACGGCGAGTAAGCATCTGTGAGACCGCTCAAAGAAACCCCATGATGATGCACAGAGCTGCGCAGAGTTTTCTATCCTTGCTTTGCAGCTATAAAGCAGAGAAAAGCTTCGAAACCTTGACTTTGATAGCTCGGAAATCAATCCATATCATCTAACATCTTGGTTAGGACTGCGACTAACGAAACTTTTGTCGTCTTTATGTTTCCAGGTGGGACAGAATGAGAAACATAATCATCAAGGCTGATTTTGGACTAAGCCCATGGCACATTGTGCTCGCTCCCATGTATCATGCCATCATATCATCAACACATCACTGAGACTTTTTGGTACCGCCCACAGCAACCTGCAAACCTTCCAAAATCTCATTTGCGGACACGTAAACAAGATATGAGGGAAGGACGATCCAGAGACCATTAGGAAGAGCCCAGAGGAAGAAGATTGACGAAGCATCATTGTGACCAATGTTGGCGAATCCAGAGAAGACCTCGTTGAGCCCTACAGTACTGTTAGCCGCAATAAGCTGACGATCAGGACATTGGCGTAGCATACAGTAAAGCACAGTCTTGCTCAAAGTCATGAGAGCCACACCGTATAGAAGAACAACGGCTTGCGCAGCAACCGTTCCATACACCGTTCGACTCTGTGCGAGCTTTCCAACATGCTGCTTGTCGGGGGCACCAGTACCCTGTACGTGCTTTTCGGTCCTGCCGTGGACATAAACCAGATAGAGATAGTATATGTAACCCACACACTCGACGATGTTCACACCAGATTGAGCAGCAGTAAATCCGTTGCCCGAGTTGTATGCAGGCCATCCGTAGACGTGATCGACCTGACCGTAAAGCTCATAAGGCACCCAGAGAGGCTTCTGATACTTCCCGCCAGGCATAGAATGTGGACGAAGGAACACATAGAAAGTGTCCCAGATAACAAGAGGCAGCGATATAGCGAGCCAAGTCAGAGTGAGGAGTGATGGTGTGTGAGACCNAGCCTTTTGGTTGCGATCCTCTTGCTGGATGGCGTTTTGCAATGCCATTGTAGACAAATTGACTTTCGAGTCATCAAGCCCCTGAGAAAGAAATTCTTGTGGATGACTACGAGTCGAGACCATATTGCTGATGAGATGTCGATTATCTGCCTGGTTTCCGAAAGGAAGGAGGTACTCGAGTAGCTTCCTGACCTGCGTTCGAGGGAAGACCCCTGCGCCGATCCCCGCATTTTGGTGTGGGTGGTGGCTTCCGTGTGGGTCCTCTGTAGACGACAGTCTATTTCGTGCTGTGTCACGACGTCTTCTGCTGCAATCATGGCATTCCGGCCACCTCTGCTATAGTACACACGAAGCTCTGAATGCCTGGCTAATTCGTCCCGACCCACCAGTACCACCACTTAGAACTTTTCGGCGGCAACGTACGATCTTGACCAGTCGGTAGTGACTGAGATATACACATCGCAGTCTGTCAGCTTACCTCAGTTGCCGACCACGTCAATGGCACCGCCAAGGAACGCAAAGAACATGCCTTGAGAGAGAAGGCCTCCAAGATCATGTTGTACGCGTGGCTGGAGCTCAAATACTCAGGGTCGGTCTTCGGATCCCCACCAACCCTTGGAAGTCCGTTCAGTTTTTCCTCAGCCTTGGGACGGCAAACGTGGATCACATTCAAAAGCCTTTCGGAGACGCAGTGGCACGTTGATGTCGGAGACGATCTACGCCATAGTGCATGCCTATCGTCCCCTCGTTCTAGTAATGAGACTGGGCGCAGTCATCCGCTTTGCTGATCGCGCTCGGATCGTAGAGCTTTAAAACACTGGCAAACCTCCATTGGCATGAAATGAAAGTGTCACTCTCCCAGCCTCACCACGATTTCAATAGCCTTCCTTAGTGTATGATTCTGGTGTTGACTTATAGGTTGACCTCATCCTCTTGCACCTTCGAAACCACATGCTCGTACTCATAACACAATGAGATATCTATCAACAATTTCGGCCATCGCGTTGAGCCTAGGTTGGTGTTACGCCTATATTGTGGCAGTGTGGCAATACTAATATTTGGATCAGGCTCTACTTATGCCTGGGGATGGGGTGGAGGAGGCGATGATGGCAGCTCTGGCTCTGGCTCGTCTGGCTCATCTGGGTACGGATCTGGCTCATATGGATCGTCTGGCTCGGGCTTCGGTTCAGGCTCTGCAGGCTTTTCGATACCGTTCGGTGGTGACTTCGAAAAGGCTCAGCGCGCCATGATCGCTCATGGTGTTCTTGCATCGCTAGCCTTTGTGATATTCTTCCCCTTCGGAGCCATCAGTATTCGATTGTTCAGCTTTCCAGGACTTCTTTGGTTCCATGCCATCGTTCAAGTGCTTGCATATCTCATCTTCATTGCAGCATTTGGACTCGGTATCTATCTCGCTACCCAGATACACATGGTATGTCACAGAAATAGATACAGCCTGGGTTCTGTTCTAACTCCANNGCAGCTCGATCAAGCTCATCCGATCATTGGCATTGTGCTTTTCATTCTGATTTTCTTCCAACCAATCCTTGGTTACATGCACCATCGTCTCTTCAAGAAGTACAAGCGCCGTACTTTCTGGTCTCACGCTCACATCTGGCTTGGACGCATCATCATCACTCTGGGCATCATAAACGGTGGCCTTGGACTCGATCTCGCAAACAAGTAGGATTCCTCTTTTCTTGTTCTTATATCGAACCCAGTACTGACCTCTTGCAGCACTCGCAAGGGAGAGATTGCTTACGGCGTTGTTGCTGGTGTCGTATATCTCGTTTACATCATCAGTATCTTCGTTGGTGAATCAAAGCGAAGAAGAGATAGAAAAGCGGCCGTTCATGCTGAGGCCGAGCCAAAGAGGAGCGATAGCGATTCGAACGACTCCAATGCACCAGGGCTTAGGACAAACTATTATGCCTAGAAGGTGTCGGCGCACTCGAGAAGGAGTTGAGCTGCATGGTCTTAGCAACATATCGATAGGTACCAATGACTATTTCGATATATGTTCTCGGATCTTACAAAGGCCATAAAGTGTTCCCGTGTTCATCAACTTGTATTCCATGCCTGTTGCATAGCACAGATTTTCCCGCACATCTACCAAACGTGGTCGATGTTGTGATAAGAGTGAGCGTAAAGGCATGGGTGTTCCTGCAAGTAGCACTGTCGCTGCCTACCTTTTGTCCCCAGCACATGATTTGGTCCAACTACGTCTAATTCAAATCTCATAACAGACTCGAGTTACGTCGTATCCTTAATCTCAGGCAGGGATCAGGCGCACAGGTTGTCTTGAACACGTGAGCTTGTCTCTAACATACCGTCCTCAGATTTCGATCTTGCGGTGGGGAAGAAACAACGGACTTCACCATAGGACCTGGTAAACCCTGATGACAATGTTGATATACGATTTGATGGAAGAAGTCAAATATGATTCAGGAAGGAGAGAAGACCTCGAGAGTCGAGAGCAAGAGCGGGTGAAGCGAAGCACTAGCCAGGCGAGCGGACTATTGTCGGGAAGTCGCGAAGCGTGCCACAGTGCCAAGCCATCGCACCTTCCATTTTGAAGCCCACAGAGATTTGTGAATTCTCGACCAGCGACGAATTCGACAATCACCCAACGACACCATCACAGACCAGCAACGATGTCGGAATTTGCACCAGTCGTACGTGAGACCCATTCAGCACCCCAGTGAGCAGAGAAAGAGGAGGACCTGGAATCTGGATTTGCGACGGCGAACGAGGCGCACGCACACCTGCATACAAACACCACAGTCATGAGAGCAATGGCTGACTAGAAGGGTGTATACAGATCGTCATTGACGGCAAGGGACATTTGCTCGGTCGCTTGGCCAGCACTGTCGCCAAGCAGCTCCTGAACGGCCAGAAGATCGTTGTTGTCCGCTGCGAGGCCCTCAACATCTCTGGAGAGTTCTTCCGCGCTAAGCGTACGTCCACCACCCACAACCGCACGAACCCGATCGCCGCCAGCACCTTCGCACATCGAACGCTCTACCGAACACCAACCTGGCGGCAATCGTGCGACCGAAACAAGAAAGAGCTAGGCTAACACAATACACAACANGTGAAGTACCAGGCTTTCCTGCGCAAGCAGACGCGTTACAACGCTTCCCGTGGTGGTATGTAAACCATAAATCCACGAGGTCTCCGCTGCCATCAGGCATGAGACTCTTTTATTTTGCCCGGTCACTGACTTGGACATNNAGGTCCCTGGCACTACCGCGCTCCCTCCAAGATGTTCTGGCGCACCGTCCGTGGCATGATCCCTCACAAGACTGCCCGTGGTGCCGCCGCTCTGGAGCGCCTGAAGACCTTCGATGGTGTTCCTCCNCCTTACGACCACAAGAAGCGCATGGTCGTTCCCCAGGCCCTCCGCGTCCTCCGCCTCAAGCCCGGCCGCAAGTACTGCACCGTCGGCAGACTCGGCCACGAGTTCGGCTGGAAGTACCAGGACGTTGTCGCCAGGTACGCATCCCGCTGTCACGTCGATCGGTCTCCGGATGCTAATATGCCAAACACNAGACTCGAGGAGCGCAGAAAGGTCAAGGGTGCTGCCTACTACGAGCGCAAGAAGGCCGCTCGCCGTTCGCTGGCCGAGGCCCAGAAGACCGCCAAGGTCGACGAGAAGGTCAAGACCGAGCTCGCTTCTTACGGATACTAAATGTGGCCGGAGAGTCGGAGTTCGTTGTCGCGTCCAACTGCTCCCTCCGAGCACTCATAACGTTGGTGTAGTGCTCGAGGGAGCGTCAAGCCCACACCCATAATGGCTTGCTTTGCTTCTGTACTCGGCGATTTGGGGCTAGGGAAAACAAAAACGAAACGCTTTTCAGAAATGGCACAAGCCAGAAAAAGTCATGGCATCCTCAACAATACCCAATTTCACGCGCAAATGTCTCTCAAATGTACTGTACTGTGACTTGGTCAAAACAATGCGAGTCCATGCTCAATTGTGATATGATGAAACTCGCCCAGGTCTCTGCTTGGCGCGCGCCCATCTTGATATTCATTTGACCACCTCGGTCCCCCACAAGTCAGTTGATCAGACCCCGCATTGGTCTTCCTTTCCTCCACCCGCAGTAACCGCTATTACGGTAACAATATAGATCTATATCTTGAACCTCATCTATCTCGAAGTACTTCTCTGCCTGTACTGCACGCCTATTCCTGCTTCGTCCCGCCTATTGTGATCAATTGACCAGGTCTACGGTCCACGACTCCACCTCAGCCATTGACGTCTACATTAACCATCATCTAACATGCCTTCTGCTGCCGGGAGATTGTCTGCTTTAGCAGCCCAGTTCCTACCATCTCCGTTCTCTTCACGAAAAGTCGAAATCTGCAACAACCATCAACTCTCACCTACCTTCTTTCTACCACGCGCAGCAACCATCGAACCGGATGTATGTAATTCCTTCAGGAGTCCTTCCTTGCAGGTGCTGACGGCATCTCAGGCTCCCGCAATATATCATGTAACTGCAAACAAGAAGGTTTTGAGACGAAACTATCAGGAATTTGCAGATCGTGCTAGAGGTCTTGCATACTACCTGAGACGTCATGGATACAAGCGAGTAGGCGTTCTTTGCCCCAACACTCCTGCGTTTCTGGAAGCTATCTTTGGAATCGCAGCTGCAGGATCAGTCAACGTTGGCGTCAACTACCGGTTGCAATCGGGAGATATCACTTACATATTTGAGCATTCTGAAGTGGACAGCATCATCGTTGATGCCGAGTTTGTTCATCTTTTGGACAACTTCAGAGCAGCGCATCCTGAAGTCAAGATCATAGTTGATACCGATACGGATGCTACGGAAGGACAACTCTCTGGTCCGTTTGATGAAGCAGTTCTCGAAGGCCTGAAATATGACACCGAGACTGGTTCCAGAGGTTGGGCAGATCTTGAACACACTACCCCCGACGAGAACTCTCTGTTAGCATTGGCATATACTTCGGGGACAACCGCACGTCCCAAAGGCGTAATTTTCACCCACAAGGGTGCCTATCTAGCAGCTCTCGCGAACATTGTTGAATCTGGTCTCAACTATCATGGGTCGCAACGCGCACACTATCTCTGGACACTGCCGTACGAAACTCACAAACGTTTCGATTGATATTTACTGATAATCTGCAGAATGTTTCATGCCATGGGTTGGACTTTCCCGTGGTCTGTCACCGCTGTTCGTGGCACTCATTACTGTTTGAGAAAGATTGATTATTCAGAAATTTGGCGTCTCCTGAGAGAGGAAGGAATCACTCACATGAACTCAGCCCCAACTGTGAACACACTTTTGTGCAATGACCCTGGAGCTGAACGACTAGAGAACCCCGTGAGGGTGACGGTAGCTGCAAGTCCGCCGTCGGCTCATCTGTTCAAGACCATGGAGAACTTGAATTTGCAGCCAGTGCATGTAAGTCATACATGAGCATCTTCGTTCGTCCTCGACACACTCGTTCAGCGACCTAGGTGCAAGATTGGATCGGGAGATTCACGATCTGCCTGGTATTTGTGAACGTTGCTAACATCTCTTGCANNGGTTTATGGCTTAACGGAGACGTATGGCCCCATCACCAAAGGTTACCACATGCAATCGTGGAGTCAGCTTCCAGGAGACGAAAAGTATGCCAAAATGGCCCGTCAAGGTCATGGATTTGTCACTTCCATGCCTGCACGCGTTATAAGAACAGACGTTCCAGACGACCATATCGAAGACGTCGAGAGAAATGGCAAAGATATTGGTGAGATCGTCTTCTACGGCAATATCTGCTCAAAGGGCTATTACAAGGACGATGAAGCTACCAGAAAGCTATTTGCTGGCGGGGTTTTGCACACTGGTGATCTCGCTGTTATGCATGAAGACGGTGCCATTCAAATCCTCGACAGGGCCAAGGATATCATCATCTCAGGTATGCACGAGCACGTAGTAACCTTGTTCGCAATTCACTTACATACGACAACAGGTGGAGAAAACATCTCTAGCGTTGCTCTAGAGTCCATGCTAGTTACTCATCCAGAGATACTTGAAGCAGCATGCGTGGCAGTGCCTGATAGTCATTGGGGCGAACGTCCACTAGCCTATGTCACCGCAAAGAAAGAAAGCCTCAGAGGCGAGGAAGTAATCGAATGGGCCAGAAATCAGAGCAGCATCAGCCGGTTCATGGTTCCCAGGGAAGTCGTTATAGTTGCAGAGTTGCCAAAGACAAGCACAGGGAAGCTGAAGAAGAATGAGTTGCGAGAATGGGCCAAGAAAGGGCAGAAGGGGTGTAAACGGAAGTGGGACTTCCGCAGCCGGACGGGATCGCGGGTATGTTGATCGACGTTTGGCTGCAGAATTATACGACACGTCTTTGCATGGACTCCCAGCAGACAGAGGCGTCAAGGCGATGAGAACTCTTGCGAGGGACAACTTGTATGATATAGTGGTGGTGGTGGTGCAGGAGATTCGGTAGGTAGACGTACGAGCGTTGCTCATAGGACACGCAGACCACGCCGAACAGCCATACATTGAGAAAAAAAGAAGACAGGTGGTTGGTAGATGTGTATACAGAACAAGGCTCAGCTTCGTTACAGAACGGTTTCTTTCACATCACATGCATGCCATAACAACCAGATGGATGGGCCTCTGTCGCGTGTTTTTCATCACATACCACGACGACGATCTGAAATGAAATGCGAACTTCACTCGCGCGGGTCACTTCGAGCATCATCTCTCTCTTCAAGCTCTGAATCTTGACCATGAGGGCGAAGAAGCGTCACCGGTGGGAAGAATTTTAGCTGCCTGCCACAATCTGTTTGACCTAAGCTCAAAGCGGGATAGCGTGCCTTCCCATCTGAGGGTGTCGTTCTTTCCTTCGACGAGTTAAAGGCATAAAAAGCGCCGCCCATCGAACAGCCGGAGACCTCCTTCGTAGCGGCCTCGGCTGACGCGTGACGCAGCAACCAAATACCCTTCATTTACTCTTCTTTTTTTTTTTCTCGACGCGATATTTTATTATAGCGATGAACTGCTAATTCGACTGTTTTTAAAATTCACTCTTGCATTTGGAAGAGGGCGTTGATGGAAATCTGATTAGTTTTTGATACAAATTGGCTACAACATGAGTGCCACAAGGTAAGTGCATATCCCAGCGCGGCTATCTCCGAAGGATTCACTTTGCTAACCATACACGTGATGCTCACAGACTTGACCGTATGTTACATCTATTGCTCGATATGAGCGACTGTGGGGCTGTTGATGATTGGTGACTGACGCTCGTGTGCAGGATTGGTCATTCTTCTCGACACTGGTAGCACTCAACTCATCCGCAATACAGCTGCACAACAGCTCGCCGACGTGCAAAAGAACCATCCGGATGAACTTTTCAACCTACTAACTAGAGTTGTTCCCTTCCTTCGCTCGTCTTCCTGGGACACTAGAACAGCAGCTGCAAAAGCCCTGGGCGGAATTGTGGAACATGCNGCAAAGTTCGATCCCAACGAAGATGATGTCAAGAATGAGAATGGCGACGTAAAGGAAGAGAATGGTTCTTCGACACCTCTAACCTCTGACGAACAATTGCAGCTTGCAACCCTGGATGTCGAGGCCATCCTGACCAACGGAAAGGAGCTGCTCGGCAGCGCTGGACGTCAATATGACTTCAAACTGGCTGGCATGGACCCCGCTCAGAGACTAGCCCACCAGAAGAAGACTCTCACCAACCGACTCGGTCTTGGTGGGGAGTACATGGAGGACGAACTGGTCACAGAGACAGATATCGCCGTCCGCACCAGTTTTCCGCCACCAGCCATTCCAACTGCAGACTCCAGTCTTTCCAGAGCCAACAGTGTATCGGAATCTGCTGTCGTCTCTCCCAGTGATCAGCAAACTCCTTCCGAAGCCATGAGTAAGAGACAGCTAAACATGCTCAAGCGACGCAGAAAGGAAGAACTCAAACGCGACAACAAGAAGTTCAAATACGATCTTACCAGCATGAGACGTGAGAGTACCACCGTACCTACTCCCGCCGACTCAGATACCATCATCAAGGACGAAAACGGAGAAACCAATGCCAGCGTTCCCGACTACTTCTCACTTGAAAGAAAGAGTGGTGACGATGATGCAAAGGTCGTGTCAGAGTTCAAGGGTGCTCCTATCGTTGAAAAGTCCGCCTTTCAAACCGAAGTCGAGGAGGCTGGCAATGGATGGCCGTTCGAACGACTCTGCGAATTTCTAACCGTGGACTTGTTCGATCCTGCTTGGGAGATTCGTCATGGTGCTGCCATGGGGCTTCGAGAGATCGTTCGTGTGCACGGAGCTGGAGCTGGTCGTTTGCTGAACAGGACTAAACACGACAACGACCGCCTAAATCAGGCATGGCTCGATGATCTCGCTTGTCGCATCTGCTGCGTCTTCATGCTCGACAGATTTGCGGACTACGTCTCAGACAATGCTATTGCACCAATCAGAGAAACTGCTGGTCAGACACTGGGTGCACTCTTGCAATATCTCCCGGCATCCTCAGTACATGCAGTCAATCGTATCCTATACCGATTGGTCATGCANAAAGATCTCAAGGTCAACAGGCGTATCTGGCACGCTTGCCACGGTGGTATGATTGGTATGCGATATCTGGTGGCAGTCAGAAACGACCTGCTGCTTCAAGACAATCTCTTGATGGATGGCGTATTGGAGTGTGTCATCAAAGGACTCGGAGACAGCGACGACGATGTCAGAGCAGTCAGCGCGGCTACCTTGATTCCTGTTGCCAAAGAGTTCGTCAACATGCGTCATACTGCACTCAACCATCTCATTAGCGTTGTCTGGGAATGTCTTTCGAATCTGAGCGACGACCTTAGTGCAAGTACAGGATCCGTTATGGACTTGCTTGCAAAACTCTGCGGCTTNCCCGAAGTCCTTGACGCCATGAAAAAGAACGCTGCAGAGAACCCGGAACAATCTTTTGCAGAGCTGGTGCCTCGTTTATACCCTTTCCTTCGTCATACCATCAGCACAGTCCGTTCCGCTGTTCTTCGCGCTCTCCTTACATTCGTCAATATTGATGGCGATGATGCCAAAAGCTGGGTCGATGGTCGTGCTCTGCGGCTTGTTTATCAAAACCTGCTTGTCGAGCGTAATGAGACAGTTCTCAAACTCTCGCTTCAGGTTTGGTATGCTCTGGTCGACGTTCTAGCCGTTCGTCCCGAAAAGTTCGCCGCGGAATTCGAACCTCACGTTGCACCTTTGGTGACACTCACATTCCACCCCATTGGTGTATCCCGTCACCCTATTCCAATGGACGCAACACTGTTCATACGTCCTTCAGGCTACAGCTACACGCCGCTGAGTAGTGCCACACGTAAATCTTCTCCAGTCAGCGGATCTTCCGAGCCTGCTAGAAAGAGAAGAAGATCCGACAAGAAGGACAAGGACATGCCCCCTCCAACCTCCTCATCAGCCCACAACGTTGATGGACACATGATGCAAGGCGACGTCGATCTTGTTGGAGCAGACATTATGATCCGCTCCAGAACTCATGCAGCTCAAGCACTCGCAAAGGCCTGCCAGGTTTGGCCAGCAGCAACAAGACGCGACACGTTCTCTTCAAAGGTTCTTCCCAGCCTCAAATCTAGCTTCTCAACCACACAACTCTTCACCGCCATCTTCATAGAGGAATACGCTAGGCTATCGCACACCAAGGATGATCTCACTACTTCCTTTGCAGAGAGCCTCCGTCCTCTTGTGGAAGAGGACAGACCTAGCTGGTACAGCGACCTCACCAGCTATCTACAAATTGTCCGCGCACAGTGTCAGAGCCTTCTGAACACATTCCGCGAAAAGGCTCATGTACCGCCAAGCAAACTCCCCATAATTGCCGTCGTGGTTCAAGGAGAGCCAGAGGCTGGCAAGAACGCCTTTTCACTCGCTGATGGAGAGCGTATCGCTGTCCAGGATTTCGAGAGACTACGCAAGACTCTCTCGCCTGCTCAGCGTGTCACTTCAACTGAAATGTTATCAAGTGCAAAGGCAGATGTCGATTCAGTCATTGCTGAAGCAACTCTTGTCAAGAAACAGCGCGACGTTCGCATCAAGTCTGCTGCAGCCGCAGCTATCGTGGCACTGAGGGAAATTCCTAAGAAGCCCCAGGCTACCATCAAGGGTCTTATGGATAGCGTCAAGGATGAAGAAAACTTCGAACTTCAAAAGCGTTCTGCAGCAGCAATCGCCAGTCTGGTTGATCAGTTGGTCGCCAGTGGTCGTATGAAGGTTGTCGACAAGGTTGTCGGCAACTTGGTTAAATTCTGCTGCATGGAGACCGGCGAGACACCCGAATTCCACCCTAATGCGGATAGGGAGTCTGGCATTCTCTCACTGCAGAAGGATGAAGATATTCAGGACCGTCCCGATGCCGCCAAACATGAGAAAGAGGTTCGTCAAGCTCGCATCACGAGACGTGGTACCAAGGATGCTCTGGAGCAACTTTGTTTCCAGTTTGGCAGCGACCTCTTCGAAAAGGTACCCATGCTTCGTACTCTTATCGAAGATCCTATTCGTCACTGCTTCACTGGAGAGTTGCCTGCCAACATTACTGACCCCGAGCAAAATGTTGGTCAAGAAGTTGTGGATGCCATGTCCACGCTTCGCGCATTGGTGGCGTCATTCCACTCTGATCTCCATCCATTTGTTCTTGATCTCATGGGCTTTGTTGCCAGAGCTCTTCAGACACGACTTGCCGTCCTTCGATACACCGCTGCCAAGTGCTTTGCAAGCATTTGCAGTGTCATCACCGTCAAGGGATTCACTATGCTGGTTGAGCGAGTCTTGCCACCAATTAACAACCCAACCGACGTACATTGCAGACAGGGCGCGATCGAATGCATCTACCATCTCATCCAAGTCATGGAAGATCGTATCTTGCCTTATGTCATCTTCCTCTTAGTCCCTGTGCTTGGGCGCATGAGTGATTCGGATAACGGTGTACGCTTGATTGCAACTACTGCTTTTGCTACACTGGTCAAGCTTGTACCCCTCGAAGCCGGAATTCCAGATCCTCCAGGCCTTTCTGAGGAGCTTCTCAAGGGACGCGAAAAGGAGCGTAAATTCATTGCGCAGATGCTTGATCCAAAGAAGGTCGAATCGTTCGAGATTCCAGTCGCAATCAAGGCCAATCTCCGTTCATACCAACAAGACGGCGTCAACTGGCTGGCTTTCCTTAATCGATATCATCTACATGGTGTTCTCTGTGACGACATGGGTCTCGGTAAGACCCTGCAGACAATCTGCATCGTCGCCAGTGATCATCACATGCGCGCAGAGGAATTCGCCAAATCTCAAGCACCCGATCAGCGCAAGATGCCTTCATTGATTGTCTGTCCCCCAACTCTATCCGGACATTGGCAACAAGAGATCCGCACATATGCGCCGTTCTTGAACGCCGTAGCCTACGTCGGCCCACCCTCCGAGCGTAACAAGCACCGCGCAAAGCTTACCGAGGCTGACATTGTCATCACTTCGTACGACATTTGCAGAAACGATGTAGAAGTCTTTGCACCTCACACCTGGAACTACTGTGTGCTGGATGAAGGCCATCTCATCAAGAACCCCAAAGCCAAAGTTACTCAAGCTGTCAAGCGTCTTGCAAGCAACCACCGCCTCATTCTCTCCGGTACACCAATCCAAAATAACGTGCTTGAGCTTTGGTCATTGTTTGACTTCCTGATGCCCGGCTTCCTTGGTACAGAGAAGATGTTCCAAGATCGCTTCGCCAAGCCAATTGCTGCTTCACGTTTCAGCAAATCCTCTTCAAAGGAACAAGAAGCTGGTGCATTGGCCATCGAGGCCTTGCACAAACAAGTTTTGCCCTTCTTGTTGCGCCGCCTCAAGGAAGAAGTGCTGGATGACTTGCCACCCAAGATTTTGCAGAACTACTACTGTGACCTAAGTGACTTGCAAAAGAAGCTTTTCGAGGACTTTACTCGCAAAGAGTCAAAGACCATTGCCGAAAAGGCTGGTTCTGCCGACAAGGAGGCTAAGCAGCATATTTTCCAAGCTCTGCAATATATGCGTAAACTCTGCAACTCACCAGCCTTGGTGATGAAAGAGAGCCACAAGCAATACGCAACAATTCAAGCGCAGTTAGCACGTCAAAACTCGAGCTTGACTGATCCAGTCCATGCTCCCAAGCTCACAGCTCTCAGGGACCTTCTCGTCGACTGTGGCATTGGTGTCGATTCTGCAGCGGCAGGCGAGGTACCTTCAGCCGATCAGGCCGTCTCTCAGCACAGAGCTCTCATCTTCTGTCAAATGAAGGAAATGCTCGATATGGTTGAATCGACCGTCTTCAAGCGTATGCTTCCGTCAATCACATTTTCTCGCCTCGATGGAAGTGTCGAAGCATCCAAGCGTCAAGACATTGTCAATCGCTTCAACTCCGATCCATCCATCGATTGCTTGCTCCTCACTACGAGTGTTGGTGGACTTGGTCTCAACTTGACCGGTGCGGACACAGTCATCTTTGTCGAACATGACTGGAATCCTCAAAAGGATCTCCAGGCTATGGACCGCGCGCATCGTATTGGTCAGAAGAAGGTCGTGAACGTCTATCGCCTGATTACTCGCGGCACTCTAGAGGAAAAGATTCTCAGCTTGCAGAGATTCAAGATTGACGTAGCTAGCACCGTCGTCAACCAACAAAATGCCGGTCTGGGAAGCATGCAGACAGATCAGATCCTGGATCTCTTCAACATGGGTGACACAGAAGGTGCGCCATCGCTCGAAGACAAGCCCAAAGATCCCAACGCAATCGATGAAGCGGACGCTGTGGACGCTGAAGGTAATGTCCGTGAGAAGGGCAAGAAGGGTATTCTCGATGAGCTTTCTGAGCTCTGGGATGAAAAGCAGTACGAAGAGGAGTTCAACTTGGATGGATTCTTGTCGACTATGAAGGCATGATCCTGATATTTGGAGCTCTTGAATTCTGCTGCATCTCTTTCTTAATGAGGTATGACTGGATGGAGGAATGGGAAAGGAAGGAAGACGGGGCGTTTATTGATCACGAACCAGGAAGGAGATCATATCGCCGAGAAGCGGAAAGGGACATTGTATCTTTAGCTAGAGCGTCTTGCGACGCTGCTTCCTCAATAACATCAATTCAAAGTTTATCATAAGCATTTGCCTAGCATGCCGCCGACGTTCGGCCTTCTACCCGATAACCGAGCCGAGCTGACAATGGGTGGGCCCGGTGGGGGATGGAGTCGCTCGGGGCAGCTTTCCGCCGAACTGTCGACAGCTATATAATCTGCCCCAAACCTACGTCAAACATTTGTATATACGTTGCTGCTTTCTGATTTTAAGTGCCACCTCTACAATGGCACCAATCAAGACCATTGAATACTTTCGTGTGAAACCCCGCTGGCTGTTCGTCAAGATAGTCGATGCAGAGGGTCATGTTGGATGGGGAGAAGGTCAGTAGTCTCCAACAGATCTCTCTTGTTGACTGCTAAGGCACAAGATTGAGGGTTTGATGTCTGTATAGATCGCTAAACAAGTAAAAGCGACACTCGAAGGACATACCAAAGCTGTAGAAGGCACTCTCAATGGTTACATTGACCGCTTTGTAGGGCTCGAAGCCGATGACATTGAGCATATCTGGCAGCTTGCTTGGCGACACAGTATGTTCTGACAAGAAGCGTCCAGACAGCTTGTCCGAGAATCACCTAATAATGGTTGGCAGGCNTTCTACCGAGGAGGCCCAGTGTTTATGAGTGCACTCGCCGGCATCGACATCGCGCTCTGGGATCTCAAGGCACGAAGACTCGGTGTGCCAATCCATCAACTACTTGGAGGCAAAGTCAGACAAAAGGTCCAAGTTTATGCTTGGATTGGAGGCGATCGCCCTTCTGATGTTGCAGAAGCTGGGAAGGAGCGACTTGCACAAGGGTTCCGCGCCGTCNNAAAGTATCTTCAATCCCCGCCTCCTATTCCATGTCTCTCCTCAACACAACACCTCTGACTCAATACTCTTCTCCAGATGAATGCAACCGAAGATGTAGGATGGCTGGATTCACCATCGAAACTGGATTCGGCTGTGGACAGAGTCAAGACTGTCAAGAGCTTGGGTTTGGACGTTGCTTTGGACTTCCATGGAAGACTTCATAAGGCTATGGCAAAGCAGTTGGCGTAAGTCCCAGACCGCCATGGGCTGCCGAAACGTCTTGCTAACGATATCTCGTCTACAGGNCACAAATTAGAAGGCTGCGATGTCCTCTTCCTCGAAGAACCGCTTTTAAGCGAGCACCCAGAGGGCATCAAGCAGCTGTCAAACCTGACAAGTTCACCCATCGCCCTAGGCGAGAGGTTGTACAGTCGATGGGACTTCAAAAGATTTTTGGAAGGTACGTGGCGCACATGCACATGTCACTTCGAGCGAAGAGACCTAACACTGACTGTTNNTGTAGATGCCAGCGTGGACGTTTTTCAGCCAGACATTTCTCACTGCGGAGGAATTAGTGAGATGCGCAGGATTGCGGCTATGGCTGAAACTTATGATGGTGAGTTTTTGTCCGATCTCTGTTTGACCATGGACTTGACATACTCACTTACTGGACAAGTGGCTATTGCACCGCACTGCCCATTGGGAGTAGGTACCCCTATCATCCTCATATTGACCAATACTGAAACTACTTCACAGCCCATCGCTCTTGCAGCATGCTTGCAGATTGGTTTTTGCACGCCCAACCACATGATCCAAGAGATGTCAGTCGGCATGCATTACAATACAGAGGCCGGCGAACATGACATCCACAGCTATGTGCTCAACTCAGAAGTTTTCAAAGTCACGGACGGCTATTTAGATGCCCTCACTGGACCAGGCTTGGGGATTGAGGTTAATGAGGAGGTGATCAGAAGAGTAGCCGAGAACACACAGCCATGGGAGCTGCAAGGATTTGTGGGTGTTGATGGCGGCCTGAGAGAGTGGTGATGGCTCGCCTCTAGTGTGTTAATTGGTGTCTAACGAGAAGCTGCGCACTCCCATCGGTCGACAGCGTCGACGTTCTGCTGGCGTTGGATGGGTTCCTAGGATACAATTTTCTCACAGACTGTTCCTGCAGCAATGCGTTCGTCATCACACGGTTTAAAGTGCATCCTTTTCTGTCTTCTTTTGGATACTTTACACTGTATAGCAGCCAAGAGCTATTGGGATCGTTTGCTCGTGTATATACTTTTCAAACATCAGCATGACACGGTCGCTACGTTTTCCGAGCGGTCCTCCGGAAAAGTGTTATCAACTTTTGACAATCTGGGAATGCAAGGACTTTGATATTTGATTGTAGAATGTTCATCCATATCATGTCCTCATCGCCCACGAATAGCCATTCTCCAGAGAACAAATACTGCGCTATGTAATCCCCCTGATCATCGTCAGTATCGGACTCATCTATGTGCTGAACTCATCACTCTGATCATGCTCATGCTCATCACTCTGATCGTGGTCAACCTCCTCGCCCTCCTCAACCTGCACGCGCTCAACATTCTGCCCACAGCGATCTTTTAGCTTGGACAGGCCTTTGGCCTGGTGAGGCTGGTTTCTAGGGGTTCCTCCAATCTGGAAGTCGTTTTTGTCTCCTCATCTTTCTGAGTCTGACGAGCAACACATCCATCTTTGAAGAACTGGATACGTTTTCGGAGTGGTGCGTCATGAAGAACCCCATTGGAAAACTGTATGATTTGCTCGAATACAAACACTGCGTATTGATCGGTATCACTGGCAATGTTGCACAGGCGCACCGTGGCAACATGGGTGTGGTAGGCGTTGGAGTCAGAGGCGATGACTAGAAGCGCGGACTTGTCTTGTTCTAACAGCTCCCTGTAAAGCGATCCCAAACGTCTTGCACATGTCTGCAGCACTCTCTGCAAAACCGGTAGGAGTAAGGCGTGACGCGGTATATGTTCTACCTTTGTTGGCTGCCGTACGCTTTGATTTGCCGCGCTCGTTGTCCCAGTATATGAGCACGATGTTGTTATGTGGTGGTCGGTAAGAACTCCAGTTGTGGAGGTCAAGGGGTCAAGTTTGATCTCGTACACTCTAACGGTTGGTGTGTCAGGTTGCATCTGCGGATTTTCCGAATAGAGTGTTAGTCAATATAGAATGTATGCCAACAAAAGGATATACCCTTTTCTCGCAGACTATTCCTGCCTTGATGCATTCGTTACATGACTTAGACTGCGTCCATCCGCAGCCAAGCTTGTTTTGTTATTGCAATTTTGGCACTGTATACCACATTAGCAAACGAAGAGAATAATCATTATTTCTAGTGCTGCCAATGCGTACATTTCCTGCATATGCGATCCGAGTTGAGATTAGAATACCGGCCGGAACCTTGGTCGTCTCTGTGGTGTCTAGGACTGCAACATCAAGCGGCTTATATTTGCGCTGATGACCAACGACAGGAATCTGTGGAGGAGGTGGTAGATGAGGTGGACGAGGCGCTGGCGGGCGACGAACTTCAGAGTGTTTTGCTAATATGAAGTCTGGATTTTTCACTCTAATTGGCTGACGTCCTAGGTGGAGACGATACTTGTGGTTATGTGGAATGCGCTGGACATGCTGGTCTTGGGCCGGTTCTTGAAAATAGGACTCGAGAGCGTTATCGTCTTGCTGGTCTTGGATCGGATTGTGAAAGGAGGACTCGGCATCATTAGCTGGTCTTGGACCGGATCACGAAGAGACCTGAGGGCGTTGTCGTCGTGCCGGCAAGGAGTGCGTTTTTCCTAAGGCTTTGCGGATTGTAATTGCTGGTTAATAGTAGGGTTGTTGGCGCGCTTATTTTGCTCTTCTCTTTGTCGCGACCTGCTCAAAGATGCGGTTGGAGAGGATGTCGCCATTGTATAGATAGGGATAGAAGTACTCTCGAATGCGGTTTTGGGTGAACTTCATGAGCTTGGAGGGTCGGAACCTCTGGATGTACCCTCTCGTGCGAAGAAAGTTCTTAACATGGTAAAAGGTTACGCCTGGTGCAGCCACGATGGATTCGAGCTGAGTTCGATGCTTCGAGTAGATTGGCGCATTGGTATGTGGGCCTGTCCTAGGAGGCGCGACAACTTTTGATTTTGGTATGCACGGCGGTGATGGCGTCGGGAAATGGTGATTTGGTAGTATGGTCAAAGGAGGCGTGGTGGTGTGCTCAGGGAGAGAGAGGTGGTGAGAAGAACGGCAATGAGAGGAGAGGCAGCGAATATTGCCGTGTCTGAATCGTAAGTGATAGGCAATAGCGTGACCATGGTAAAAAGCAAGAGCGCTTAGTGGAGCGTCGATACAAGCTGTCATGAGACTTTGGCACGGGGAGAGATGTCTAACGATGCATGTTATCTATGTTACAAGGTGTATTATGCTGAGATTTATGTATGCTTAACTCACAAAAGGATATAATTTTTATTACATGTCATACCAGAAATCGTCATCCAACCCACTCCTGCTTGGAACAGGCAACTGCTTGTTATCCTGAGCTCGCTCCCAATCCACATCTTCCCAACGCAGGTTCAACATGCGAATCGTCAGGCTCCATTGCTCGAGCAAGTCGACCAGCTTATTGGTATCTGCAGTAATCGGTTGTTGGTTCAGTAGCATGAGAAGGCCATCCAGCCATTCGGAAGCAAGCGATGTACTGCCAGTGTTCAGTTCGAGCAGTACCGACTCCCCNNCTGACGCCTGTGTTCTTGCAAAGGTGTTCGGATTGCCGAAGATGGTCAATCGTGTGATTGTTCCTGTAGAAGAGCCGTGTTTATCGCTAGAGATTTTGGCCGCATCGTCGCCAAGCAGAACTTCAGATCGTGCAACGCTGGAATCGACTGAACTGATGGTCTCAAGATCAAGCCTTTCGTTGAGTTCGTGAATTTGGGGTATCTTATCGAGCTTGTTGGTGTGGGATGCGTGGTGGAGATATTTTCTGTCGTTGGAGAGACGAACGAAGCGCCATGCAATCACATGCAACTTCTGTGACTCCGCTGAGGTGATTGAGAGATCTGAGGGTATTGTGTCGGATGAGATGATGGGGAACCAGGCGCCTTTTAGTAGACATTTGATACGCTGCTCACGCATGAACAGAAGTGCGTCCGTGTGCGTCTGCTCACGCAGGTTTCNTAAAGAGGTCTGGGTCAGTATTGGGGAAGGTGGGATGTGGTTAGATAGCTCTTACCTCAAATCTTGACCCCAAGCATATTCGTAAATTTGCGAGACATCCTGCAACTGCCATTCTCTGACTTTTGCTAGAGTGGTACTTCCGAGTTGTTCCTCGACCTGATCCATAGTGGCTCGCCTGTCTGCCTGACCAAGAATTGTCCTGATCAGAAGTCTCGAAAGATCGTCGATCTTGCGATAGTCATCGACCGTCGCACCTGCTTCTTTCCAAAGGCGGATAAAGGCATTGAGTGAGGCAGCATGTATGTCCTCCCAGCGTAGCAAAAGGGGCTTTGCAAGTCCCTCGGCATCTTTGATGTCCTCTGGGGTAGTGGTATTCTTCGTGGGATCCTGGCCATCCATTTTGGCGATCTCAAAGTGCTCGTACAGTACCATGGTGATACTCAAACTTGCTTTTGCAATGGGACAGCGTTGCTCCGTTGGTAAAACACTCTGCTCCAGCAATTCTCTCTGGAATGCATCGCGATTCCTACGAACATACTCTGTGAGATTCATCATACCCAAAAATCTGGTCTCTTCAAGGTCCGCTGCCGGATTATCGGATGAGAATCCTAGGCGCTGCCACTCTATCATCGGAGTCAAGATCTAGCATGTCAGTTACTGGCTCGAGAATCGCACCTCCTGCAACATACCTTGCTGACTAGCTTGGTAGTTCGAGGGAAAGCTAGACACCTGAAGCTCTTTGAGAGCTTTTCGATGCTCTACCTTTTCGAGGTCGACCAATATGTGCCTCCAGCGAGCAAACAGTATCTTCATCAGACTTTGGAACTCAAGAACCGGAGCAGCAATCTCGTGGAGCGTATCGCCATGCATCAAATTCTCGACACCGCTGATGACACCGAGTTCCTGCAGCCTGTTGATGAATTTGGGCCATTCGGTTTCTCCTCCATTGGCAACAGAGTCTCGCATCAATGCGTTTACCAAATGCAGAGCATTCGCGCATAACGCATGGTCGGCAGAAGCTAACTTGTCAACCAGACGATCGAGAAAGTTGGAGTGGACTTGCAAGAGCGGTACCAGAGCCTTGAACCCAAACTCGTCTTCGGAAGGTTGCTGCAGCTTGTAGGGATCGAAAGGTCGTGATACAACCAGAACCAGGAGAAGCAACGCGTTGCGAAGGACATTGATAACAGGACGATTGACGACAACTTGGACAGCCTATTTGAGATAAATCTAAGAATTTGTTCTTTCAAGACTCTCTCGAAAATCAGTTCTTACACGTTCTATCACATCTGAGCTCAAACGGTCCCAACCCAGGTCCATCTCCAGCAGACGGGTCAGGCTACCCAGCGCATAGGCAAGAGCATTTCCATTATCTTCAAGGACAACCTGCTTCAACGCAGGCACGCCTTGGGCCTGCACAAAGGCACGCGCAAACGAAGGATCGCTGACAAGTGATTGTAGATGATAGGCGGATAGCTTGCGCGAAGACTCGGAGTCGCTTGTTATGCCCGCGATAAGAGATCGGACGTCGTGGGAACCGGCCATTGATTCCGACTTTACACGCGGCCAGGATGCCGAGTTGTTTTCACACCGTCAGCGTAGAGAAAAGGGAGTGTGGCATGACCCAGAGATTCTACTCCAGAACATGTTCTACAAGGGCTGGAGGAGCAGCCCCTCGGGCACTAAAGGCGCTAATGAGATCCGCGCCGCTCAAAGCTGATCCGGCTCGTGCGCTGCAGAGTGGCAGCGCTAGACACGAGTACCGCTTACTCGTCTTGTGTCACGAGATGAGGGTAAAAGGAGTGTCGCTGAGGCAAATGGCATTAACTGTTCGTTTGGATACTGAATGTTACAACAGCATTATTGAACAGTCTTGGAGCAACATTGTAGAGCTCCGCCCCTACGGACCATGTCTTGGCTATAAGCGAACTTGATAAGCATCGCATAATACCTGGTTTACGAGACAGAACGACGATACCAGTCTCTTGGCTCGTCAAGACCTCATGCTTATCCACTCAGCTCTGATTGACGGGTCAGGCATCGTATCTGCAAGGTATGTGCATAGAGACAAGTGTTTTGTATTTCGCATGATACACAAATGCGTCTACACAGGTACAGTATATGCATCAGTGAGGTCTCAAGCAGGGACCGACTCCAACAAATCTCAGGATGATCGAACGGATAAAGACGCCGCTTTGGCTGTTACAGCGGATGAGCCTGTTGACAAACTCAGTATAGGTACATAAAGAGAACCGCCTGATACTCCAAGGAAAGAAAAAAGTCGCTCAATGATGGGATAAAAAAAAAATGTCGGTGCTTCGAAAACCAAAAGAGAGACCATCTGTATAGCCACCGTCTGTTAAATGCGCCTTTACTCAAAAACCAATGCAATAGTCCAGTCCCAACCTTTCCCCTTCTGTTGTTTATTCTTTGCGCCTTTCGTAGTAAGAAAAGAAGCCCAACATATAGAGCCTCTCACTTTCTCCACCCAACGTTCCATATTACATGAGCAATATCTTTTGCGGTATTCAAAGTGTCACTCACCTTGCCGAAGAGGCCGGCGGCGACGATGTCATCTTCATCTTCCTCGTAAGGCATGAACATTCCCGAAGCACTACGGCGCATCCCAGAGCCTTCTTGTTCATCCTCGTCTTCGGATGGTGTAGTGGCTGGTGAACCTGATGTCCGTGATCTATGCACGGCTACGCTGTCTCTTCGATTTGCAAATCCACTCAATCTAAGTGACTCTGTATCGTCCGAGTCCAAGTCTTCACTTTCCTCGTCATCAGGAGGTAGGATATGATTTTTGGACGGATTAGACGGCTTCAAAGTTTCCTGAGAAGCTGACTGTGGCAGTTTGCTTGAGCTCCATGAGTGGACCAAAGATGGAGACGGTTGAGGAAGAGGCTCTATGATTTCCGTTTTGTTCTTCAAAGTTGTTGATGGAAGCTTCTCGATCGTCCTGCTGGAGGAAGTGCTTCTCGACAATGGTTTGCGGGCTTGTCGTTTTCTTTTGGGACGTCTCATCATGACGATGCCATCATCAGACGAATCAGAGTCGGAATCGTTATTCGGTCGCTCGTCTTCGGAGCTCTCATCTTCGAACTCGCCGTCTTTGCCCTCGACGGCAATACATTGCTCGACCTTCTCGTCGAAGCGAATGTGGCGTTTGGGGTACTCAAATGGCGAACGGTCTCCAGATGAGGGACGTGGGGAGAAGCAGCCCAAGTCCAGGAAGTCAAGCTGATCTCTACTGCTAGGCACCATCAAACTAGCAGTGGAAAGGTATGCAGACGATCGACCGAGCGAAGGTCTTTTGGATGGAGGCAAGGTTTGCTGGGCCTGTACAGCGGCGGCAGCCTGCTTGACGAGAGACGAGGTTGATAGCGAGCGTTGAAGCATGACCTCGGACATGCTTCGTTTCTTGAGAATAGGCTTCTTGTGAACGAAAGAATTGGAGCTCGAGAACTGTGGACTAGGGTCCGGTGAGTGTTGAGTTACGGGGTGTGTTGAGGCGGGCTGTAAAGGCCCATAGAGCCAGGTCACGTCGCTTTCTTTCANGCCTGTGTCAAATCAGTCTACAGTGTCGCACTGTGCTAGAATCGTACAGGCGTACCAATTAAGCGTCTCTGGTGACACGGTTGGAAGGTGGTATTTGGATTTGGCCCACGTTCTCCATGACGCATTTTCAAGGCGCGACCTCTGGCCGTAGACCTTGCGCTGTGACACAATGTGCCTCCAGGAGGACCATATGTCTTCCTCGCGCCAGTCGTGGGACAAATAATCGACGTGTCTCGATGGTTCGTGTTTGATGGCCGTGTCATCGGCCACGGTAGGTGTGGGTAAAGGCGAGTCAGAACGGGTAGTGTCGGTGGTGCTACCAGCATCGTCTTCGTCATCTCGATCGCATCTACCATCATTAGAATCGGCATCAGACGTTTCGTCTTCAGGTCGAGGGCTAGGAGGGAGATCCAGCGGTTCGTCTTCATGGAAGAATTGGACCTCGTCGTAGGCAGGGAACGCCAGGCCAGTGTCTGGCTGATGGCCGAGCTCAAACGAAAGCTTCGGTTGTTGGTTTGAGAAGAAAGGAGTCGATGTGTGAGGTTCTGAAAAGTCCGAGTAGGATTGGCGAGAGGCAGCGAGCGAGCCGGAAGAAGCCAAGGAGCGTTTGAGAGAGCCGATGTGTTCGAATGAGGGCTCGGAGGTGGTGCGGTGCGAAGTCGAGGGCGGCGAGCCGACCAGCAACGACGTTCTCGAGGGGTGGGAGCGTTTGAGCGAGGAAGCGGTCGAGGTGGATTGAGTGAAATAGGACTGGGATTGGTCGTCTCGCGACCTGGACAGAACCTCGGCCATGTTGTTGGTACAAGTCGAAGGCGTGGCGCAAGGCAGGGCGGGAAATGAAGCGAAAGGTGCGTGGAGTTTGCGTGGATTGCGGACGGCGACTAAAGTTGGACAGGCAGCGGCATTCTGAGAGCTGGCAGAGGCAATGGGCGTCAGTCGAGGTGGTGCTGGGAGAGTTGCGAGAGCAAGAAGAGGATGGAGAGAGGGTTTGTCCACCTTCAATTCCTTGATCAAAGCGCAATGGCCTAGCCACTCGGTCGATTTCGGCGCTTTCCTTGTTACAGCGACCACGCACGAACTCTGCTCAAACCCACACCACTTTCGGCCCGGGACCTCGATCTCTATTCGCGGCAGAAGACGACGAGCGCAGCAGCGTCTTGCCAGTGTACGCCCTCTAGGCACGCAAGTACTATCAGACGCAATTGATGATGAATCGTGTTTCGTTCGGTGCGACTGATGGGGGCAATATGTAGGAGGGTCAATGGCTACCTATCGGCCCAGAGCTTGTATGCACACGGCTTGCATAAGGGCTGCGCCAGCAATGGGAACCAAGTTCCATGCCTGTCGAGATCGAGCGGGCCTGCATGCCTCCATGCCTGCCAGCGCGCGCGAGCAGAAGCAACAGCGCTCTTTGTCCTCCATCCCCATCCCCGTCCAACCTGCCATGGGCCATGGCCGTGGCTGCCCTGGGGTTATTTGTGGGACTCGTCTTGGAGGAACTCCTCTGGGGTTCTGAACCAACTTTGATGATCCCGCCTTATCCGCTGTCCAGCACTTGAAGCTTTGTTGTTTATTAGCAGGCCACGCCATCCTTTCTTTCTCGAGTCTATCCATCATCATCTGCCTCATACCTGTCAGCCAGCGACATTTTCTCATCGCCTTTTCACCGCACGACCGAGATGGGAAACCATGTTTGACCCCAAGCTCCCCGCGCTTGCGTCATACCACATCTCACGCGCCCTCGATCTTCTGGTAACCACCTCTGCGCCGCCGCCACGTCGATCATGCCTAGGCAATCGACTGAACTCTACTCGAGAGAGCTCGCTCCGGCTGCTGCCCATTAGGGTATTGCTCTCATCTTTGGACCCTTATCTTGTTGGACTTCCATTCATTTCGTGAATTCACCCGATGATACGCACTTGGATGAGAGCACTGCATGCACCATGTGCATTAGCCACTCCAACCGTGACAGAATTGACAGCAGCCACGCTCTGACCTGACAGGCTATCTGTTGACCTCGCAATTGCGTGCCCCAGGCAGATCATTCCTTTGCCTCCACTCCTCAACGTGCATACAAGCAACCCGGGTTCAAGACCCACTTCTTTGCTGCAGGTAACCGATACCCTGTTAGCTGCCAAACTGCCAATTGATCCACGTTAATGCTAGGTCGCTCCGGCAGTGCTGTACCGCGGTCAATTTTGATTAATTGCTTACTGCTAAACTGACTATTTAGATAAGCAAAGCCTCACAGCACTCGACCGATTTGATCATTCTAGGGGTTCTCTCTCTGTCCGTCTCTTTTGTGTCCAGCCGCTTGTCGAATCAATCTCATTACCAGGTGTCAACCAGGCAGCCTGCAAGCCCCCAGCCAACCAACGGCCATGGGTGCAGTGGGTGGTCTGTACCTGATAAGCCCCGCTTGGGCGGCCCTTATTGCCTGTTGGAGTATCGGAAGACGTGATGCAGCGACCCAAGAGTACAAAGATTACATTGCCTTTCCGTGCTCCACTCCTTCTTATGAATTATCACGATATCACATTTCACATTTAATCCCTGACAATATGGCACTGGTCTTGACGAATCTCGGTTTGACTATGCATGGGGCCGGCTACCATCGGTCCTCATCAAGCTCACCGCTTCTGCCAACCTCAGCAGTCATATTTTGACTGATCTCAAGATAACTAGGAACAGGATTTGTTTTCTCTTGCCCACTTAACATGGGAGTCGACGTCTGATTCGTCAGCCACCGACAACAACAAGTAACGAGACTTTCAGCCCCAGATTGCGCGCCGCAACTTCTAGGATCTATGCTGAAGCAAGCATAATCAATGCCAATCTAACAAATAGCGATCTTGCAATAGACGTTCTACGAGTCTCGGTGTCACGGAGCTCGAGAGTCTTGGTGCGACCGGCCAAAACTCGTCATCTCACAGATCTGATACTCTTCGTGGAGTGTATGTGCGGACGTCTGCTTCCGTATTGTACTGATGAAGGTCAAGCAACATGGCCAATAGGGACACGAGCAACTCGAGTCCACGGAGGCACAGACAAGCTTATCCGGTTCAACAGCATTCAACGCTGTGCTATACGCCAATAGAGTAGGATGGTCAAGTCTTCCCATGTGGGGAATGTTATTATTTATATGCAACCAGGACGCTTGGGTTTAATGCTTTTGATTGTCACTGACCAGTCTTCAGGGATGAAGAAGGATTTGGACCGACGGCATTACTGCTCGGTTCCAGTTTTACTCATATACATGCAGTGGTCCAGCGCATAGCAGTGTGCTACAATAATTGATCGCAAAGAACGCCGAAGGAACCAGAGGTCGTACACTCTTCGATCGTGATGATTGCTGCTTGTGTTCCCATCCGACACGCAAGATCCTTCATCTCTCGAGACACTATCCGGCTGTGCGGTCTGTGATTAACTTCTCGACAATGTGATGATGGAAGTAACAACCGCGTTTCAAGTGGATTGACTGCCAAGCGCTATGCTCAATAATGCCATGCAGTGACTGACACATGCACAATGACATGGTTTTCATGACTGGCAGGCTACGACAACCTGTGAGGTCGTGAAGACAGAAATGATCTCAATGTAGTTGGTAAGGAACGGTACTCACGTCCGAAGTATGGTATCAATCCATCGTCTTAATGCTATACGCATTCTCATATCAGAGGCCATCGTCGTATTTGGCCAAGTCTTTCTTTTCGCTCTGGTGACCCTGGTCATAACAACAAACTGTCTTCACGATGTATATACGGATTACACAACCATCAAGTATTATTCAGAGCAGTTCAAGAGTGCTTAGAGGTCAGCGTACGACAGATACATGTCCTATGCAATGGTGGATTCACAGGCGATGATCTTGGATTTTGTCCGTCAACATCGCTGTCTTGCACTGTAATCTGCCAGATCGAAATGGACAAACACGTTCTCAAATTGCTTCCACAACAACGATTGTTCCGATATGGTATTGATGATACCAGGAGTCTGATACAGCAATGAGACACCGACTAAAGTACCACGAGCAAGAGACAAACGGACGGTACAATGTTGTCTGTGGATAAGCCTCCGGCAACGGTAAAAGTTATATTTGACAAAAATCATGTTTCAAGCACATACGGCCACAGTCAGCTGAAAACTGGGCATCCCGTCCGCTCTGCCATACATAAGCAGTTGAACGGCAGATTAGTACTACGGTGGGTGACCACGTGGGAATCCCTGCTGCTGTATGTTTTGTATCTTACTTTGCTTCGAGTCCCAACTTCGCTACCAACTCCAAGGAATACTCCGCAAGGTGAGTTGGTTGTTACTTGACAGCGTTCTTTTGCGTCGAATACGGATGGAAGCGATGCCCTCACAAAAGTCAAAACCCTAAGCAGCAGAAGTGTGAAATCAAGGACGAAGGTCATGACCACCATGTTCACAACACAAGACACTTTATGGATTCGACAATGGAGTTCAAGACAAGAGCAAATGCTTTCATAACGATCTGTTCAGGTAACGTGTATACTTAATCACCACCAAGTCTTCTGCCCGGACCGCGAGAGCCCCAGGTGCCTGTGAAGCCACTTGTCCATCCGCCACTACGCGAGCTTCCAGCCTGAGGCTGAGCGCCGACAGAGCCAGAAGAACGAGCTTGAAAGGTAGTGCCATACGAGCGAGTAGTACCTGCACCCATAGGCTTGGCGAACCAACGCTGCACCATCTGTGGTGTACGTATTGGGTTGTAGCCACCTCCATACGACGGCCAGATTCTAGTCAAGAAATCGTAGAGATGAGCAGAAACAAGGCCAAAGGCCTGCTGGAGAGCCGCGAAAGGACCCGCCATGACCAAAACAGCCAACAACATACAGGCTGGCAGATACTTGCGGCGGATGCTGAAGAAGAAGAAAGTCATCATGGCATCGGGTGCATCTTGCACATGCAGATAGGCGAGAGCAAGAAGAAGCGGAGCCAAAACCAAGCCTCCACCAAAGACGATGCCTGTGAGGATCTTTGAGTAGTCATCAGTACTGTAATAGTCGCACGTTGAACAAGACAGTACGAGAGGAGGTTCAAGTGAAGAGATGTAGGGTGCCAAAACCACTGTTTCGACCAAGGAATCGCCGAGCAGCTTTCTCAATGGGCAATCCCACCACGGCCATACTCCATCATGACCCTTTTGGATTTTGCGAATGACGGATCATGACACAGTACAACGGTAATTTGCCCTCCTTCCAGGAACCGCTTCAGCTATATTTTTGGCTGGGCGGGCAGATATAGGAGGGGTAGAATGTGTGCGTGGGAGATGGATGAAAGGAAATAACAGCGGAAAAGACGCTTCTTACCAAGATGACACTACAGTTGAAGACCAAGGCAACAAACAGATCGCCTGGCTGAGAGAAGCGGCCGGAGTCAACCTCCAAAGCCTTGCAGTATGTGAAGAGGAAGTATGGATCCATGATCAAACCCAGCTTAGGGCTAGTGATGAGGAAGGCTGTCACGAGACGCCAGACTTGAGGCACCCATAGCTTGAACACTGATCGAGGTACAAAGACAAAGTAACCAGGATTGATGATTGGCAGCATCCAAAAGTTGATAGACAGGACGAGCGTGGCAGCAGTGAGGGTTCTGTAAAAGAGTCAGAAAATTGAAACGCGTTGAAAGAGGACATAGAGTGGATGTTTACCTAGCGATTGGAGGTGCTGCCCAGAACGCGTCTGCAAGAGAAGGCGACGACATTGCGACGACGACGATGTTGATCAAGACGACTGCGACAGCACCAGCTAGACAAAGGAAGGAAGAAGGAGCTGGAGTGAAAGCTGTCAAGAAAGGAAAGCACGCGTGTGGATACGCGGAAAAGCTTCGGCTTGTCCGTCGGCCCCCACCTTCCCAAACCTGGCAGCTTTCGTCATGGGCCGAGCATCGGAGGAGGCCACTTTTGACCGTCCCTAACCGCGCAGTCAGTCATCGCGCAGGCTGTGTCTTCTGAACCTTCTGGTCTTTTTGTATACTCCTCAATTGACATATCCCAAATCACATCTTCACAATGGATGCTATGCTGACGGTCCTCGGAAGCTCCAAGTGAGTGGCTTTAAGCTCCCAGTCTGAGCCAAAGTGGCCACATGCTAACTGTTGACCAGGNAAGGTTCTCCTTCTTGGAGCTGGTTTCGTTACTCGCCCTACTGCTGAGATCCTCAGCGACGCCGACATCTCGGTCACTGTTGGTATCTAGACACTTTCCCACCACTGCGTCATCTGCAACGGCCATCTGACGTGTCATTCCNNAGCCTGCCGTACCCTCGACTCGGCCAAGAAGCTCTGCGAAGGCCTCAAGAACTGCAGCCCCATCTCGCTCGATGTCAATGACTCGGCCGCCCTCGAGCACGAGGTTGGCAAGAACGCCGTTGTCATCAGTTTGATCCCCTACACCTACCACGCTACAGTCATCAAGGCTGCTATCAACCAGAAGAAGCACGTCGTTACCACGTCATATGTGAGTCACAACGCCTACCATGTTTTTGGCCCTTCCTAATTTGTGCAGGTCTCTCCCGCCATGCTCGAACTCGATGCCGCTGCCAAGGAGGCCGGTATCACCGTCATGAACGAGATTGGTCTTGACCCTGGTATCGACCACCTTTACGCTGTCAAGACCATTGACGAGGTCCACAAGGCCGGTGGAAAGATCACCAGCTTCCTCAGCTACTGCGGTGGCCTGCCCGCCCCTGAGTGCAGTGACAACCCTCTTGGTTACAAGTTCTCATGGAGTAGCCGTGGTGTCCTGCTCGCTCTTCGCAACCAGGCCAAGTACTTCCAGGATGACAAGATTGTCGATGTTGCTGGCCCCGAACTTATGGCCACTGCTAAGCCATACTTCATCTACCCTGGCTACGCATTCGTCGCCTACCCCAACCGTGACTCCACTCCTTACAGAGAGCGCTACGCTATTCCCGAGGCCGAGACCATCATCCGTGGTACCCTGCGCTACCAAGGCTTCCCCGAGTTCATCAAGACTCTGGTCGACATGGGCTTCCTGGAAGATACCGAGCAAGAGTTCCTCAAGCCTCACCCTGAAGCCCCTGCTCTTACCTGGAGGNNGGAGGCCACCGCCCAAGTTTTGGGCAGTAGCAGCCACACCGAGGAGGACCTTGTCTGGGCCATCAGCTCCAAGACCAGCTTCGCCGACAACGACCAGAAGGCGCGCATCATCAACGGTCTCAAGTGGATCGGACTCTTCTCGGACGAGAAGATTGAGCCCCGCAACAACCCTCTCGATACCCTCTGCGCCACTCTCGAGAAGAAGATGCAATACGAAGAGGGCGAGCGCGATCTCGTCATGCTCCAGCACCGCTTCGGCATCACTCACGCTAACGGTATGAAGGAGGTTCGCACATCTACTCTGGTCGAGTACGGTGACCCCAAGGGTTACAGTGCTATGGCCAAGTTGGTCGGTGTGCCCTGTGCCGTCGCTGTCCTCCAGGTCCTTGAGGGCAAGATCACACAGAAGGGTGTCCTTGCTCCCATGAGCCCTGAGATCGTCGAGCCTTTGAGACTCGAGCTCAAGGAGAAGTACGGCATTGAGATGAAGGAGAAGACTCTGTAAATGTCGGACAGGATATGATAGATTCGACATAATACGAAACGAAAGAATGCGTCATGACAATTTCAAGCCAATTCAAATTCTAAGAGCATTCGAGGAGCCCTTGGGCTTTCATGCATCACGCCTTCTATCTCTCCTATAACCCATAACTTCTTTCTTGCCGTTCCTTCCTGGTGTATGGTTGCATTCGTGTAGAAAGCTCTTCCCAGAATTCTCAAGTCTTTCCTTGCTGCTCAACTAGGAACACACGAATTTTCTGAGTCCTTCTTGACTAGAAAGTGCTTGCCTCTCAGAGATACACATTCGAGAGTTTTGTTTGCCTCGCTCACCAGGCGTATGTGGTTGCCAGAGGTGTCGTGTGCGCTCAATGCTGTCTCGAGGTCACGGCTGTCTCGGTGAATTCATGCTACTAACGAGGTGACTTGTTTGAAAGACAAGACCATGTCTTGGGTTTCTCGTGGCGCAGTGTGTAGCCGGAGTTGCGAGGCGGAGGACAAAGCATAGCAGAGAAACGAGGCTTATTGCAGTTCAATCCCACTCATCGTCGTCGTAGTCCTCAGTCACGTTTGCCGAGCGCACGGCACCCGATCTCATGGCATGCTCATCCTCATCGACCATCTTGCTTCTGAGCAGGACGTTTGCGTACAGCAGACGCGCCTCCAGCTCTTGCAGGGTGAAGGAGTCGGGCTTGTAGCCAATGCCTTCGAAGCCAACAATTCTGTCGCTGCTGACGCCGTCGATGAAGGAGAGGACGCAGGGCAAGACCTGGATTTTGAGTTTTACGACGAGAAAAGNGGCATTCTCGACGTTGATGCTGAGGAAGCGGGTATCGAAGTGCTTGGGCGCCAACGCCTGGGGGTAAAGTCAGTCCGCATGTTGCGACGACGAAGAACAAGACAGACGCACGGCAAGCTTCTGGTCCATGATTCTGCAGCGGTTGAAATCGGGCTTCATGAAGTGAACGACGCACAGCTTGGCCGAAGTGGTGATGTCCATGAGCTGCTTCTCGTCCTTGATCTCGGTATAAGTGCCATAGTCGGAGTTGCGCTGGGCCTTTGCGCGAGCCAATTCGCCATGCAGTTGCTGCAATCGCTGTTCACGAAAGGCAGCCAGGGAGGACTCGTCTTCTTCCAGCTCGGCGATGAGGGCATCTTCGTCGTCAGAGTTGTCGTGTTGGTTGCTGCGGTCCAGCACGGCGGCCACGCGGGAGTCAACGGTAGACATGGTGGAGTGTGGTTGTTGTGTTCGAGTAGCAGGTCAAGAGGTGCAAAGATGATTTGTTCAAGGGGACGGATTTAGTGGATAGGGCTAGGGCCAGGCTCACGGGCTACGGCAGAGAGAACCGAACGACAGAGTTGCGGGAGTGCCAAGCCACGAACATGGTTCCGGCTGGGGATCTGTGGTTTATGCTCGATGAAACATGGCAGTTCGGATGGGGAACGCTTCTCGAAGATGACACGAGCGAGGCTGACAGTATGGGGAGGAAATGGGGGCGGCCTGGTTGATGGTTGAGGCGAGTGGCTGATGGCGGACGCGAGAGCTGGCAGAGGGAGGTTGCGATACGGAAATCTTATTTTATAATAACAGACAGGGGCTCAAACCAGCAAGGAGCAGGGCCCAAGGGTCAGCCAGTGTGAGCGACGCGGCAGCCCCAGAACGTTGAAGACACGAATAGCCCATCAACATCTTTTTCTCAGAGACCTGTCTCCTTGTCCACACCACACGCTGCCTCGCCCTCTCTGCTCGCAACCATGTCCGACGACAAGAAGAACGAAGACTTCACAATCGAGCTCGGCGAGCAAAAGGGCAATGGAGCCTTTGCTGCTGCTCCTGCCCAAAGGATGCCTGCAGCTGCTCCTCAAGCCGCGCAGCTGAACAGCCCTGTCGTCGCCATTCTGGCCTACTGTGGCAGTTCGATTCTCATGACAACTACCAACAAATACGTCCTCAGCGGTCTCGATTTCAACCTCAACTTTTTCCTCCTCGCCGTCCAGGTAAGCCCATCGTCTACCGAGTACACCATGCGCTCTCTAATGCCTCATNNGCAGAGTGTCGTCTGTATCGTCGCCATCCAGTCATGCAAGTCCGCCGGCATCATCACCTACAGAGACTTCAACAGCGATGAAGCAAAGAAGTGGTTCCCCATCTCCCTCCTCCTCATCGGCATGATCTACACCTCGACCAAGGCCCTGCAATACCTCTCCATCCCCGTCTACACCATCTTCAAGAACTTGACCATCATCCTGATCGCATATGGTGAAGTTCTGTGGTTTGGCGGCAGCGTTACCGGAACCGCCCTCTTCTCCTTCAGTCTTATGGTTCTCTCGTCTCTCATTGCTGCGTGGGCAGATATCCAGCACGCTCTCAACAGCCACTCGGGCTCGGCCGCCAACGACAAGATCTCTACTCTCAACTCTGGCTACATTTGGATGGCCCTGAACTGCTTCTGCAGTGCCACTTACGTCCTCGGCATGCGCAAGCGCATCAAGTTGACCAACTTCAAAGACTTCGACAGTACGCCCTCTTTCCTTTTCTTGTGATACCTTGTAGAAAACTGACTCGACTCTTTACAGCCNATGTACTACAACAACCTCCTCTCCATCCCCATCCTCCTCATCTGCTCCCTCTTCCTCGAGAACTGGTCGAGCGCCAACCTCGCTCTCAACTTCCCTGCTCCTCAGCGCAATTCCATCATCGCCGCCATGGTCTTCTCCGGCCTTTCCTCAGTCTTCATCTCCTACACCTCTGCCTGGTGCGTTCGCGTCACCTCGTCCACCACCTACTCCATGGTCGGTGCCCTCAACAAGCTGCCCATTGCCATTTCCGGCCTCGTCTTCTTCGACGCCCCCGTCACTTTCGCCTCTGTCAGCGCCATCGGTGTTGGTTTCATTTCTGGCATTGTCTACGCTCTCGCAAAGGTCTGGCAGGGCAAGGGCAACAAGCCCACCCTTCCGACTAGCGTCACCAGTGCTAGCAGCCAGAGCATGAAGGACAGCTTCAAGTCATAGAATGGGTGCGAGAAGCAGGGTTTCCACAACTCCGGCACCTTTGCGCCTGCGCTTGAACAGTTAGAGTAATGATTGCAAGCAAAAAGAGACGAAACGCGAGAAAAACAGACACGGCTCGATGATGCCCAACGACGGAGCTGCGATAGAGCAGCAGAACAAAAAGGACCAATGCATGTCTGGCGTTAGAGGAGAAAAGAAGGGCTGTGGATGGTGGACTACGATGTGTGTATGGTTGAACGTTTTTTCTAGAAGGAAGAAGGGATTGGAAACCTTGACATTTTGTCTCTTTTGATATCATCCCACCACTTTGTAAAGCTGTTTTCTTCTTCGGAATATAGATATTTTGAACACTTTCTACTTGAACTCTAAGAGCATGCTAGCACTTCTGCTCCGAAGGCAATACTTACTGTCCGTGAATAGCACTAGCGCTCTAGAGCAGCAACGGACTTGTATTGACCGCTTGGATGGGATTGATTGAGCATTCATACCACTGGAATCAAGATTGAGAAGAGACGAAGAGCGAAAGACGAATATCAAAGCCAGAGATATCTGCATTTTCGACGAGCTAGCTTCAATCCGAGGAATATAGAGAAAAGGGGCTATGGTGGTAATTATTTTATGCACTGGCCCAATCATCATGTCTGGTCGAAGCAGGAAAACAGCAACTTGATTCACCCCATTGCCGATTGCTCTTTCGCTCTCTTCTTTTCGTCAAGTGTCGCATGAAATCAGAAAAGGTGATGGGAAAACTCCAGAAAACGCCAGGCCGGTGCGTCGACTCTCGATCAAAGAGTGACACGTCATGCAATCCATAAGTGTGTTGAGCAAGGCAAAGGGTGTGGTGGGTATTGGCGGTGAGCGAGCGGGTGTGAGTGCTTTGTTGTTGCACTTGGCAAGCGGCGAGTTGGAAAGAGGAGTTTAGCGGTCCTCGGCCCACTCGTTCTCGCGACGAATCTGCTCTTCCTCCTCGGGGGTGAAGTCGTTCTGGATGTTGAAGGTCTTGCGAATCTCCTCGGNGGACTTGCCCTTGATCATGTTTGCGACGGTCTTGCAGCCGACGTCAAGGAGGGCCTTGATGTCCATGTAGTTGGCGGCGAGGATGATCTCGAAGAGCATCTCTTGGTCGACCTGCATGAACTTCTGGTCCCACTCTTCGATGTCGGTGGTCTTCTTGCGGGATTCGGCGTCCTCGTCCTTCTCCGGAGGAGGGTCCTTCTTGTGGTGGTCGCACCACTCGAGAANCCTGCGAAGGACAGCCTCAGAGACCTGGAGGAGATGATTAGTGACTGTGAGGTACGAAGCGAGGATGAGAATGAGACTCACGTTCATGATGGGGATGGGCTCCTCGCCGGNGGTTCCCAGATCCTCGATCATGTTCTTGATCAGCATGGAGCGCTCGGCGATGATGCGATCNNTACAACATGTGTTAATCGGGCAGGTAGAGATGCAGGAAGATCGAGTGCGCATACCAGTCTGGATGTTGACGCCATCAGAGCTGACCAGGATGATCTTCTGCTCATCGGTGGAAGCCATGTTGTGATGAATGTGGATGGGATAGTTGGTTGGTTGTGGTGTGTGGAAGAAGACAAGCGTTGGTGTTGATTGTCTTTGGTGGAAAAGAGTTGTCGCGCAGATGTGACGACAACAGGTGGAAGGTGAGGATTAAGTAGTCGCAAGAGGCGGAGTGAAGAGTCAAAGGCACTTCGCGGGGTGATGGTGCTGCAGTCGGTCGTCGCGCTTTGGTGCCTGGCGGCACAGACCTTCTCGCAGTTTGCACCTGCCTCACTGTGTCTTGACTCTGCCTATGAGCCACTATTCAGCTTTTACTTGCTATTTGTTGCTCCATTTTGCTGCCTAGCTTTCTGCCTGATCCAATCGTGTACTTTCTGTCGCAGAACTGTGTGCTATTATCCATGTGCTGGTGCTGCTCATCTTCCAGCAAGCATTCAATCCATTGCCCGCGTCGAGTAAGTAGCCGCTGGTGGCCAAACTGATAGCTTCACCGGCCATTGAATTTCATCCCCGCCGCCCGTGTGAAAGACAGCAACACAAACAAACGCAATAGTGAATGCAGAGACAATCAACTACATCCAATGCATGTACTCATCATGCTCATGCACCTTTCCATCGCAAGTCTCACGTGACCGCGCACGACTCTGAAACCAAATTAGGGGCCGCCGTCAGAAATGAGCCTGTGACACGTCTGGCTCCTGATGGCAGAATATGTTATCTCGTCCTGTAATTCGCTTTTGGTGAGAATCCTGTAGGCCTCCAACCATGTGGAGACGAACATATCTCTTCTTGGTCGTGCTGCGCCTCTACCTGGCTCTGTCCCCCAGCTATATTCACCCGGACGAGCACTTCCAAGGACCGGAGGTGATCGCANNGGTATGCTGACTCTGTAGACATCAAATTCTCCAGCATCACTGACCATCGAAATCAGGTCGCGTTTTTGGATATGCCTCACATTTGACCTGGGAATTCACTTCGGATAGTCCAGTTCGCAGTGTTTTCCCTCTCCGGATCTTCTATGGCCTGCCCTTGACTTTGCTAAAATGGATCTGCGACGGGATTGGATATCATATCATCTCACCCGCCACCGTATACTACACTCTGCGGGCCTTGATGTTTGTCCTAAGTTTCGTGCTTGAAGACTGGGCGCTTGACGAACTCATCCATATCCCCAAGGAGCGTCGTGCAGCCCAGATGCTGGTTGCTTCGTCCTATGTTACATGGACTTTTCAGAACCATACATTCTCAAATTCGGTTGAGACGTTGATAGTGCTGTGGTGCTTGGTCTTGATCAACCGTATCAAGGAGGACAAAGTATGTTCAGCAGCCAACTCAATCGTCACAGCTATATTGACCCAACTCTAGTCGCATACCCGTGTTCTGCCTTCTGCTCTACTCGCCTTCTTGTGTGTGTTGGGCACTTTTAATCGCATCACTTTCCCGCCTTTTGTCTTGATACCCCTTCTGCAGTTAATTCCGCATTTCCGTCATAGGTAAATTCTTTCCGCGATCATATCCTATGAATGCCCAGGCTCTAATCAACATCACAGACCCGTATCGCTTCTTGTGATGATACTGACAGCAGCCGCAACACTACTCTTCGCGGTCGTCTCGGATACCGAGTGGTTTCTCCAGAAGCCGGTACATCTGTCACAGTTGCGCGAAACCGCCATCATCACACCTCTCAACAACTTGCTTTACAACATGGACAGCAGCAATCTTGCCAAACACGGTCTTCATCCATACTATCAGCATGTAGTTGCCAACTTACCTCAGCTGCTTGGGCCTGCACTCCCCTTGGTCTTCTTTTCATGTCGAATGGGGATGCCAATGTACTCTGCAGGTTTCGGCATTTTCGCCATGTCATGTCTCAAACATCAAGAAGCCCGATTCTTGCTGCCAGCGGTCCCTCTCATTTTGTCCAGTATCAGAGTGCCGCGACGCATGAGGAACGTCTGGGTCACTGTTTGGATCATATTCAACGTGTGCCTCGGTCTCTTGATGGGCGTTTTCCATCAAGGTGGTGTCGTGCCAGCGCAGCTCTGGGTCGGCAAGCAAGAAGGAATCCAGCAGGCTCTCTGGTGGAAGACATACAGCCCGCCGACCTATCTTCTTGGTAATAACCATCAAGGTCTGGTCACCCGAGACTTGATGGGCATGTGTGGCGACAAGCTCCTGGAAGAGCTAAAGGCCAAGGTGGACTGTGATGCCAAATCAACGACACTCTTGCTTGCACCACTTAGTGCGACGTTCCTTGACGCATACATCATCAACAACAACAACAACAACAACAACAACAACAACAGCACAACCTCAGAAGTCTCTGATATTGCGCTTGAGGAGGTTTGGCGTTACAGAAACCACCTGAATCTTGATGACATGGACTTTGGTGACGATGGCGTTTGGCCGACCCTGAAGCGAATGGTTGGAAGGAGAGGAATTGGTGCATGGAAGGTGACGAAGAAATGTTGACGGCCTGTAGTTAATGTTTGAGAGGTCTCTCTCTCCACGTATTGATGGAAGGGACGAACAGAACCGCAATGAAGATCAGTTTGTTGATGTTAGCTCCTTCTCTCCTCGATCACCTCCGACATTCACATCTAATGCAGCTCCTGCCTTTTTCTCTGAATTGAACGATCAACCGTCATACACTACTCATACCATCTGAAGATTGGTAAATGTGATTTAACTCAAAGGGTAGCACACACATTTCGTGAGCGTCTGGGAGGTTAAAGAAATGGCCGACCCTGGTGAAGTTCTCCACTCACGGACGGCAAGCATGACGTGCTCGCTGACCATGCCGACCTCGAATTTCTACGCAGCCCCCACCAACGTTTCTACCAGACATTCCCATCCCACCACAAACAACCAACAGCAACCATGAAGGCATACTGGTACGACAACATCGAGGTAGGCGTTTTTCTCCCCTGCTGCCATCTTATCCACAATCTAACGAACCACAACAGNGGCGACCAACGCCTNCCCCACGACAGCGGCCGCCCCGTCACCCCCACCGACCTCTCCAAACTCGGCATCATCTGCCACAACTATCCCTCCCTCGACTCTGTCAACGAGCTAGCCTCCTCCCGCAACTACAAGAACCGCGACGAAGTCACCATCTCGCCGACCACCCTCCCCAACTACGAAGAAAAGGTCAAAATCTTCTTCCACGAGCACTTGCATGAAGACGAGGAGATCAGATATATCCTGGATGGCGCGGGTTACTTTGACGTCAGAAGCGAGGGTGACGATTGGATCCGTTTGAGGCTGGAGAAGGGAGATTTGGCTATTATGCCTGCGGGGATTTACCATCGTTTTACTACTGATGACAAGAATGTGAGTTTGCTTGCAAGAGATGGGGCAGAAAGAAGAGAATATGTTAATGACAGGAATGCANNGTATACCAAGGCCATGAGACTGTTCAAGGACGAGCCCAAGTGGACGCCGCTGCAGCGTGGCGCCGAGACCGACGAGAACAACTTCAGAAAGGAATACCTGAAGAGCCGTCAAGAGGGTACTATACTCTCTTCCTAAAGCCCACACGTTCTCGAACTCTGACACAACCCCAAAAGAATAGTCTGAGTCAACACGCCGAATCCTGGCCCTATATCACGATGTACATGATGGAAGAGGAAGAGAAGGATCGAGAGGAACAACGCCCAAGGTCGGGACAAGTAGGCAGCAGAAAAGTGGCTTTAAATAATCTGAGCACCATTGAAAACAAATAAACGCCATCCATTGTCTTTGTAACAAAACTAGATCCACGCCTGAGAAATGCCCGCTAGGAAGCCTTGACGGGATGTAGTAGAACAACAACAATCTTCTATGCTTTTTCCGGCCGAGAAGAAAAGATCAACAGCAGACTCTATTGAACGTCCGTGTTCTCCTTTCCAAAACCTCATCACTCTTTTCCCATTCTTTGGCATCAAAACATTCGTGACGAGGTAAACCAACACCGGGTCGGGTATCTTTTTGTTCTTGATCGTAGCAAACTGTCATGGCCCTTAGACAGAGTTGGAGGCCAACATCTTCTTGCGCAAGTAGTTCTTGTACTCGCCGATGCTGCCCTCCCATCGTCTGACGGTCTTGTGCTCGCAGACCATGATGTCCTTGGCAATCTTGTCGAGAAGTCTGTGATATCATGTTAGTCATTTGTTCAATTGTAGCATATTTATGAGTGAAACGTACCTGAAGTCGTGAGACACGACGACGACACCACCGGAGAAGGCGTTGATGGCATCGGCGAGCGAATCAATGGTGGGGATATCGAGACCGTTGGTAGGCTCGTCCAACAGAATCATGTTGGGCGACTCAATGGCCAACAGGGCGAAGACGATTCTGCTCTTCTGTCCTTCGGAAAGAGTACCCATGAGGGCAGTCTGGGCCTCACCAGTGAGACCGTACTTACCCAGCTGCTGTCTCCAGTACTGGAGATCCTGGGAGACGTGAGGGAACTTGTCGCGGACGAAGTCGAGGGATGACTTGGTCAGGATGAGCTGCTCAGCAGAGTGCTGCGAGTAGACACCGAGCTTCAAGTGAGTGTGACGAGAGACAACACCGCTGGTAGGTCTGAGCTTGCCAGTGAAGATGTTGAGGAGGGTCGACTTGCCGACACCGTTGGGGCCGACGAGGGCGGTACGCGAGTCCATGTCGACACCAAAGTCGAGGTTCTCGTAGAGGTTGTCCTCGGTGTTGCCGGAGTAGGAGAAGGTGACGTCGTCGAGCGACAGGACCGGGGGAGGGAGCTTCTCGACATCGGCAAAGCGGAAGGAGAAGACTCTGTCCTGGTGGACGGGCTGGATGAAGCCATCGGCCTCCATCTTGTCGAGAATCTTCTGGCGCGACTTGGCCTGACGCACCAAGTTGGCGTAGGTACCGGCCGAAGCGATGAACTTCTTGATGTGCTTGATTTCGTCCTGCTGCTTCTCGTATGCCTTCTGCTGGTTGATCTCCTGCTCGGTTCTGGTCTTGGCGTACGAGTCGTAGTTACCTCCGTAGTAGAGGAGCTGCTTTTGACGCATGTCGATCATGGTTGTGCAGACACCGTTCAGGAAATCCATAGAGTGGGAAACGAGGATGAGGGTGCGGTCCCACTTCTTCATGTACTCCTCGAGCCACACACAGGCCTCGAGATCCAAATGGGCAGTGGGGTCGTCGAGCAACAGGAGCGAGGGCTTGACGAAGAGAGCCTTGGCCAAGGCGACACGCATACGCCAACCACCAGACATGTCTCTGGTCTTCTTGTGGATGGTCTTCTTGTTGAAACCGAGACCAGTCAGGATGAGAGATGCACGGGTCTGGAAGGTCGAGGGGTCCATGCCGTCCATGCNGCTGTGTCGTGTTAGTCTGTCTGCTGTGCCTTGATGAAGATGGCTGTTTCTTACCTCGTAGATCTCCTCCAGTCTGGGGTCCTCGGGACCGTGCTCTTCGAGAATGGTCTCGACGAGCTTCTCGAGACGGGCGAGCTCCTCCTCGGCCTGTCTGACGACCCACTCAAGGGCACCAAGTTCGGTTAGAGGAGCACCCTCGTTGAGGAGGTAGATGTCGATGTGGTCGGGGAAGGGGAATTCGCGGGCGTTGATGGCCTTGAGAAGGGTCGACTTTCCGCAACCGTTCTCACCCAACAGACCGTAGCGACGGCCGTAGTTGACCTCGATGGTGGTGTCGTTGAACAGGACCTTTCCGTGGAAGACGAGCGAGGCCGAGGTGATCTTGACATCTCTGCTGGCCTCCTGCGATGCGAGCACACCGGTTGTGACTCTGTCGGAGATACCGTCGGCGTCCTCCTGCAACTCGAGCTTCTTGATTCTCTCCATGGTCTTGATGCCATCAGCGTCGAGCGCCTGGCCGTCGGCATCAACCAGAGGAGTGCTGGTGCCCGACGCCTCAGCCGACTTCTGTGCCTTCTTCTGGGCAAGAGTCAACTTGGGAGCCTTGCCGGTCTCGGCGCGCTTTGCGTCACGGGCGGCTTTGGATGCAGAAACCATGTTGGATGCTGCTAGATGTGGGTGGTGGTGGGTGGAGAGAGAAGAAAAGTCTTGAAGCTGGGATCGATTTTGCTGCCAATGAATTTTGGTGGGGGCGCGGCGGCGTCTCAGGATTTCCACGACGTCAGGGCCTTGATAAGTGACTGCGAACGACCACGGAACTATAGAGGATAAATGATAGTCAAAAGTGACGAAGTAAAATATAGAAATGGCTTCTTCCTTCTTTCAAGATATTTCTCTATTTGTATACAGCAAGCAGTGGCGGTTGCTACCTCCCTTTCAAAAATCTGTTGCCATCAGGCATCATGATTGGCTGCTGACGGGCTCAGCGTTTCCCGAGTCGCCGCCGCTTGCTTGTGAGAGCCTTCCTCTCCAACAATCTGCCCTGAGCCCCATCACTTCTGCTCGGCCTCACTAGCCGACATGACGCTCGACGCTGGCTTCACTATGAGCAGTTGTGCAATCTTCAAAATCGAGTAACAGTTTCAGGCCTCCATACCTCAATGGTCCAAGCATCCTGCATTTGTGCGCGTTAAAAGTGCTCCATGCTTGCGCAGCCACCTCCCAGCCACGTCAAAAACGTCAGGTCTTGTAGCTCTTAAAATAAAGTCAGCCACTCCACTCGAGTACTCGGCGATAATGTAGGTCTTGTATAACAGGCTCCATCCCTGTCCTCAACTTTATTCATACACTTTAAATTGTGTTCTGTCGACAATGTCTTTCCAGGACCGCACTCCCGAGTCACTTGTCCAGAGGTCAGACTCGAAGAACCCGGCAACGACATGTCGAGGCATTACATCAGGTGGAAAGCCATGTAGAAGATCACTTGCATCTTCGCCCAAGTCTTCACCCAAAACATCACCGACTGCTGCTCGGCACACTGCCTCGAGAGGTGTCGTTGCTGTTCTTGAAGACGGTGATGGAAATCTGGATGCGGCTGCCTTCTACTGCTGGCAACACAAGGACCAAGCCCAATCATTTGCTCAGAAATACTCAACCTCGCCGCATGCTGCGAATGCAAAATTATTACCCGTTCAGGAGAGAACAAGTATCGATAGTCTTGTCGCCAGGTTGGGAGTTGCGTCCATTCAGGATCCACCAAAGCCTGCAAGACACCCTCGTGAGGATCGCAGACGACCAACACAACTTACCCAGCAATACTCGAGGCCGAGCGAAAGGCCGTCAGCAAGACCGCAAGTACACAGGAAGCCCAAGTCAAAGCCAGGATTCTGGGCATCATTGTGTTGCATGGGCGATGCGGACGATGATGAAGACACCGGACGGCCCAACTACCAGGCGCCACAGACAGAGACAACACAAGTCTCAAATCCATCAACACCAGTATATGCTCTACCCACTCACTCTCGACCTACACCGTACAACCAAGACGCTGGCCGTCCCCAAAACCCGACTCCCCTGCCCCACGCGGCCTCATCCACCGGCCTACCACCACGCAAACCTCTTCTAGACGTCCCCGCCCCATCACTAAATAAACGCCGTGCAGCCTCCGCCCCAACCAGCGCCACAGAACTCCTCCCCTTCATCCCAGGCCACCTCCCACCCCAAACCGCCTCTGTCCTGCTCACCGAACTCTCCAAACCAATCTCTCCCCACGATGAAGCCGGCTACATATACATCTTCTGGCTAACAGAAACCTCCTCGACACCTTCAAACGACACCGCAGCCTCACTACTCTCCGCACCAAAGACATCTGCACGGGGCCAACAAAGACGACCCAGCGATGTAATGAGCGCTTATACTGCAAGCAAAGGAGCAACCCCCACGATCAAATTGAAGATCGGCAGGGCGAACAATGTGCACCGTCGCATGAACGAGTGGAACAGACAGTGTGGCTACAATCTCAGTCTCGTTCGATTTTACCCCTATGTCTCTTCATCATCACCATCACCTTCTCCTTCACGAGGAACACCTGCAAATAACTCGAATCATCAAGTTCACAAAGTCCCCCATGCACATCGCGTGGAGAGACTGGTGCACCTGGAACTGGGAGACAAGAGGATCAAACGCGATTGTCAAGCCTGTGGTCGCGAACACAAGGAATGGTTTGAGATTGAGGCAACGGCAGAAGGCGTGGCTGCTGTAGATGAGGTTGTGAGGAGATGGGTGAAATGGGCAGAAACCAATCCATAGGCAAGCAACATCCATATTCATCCAGAATTTCACGTTGTATCATGGACATAAGTGGAGAGTATATCATGTGAGATGGTTCAAAATCATCATATTGCAAACAAATGCGTATTCTGAACAGTAATGTATTAAGAGTCTGTGTGCCCCCTAAGCATCCCAAAGGCAAGATCGACGAAACTCCAAGGGCGTGTATTCCAGCATGATGCAAACGCCGTCGCTAAATCCAATATGGGACTTCTTTTCAATGAAGTGATGATGATAGTAAGAATGAGGAAAATGCAATTATGCTAGAGGCGTGAGAAGCATTCAATTTACATGGCGTCTTCCTCGTCACGTCGGACGAGCTCGTAAGATTGTCGTCGCTTCGATGGCACGTTGCCGCTGCTGAGGCGTCTGAACAAGCCCACAGGGAAGCGTTTGCGTACAGACATGGCCCAAGGTCTGTGAGAGACGAAGAAGCGGGTGTAAAGGTAGTAGGAAATGATGAAGACGACACCGGCTGTCAGGAAGCCCACGACGGTGAGCATGACCCAGTGTTTCAGCANTCTGTTTGTAAATGTTAGTAATTGATCCAGAACATGGCATGAATCGTAGATTGAACGTACCCAGAAGATGAGCTTGACGTCGCTGCTATGCCACGAATTACCAAGGTGATGGGTGAAGAAACTCCAAGGGTGGTAGTTGTACTCGTCGGGGAAAAGAACACGGACTCTGCCACCGTCGGGGCCATCGCCAATGTTGAGACCTTCGGAGCTCCAGTGACGCCAGATGATGCTCAGGAAGAGCGGACCAGTCGAGGCCATGACGGTGATGTAGGGAAGAACCCATTTGCGGTTGTAGCGAGGCAGGTCGTCAATAACGCGCAGGAAGAAGGGATGACGAGGAACGGCACCCATTGCATCGTTGGAGATACCAGTAGGCAGAGTGCGACGCAACCAAGCCGGGTAAGAGAGCAGAGGGTCCAGACGACGGTTGCAGCCATCGTCCAGATCGAGATAGATACCGCCATAGTGGGCCAGCACAAAGTAGCGGATTGAGTCGGCGCGCTGAATGGGGAATTCGTAGTTGTCGAAGGTCTCGAGGAACCAAGGGTACTCGGCAGCAATGAACTCGCGTGACAGGGCGTCAGTCCATAGCTTGTATTCCCAATCCTTGTGCAGTTCAATGCAGCTCTTTTGTGGTTCTTGCCAGACCTCTGGAATGCTCTCGTTGATGTATGTCTGGTGAATAATTTTGGGAATCAATTGAGGACGACCGTCGATCAGATCAGAGCCTGGAGCAGGGAGTTCGGCACGAGAGATTGCATCTTCGGAGCCGTCGACGACGAGAAGCGATAATAGCGTCCAGACCGAGTGTATGAGGAAGGCGACGATTGCCAGGTTTAGGATGAGGAACAGGAGCACAGGTCTGCGCATGATGTCGGTAGGTCTTCAGGTCAGCTGCAACCAAGCAGGCGGAGGGAGCAACCTTTTGTTGGTTGGTGTTGATGTTTGTCCGTGTTGCGCCTTTTGGTTGGCTAACCCCAGAATGGCAAGGACGATCAGGTCGAGTATCGGCCTCGAGTCAAGTACTGGATGCGGTGAAGATGTCTGATTCTAGGATTGAGTAGGACTGGAGGTTGGTATGGCCAGGGTGCAGAGGGCAGGATGCAAGAAGGAGCGCAAGTCGAAGGAAGGATGAGGCTGAAGTATATGAAGGAGTGACAAGAAATCATCAAGATTGTTAAGGAGAGTTGCGCTTCTTGCTGCCTGCAATTATTGTCACCAGCCAGAGGGCACAGGCACAGCCCTGCCAGCGCCTCATCGTGGTAAACTTTTCCAATCCACCCTAATGTCCTACTTTCCGCGCAAGCCTTGCTCTCTACGGCATTCCATACGCCTCGCTTGCGCTGGGTCGGCGTCTGTGCGCTGTCATCCATGAGATTGCGATGGGGTGTCGGAGGCAAGCACGCCGATCGACATTCCGAGATACCGGTGATACGCCACCGTACTCCATACGAAGCTCCATGAGTTTTCTATCGACATAAAGATATACTTGATGCTCATGCAACATTCGCGGAGCAGGCAAGGGCCGAGAGAAGACCAAAATTCAAGACCCCACGCCGAAATACAAAACAAGTTGATGACGGTGGTTGTCTCGTTCTGCCACGACTGATGATCGAAACGTTCTTTCCTGACACCTCACAGTGACATTCCATGCTTCCTTTGCCTTAGCCTTCCGCCATCCAGCCTCTGCTGTCATCTCAGAACTGCCACCTGCGTCGTTGTTTGTAGATGCTACGCCATCGCCGTTACCTCTTTGCTGCTACTTTCTACCTCGCTGCCTGTGTGGTGAAAGTGCACGCCATTAATGAATAGAACTTATCTTGTTGTGCTCTAACGTGCGAAATGTGTTGCAATCAGACGGTGGAGATCAGGGTTGCTGTTCGACTTGTTCTGGCTCCGCTCTCCACTTCTTTTCTCTCCGACCTCGTTCAACGGTTTGCAAGTGTAGAATTGTTCCATACCGTTAGACGGAGCGGTTTGCAACCTGCATCCACAGAAATTGAGGAAACAGGTGGGGCATGTCTATCAAGAGTTATCGATAGAAATCCGTGGAAGGGTATGGGAAAAAGACTCGAGGTTGCTGTTCTATGCACAAATCTATGCACTCCAAACGAGTTTCACAACGGTAGATTGTGTGGGAGCGAATTGCAATACAGTCTATACCCAGATCTCAAAACTTTTGCAAGAGGTGTCAAACTCCAGTCCGTATGCAACGCCTCCAAAGATTCTGTTCCTTGCTTGCCTGCTTGCTTCGTTATGCCAGAAAAGAACAAGTCGGTGAAGAGTCGAAAGAAATAGAACAGCCCACAAACGACCCAAGGACAAGATGCTGCAGAGGACTGGGCAACCTCTTGTCGTGAGAAGTCCAGTGAGTCCAGAAAGGAGAGACCTGGCCGAGGATATCGTATTCGATGTGTTCTTTCAACCAAAATGGAATCCTCCAGGAAGCCTCCACCACCTCCTCTGCGGCCACCACCACCCATGCCACCCCCGAAGCCACCACCGCCCATCTGTCCACCAAACATTTGGAAGAGAACCTCGGGGTCGATTTGTGAGCCCATGCCGCCACCCATGCCACCGAAACCACCTCCACCAAACTGTTCCGAAGGGTCGATAAGATCTTCACCACTGTCGTAACGAGCGCGCTTCTGAGAATCTGACAGAGTCTCGTAGGCTTCACCGATGTCCTTGAAGCGATCTGCTGCAGCCTCGTCTCCTTGGTNTCTGTTTGCATGATTAGCGTCTGCAATGATCTCGGACAGTGAATTGAAGTCACAAACCTTGTCGGGGTGATGGATGATAGCCAACTTCCTGTAGGCCTTCTTGATCTGATTGTCATCGGCGTCCTTCTCAACTCCTAGAATCTTGTAGTAGTCCTTGCGCTTGCTCTTCTTGAGCTCGAGCTCGGCGTTGCGGACCTCCTTTGCAATGCCAGGTTCTTCAGGGTTGCTCTCGGCAATGGCCTTCAACTCCTTGACAGCCTCCTCCCAGTTGCCAGACTCGCCCAATGCCTTGGCCTTTGTCTTGCGCGCCTTGGTGTAACTGGGCTCAAGTTTCAAAGCACGCTCACAGTCTTCAATTGCTTTTTGCCATTCCTTGAGCTGTGCATGTTGTTAGAATAGGGGAATTTGAGAATAACAGACTATACATACTTTGGTGTAGCATAGCGCTCGGTTCTGCAAAATCTTGGAGTTTGTGCCACGGTTTTGCGGGTCGATTTCGAGAGCAGAGGTGTAGGTGTCGACGGCCTGCTGGTACTTTCCAGTCTTGAAGTAGCCATTGCCTTCTTCCTTTGTGCGATCGAGTTTCTGCACCATACGCAGATATTTAACGGCATCCTTGAAGTCGGGGTCGCAGCTGATGGCCTGTCTGAAGTGTTGCAGAGCCTTGTCGTTCTCACCCTGTGCATAAAGAGCGCGTCCTCGGAGTACGAGGGCCTCGGGGTCGGCACTGTTGTTGCGCAACAAAGACATGGCAATGTTTTGTGCGTCACCAAGTGCGTTTACGTTGCCCATCTTCAAATACGCCTCACCCCTGAGCAGAGCCCACTTTCGTGGTCTTGTGACGGTGGATCCAAGACCCTTCTCGGCTTGGTCGAGGGCGAAAATGGCCATGGAACCAGAGGTGGAATTGCGGATCTGTTCTTCAGCCTCGGAAAGATGGTGGTTCATGGTAATAGCGGGTTGGCGGTCCTTTTGCGATGCAGGAGGGTCAATGCGATCGTAGGTCTCAAGGGCTTCCTTAGGACGACCCAGAGATGTGTAGACGCGGGCCATTCTAAGCAAGATTTTGGCGTTGTTGGGGTCCAACTCGTCGGCTTCCTTGCAGTCATCCAGGGCTTGGACGTACTTTCCAGCAGACATATAAGCGGCGGCGCGGTTGGATTTGTACGTCGGAGACTTGGGGTCGGCCTCGACGGCTGGAGCGGAGGGACATGTCAGCATGGGCGTGACCAGAAAAACGACTTGTATCGAGAGGCTCAACCTTTNTGTGTACTCGGCAATAGCCTTGGTGTAGTCGCCAGCCTTGAAGTACTTGTTTCCAGCAGCCTTGAAGGCCTCAGCATCCTCAGTGCTCGGAGGGGGAGGAGTGGTGGCTGTCTTGTGCGGCGGAGGAGCTGGAGCAGCATCGCCATTCTGGGTGGGCTTGTCGGCGGTGCCGTTGCCATTAGTCTGTTGCTTTTCTTGGTCCATCCTGGCAGCCAGTCTCGACAGACGAGCGCGCTCTTGAGGAGGAAGGTTGAGCGGATGTGTGTCGGGGTCGTGTGCTCTATCCTGCTTCTTGGGCGACCACGACTTTTTGTCGGCTTTGGCGCTCGGGGTTTTCTCTGGAGAGCGGGACAGCGGCCGGCTCGTGGTACGGCTGGAGGTCGGGCGCTGAGAGGCCGAAGATGGGCGTGGCAAAGGAGTGTCTCTGGCGGCGGATTGAGCCTGGGTGTTGGTGCTCTTCGGCGCAGAAGACGACACTGACGGCGATGGAGTGTTTCTAGCAAAGACTCTTGGGAACATCTGACTCGCGCTGGCTCGCTCTCTCGCAAATGACTGGCGACAAAAACGGCTCCCGAAACCTACTCGTTTTGCCCACGCAAAGTCGCCTTCTGGAAGCTTCCATTCACCAGCGTTACCGCTCTACTCACACTATTCAGCTCAACATCATCAACATCACTTCGCTCAGTGATCATCAATAATATTAGAGACATCTTGTGTCTTAAGCATTCTGCGAAACATAAGCTACATCAGCGCTGCCTCCCGTCATAATCCTCATCATCATGTTTCCGTGGGCCATTTGTCTCCGTTCGCCTCTGCATGCTGTACTGCCCAAAATCCGACCAAGGGTATCATCATCATCTGTGGTTTGTTTCTCTGGCCCTCTCGTAACGCCGGTCCCCTTTGTTCTCCTTTTTCTCCATGTGCCCATTACTCCATTAATACCATGACCTTTTCAAAAGGACCGTGATTGTGAGAAAGGAAAGTGTTGCCGGAAAAAGATATCGCCATGAAAAGACAAATGAGAAGAGAAAGAAACCGACCCATACCATCGACTGTTGGACGCGCTGCTTCATACATATCGTTTTAGAACCCAGTGGTGCTGAACGCTGGGTAATATCCTCTGCTGCTTTCCACTCCCTGGAAGCGGTTGCAGTTGCCCATGCTCCACTGTGTTCCAGGCAATGCTTCAGGATACTCATCCCTGATCGAGAACTTCTTATCGCCAGTCTGTCCGGCTCCTGAGGTTGCGTTTGGGCTGTCCGCTTTGGTTTGCACCGAAGTGCCGTCGTAAAGAGTCGTCGGTATGTACTGATAACCAGCAAAGTCTTGCATCGCTATGTCTTCATCGTGAGTGGGTTCGGCTTCGAGAGTGTGCTTCATGTCAACCGCTTCGGCCACACTTGACCCGGCGCTGGACGAATATCCTTTCTCGGGCGATGCTGCCGACTGGTATTGTTGACTGGCACGGAACCCTCCTGTGTTGCCTGGCCCAGTGGCGTAGCCAGCTCCTCTGAAACTACCACGATTCAGGCCACCATAGCTTCCACTCGAGCCGTCATAGCCTCCAGTGCTTCCTCCACGACCAGTGGATGAAGAACCACCACCTTGGTTCTCAGCCTTGTAATGGCTGGGGCTTCGACCGCGCACCACCACCTTGTCGCTGATCGCGCAGGCAATCTTGATCCATTTGGGCTTCCTGGTTTCATCTTCCCGAACGTCAACCCAGAGCTCAACCATGAGGTGGAAGTATTGCTGAGATGCTCTTCGCTTGCCATTGTTGGCCGTCGCTGATTTGAACTGCACACGCTCGAATGTGTGTTGGATGTTTTGACCCGGCATTGGCAGTTGACCGCTGGCAAGATGGCCAAAGGTATATTCATGTCTTCGGCCTGCGGGCGACGTCGATCGACTCGATGCGGGAGACTCGTCGCGGGTGTTTTGAAAGGGAAGGTGTGGACCAGTGGGAACGCCAGTTGCGTGGAACGAAGACATTGGCACATGGTAAACACCGTGCGGGCTAAGAGTCGACTCGGCGGGTCGTCCATTGGGCGGAGTGGGTGATATCTTGATGATCGGGATCGCATTCTTGGGACCTCGGTCTCGTTTGGGTGTGTGTTGGATGAGCTCGACGCCTTTTCCCGTTTGCCCGTCGACGGCTGCAGTCAGCTTCATGCCCATGGCCTGAACTCGTTGACCATTGAGACAAAGTCTTCCGTTTCCAATGTGTGGCGTTAGCTCGAATGAGCAAGTCACGGAAAAGTAATTGCGTCGGTAACATGTCCAGGATCTGTCAGGAGACAAAAAGAAGCCTTTCTCCATCTTTGCGTGAATTCTAGGCACAACCTCCTGGCCCTCGCATTCGAGATTGTGGAAGCTCTCGTGCTGCACCCAGGGGAAGTTCTGGCATTCGCTGCGATGTGTTCCATATCCAGTAGTGCTCAAAGAAGCCATTTGGGCAGACAGAAGCGGGTTTGAAGATGGAGAGAGGGNGGTTGCGACGCCAGTCAACGAACGTGGAGTCTCCGAGTACCCCGTGCAGGTGGATGTCGGAGGAGAAGATAGGTGACTCGGAGTAGGAAGATTACCTGTGTGAATGTAGTCACGAGTGGTGATGCTGGTTGTGGATGGCGACAGTGAGTGACCTAGAGCTGGAGCTGGAGATCGCCAGGCAGCAAGTCCTTGGGCTGGATCATCCANGGCTACAACGTATCTGTGTCAGCGAATGTCGAGCGTGGATCAACAATGAATAAACATCAATGCCGGTCAAGGCATGTCAGATAATGGTTGTAGGGTCCGGACTCACATGCGTCCACTCAATCCAGAATGGTTGACGAAATGTTGGACAGGTGCGACAGGCGCGGCATACGCTGTGTAATGGTTTGGATAGTTTGCAGTGTAGGCCAGTGAGGACGTGGCAGAGCCAGGACTGGTCGAGATTGAACCAGAGCCGTCTCCAGCGGCGGCAGCAAAGCTTGTCGCACTTAGGTGATACCTTTCGCTGCAAGATTGTCAGTCATTGTCCCTGAAGAGTTTCATGTCGCTGAGGAGAAGAATAAGATTTTCTGGAGGAACGCAGTGCAGGAAAAGGCTTGCATGTGCGACATCAGGCTAACAGCGCGCGCGAGGCATAATGTTGGGAAGAAACCTGCATGAGCAACCGCGGACCTGTAATTGCAACGCCAGGCTTGTGATGCGCGGCAAGGTGCTGCCATCTTGACGGCCAAGACATGATCGAATACAGATGAGCGGAACCCCGGAGTTGGCAGATTCATAGGGAAACCGCGTCTCTTCACAAAGAACCACGCCAGGCCAATCGTTTTTAGGCTGGCAAATCTCCAGCCATCGCGGCGGCACGAGATGAGGGGTCAAAGGTGCACAACCCATGTGACCTGCGGATAAGAAAGAAAGAGACTTACTGGTCGGTGGTTGTTACCGATCGATCTGTAATGAAGTTGTTGGATAGCGAGAACATGCTCGCACTCGAATGTCCCAAGCCGTCGTCACGTCGGAGAGGATCGACGCTTCCAGGATTGTGGTAGCTAGGCTGATGTGCATGAACTCCGAGTTGCTCAAGACATTCTTGGTCTGCTGGCAGTGAATAATCGTGCCGTAGATGCAAGAATGCTGTCCCTGGCAAAATCAAGTGTTAGCAATTTCGATCATACCAGATGGTCCAACCAAATATCGTAGACGGCCTGCTGTTGATGCCGCCTGTCATCCTTAGGCCAAGAAAAGGCAATGAAGGTTGTCCGTCGTACAGCAGAAGAACTCAATCCCAAGACGTAGGTGACACGCAGCTTCTGATGGTCAAGACAGAGGATGTAGGATTGCGGTCAACTGCGAAAAAGACCCAGGTGACGTTATGCCGCATGAAGAAGGTGGAATGATTAAGCAAGTAAAGAAGAGGAGATGCATACCAGAATTCATCGACGCGACCAGATTCATGTGAACAGATTGATGATGCTATCTTCGTGCAGGAAGTGGGGCTGGCTGTGCCGCAGCTGCTCATCAGCGCCAAATCAAACTGCATGGTAAGGGTTTTGGAGGAAATGAACGTCGCGCCACCAAGAAAACACTTGCTAGTGCAGAAAAGACATGAATGTAGAAATAACAAAGTCTTGACTTACAATTGTTTCAAAGAGGCTTGTCAGGTTTAGACTTTGGCTTCTTCTGAACTCTGCCCTGAATAGTGGTGATGATCTGTCGACCGAAATGGATGGTTCAGCGGATGTGTCCGAGGTGCAGTAGACTACTGCGATTTTGATGAATAGATGTTCAGATCCGAGGCTCAAAAGACGCCACAATCTGAGATCAGATGGAGAAGATGTCTGGTCCGAACAAGATGTATTGCGTCTTTCACAGAATCGAGATGCGGTATTCTTGTTCGAAACGTCGGACTTGCGAAGATAGCAGCAGCAAGTCGAAAAGGCAGTCGAGGGGCGATGTGGGAAGCCAGTATGTATAGGACCTGCACAGTAGCCATGGTAAGCAATGGTCTTGTTTCCTTCCGAGACAGATATGACTTGTCATTGAGAATACGAGTCGGCACGGTATGCTGCAGACCGAAACCAGAAGGAAACAAAGGAAAAATAAAAGCCCCGACGTTATTTGAGATGGCGGTGAGGAACGATGCATTCCTGATTCTCGGCATCTGTCATGCAGAACGACGACTTACAAGGATCCGTTCTCCACACAAGATGTTTGATGGTCTGAGCGTGAGCAGCTGGATCTGCAAGCGCCTCTATGCACGTTGATAGATGTCAGTTTCAGGATAGATTGCGAGATCACCAGAAGATGACAAGACGTACAGCAAGGAAGTGATATGTTCGCGCAGGAGATTGGCGTAGGGTGAACGAACGTTGAGGTGCTTGTCCTCGGGGATTGTGGAGGTTGATCGCAGGTCTTGTTCATACGAAAGTGATATCAAGGAGGAACTGCGACAAAAGTTAACACACCTGATGATGAGGATGAAGGGAGAGAGTATCATGGTTTCCATGAACATTGATGGTCAAAAACTTACTCGAGACTAGTGGGAGCTTGCCAGTCCACTACTTCGAAGAGATAAACAGTTGCAAGAGCCAGCAGGACCCAAAACTCGTTTGGTTTTTGAGAAGGATTCGACCCTCTTTTTCTACCACAAGGTACCAGGCGACCTCAGTTGCGTGTTCGAGGCAACCAAACCCAATTGACGGGGACTAGTTCAGCCTCAGTATAATCATAGCCATGGAGAGCTTAGACCGTTCTAGTTGCCTCTTGGGAAGAAGAAGCGTAACACGGGAAAGCTGCAGTAGCCTCGTTGCCGAATTTGGTCTACCTATCTAACTCCGAAGCCAGGGAGAATGATTCGACTCAAATGCAACAGAGGCCTTTTCGGCCTTGATCACGCAGACGCGGAGCTCCTTGCTGGGAAGTGCAAAGGTCCATCATCAGAGACTCGATCATGAGCCGGCAAATGCAGGTGATCCCTCCATACACATGCAGGAACATCAACAACAACAACACTACTTGGCAGCGCTTGGGTCGGCAGAACTTAGCGCGCGATATACCCTCCATCTGGGCTACTGTCGGTACGTCTTGCTTGAACGAATCTAGGCTGGGTTGTAAGTGAGGAAGTGCTGACGATCGTCTCTACCTACTGACATGTCCTTGTTGTTTTACCGTAGGCGGAATTAGCATCCAGAACAAAAAGAAAGAGGGTAGAATGTTTGTCAGGTCAGCACAGTGAAAGTCGATCCGACACAGAGGCCCGTAACAAACCGCTCGGCCCGGCAGATCCGGAGAGAGGTCCAACGTAGACAGTTGCAGGGCAGCTCTGCATTTGTCTCATTCTGGGTCAGTTGCTGGACCAGCCGTTTCCTGTCAGTCAACCCCGTAACCGGGCTGATACAGAAGATGCGTGAGAGGGCGCATCTTGCGGCGGCGGCAAGCAAGCCACGGCCCGCGTCAAGTTGCGTGCTATGCGGAAAAGGTCCTGGACCGCCGATGGGATTGCCAACATTCAGGGCGCAATTCTCAGAAGAAGCCGAGGGCAAACCAACGTGTACGTGAGTGAACATAGGTGGTTGTCGCGTCCCGGCCATGTCTCGAACGCGGCAGCGGCTCCATCAGGGATGACGAATGGATCAGATGTTTTGCTTCCCCTTGCTCCGATCTGAACCACGCCTCCCGCACCCCTGATGGATGGTCAAGCCACAAGAATTGTGACGTGCAGGCGTCCCGGAAATGTTTCGAGGATTGGAGAGGGAGGTGGTTGGAGATGCTCATTTGTGAGCGGTCGCTGTGATTGGTGGGTAAGCGACATGCTTGGGTTGGCACCGCTTGCCTTGCATGCGTTAGCTTGGTGTTTTCTACCTCTCACCTCACATTCCATCCAGAGCCTACCTACCTACTCTATATTCAGAACAAAGAAGTGCAAAAGTATAGACTCGTCACAGCTCATACCCGAGGGCGCTTCAAAATAGGCATCGAGTCAGAAGGACTGGACAAACCACTGCTCTGGGGCCTGAATCTAATCAAGATTTGTCAAGGCCGTGAAGCTCAACAGATCTTTGGTCCAGCGACGGCCTCCAGCATCCAACCCATATCAGTCTGACATACGGATCATATGGGACATTATCTCACTGCTACACCGCGCTGTCGCCTTTTGCAGCTCAATCATGCATCCTACCGTATCCTCCAAGCCCCGACTCGGCTCATTTCGTCAGTCATGGTTTCGTCCGTAGCTGCGAAGAGAACTTCGGCCAAGCGCTTGCTGTTGGGAAGATTTCTTTATTTGGAGAAAGCGCTCTCCGGTCTGATGGCAAGCTCTGGCGGTGGGCTATTCTCGTCGTCGATGAATGCGACAATCTGGTGACTCAATATTCACACGACGACTGCCACTACAGCTCAATTTAGCAGAATGGTTCTTTGTAATGCAACAATTACACTTTGGCTGACAATCAGCGCGCGCCGATCAGATGGCTTCTTGTGCAAGTGTGGCTTCAGCGTTGAAAGATGATAATCTTCCGCCAGATGTCATAGTGCCCAATCGACTCTGCATGTTGGACAGCATCGAGTGTCGAGCGCATGTTTCCCGAGCACTGCATTCTGGAGTAGAGGCCAGAACATCTTTTGGCATCTACCATGTGGATTGATCAGATGGTCCGCTTCCTCGATGCGTCAATTTGTCATTGCCTACTGGTCGATTAGGGTGACTCGTCAAGTTCTGCTCTTACCCAGATGGATAACATCGCCAAGTCCCAGCTTGCTGGGAGTGTTCCAAAGAGAAGGTCCAATGTACTCGTACCGTATCGTACTGTACTGTACATGTGTCCATGCTGGAGTCGTGGCCATTTTGATACTGCAGGCAAACGTTGCCGCAGCACTTTGCCGCTGATCTCGTGAACAATTCAAAGGCGAACGTGCGTGCTATATTCATCTTACTGCGGGGCTCCATAGATTCAGGCACCCCCGGCGGCTCTATTGGGGAGCTTCCGTCGTTGAGCACATAGCTGAGAAGGACCTGCCATAACCCGTACCGGTCCGAATTCCGCACGGGGTGACTCACGGATCTAGGGTCTACGGAGCGGCGAGCTGCAGTACCTCAACCAGGGAAACATTAACGTACAATACATTGGCATAACATGATTGTGCTGCGAAGATCTGGCGCAGCATGGCCTGACTAGAACGTGCTATGCTCCTGCAGCTATATCGCTCACAACAAGCGATTCTGGTTCCAACTCGAACCTGCAGGCAAAAACTACAGGAATCTGTCGAGACGCCAATTATCGTTTGCAGCACTGTCCGGTGAGCGAACCAACACCCAGGTGATCTGATGGAACCACCTCCCTGAGCCTATACCTCGGTATTGGAACAGAACAAAGTATACCCAATCGACCTTCTTTCTTCCATGCTCATGCCATACTCATACTTCCAACGAAGCGTGTAGGCAGAAGTCATGACACGGTGCACGACGGAGATTTGAGGCTTCCGTGTCACGAACTGACGCTGAGCAACACGGGAAGCACTCTCTAGCTCTGCACAACACCGAAGACGCAATTCTGGCCTTGTTTTGATAGCACCAATCGCCTTATAGCGGTCTCCACGGACTCGTCAGTCCTTTCTGAAACGAACCTCTGGCCTGTGCATGTTCAAAGAAATCGAGAGGATCAACTACACACCGAAAGTATGGTGGCTTGCAAGCTTTGATGACCAGAGCGGTTTCAAGTCCTATCACAAGGTTCGAGACATGTCTTTTGGGTGGTCCAGTGACTTTTTCACGTGTGTGGGAATGGCCCGTCAGCACTGTAGACAGACTATCCTCTCTCATCCAGTTCTTGAACAGTTTGCATCGCACACGTTTGCCTGGCATAATCCAACGCCAAACAGTCTTACAAGTATAAAAATCTCCATCACTCTTCGGGGCAGGACAAGAAAGGTTTGTCAATCAACCACGCGTCATTGTCATCATGGTCGTTGGAAAGTACCGACAACAGGCATCGCAGTTTGATAGTCTCTGTATGCAGAAGACGCGCATAGAGGCAAGTTGAAGAGAGGCAGAGAACCATGGACCCGATGCTTTCCGACGCAGACTCTCATCCAGGTACTCGGGCCTTTGATTGCTTCTCTGGCCCTATGCTCAGCTGCCGATCTTCAAGCTTTCCCTGCCCCTCCTTCTCTCGAGCCCACCCGGTCAATATCTGTCAGAAGATCAAGCTGCGTCGGGAGATGGTAGAGAGCATCTCGAGGGAAGCGCCATCCCCGTCGGGAAAGACGGAGCAAGCATCCAACGAGCCGCAAGTCTGTTGAGGATTGTCGAGTCAAGGTAAGAAAGAACGAGGTTGAGTGTAACTNCCCTCTTTGGTCTTTGCCAGTGAGCCGGCTGCTGCCTCGACGCGCCTTCTCTTTCGACGATCGTCACTTCTTTGTTGTTGTCATTGTTCACTTCGTAAGCACGTGCGGATAGCCTATACCAACTTTTTNGGCTGCAAATGCCATGAGGGTTTTTACTTGATGACTGCATCGAAAGGACGCGTATCCCATAACATGTTGGCCGCAGTAGTCAGAGATGATGGCACATGCATGGCTCTAAGACCATGTTGCTTAGGAAGGAAGAATGAGGATTAGGCATACCCCTCTCTTCCAACGCAAGCATGTTCCCTCGTTGAGGCAATATTGCACTTGACATGTTCCCGCGAGCTGATGGCGTGGTGCTGATATTACTCGTGATGCAAGAAACGGACCGGACAGATCAAGGCGGCGCTGTTGGTAGCCGTGTAATCAGTTGAGGCTCCAAAAGACTCGGTCGAGTTGACGCATTTCGATGATGTGGCAACGCACGTAGGGACATGGCAGTGCTGTCGATTCTTGGCTTATGAATTGCTTCTCACATATGGTTAGTAGTATGCGTAATACTTCCTGTAATCAGCGCCACGTCAACAGGATGCACGTAGTGTCTGCTCCTCCACGGGCGACACATCATGTTCCCTAATACTGACCACACACTAGCACTTTATGGAGGAAGAGCGAATGTAAACATGTAGCGACCGTGTCATTATAGCGAGTTATCGCCGGAGTTCAATGCCCATACGCTAGCAAAAAGACGTGTTGTCTGATTGACCTTGCTTGGCTCTGGACCACAATGGGTGAGATTCCGCCTAGATATCATTATATGTAGAAACCTCCTTAACAGGACGCCACTAAGCGTACTGAAGCTTGTATGGCACAGCGTTTCCCAACTTGCCAACAATGATCTTCTCAGTTAGCTGCCACAGATTCTCGCCAAGTTGCTGGTCGCAAGCCTGGCTTGATGGATCGGTGACCTTGCGGTCAGGCACGATCTGGTCATCCTATTAGCAGGCTTTCACACATATCAGAACCCTTAAACTTACGTATTGTCCTTGGATAGTCTCCTTAACCACGTCTTCGCTAGTTGCTGCAAAAAGTGCTGGACGACATCCAGCGTCGACGGGATCCTTCAAGAAAGGCTTCACTGCTGCAACACCGATCTTACCGAGTGTTCCATAAGCGTCGACAGCCTGCTTTTGCTGGTCGGTCTGAACACCACCAGGATGTACAGCATTCATGAATGGTCCAGAGCTCACATTGTCGCTGAAGCCTAGTTGAGCCTTCGCCTTACGGTCTGCCAGAGCACGGATGTAGAGAACTTGGGCGAGTTTGGTCCTGTTGTAGAGCATCATGGGACCGATGTCTTGGTTGAGCTCTTCCTCGGATTCGAACTTGACATCACTGATTCCGCGATGGAGATCCGAGGATTGTAGGACAAGACGAGAACCAGGAGTCTTTTGGAGCAGGGGAAGCAAAGTTTGAGCCAGATGGAATTGTGAAATGTGGTTCACCTGCATGTGGCTGTCGATACCGTCCTTGGTCAAATTGAAGACTCCCACACCTAGGCCAGCGTTACAGATGAGAGCGTCGAGCCTGTCGAGTTTGGAAGCGAGCTCCTTGGCCACTTGATCCGTCTGCCTCAGGTCTTCGAGCTCGATCTGGACAGAGTGGACCTTTGAAATGTCGCCGTATTCTTTGAGTTTTTCTTCAGCTTCCTGAATGTGCTCCTCCTTCTTGCCAAGAAGATAAAGGGCGGCAGGGTTGTGTTGGAGAATATGGGCGCAGATACCAAAACCGATACCAGCTGATCCGCCAGTCACGACGTAGANCTTGTGGGATTTAGCTAGGGTTGGCTTTTCCTTGATACGATTCATACCTTTGCCTGAAAGGTCAGGAATGTCAGTGTTGGGATCAAAGGTGTTGCTGCTTCCAAACATGTTGATGGTATCGATGAATAACGATGAGTGGTTTATGAAGGATAGTTGGTGATGTTTATGATCTAGGTGAATTCGTAGGCTGAGCTGATGTTTGAGAAGTATCTACGAGTACTCGAACAAAGGATCCCGAAAGCAGTTGTCTGCTGCCATCAGGAGGTTGCTCCGCACAGTCGTTTGCTCAGGGTGACGTCAATAATGGATGATGATGAGACCATTTTTGGGTGACAAGATATGAAGACAACAGGCATCTCACACAATGCTTGCACGTCTTGTCCAGGATTGCGCACTTCTCAAGCAGAAGCTGTGTTCTACACTTCTTCATTAACATAAGATGCAGTGGATGTGTTACAGTGCACAGAGATGGGATGCATGAGGCATGATGATAGCTGTACCCTCGAAAGAAACTCTGATAAATCGAGCGGACACAAGCTCTCGACGATGCACGAATTGATGGCTTTCCTTGTCACAATAGGTCACAGAACCGATCTCTTGATTTCGAGAGGCAGAGAGGAAGTTGGAAGATAGCTCAAGGAACGGAGATGCCCCAGGTTTCGGCAGGTGCGTGTTCGGGCCGCAAGGTGGGAAGGCGGCAGCGCGATCGGCCAAGTTTGGGGCTTTCAAGCCAATACCTACTCTAGCTCCCTCTACGACTTAGTAACTGCCCATACCGCTCGACATAGACCAAGATGGCGGTAGACATGGACACGGCTCGGGAATGGCTCACATGGAGCTTCAGCCCGACCATCGGAGCCATGGTCTTCACATTGCTGCTGTCGCTGTCGCTGCCCATTCTCTTCCACTTGTTCCTGTACCGCCAGCGCGCCGCCGTCGTTGTACCATCCTTCGTCCTGCTCGGTCCTAGTGGTGCCGGCAAGACAACTCTCCTTACTCTGGTGCGTCGCAAACACTTGCGACTCTAGCACAAAGATACTAATCTCGTGCACAGNTTCGAGCGCGGCACACCGACTGCTACTCACACATCGCAAGCTCCCCAAACCGTCACATGCACCCTCCCTACTGGCATCACTGTCGAGTCTCACAAATATCGCGCTTCCGACGACCCTTCGACCAAGAAAGAGCGTCAGATCGAAGTGACTGACACTCCTGGCCATGGCAAGCTGCGCCAGCACGCCTACGACACCATTACTGCCGCTGCCTCTCTTAAAGGCCTGATCTTTGTTGTTGACGCGGCCGCTCTGTCCAGCCCTCAAGGCCTTTCCGAGGCTGCTACTTACCTTCACGATACATTACTCGTTCTGCAAAAGAGGCACACTGGAGCGAAGAGCAGCAAGGGCCCCGCCGGAATTCCTGTTTTGATCGCAGCCAACAAGCTGGATCTATTTACTGCACTACCCGCTCAACTGGTCAAGAAGCGCTTGGAAGACGAAATCACAAAAATTCGATCAACCAGGGCAAAGGGACTGCTCGACAGCGCGGTCGACATTGAAGGAGACGATGAGGACAGGGAATGGCTGGGTGAAGGCGGTGAGGGCGACTTTAACTTTGGACAGATGAAAGAGGCCGAGATTGAAGTCAGCGTGCTCGGAGGCAACGCCAGCGCAAAGGGCGACGAAAAGACCCAAGTGGATGCGTGGTGGACGTGGATTGCGCAGCAGATGTAAGCTGTAGGTATGTATGCAACTGCTTTGATGAATTTGATCGTGTTCGCAGAGGCTGATGGTCGAATGGCGTTTATGCGTAGGATCGGAGCGTCTCGGCATTACTTAAGAAATAGCCAAACAAGGGTCCAAAGCTCACAGGGCGCGCGAACGAGACAAACTGTATTTCTCTGAATCTCTCCTACACCTTGATTTCCTCTTTCTTTTCTCTCACTAAACACTAATCTTACATTGATCAACACCCACCATGTCGATCAAGTCGCACCCCAGACACCCGCCCGTCGTCATGTCGACCATCACCGAGCAGATCGGCAACACCCCTCTCGTTCGCCTGAACAAGATCCCCCAGTCGCTCGGTCTCAAGCCCACCATCTACGCCAAGCTTGAGTTCTTCAATGCTGGTGGCAGTGTCAAGGACCGCATCGCTTTGCGCATGATCGAAGCCGCCGAGGCCTCTGGCCGCATCCACCCTTCCAAGACGACCCTGATCGAGCCTACTTCCGGAAACACTGGTATTGGTCTTGCTCTTGTCGGTGCCGTCAAGGGCTACAAGGTCATCATCACTCTGCCCGAGAAGATGTCACAAGAGAAGGTCGCCGTGCTCAAGGCTCTCGGTGCCGAGATCATCAGAACCCCTACCCAGGCTGCCTACGACAGCCCCGAGAGTCACATTGGTGTCGCCAGAAGACTGGAGAAGGAGATTCCCGGTGCCGTCATTCTTGACCAGTACATCAACCCCGACAACCCGAGGGCTCACGAGCTCGGCACAGCTGAGGAGATTTGGGCACAAACCGACGGCAAGATCACTGCTCTTGTTGCTGGCGCTGGTACTGGTGGCACCATTACCGGCCTGGCAAGAGGAATCAGAAAGCACAACAAGAACGTCAAGATCATCGCTGCCGATCCTCACGGCAGTATCCTTGCTCTGCCCGCTACTCTGAACGACGACTTCAAGGACAAGCCTTACAAGGTTGAGGGTATTGGCTACGACTTCATTCCTGACGTCCTGGATCAACAAGGTGTCGACACATGGTTCAAGACCGATGACCGCACAAGTTTCGAGTATTCGAGAAAGCTGATTAGAGAGGAGGGTCTTTTGGTTGGAGGAAGCAGTGGCAGTGCCATGGCCGCCTGTGTCAAGGCTTGCACTGAGCTCAACCTGACCGAGGACGACGTTGTTGTCGTTGTTCTGCCTGACAGCATTAGAAGCTACTTGAGCAAGGTTCGTTTCTCCTGAATCTTGATCCCGCCGCATTACTGACCGCTTTTACAGTTTGTTGACGACGACTGGTTGGCCGCAAACGATCTCCTCCCTCCCACTCCCCCACTTTCCGCCCCTACAACACCAGTCGCAAAGAGCGAAGATGGCAAGAGCAAGGATGGCTATGGTGATGCCACCATTCGCGATCTGCGCTTGAAGCCTGTCACCACCATTTCAGCAGACTCGCCATGCGGAGATGCCATTGAAACCATGCGTGAGAAGGGCTTCGACCAGCTCCCAGTCTCGGCTGGTTCTGGCTCGCGTCTTGTCGGTCTCGTCACACTTGGAAACCTTCTGTCATACCTTTCCTCTGGCCGTGCAACTGGCCACTCTTGTGTCAGCGATGTCATGTTCGACTTCAGAAAGATCAACGAGGTTGTTACAAGCACCCAAGACATCAGCATCAAGACTCCTGAGGAGCGCAAGAAGGCTGCCACCAGCAGCGAGACTGAGAGCCATCCCCAGCGCAGACAATTTGTCGAAATCACAAAGGACACCAAGTTGAGCGCACTGAGCCGCTTCTTCGAGTGGAACAGCGCTGCCATTGTCACCGAGAAGACATCCGAGAAGGGTGGCTACAAGGCTGTGGCAGTTGTGACCAAGGTTGATCTTTTGACCTGGTTGGTGAAGTCATCGAAGAAGGATGGAAGCAACTAGAGACGATTATTGACGAAGGCGTTCAGGAGTGGATTGTGATGGGATGGTAGCTTCATAACAAGATCTTGATGTCAGCTTTGTTTATGCACATCAAGACAGATTGAAGACGCAGATCCTTTAGATGAGTATACCCATGCATTTTCTTTTAGCCACTGAGATTTTCAATGCCTCGTTTTGGGTTTGGTCTTGAAGTTCGAGGAAAGAGCAGTCGCGAGACTGGGTGCAGGCGCGTGTTGGTCGAGCGTGCTTGACGTTAGTAGTTTGGAGTTCGGTCTCTTTCCTCACATGTTCTGATGACTCAAGCCTCAGCTACCTTCCTCCAGACATTCCTTCAACTTGCACTTGATCGGAATTTGCTCAGCACAGAGGCGGTTGGTGGTGCCTGATCGATGCGCAAGAAGCAGTTTCATGGACGTCCCTCAATCAGCACATGGGGTCCGACAGCACCGTCCTCACCGCCGCACTCTACTGACTCTGCGTACCATTCGCTCCCTCTTCCAACGCGTCCAACAGAGCGTCCGCTCACGTCTGCACCTCCCTCTTCAAACCACAGGGAACATCGAGGACAGTTTCCAAGACACCATCACTGGCGCTGTTCCAGTTCTCTCTGGTGATTCAAGACACAGTCCTCCAGACATCCCGGTACAGCAGCCCTTTGCCATCGGCACCTTTATCATGTCGTCTTTCAGAAGCACAAGGCGTGCAGCCGGACAAGGGCGTCGACTCGACGAGAGTCCTCTGGAACACGCCGTTCGCAGATCTCGTCGTGTGGCTGGAGAGTCTCCAGAGTCAGGCCCCTACCGTCCCCCACCTCGTCGTCCACCACGCCAAGAAGCAGCATACCGAGATCTTGCTCAACCTGAGACAGCTTCTCACCCTCCGCCGCCATCGTCGACTTTCACTTTCTCTCGACCTGATCCACCCGTGCCCTCGCCCGGCTTCAGTCCTACCACACTCTCGTCTACACACGTGCTGCCTAATCCAACCCAAGCTCCACGCGTCCACCCACCTTTGCCATCATCCATGACTAACCCCATCAACCCAAGTCTCGCTCTTTTGCCGGGCCGTTCAAGCCTGCCAGCTCCTGCCAAACTTGACAAGCCTACTCCACTCAAAGCCGAAGACATCAAAAGAGAATGTGATATATGCTGCGAAGCGAGTAGAGCTCCAGTGCTGCAGCCATGTCGCCTCTGCACTTCCGCATACTGCGGAGACTGTATTAGAAGCATGTTCTTGGAAGCTACCCGCGACTCAACTTCGATGCCACCCAGATGCTGCACCATCTTGTCGACCATCGTCGCTCTCGACTTTCTTTCCACCACCGAAGCTGACGAGTATCGTCTCAAGTTTGAGGAGTGGGTCTCGACCAANAAGACTTACTGTCCCATTCCTCAATGCTCCCGCTTCATCCCTGATCGTGCAGTCCTACCGCCTCCTTCTACCGATTCGATCGATCTCTGGGGTCTCTTGAAACAGGAGCTCTCCGCTATCATGACAAAGCTCCAACAACAAGACTGTGCTCGATACCTCCTGAATGCTACATCTCCCGAAGATCATGGGATCCAAAATTGGAAGTGCCCTGGAAAAATGGTCTGGCTTGAGGACATTTCTGCAAAACTTCCACGCTACTCCAACATGGTTGAGTTTGACTCTGACCTCAAACGACTATTCTCCTATGGCCGCTCCATGCCCCAACCAGCCTCCGCTAGTGCCGATGTTTTAAGGAGACATTTGTGGAAGGAGATTGGTAAAGTCAAAGTCCGAGTCAGCAGCAAGTTTACCAAACTGCCTGCTTCTGCCTGCTTCTCTTGTCCAGGTTGTCACATCGGAATCTGTCCCATCTGTAAACAAGTCGCCCATTTCGGACAACCTTGCGATACCGCTGCCCAAGATCATGAGCTTGCAATGCTCGAGACATATGGCTACAAGAAATGCCCTCGTTGTGGCCACGGTGTGAAGAGGATGTTCGGCTGTCGCCACATGCAGTGCCGCTGTGGCGCTCATTGGTGTTGGGGTTGTCTCCGTACATTTGATGAGTGTGGATGTGATTCGGGCGATTCCGACAGCGAAGATGAGGGTTACAGCGACGAGGAAACTGATCCTCACATTCCTCCAACTAGTGCCTTTCTTCAAGGAACTCACAACGGCGGGCAGAATGCCACAGCTACAGTTCCGTCTCCAGGAAATGCTTCTGCTCCAGGAAGGGTCGTCACTCCAGCAAACCAATCCACAAACGCTTCAGCAGATGCAGTCCGTCCTGAGTTCACTATTGAGCCGCCAATCAACCTTGATGCTGGTGGTCGTCGAGTTTGGGAAACCACAGGCGCTTTCTTCGGCGAGGAACCCGAAGATGGTTATCATGTGTCGATCTGGTCATGCGCTCATGTCTTCAGACCTGCTCAACTCCCAGAGGAAGCATTCAAGCGGGGTGTACCACTTAGTACAGAGTGCTTCCGCTGCTTCTTCAGGACTTATGCGACTGTGCAAAGATCAGATTCTGACTCATCTTCAGGAAGCCAGGGCGCTGGAGTGAACAACCACAAGCACGCTGCAGAAGAAGATGTGGCATGGCGTTGTGGCATTTGCGAAATGTCACTGTGTGGTGTTTGCAAGAACGAGGTGATAAGCGAGCGAGGTTTATGATTTGCTCCAGAATTCTTGAAAGTATCAGTATGAATCGAGAAAATTGGGGTCGAAGGGGTCTGACTAGGTGACCAAGAGAAGGCTCGTCGAAGTCTGAAGGTATAGGTCGTTGCTTTTTGCTCCACGACAACAGAGATATGATCATGGCTCAGTGATATACATAGCTACGACGCTGCTGCATTGGTCCTGAGCGTTCCTGTTACTACATTCTATATTCTAGTTTGCTACATTTCTCTCACTCAGAGCGGTCGTTACATGGAATCGGTGGAATTTCGGCTTCATGCCATGCCATGCCATGCCACTACTTCTAGCTAATATTCCATTCCATGTTAATTATCTAGTGGAATGATGCCAATTCCAACTCCGTCGTCGTCGTGGCAGTAACCCTGTCCTTCTTGTGGGTCACCCTGTCCCTCCACGTGACCTTCCAGTCCTCCTACGTAATCTTTTAGTCCTTTGTTAGTGGTAATTAATAGGTTAACCTTATTAAAACAGAGGTTCTTCTGCTAGCTCTTAAGGCACTTAATATAGCTAAGGTTATTAGTAGAGAGGCTTACTCGGTCCTATAATAGTGTCCTTCTATAGCTACTAAATACCCTCTCTAACTTAGTAGACATTAGATTAATTAAGAGGATATTAATAGCTATCTAAAAGAGGTTTAGATAGTTATGTTACTATATTAGCTTAAGCTACTAGTATATAGCGTCTTTAACAAGTATTAGAGGACTCTTAGTAAACTAGATAAACTTCTTAGGTATAGTAACTAAGCTTATATGCCGTATTAAGGCCTACTACTTAGCTAGCTTATTTGATTCCTCCTCTCTTAATAATGGTGTTAATATAATAGGCTTAATCTTATTCTTATACTTAGTAGTCCATAAAGCGCGCGTAGTAGTAATAGCTAGTACTCGCTATAACGGAGGCTATTACTTATTAATATAGGCCTTACGATAGGTTAGGTAGAGGAGAAGCGCTACCGTATAGGTAGGGGTATAGTTGTTAATAGTTTGCTACTTATTAAGTGCAAATTAGCTAGTCTAGATAGCGGCAATAAGCGCTCGATCGGTAGAAGCGCCTTAGATCGTGTAGTTCTTATAGTGCTTACGTAAGAAATCCATTAACATAAGTACCTAATTAAGAGTGGCGTTGTCGCCTTTACATAGCTTAGTTACCTCCTATAGTGGTTCTATAAAGTTAATAAGCGCTTTAAGAAACTACTAGTAGCGCCGCTAGAGAGTAGTATGCTCTATATGCTCGTTAGTAGACTAAATAGTACTTATAGTTGCTCGAGATTAGATCCCTCGCTTAATTATAGCTAGCTAGCTATTCCACCTTATAGTATTATTAAGTATAGGAGATATACTAGTAGCTACCTTAATCTTACGACGACGGCGAGCTAACCTTATAATCTACTTAAAAACTAACGGAGGTAGTTAAGAGCTTTATAATTAGTAAGGCTAGTGCCTTAAGCAAGCGTTAAGATAGCTTTTAAGGGATCTTAACTTTAATTAATTACATTAGCTACGGCGTTTATCGAGCTTACTAATATAAGTGCTTAACTAGTAAGGTTAATCTAATGTCTAAAGTAGCGAGTTCGATGTTATATAGGATCCTAATCGATAGATAGACGCTCGCTAAATAGACTAGTAAGGTAGCTTATTATAGTGTCGTTATAGGTAGCATTATTAGAGGTAATATATCCGATCTTCTGCTTAATGCTATAGGTAACGATAGTGTTAAAGAAAAGAGGAGCACACTAAGTACTAGTATAGCTAGCTAATAGCTTATAAAGAGCTAGCAATGCCTTACTTAACCTGCCGTTTAAGGCGATAAATCGAGCTATAATACTAAGTAGCTTATAGTTACCATAATTAGCCGTCTAAGCATCGTAGGTAAAGTAGATTAATAATCGAGAGGTTATAAGTAGTGCCTTAAGCTACTCTTAATAGAAGTTATGCTCCTTTTTAATATGTTTAGCAACCGTAGAATAACTCTTAATTAAGAGCTTTAAGGCGCTAGAAAGTACCTTATCGAGTAGCGTATAGAGTAGAGGATTACTAGCAGTACGGAATAGGATGTTACTTAAGGTGATATAATCGATAAGGCGTCTATTTAAGCGAGTTTTATCGATATCGGTAATAGTATAAGATATCTAAGAGGGTATTACTACTACTAGCATCTTTAAAAGTGTACTAGTTACCTATCTCTAGCTATATCTCTTCTTAAGGTGTAATCTAATGTTGTCGTAGTTAGTAGTGTTATAGTTACGAGGACAGTCTCTATTGCTATAGAAGTAGTACTAAATCTTGTTCTTACGCTTACGCTTACGCTCTCTAGGACGACGAGCTCTAGTATAAGACTAGAGCTCTTTAGAATCGCTACGGGTAGGAGCTAGCTTTTAAGAGCGCTATATTAACGTAGATTTAGAGTTATCGATATAGTTGCTAGGGGTCGTTAGCGTTAGTCGTCGTTACTTTAAAGGAGGAAATAACGGCTAGTCGACATTAGAGGCGCTATCGTTAGTCTTAGAGTTGTTACCTTTAATCAAGATACTATCTAATTAACTCTAAGGAGCGAAGAGTCTAGGCCTTAGAGTATTAGAGGCGAATTTAAAGAGGGTGCTCTACTTAGAGGCGTATAGCGGCTAGCTCTAAGATACTTAAGAGTTTAGTTAGCTTTATAGCTCTTATAACTTATGCTCTTAATTAGCTGTTAAATACATGATATAAGGGTTGTAATTAAAGGTAGATTATGTACTTATTAAGATGGAAAAACGACTAAGAGCTAAGCTCTAATGTTAAGTAAGAAGGTAGAAGATAGGATAGTTAATAAATAGAAAGGGAGTAGTTAAGACGCGTCGAAAAGGACGCATAAGACTTTACGTAAGCTAACGATGAATTAGCTAGTCGGAGCTTATAATCTTATCTCTAAGATAAGATCTAGCTAATTAGAGAGCTTAGATAGGTTACTAATTAGAAAGGGCGTTATAGTAAGTTTTTCGCGTGCGATTGCTATACCTAAGTATAGTACGCTCTAAGCTAAGGCTTACTATTATTAACCGTAGTAACACTAGCTATACTAAGTGGTGGAATGGTAGAATATTCTACTTAAATTGACGATTCTATTCCATGCTAACTGGGTAGAATATTCTACCTTAAATTAGTGGAATATTCCAATATTCTACTTATTCCATGCCATTTAACGTCCGCACTGCTCTTACTCTCAAGAGTGATTGCTGCTAGTGCCACCCTGTTCTTGAGAATGGCACAATGTATCTCAACTCATGTCGGCCACTGGATTGCTGCAGCTCTACTAGGCATTTTTGAAGACACCCGATATCTCAATCATTGAGTCTGAAGGTTCTTTCTCTGCGCAATTGGTGTTTTTGACGTTTAACTTGGTCGACCACAGAAAGGCTTGAAGAAGCATGCTTTTGAAGAAAGGAGCTCAATAATCGACAATTGCCTAGGGTGGACACAAAAGCTGGGTGTATCCTTCATAAACACATCAAAGTGTACTCTCATCGTGACCGAAAATGTAGACAGCACAGTATGATTGTTCGGGGCGATCGTAGAGTGATCTTAACTCGAGAGATGCGGACAGGGTTACAGCTTGCGTACTTGGGTTTCGAAAAAGCATTCTTCATCTTGGCTTCCTTCCGACTCATTCAGTAACCCACCATGTTTATGACCTGTGCAACACAAAGACGACTTGATAGATGAAAGAGAAGACAAGAGAAGTGAAGAGTTGACAAGATCATGTAATTGGGTAATTAAGAAGACGAAAACCCGGGACCGCTGAGCCTGGATTTCCGTTCCGTCGCGGCTTGTGACCAGCCGCTATTAACTAAGAAAGCAAAGTGTGTCGTCTCATATCATAAAAGTTGTTGTGTGGGAGATCAGCTTTACATCTTTCCCTTGATCTCCTCAGCCTTGCCCTTTGCTTGGCCGGAAAGCTCGTTGGCCTTGCCCTCGGCCTCGCCCATGAGTTCGGAAGCCTTGCCCTGGACCTGCCCGGAAGCTTCTGATGCGGAACCGGGTGCTGAGCCAGACATCTCGTTGGCCTTGCCCTTGGCTTGGCCGGCGAGCTCGGAGGCCTTGCCTTGTGCTTGGCCGGCCATCTTGTTGGCGGTGCCCTTAGCCTCGCCGGCGCTCATGTTGGTGGCGGACTTGAGGGATGCGGCGGCTTGCTCTGACAAGGGTGTTAGTGAGGAGTAGGAAAAATAGGAAGGGGAATCGAAGACATACCGCCAGTCTCAATGCCCTTGACGGCGGCATCGGAAATGGTTCTGTCAACAGCCTGAGCGGCCTCCTTGATGGTCTCGGTGGCAGACTTCTGGAGGCGCGCGTTGGTGCTGAAGAGGCGGGCGTTGCGGATGATGGTAGAGCGGAACATTGTGGCGGTGATTGTGTGTGGTTTATGGGTTTGAGGAGAGTTGTTGAGTATTTAGAAGATTCGAATGAAGATTTAACAACAAAAGTAGGCGCGATCTCAAGTGTTTATAGCTTTCTTTGCCGTGCCTTGGTGGAGACGAGCTTGAGGTAGCCATGACATCACCCGTCGATTTGTGGGGTTATAGGTGAAGCTTGGACCTCGTTCTATTCAATTCTTCTCCAGACTGACGCTTTCATGAGGCCATCCATCACGATCCCTGCATGGAGAGACACTTGGCCATGGTTCAGAACCAAAGATGCTGGTTGCGCGTATGCAGTTTGTGCTCTGCTCGACTCTTTTCCAGGACCGCGTGGGCTTGCTTATAGAGATAGACTTCGAAGCTCTCGATACGCGTGGAAAGCCACGGTGCAAAGTGCATGCTTTCTAACGGGCACTTAGTATTCCGATCAGAGCCGTAACTTCGCCATGGTAACAGGTTCTTACAGCGACTTCATCTTTTCGATCTGGAGAAAAATGGTTGGATAGGATTGCAAGTACTGCTCGGGAGCAACCATACCCGGAGCCTTACACTGTATTTTAATTATTCTAGTCAAAGAGTTGCCTGCACTCCCTTCTATGTACCCAGCTGTTTATTCATACAAAGATAAAATGGCAATTTAGTACGATCAAGAAGACTTCTTCACCTCCTCCTTCTTTGCGCGGTCCTTGGCGAGCTTCTCTTGCTTAGAGAGCTGTGCCTCGACAAAGACACCTCCGAATACCAAGCCAACACCGACCCACTGCATTGGGCTAAGGCGATGACCGAACCAGACGACCGACAAAATCATGGTAAGCATCTTTCTGGTCACTGTAACGGTAACCAAGAGGAGCGACCCAAAGGTCGAAAGAGTGTAGACTGGCATGCTGGTCAGCTCCGAAATGTCTCTCATGCAGAGAGAGTAAAACAACTTACAGATGAACATTTGACCCAAAGCACCGCAGGCAGCAAATGCAAAAATATCCCAACCGACACTCGGGTATCTTCTGATGAAATTAATAGCGTACTCCAATTCTCCTCCAGAAGCGGCACTCATGCCGAGATATGCTCCAACAGGTGTGGTGGCGATGTAAGGAGAAATCAATAGATATACCGAAGTCAAAAGAGTGCTGATAGAGTTGAGCGCACACATCATTTGCTGTCCAGTGTACGGTCTGTACGACTTGTAAATGTGGTCCTGAGTCGAGTTGGTGAGACCATCGAAAAGCAAGTTGATACCAAGAAGCAACAGTCCCCATGCGCTGCTACCGTCTGCTCCCTTCTTCTTGGATGAAGTAGGGTGGTGCAGAGTAAAGACTGCTACACCAGCCGTGACGAGTGCCACAACGCAGTACTTGTAGAGAGGGTACTTGCGACGGAAGAGAGTGACATGCAGAGCCATGACCGGGAGAAGCTTGCACGACTTGGCCAGGATGAAGGTAATGTAATCGACGTGCTTCAGCGATGCATAACCGAATGGAGAAGCCAGAGAAGATGTGATGGCTACCAGGAACATAGGGAAGACGATGCTGCGGCTAGGGAAGATGGGAAGATCATTCGACTGCTTGCGTGTGAATAGCACGTAGAGATATCCCAGCAGTGCTGCAAAAGTCGATTGGACCGTGTTGATGAAGACAGGAGAATTGAACTTCTCCGGGGCCAATGAGCTGCCGTATTGTGTCGTTGTGATGCGTTCTTGAAGAACTCCCCATGTGAGACTGATCTGTTGTTAGCATGGCCTTGTGTGCATCTCCGCAGATTGGACGAAACATACAANAGATGCGTAGATTCCTCCCACGCAGATTATGAGATTCTTCGTCGTCTGCGCACTGCCTGATGATGATCGATCAGTTGCAAGACCATCAACCTGCCTTTGCAACAGGGCCTTCTCGTCCAATACTCCATTTCCACTCCTCTGCTTGACTCCGCCGTTGCTCGCCATTCTGATTTTGTGTGGTTTCGGGAAAAAGTTGAAAGTCAAGACAAGGATCCGGTATCCCTGCCAGAAGGTCGTCCGATTTCTTGAAGTCGAAAAGGAAGGAGAAGAGCAAATTTCTAGATTATATGACGGGCCGTCGTTGTATTGATCCAAGTTTCAGAAAAAGGCTCAGGGTCAACAACCAGCTGTCCTTCTGGAAGTCGCTCGACACTAAAACAGGAAAACACTACACCATATTAGGCTAGCGCCGGCTGCCTCAAAAGATATACCTTCGCATTATATGTGTGTGGACTTGACATAGAAAGTGTTCATACAATGCATGATCTTGGCAGCTTCAACTGGGGAGTATCAACCGCCTACAACAAGCTGAACAGGGGATTTCGTCCTGATCAGAAGAGACACAAGGTGATGAGCTAATTGGGAATGCATGTAGGGGTTCTTCAAAAATTCGTCAATCACTCTTCCCCCAAACACAACGAACCATGAGCGCTGAGGCCTTGTGCCTCAGCATAAAAGCTTTCGGCCTTTCGCTGCTGTCTGCAAGCAAAGAAAAAGATAGCTCATCACGGGGCTCTAAACCCGCAGCTTGATGTGCCCGCAGCCTGTGAAGCTTCACTTTTGAGGCTTCATATATGATCAAGCCGCACTTTTTGTCAATACCACGATTTCTCGCTCGTTTGGCGCAATGGTAGCGCATCCGCCTCCTACGCACATAGTGCAGAAAGCGGAAGGCTGCGGGTTCGAGCCCCGTGATGAGCTATCTTTTTCTTTGCTTGCAGACAGCAGCGAAAGGCCGAAGCTTTTGCATTTGGCAGACATGTATCTAGCCGACACGATTCCCTTAACGTGCAAGAGCAGCATAACAACTACCTTTCGAACAAGAATCAGAGAAAATAGACTACAAACAAGGTCCCGTTCGAACGTGGCCAAGCCTCGAGGCTTCACTCTCGTTGCTCCGTTCGAGAATTGTCTTGGCAGAGCTCCATGTCGTGCCATGATACACATTCGTTGATCACTGTACTTATTCAAGCAGGAACTGCATGTGCATCTTTACGAAAATATTCAGGTCGGCAAGTTGACAAAGTCATCCACCTCTTCATTTTCATATATCGGCTCAATATTAACAGCCTCAACACTCTCGGTATCATCACCGATAGATGTCTTCCTCGACAAGACTAAACATAATCAAGCAAAAGAGCCAGCAATACTTCGGAAGGCAGTAAGGCCGTCTAATTCGAATACCTAGAGGCCAATTTATTGTGAGGAAATTGACATAAAGAGCATGCTTCGATCCGGGTTTCTATGGCAAAAGAGCATCCTTGATTTATCAAACCTTGCGGCCATCCGGATCTAGATGGCTGAATAGTTATTCGTGCTGAAAACTGGCCTGAGAGATGCATTGCCGTTGTGATTTGAGTAAGTTGCTTGCATGATATGCGGGCATTATCTGCTAATATACATGCCTTTTCCATTTAACCGACCAGAGCCACGAAACCCTGAAGGAACCATCCTCGTTACCAGTTTCCATCATCTCCCAGTCACAAGCCTTGAAAACAGCATTCCAGCCCCTCGTTTTGGCCTTTAGCCTTCGTCGCTCTGCCAAGTATTGGTCTCCCAAGCTAAGGTCGGTTCAGTATTGTTGTAGTAACCCTGCCCTGACTGTATCGGCTCATTTATGCCATCGTTGACTCCTTGCAGACCCCTACATTCGATTTCGGTTCTTTGGCTTATGCAACGTCCCTCAAAGCCGCAAAGACAGAAATAATCAAGTTGGGGGAAGTCTGCCTGGATCAATAGTAAGACGCTCTTCAGGTTTCTGTCGGTCTGGCATCCAAACAGACCCAGATGACGCAAAGACTGGATTCTGTTCTTGAAAAGTCTGAACATATCGAGATCGATACCTCTTAGTGTAATCTTTTCAAGCATCATAGTCGATATGGTTGCGAAGATTTTGTGAAGATATTTGTGGTTGCCGTCATCACAAGTATAGATATGCAAGGCTTTCAGATGAACTGCATTGCCTAACAGCTTGGTCACCATGTCATCGAGCCCTGCAACCCGTACAATGTCTTCCTCATTCAAAGTTCTCAGATNGTCCAGATCGAGCTCGGAGAGCTGGGCTAATGAGCTCAATGAGTTGGAAGAGCTATCGGCCAATTTGTCCCAAACAAGACCGCGAATCCGGAGCCTCTGTACAATACTTGTGCCCCGGGTAGCCGCATGACAAAGCAGTTCGACTGTCCCAACTATATCACACGCCCAGTGTGCGTTTTCGCCCATGTTGTTGGGACTGTAGATTCGCTTTAGGCCCAGTGCACCAGACTCCCAAAACGATACAGCGACTTCCAGAGGATGACGCCAGTGCGANNAAAGCGCCGTAAACGCTGCAGCCAGGAGATCTTCGGCATCGCCATGTTCTATGAGGCTCTCTTCTTCGTCGCAACGGTTGACGAGTCCTCGTATGCTATTCAGATACCTATGGCGCCTTTTTGACCCTGACTCGGGAAAAATCAGGGAAAGATATTCAGATACACCCTTGCTTTCTTCTTCAAAACAATCTGGCAGAAATCGGATACAAGAGAGTCGGACTTCTCGGACTGCAGGGCCAAGGGTAGAGTGCTTGCAAATCTCCACGAAGGTGTGCAGACTGTAGCGTGTGTAAANAAGCCTGATTTTTCNGAAGTAACGATCGGCGAACTACTTGGGAGCAGAGAGATGGATGCCTTAAGATTTGCTAGTGAGGCGGAGGGCGATGAGGTCTTCCTTATCAAAGTCAGAGTTATGGCAAATTTTGGCGACTATTTCTGGTGGAAGGGAAGCAAAAGAGGCTGGACGATCCATGTCGGCGGGCTTCTGGCGGTGTGTGTTCTTTGTTGAGAGCAGAGAAAAATTTCGTACGTTGTGTGCCTCGGTCGTTGACAAAGATGATATCCTTGGAGAGTGTACGCAGGATGGAGGAGATTTGAAGCGCCGGGTGATGTGGCCTAACGTAAGAGACGTGTGATGTGGCACGGCGAGGCTGATACAGTAAAGAGAAGATGGAGATGGAGATGGATTGGTGATAGTGAAGCAGTGTTGTGGTTTGAATGGAAGCAGTGTTACCATCGAAACTTAGTTGTCCCGAGGGTTGCTTACGCTAGAAGCTAGGCACAATAGCAGACCCGCTATCATCTGATTCCCGATGGTAGCAGAGAAAGGTTCACTGATCAAAATGATGTGACAGTCCGAACTTAAGATGGCTGAAGAGCTTTTGTGTGCTGTTTGTGTAGAATCCTGATATCATAGACATCTGGAGTCTGATTTTGGATTTCAGCAGAGCTTGGTTAGTTAATCTTGAATAGTTTGAGCTAGAGATCGGATATAACAGACAAGCTAAAATCTGAATTTGGATGACAGCAGAGCAAGGTTAGCTTGTCGAAGCAATATGGCCATCTGGAGCGAGATGGTGAAAAGGTCGTTCATGCCGGAGACTAACATCAAGACATGTTATCATCTCAAATTAGACGGCAACAGAGCAAGATAAACTTAGCAAAACAGTATGCTATCTGATATCGAACGGCTGAAAGATTGTTTATGCTAAGACGCACTGTATAGCGCGGGTTTACATGTGAAGTCAAGTATGCATTCTTTTCGGTGAACTGGATGCACTACCGAGCGAGTGGTCAGCGAGATGTCCCATCATCTAGAATAGTTGATAAGGCAGCCGGCAAGTGGTTCGGAGCTGGATTTTGGCAGACAAGAGGTTCCGTCATTTAAACTCAACTGTCCAAAGGACTAACAAGTGGTTGGAGAAATGCTCTAACGACTAGACCTAGTTGCTGAGAGGGCCAGTAACTGGGCAAGAACTTGGATTATGGTTGATTGAGATGCTCCGGCAAACAAGTTGAGTTGTTAAAGATTCTAGGGAGAGGATGAGAGGCTGGATCTTACTCAAGTGGGATGCTCTGGCAACCTAGTTTAGTTTCTGAAGATTCTAGCGAGTCGTTATGAGGCTGGATATCGCTCGAGCGGGATACTCTGGCAACTAAATTCGGTTTCTGAAAGGGTCAGTAGCCGGGCAAAGAGTGGGATATTTATTGATTGGGATGTTCCGGCAACTAAATCTAGTTGCTGAATTTCTCAGGAAGTCGTTGAGAGACTGGACAGTGTTTGAGGGGGATGCTCTGGCAACTAATTTAGTTGCTGAACGTTCCAGTTGGCGGTTTAGAGGCTGGGTAGTGCTTGAGGGGGATGCTCTGGCAACTAAATTTAGTTGCTGGAAGGGCCAGTAGGCGGGTATGAGGTCGGCTATTGGTTGATTGAGATGCTCTAGCAACTGGGTTCAGTTGCTTGAAGGGCCAGTAAGCGGACACAACAAAGAAAATGATTCGTGAAAGCAGACGGACACACGACTCACAAACGCAAGTCTCACAACAAAACACCTCTTTCACTCAGCTATCTCTTGTTTTCCTAAAATCCATGATTACCCCTCTCTCACGCAACAGCACACAAGATAAACCTTTGTGTCAGCCATTTCTTATCTTTCTTCCACCTTTCCTTGTCGACTCTGCGACTACCACTCTGTTGCGCAACAGCGCAAAACAAAACATTCATTTCACTCAGTCGTCTCTCCCCCTTCCTCAAACCTTTCCTTATCGACCCAAACACCATCCTTCTCTTCCACAACAGCAATCAACAAAGATCACCTCTCCACCAGCCGTCTCTTGACCCCCTGGCCGTACCTCTTGTCGATTGCAGGCCTTTTGCAACTCTCTGTGACCTGCCGATTACACCATCACGCCTACCTTTCGAACAATTCACACATCTGAATCAGCGACTTCGCAAACAGAACTTCTGTCGTCCAATCTGGCGCAATAGCCAGCTACGACGATCTCGAGGTTAGCGATCTGAATGAATGGTGCGCAAACTATGCCGTACCGCTTCCTGCGTTCTTTGAGTCATCGCGGGCATCTCAACTCCTGGACTCTATCCACCAAAATGATGAATTCGACTTCAAAAACAAAGACTATGAACATACCTTCGACCGCGTCTTGGAACCAAGAGGCTGGGCTCGAAAATACCCCCGGGGCAGGAGCCAGATGATGAACGCGAACAGCTCGCTGAGAGGAGAGAGGAGTTTTTCCACACCCATATCGTACCAGAATTCAAGCTGGGAAAGAAGAAGCTGTCGCCGAACGTGGATGAAGAGCTCGAGATGCTCTGGAAGGACGTCCAACAAGGCTTGGCTCCTCTTGCGGGCCTCCATCTGGAGTGGACAGAGCACCGTTTGACAGAACAGCCTCGTGAAATGTCAGGTGATCTGAAACTCTCAGATTATCAACTCGAAGATATTGGTACAGCGGCACACATCGACAAGCTCTATGGAGGGTGTATATTTTTGCAAGACAGAGGAAAGGTTGTGCAAAGCATCGCACTGAACTTCGTTAACAAACGCAAAGAACCGACCTTGATCGTGGCTCCGGACTCAACTATAGGCGACTGGTCGCAAGGTATCTTGAGGTCTTTCCCCAAGCATCGCTCTTCGAGTACAAAGATCTGGAGACAACTGGGCAAACTGCCGAATAATTGGCACAATACGACTTTGTTCTAGTCAGCTACCACAGAATCTCAAACGAGTTCAGGGACAGAGTGGAATTCGCTTCAGACCAGGACCTTCGAATGCAAGGCTTGATGGGTGTGGGCCGTATCTCAAAGGAGGAGAGGGCACAGGCTGAGCTCGAGGGGCGTGAACCTCGAGTACCCCTGAGAGATCTCAAAACAGTCATGCCACGTGGTCTACTCCATGGTATGTTCTGGGAAAGAGTGATCATGGACGAGATCCACAACATCTTCACGGATGGCATCTTCACAGAGGTCTGTTGCGCTCTGGAAAGAAAGTACTGTACTATGGTCAATAGTGCTTCTTCACAGGAAAACGACTCCATGGACTGGTCTGCTTTATCACACATGATAAGACGCGGATATGCCCGCGTCTTTGAGCCGTATTTCCGCGAAAGCAAAAGCAGAAACGCCGAGTCGGAACAAATCGATGGCACCATGGCTCTGGTCCTAAGTGTCGTGATTCGGGGAATGTCTGTCCGCCGTACAAAGGATGACACATTCAACGGAAAGAGGTGCACACCCCGCCTCAAATTACATGTCAAGCCACTCCCTGGAGTTCCAGGTGCTGCATCCAAAGTCAAGGCACCCGACTTTGAGTCTGTCTTGGACCTCACAGAAGAGAATTTGAGGAGAGCAGCTTCTTGGACCCAGGGTGAGTTTATGCACTACGTAAGTTTCTGACTTGTTCATCTGTTTTCATATACTCTAATCAGGTCCTTGTAGATGCATACAGCCATGGAAAGATCAAACATGGATTTGCAGGAAGATCTGAATGAAGGCATGGGAGATCAAGGGGGCGACAAAGGTTTGGATAATGGAAAGGAGGAAACATAAGCACGATTCTCAGTATAATGGAACTTGGGCTTGAGATCGAGACTGAAATAGGGCAAAGGCTGGAGAAATATTTCCTGGGAAACGCTACGATCAACGAGGAGTCAGACAAAGCATTGACTACAAAGATCAAATCAAGGCTCCCGATCATGGAAAATAGCCGGACAGAGGAAGCAAGCAGTCTACTAAAGACTGACCTCATAATAACAAGGAATCAAATGCTTCCTTGATGACACATGATTGATATGGTCTCCAAACTCAGCACGTGAGCTAGATACAGGTTTCCTGCTCGTACATTGTTACTTCTGGGATTGCTTTTTGCTTGTTCAACCAACCGCTACAGATACACCAAAACATGATTCAGCCTAGGAAAATACAAGAAGGGGATAGTTCAGCTTAGGGAGGTACAGTCTGAGAGAGTTTAGCCTAGGAAGAAAGGGAATTCACAAATCAAGGAAACTGCGACTGGAGTGAAAATGCATTAGGGAAATCGAGAATCAATCCAAGAATCTTAATATCAATTGAAATGTATTTAATGACATAAATTTTCCGGAACCCGATTGGAAATTTCGCGTCATCGTCACTTGTGCCTCAAGATCGTCAGGTTCGTGATCTTACCCATGTTCTGTCAGGACTCCCTGTGTGATCGAGAGTATCACATGTAGTTGTGAAAATGCACGATACTTTGGATAACCAAGCGATGACCACCGAGAGGCTTTGTCTGGGACTGCTCTCTGTGGCCACACTGCTGACTCCGAAGACAGTCGTGCATTTCCATAGCTTACAATATTGGCGCATGCCGCCGTGAGCAAGAGGTCGAGTATGAAATTGTGAGATGCCCCAGCATATTAGAAACATTCACGTTATACTCGGACATCGAGCTAGCATATACGAAGTGGAGCTGACGAACGACAGTGGAGTAATAAATTTCTTCGTTAAAACGTTGGGATATATAGATCAAAGTCCAATATTGATATGTCCGGNGGTTGGTTCCTGATCAGCCAAAACTCCAGCCCACGCGCTCCAATCCAGAGCACTGTCATCAAGAAGCAAAGGTACACCAAGCTCAGTATCCGTCTGCGTCAAAAAGTCTCCCACTAGAGGACCAAAAAGCGCCATCTCAGTGGTAACGGTATCAGGACGACTAGCAGCGGGACTGGCCTGCACCATAGTCGAGGCTTCGCTAGATTCACCTCGCGAGGCCTTGAACGTGACAGTAGATCTCAGCACAGCATCTAGATGTGTGCAGAATTCGGAAGCTGCCAGATTGCCTAGCATGCTCAGTTGACGTAAGAGATGAGTGGCTGATTCCAGGTCGTTCTGATGCGACTTTGCATGGCTGTCGGGAGAGAGACTCGATATCGCCAGGACGGTGGCTGAAGCAAACAGATACTGGGCAGATAGATAGTCAAGGGTGAAGAAAGAGCCATTGACCCAACTCCGCATCAGCAAGCGATAGCTGTGGGATGCTGAGTGAGTGCACGTCGATGCCAATGCCAGAGTTGCTTGAGAGATCTCTTCTGTAGCACCTCCAATCTTGTTCGAGATTCTGAAGACATGGAGCAGTATAGGCCGAGTGGCTAGTATAACACACTGGTTGAATGATAGATGTAGCATGACAATGTGTCGTGCAACCTGGCTCGATGCATCTTCCTGTCGTAGTTGCATACTCGGTGGTAAGGCCTCGACCCAATCTCGAAGTTTACGGAAAACAGCTTGCACTCGCTGCGAGAAAGTGTCAGGAAGCTTCCTTCGACTGTAAAGACTGCCAATGATACCGCCAGCGATGCGGGCTAGACTGATACTAGCAGTCAGGTAGTCGGCATCTATGAAGTCATCTTTTTGTGCTTCCGTCAAGCCTTCATCGGTCGGAAGGTCTACCTCAACATCCTCGTCCTTCAGGAGTGTCGGATAGCCGACTTTGGAGCTCATCATTCTGTCCAGAACATACATTGTCCACCAAAGACGAACTCTACGTTGTCTGGCGACCTTGTCCGGCAATTGTCGTTCTGCCATATTCTGATACAGTCCTATCGTCAGACCCAGTCTAATCGCGGATCCGATATAACGGAAAGCGCTATGTCGTCTGTTCATGACCGAGTTGTACAAAGCAAACATGACGAGAATCTCAATGTGGTCGATTTTTGGTCGTTCCGGAATGACTCGAAGGATGGTTTTGGCTCTTGCAAAGTAGTGAAGTCCAGGTAGCAATCCCGTGTTGTCTAATGGTGACCTGATAGAGTATGCCTCTCCTAGCGCGAAGAGGACGAACAGTTTGCAAACTGCCAGCTGATCAAGAGATCGCAAGTCTTGGTAAGCGCGGTCGAGCGTGGTCCGCACCGCAGAAGCGGGAGACAAGTGGTAACACTTGCCGATTGTGTTAAGAGCAGTATTGATCAACAGAAAAGCCTGAGGTCTGCTTGGCCATTGCGCAGTCGTATTCAGAGCAGCATCCAACTGGGCATCTTATCACATGTCAGCGTTCATGTCCTTCTGAAAGTGGCAATCGCACCTACCCTTGATAAAAGAAGTTCTCGGGATATGGTTCTCGGCCTCGACACTCACCAGAAGCTGCCGAACTCGTGTTGAGAAGCCTGTACAAGCAGCCTCGCCTATGTAAATAGGACTAGGATCATATGGCATGAACCATGCCTCTTTTTCAATGAGAGGATTGTCTCCTCTTCTCTCGTCATCCCCATTGGTGACCTCTGTTGTATCCTCATGGCTTGTATCGTCGTTTACACTCTGCTTGAGGCGCTCGTTCTCGGCAAGCAGTTGCTGTATGTAACTGGATCGAATAAGAGTTGTGTTCTTCGCTACCCGCTCGTGACCGATTTACCTTTCATTCACAGTGACTTTTCTATCTCGTGTTGGATATTCGCAAGCCTTGTCTGATTGCAAACAATTCTTGCAAGGCTTCTCGCCATCACACTTTGTCTTTTGATCATGACAACGTCGACNATCTGTGGCATCGTGATCAGTCTTGTGCTCACGTTCGAAGGTCTGGAATGGTGCCTACGCGATGGTCTTTCTTTTCTGGCGCTTGCTCGGAGGTTGCGAACTCTCAATAGAGGAACGGAGAGACTCCATCATGACCGAGGCGGCGATATATGACACGCGTANGTAGATGTGAAATGCTGTTCGGCCTGGCAAGCCGGTCAGAAGCAGCAAGCACGGCCTTGGGTCGACTTCCCCCGCNNCCGGTATCGCTCGTGTTTTGCCGACCAAGCCATGCTGCCGCAGCTGTCCAAATTTTGGCAGAAAGAACGAGACATCCGAGCACCTGCACAATCACGGCACTTGGAGGCACAAAATCAAGAGGTTCGTAATCCAAACAAGTGTAGGATCGTCAATTCCCCATGGAGATGTCGATGGTCGGACCTCACCGTCGGCCGAAGCAAGCCGTTCTATAATCTGGCCATCTCATGCAGGCACTGCGAAGAATTTTCTTCTCTTGCAGCTGTGGCACCAATTCCAGCCAGGATCTAGATAAGCCTCTCACGGGAGCTGCAAAGGATCTGCCTTGACGCTTCCTCGGCTGCTGTTCAAGCATAGCGAAGCTCACGAGGTGCGTTGCCAGCAGTAGCAAGTGGTTCCGTCCGTGGCGTGCTTGATGCCGATTCGTGCGCAGACAGCGCGGCGCCTTTCCAGATACGGTATGAGCGGTCGACTCGACCAATCAAACCCGCTCACTGGACCGAGACCGGGGCCTCTATCCAGGCTCATTACTCGATACTATCGAGCAATTGTGCGAATGTTATACACGTTATGCACAACAGTCGCGCTTATCCAGCATTCTTACTCGATGTGATCGAGCAACCACACGTTTTTGCTTCTCGCATAGGAGATATCGCCAACATCAACGGTACATCATTGCTATAGTCTCAGAGATAAGCCAGCTTCAGTCTCGGGTCATTCAGGATGATTGACCTACATAAGAAACCTTTGATCCGCACTATTTCAGAATGGATATCATTGACAATCAGTAATTCATCACGACCACTACACGTTAGGTCGACGACATAGGGCGTCTTGTACATATCCTAGACGACGCCTATATCCTTTACTCGTTGCATCTGCATTATTCGTTCCTGCCCTCCCACAATGGAGAAGGATTCAAAAGTCTCTCGTGCCTTGAAGGCACTTGAGGTCCGTCACGAACCTGGTCTTACCGATGTCCAACTCATGCTCAGCAACGAAGACCTGAAGCCTGTGGAGCCTGCACGTAGACAATGGGGTGCATGGCACTTCGTCGCCTTCTGGATGGCCGACTCTTTCAACATCAACACATGGATGATCTCCAGCGCCAGCGTCCAGGACGGCCTCTCATGGTGGCAGTCATGGATCTGTGTCTGGATCGGATACTCCATCGCCGCCGTCTTCGTCGTCCTCACTGGCCGTATCGGAGCAAAATACCACATCTCTTTCCCAGTCGTCTCTCGATCCAGTTTTGGTATCTGGGGAGGTCTATGGCCAGTCTTCAACCGCGCGGCCATGGCCTGTGTGTGGTATGGTGTGCAAAGTTGGATTGGAGGCACCTGCGTCTACCTCATGATCCGCAGCATTTGGCCCAGCTGGGACAAATACCAACAGGGTGGACCCAAGAACACACTGCCCGAGTCTTCTGGCACCAACACTCGCGACTTTGTCAGCTTCTTCCTCTTCTGGGCATGCTCCTTGCCTGCATTGTGGTTCCCCGTCCACAAGATCCGTCATCTCTTCACCGTCAAGTCGATCGTTGCACCTGCTGCCGGTATTGCCTTCTTCATCTGGGCTATCGTCAGAGCACATGGTCTCGGACCTATTATTCGTCAGCCCGCAAAGCTTGAAGGTGGTGAGCTCGGATGGGCCATCGTCAAGGGTATCATGAGCGCTATTGCAAACTTTGCCGGTAAGTTCACAACATGTATGAGCTTCGAAGCAACAGACCACTGACCGTGAATGCACNNAGCCTTGATCATGAACAACCCGGACTTCAGCAGATTCGCAAAGCGTACCGACAGCGCCATGTTGTCCCAACTCATCACCATTCCCGTCGGTTTCGCCGTAACCTCCTTCATCGGCATCATTGTTTCCTCATCCTCTGCCGTCATCTATGGTTCGCCCGTTTGGTCACCTTTGACCCTGCTTGAAAACTTCCTCAACGACGCCAACGTCAGTGGTGCTACACGTTTCGGTGTCTTCGTTATCGCCGCCGCCTTCTCTCTCGCCCAACTCGGTACAAACATTGCCGCCAACTCGGTTTCTGCAGGCACAGACATGACTGCGCTCTTCCCTCGCTTCCTGTCCATCAGACGAGGCTCATACATCTGTGCCATTGTTGGCTTGTGCATGTGTCCCTGGAACCTAATGAGCTCGAGCAACAACTTTACCACCTACCTCTCAGCCTACAGCGTATTCCTGTCATCGATTGCCGGCGTCATGGTCTGCGACTACTACCTTGTCCGCAAAGGATACTTGCAGGTCAGAAACCTGTACTCGGCTGACAAGACCGGACCCTACTACTTCACCTACGGCGTGCATTGGCGAGCATATGCCTCATACATTGCAGGTATCCTCATCAATGTCGTTGGCTTTGCTGGCGCAGTGGGCCAAAAGGTTCCTGAAGGCGCGACGTACATCTACGACCTCAACTACTTCTGCGGTTTCTTCATCGCAGCGATCACGTACTGGTGCTTGTGCAAGGTGTCGCCCATCCCTGCTACAAGCGAGACGTGGCTCGAAGTTGACGATGATGGTGAGCAGAACAGCTTGGAATATGATGGACAGTTCGACGAAGAGGCCATGGGTGAAATGGTCGAGGATGGAAAGAAGATTGATGCCAAGGTTGTACAGTACTGAGCATGTGCCGATGACGAAGTTATGATATATTGATGTTTGGTAATGACGGTGGGGGTATTTGGTTTGATAGAGTAGATGATATCCGGATTAGAGAATACTAGAGTCTCACTTGGAGGACGCCTTTCTGTTTCACGCCTCTTGGGTGCAATGTGAGTGGTGATCAGACTGGATGCTTAGTGAAGAGCGTCGTCGGACACTTGATGCCGTCTAGTTGTGTATTGATGCAAGTATCTGAGGTAGGGTATACAGAGTTGAGGGTTGGTATGAACGATGAATGTATGTACAGTCGAAGGAGGGAGGAGACTCCGACATGGCGAGAAGAGAGTCTCATCTCATGATGAGTAGTAATCGCTCAAGATGCGATTACGATGATTGACCAGATTCTGGAAAGTAGCCAGTCGCTCAGCCAGAGGATTATTCCTCCAGCCCATGTCCTCGTCCAGCAACAGATGAGTGTATGCAAACACACTCGCATCAAACAGCGTAGGTGTCCCTTGTCCAAAGAACCAGTTGTCCCCACCCAGCAAAGTCGACAGAGCGGAAAATGCATCAACAGCCTCGTCCGAAATATCCTGTGCTTTTACAGCAGGTGTGGTCTTCAACAGCTCTTGAGTAGCGGCATCGCGCAATTGGTATGAGATGGCCAGAGCAACAAAGGTACTGGTAGATGAGGGAGTGACGTATAGCTTTTTGGCGACGTGGTCGAAGTTGTCGGGGTCGAGGTAGAGGAGGTAGAGCCATGCTCTTCGCACGGCGTGTTCGAGTAGCGATGTATACACATCTTGGCGCGAAGATTGTGTATCAGAAGAAGGGCTTTTACTTGTACTGCGTGCATCGGCCCAGTGCTCGAGTTTACTGGATGCGATAGGGAGGGGCGTATTTGCTGGTAGGAGGAAGGGGAGGGAGCCCGAGGGCGAGGCGTGGTTGTTGGAGGGTTGGCTGCGGAACGGGATGCCTTGGAACAAGAGGTATGTCTGCCACTTCAGACACGTTGGATTGAATGAGGCCTTGTTTGCGCCGGCCTCTGTTTCTGTCGTCCATGTGTAGAGAGTGTGTTGGTCTCTGTGTGTTGGCGAGCGCGTCGGTAGCGCATTGACTTCGTATGTCGATAGAGGGAACTTTGCAAACACTTGTCTGACGACCGGTGGCACTGCAAACATGTCCCGCCAGTCGCGACGACTGCTATTGCTATCTTGTGTCATGGCTTGTGTCTGTGATCTAACTTGACCTTTGTCGCATTCAAGAGGCAGCTCATCTCAAACTTCCTTATCTTATCGCAGCTAAGCAGGGTCACCCCCTTACAATGGTCATGGATTATATCTTACCGTTCATCATGCATCTCAACGATATTGCCTATTCTTATACAATTCTCTATGCGAAACCAGTATAGAGGACAGGTGGAAACTGTCGATCCTTGGCTTCGCCGTATTGAGAGAAATGATCTTCGGATTTCTCTGGACGTAGGCTATCTCATCAATACTTTGTGTATTTCTATAACATATCATAGCGCCAGTTGTTGACGCAGGAGAGGTGTTGAGACTGTTTTAAGCACGGAACCTCGGGAGTTGACTACATGTTCTCCAAAGCGGTCCTACCCAAGGTGAAATATCCCGTGGCCATCTCTATGGTTATTTGTCTCATACGATAAGCAACTGTGCAATTTGACAGCATATTATAACACTGTTGATTAACGTGAACACGAAGAAGGGATTGACCATGAAGCTGTAAGGTTTGAGTCAGCCTAGAATGCTCATCAAGCCACTGCGTAATCCAGTATTCACTTCAAGCATCTAGCAACAATCATCTCGTTGATATTCCTCCAAGCAAACCAGCATTTGTTTCATATGCTCCTGGGGTGAAGACAAGCAAGTTCATCTCATATAGCCATCAGTCGATCTCAATTTTCGCCTCTGTGAAGCCTCCATCACTCGAGTATGTCCGAGATGACGAGTTTACCAACACGGGCACTCCACCAGAATTTCAACGTGATACGTACGTAAAGCATTCGCTGCTCTACGCTCTTCAGCGTGCTTGCACTGCTTTGGACCATCTCCTCGGCACTTCTTCCCAAGAGTCGTGTCCATGCGTGATCTGACAGCACAAGCTTGCCACTCAATATGCACCCACTCTCGTCGATCAGCTTGCCAACCTGCAAATGTCAGTACTGATATGGAACTGTGCGAGGTTTACTGACCAGTTTTGGATTGACTCTCAATGCCACTTGCTCATCACAATGCTTGCATTTGGCCACCGTCGCATTTGCATACAGTGGAATGCCACAACTACCAATTCGTCAGCAATCGAGTCCCCATACAGCTGACTCTATGGAGGTCTACCATTCATTGCACATGAGCATGTTCTGTTGTCGCAGAGTGGACATGTTGAGATCCATGATGATCATACTCAGATAGCCATCAAACTCGTCCTCGGGTGCTTCGCGAGNCGCTTTGAAAGTCAAGTCAGCATTGGATTGAGATAGTTGATCGCAAGCGTACTGGTTGTCCACATCCGCAAGCGAATACAGAACATGTCCATCTGGCTTGTTCATACTCCACAAGTTGTACTCNNTAAACCATAGTGAGACAGAATCGGACGAAATCATGGAGAAGTATATACCTTCATCAGGAAAAGCTGGATTGATGTGCTGTCTTTTGATCATGTTTTCGGCGAAGGCCCGAAGTCTTTCTGCCTCCAGTATATTGGGGTCCACATCGATGAAGGTGTTGGACGTCAAGGCTAACCAAGTTTGATGTGAGACGTTCAGGCCTGGACCCGAGATCAACAGCGCGGTCTGTGATGGCTGCCAATCCATCGGACTTGTTGAAGTGACACCCCATAATGACAGTACTGCCTCGCTTGTGTCGTCCATCACGCCAACTTTCACGAGGTCGGCTGTGGTTCCATCCTTCTTGGCGACTGTGATCTGTTAGCTTTGCGCGGGCTTGACGTCTGACAACCTGATCACNNCTCTTTTGCGGGTACCAACGCTCTTCACAATGACAAGAATTTTAGCATCCGTCACCTCGAATCCGCCCTGGATGAAGTCCTTCAGGGACATGAGAGTTGATTCGTAGTTCAGTGGCTCCCTGCAAACTTGGGTGAATTCTGGACCATCCAGTAGACGAATATGGCAGTTCTTGTCCTTCTCTGGAAAGATTCTGATGTACATGGGTGCGACTGCGCAGGGGAAGATGCCTCGATCCCCGTTCGTGACATAGGTGGCCCAGACGCCGACAAGTTGACCAATCTGTAGTCCGTACGGTATGTGAGTGTAAGAAAATCTGATCTTTAACCAAGCCAGTATAGACTCATATGTGTGCAACGATGAAACGCTTACAGTGACAGCACCTGTGGTGTCCTTGATCACAAGTTGGACGGCTCCTTTAGCTGCATTTGGCAGCTTTGCTTTGGGCGAGCTTTCGAACAGGTTGACAATCCGGCCAACAACCTTGACTCGATTTGGTCCTGGTACAAGCGAATCGATCTCATACTCGTCGTAGTCTGCGGGTGGAATCCAATGATCCTGAGGTGCTTGAATCATTGTGGTGTCAAGCTCTTCTGAGGTAAGTCCATCACCCGGCGGTGGTGAAGGATTTTGGGGCAACCCTTTGAGTGGAGAGGTGCGAAGAGGGAAGAATGATTGTATCGAAGGAGTTTGTCCTACCATATCGACTGAGTTCACTGATTTCGAGAAATTGTGCTGTAAGAGTAGGCCACACAAGTTCTTAGCGCGTCGGCTGCGAACAATCGAGTAGCATGTGACTTGGCAGATTGGGAAGGCACGACCCAGCTCTGCTTCTCAATCCGCAACTCTCACTCCAGCAGTTGCTACGGTTTGTCGCGAAAGTCATACTGATCAGCACTCCAGACGTAAGGAGCTACATGATCTCTTGGAGAGACTACCAACAACATTGATAGATCGGGGAACTACTTAGCCTTGCGCTTCGAACTCCCGTGCAACTCTCTCACTCTCTGCCTCGCCGACCCATTGACACACTCTCTCACCCACGTCACCAATCAGCTTCTCATACCTGTCATCGTTTGGATCCGGAAAGAATAGACCACAATGCGCTTCGACCAGATCGACGTCTTTCATCAGTACACGAACCCATGTAGGATCTCTGTTACCGGAGCCGTCTTTGGGTGGAAGAGTGCAGAACGTGCGGTCTTTGAAGGGCTTCTGCTCTTCACCCGAAGGAGTTCTTGTGCCTTGGGTAGACAAGACAGTAGACTGCATGGACGAGTTGCGTTTCGAAAGTGGCTCGATCGTAGAGTCGTCATCGTTCCAGGAATGATCCAAGGCAGCTTTCCACTCCTTTTGTGCCTCTCTCTGCTCAGCCGCCAGGACACTCTCCTGATCCGTCTCCCTTCTCTCAATCGTCTTCTTACGGTCCTTCTCCTTGCTTTTATCACCCTTAGTGACCTCTTTCTCTGCCTTCTTTCCTTCTTTGATGGCTTGGCGCTCACGTTTCTTCTCCAGCTTCTCACGATCTCGAAGTGCCTTCTCACGGTCCTTGACTGCTCGAAAGTATAGCTTCAAAACCCTGTCGTACTCTTTCTCGGCCAACTTTCGAGTTTCCTTGTCTGCGAAAAACGGTGGCTTCTCTGGCTTTGCAGGTGGGTCGGGCACAGGCGGTAGAGCTTGAAGACTACTAGTAATGACTTCGGGAGATTTCTCTGACAAAGCTGTGTCGATAACCGGGTCTTNTTCGGGCTTGAGAGTGTTATTTTTCGCATCCTCTGCTACCCTCGAGCTAGATGAGGCAATCTCCATGTTCTCTGTTGCGTCGACCCAAGATTCGATGTCAGAAGAATCACCACCGATCTCGGACATTGGAGCAGGCTCCAGATGATCCATTGTTACTGATCCAATACTTTCTGTTGCTTCAAACTCTTTAATATCGTCATCTGTCTCCAACAGTTGATCATCTCTTGGGCTAAACTCGCCAGAATACTTTTCATGATCCTCGTCGGTCGTCTTGTGATCTACGTCAGTACCGTTGTTGGTCAATGTGGGAGTCTCGACGGATATCTCGGGTGATGTTGGCGTTTTCGGTTTCTTGGGCCGACCCGTGCTGGAAGTATAGTAGTTGACAAAGCGCACTCTTGGCGGTGCGACAGAGCTTCCTATCACTGCTTTTCTGGTTCTCTCAGTTTGCTCTTCTAGACCTCTGATACGTGTGTATCGGAGCTTGAGGCCGCCATAGTCCGCCATAGCACCTCCAAACTCTAGATGAGACTTGACCAGTTGCTTGGTAGCTGTTCTTAGATCACCAGAGTGCTTGTTGAGAAAGTACCAAGCTCCTTCCCATCCTTTCCTCACAGGGAGAATCACATCATTCTTGAAAGCTGGATTGTAGTTAGGGTCCAGTTGAGAAGGCGAGAACGAACTTTCTGGGCTCTTTATGCTGGGTGTGGACGTGCTCGCAGATGGTTTGTCGTTGAAATAGTCTCCTGTAGTTTGCATGTTTGAAACAGATGGCGTATTGCTACCGTCTTGTGGCGACTTGGGAGGGGCTGGGCTGAAGATGCTGGCTAAGCCAACCTTGACGACTCTAGGATGCATACCCAAGAAAGGCACATCGAAGTTGACAGTGCCGATCAGACGGTGGCGTAGAGATCCATCTGCAAGGGATGGGATCAAAGCTACCTCAGCGCAGAGCAGACCACCCATACTGTGACCCAGCAGGATCACATCGGTGGTTGGCCCTTCGTGTGGTCTCANGCCTGGGAGAGTGTCAACTATGTTCAGAGTAGTATTGTTACTCATATCTTACCAGCGACTGAAGTCATCTCGTGCAAAGTCGATCTTCTNTTTCGATCTGTACCTTGGATAGATCTTTGTGTGGACAGTATGTGTTTCTGCCAGTAAAGCAGCTACAAGACTATGGACGTGAGCAGGGAAGCTTTGGAAACTGGTCTCGTTTCCCATGAACCCATGGATGAATATCAATAGCAACTTCCTCCTGTCACCTTGTTCATCTGACGGTGAAGGAAGCAATGACTGTGTTGACCTCGACCTTGGGTCGTTGTGAGAGAGTGTGATACGGTCATTTTCGTACGACTCAGCCGCGACAGATTCGTAAGATGGCGGAGGCAAGTCGTCGTCTTCAAAGTACTCGGATCTCATGAGGTTTGCGCCAGACACCTGCCGAGGTGGTAACGGTGGAGGTCCACCAGTCCTCTGATGGCCGCTTTCTTTTGACATGCCGAGTGAGGGTGGTCTAGAACTTGGCAGACTCGGGTGTCAAAGATGCACCTAGTCTTTGTGTAGTCACAGGATAGATGCGGCTCTCAGGAGGTGTTGTCTGAAGATGCCGTTCGGTGTTTACGGGCGGTGAGGATGTGACGTCGGGCAAATCGGGAGCCTGAATCTCTAGCGCACTTTTTCCAGGTTCAACGGAACTATTTTCCACAATTAGATACAGATAGATAGGCGTTAAAGTTACTCGGCAATTTCTCAATAATATTGACACCCAGCCGTATGGAATCGATCCATGTTTGAATCGTCAAAACACGAGATGTAGCACAAGCTTGACGGCACAGCAAAGTGGCAGATGTTGATGCAGAGGATAGCCTCGCTGCGAGGGCGCCATTGTGCGCACACGCGATGATGCCATAATAAGCAAGGATCCCTTGCGCGTCAAGTAGTGGAAACTTGAAACGAGAACAACGACATGCTCCCTTACAGCTGCAGGGCTTTGTTGCGCTTCTGGCGGGGTTCGACGTCAGACGGGGACATGCATATTGGCTAGGCCGCAGAAAAATATGCAAGTGGAGCAAATAAATGGAAAATAGCCACGACAGCTGCGGCAGTACCTGCAGGGATAGTGATGGATCATGGGAGCAGACGATCGAGCCGTGAGCATGCGTAGGCAGGCCGCGAAGAAAATGAAATAGCTGCGGGAGACGACATGATATCTAAAGACGCGAACGAGCATGCTGATGGAGGATGCACTCTGGGATTGGACGATGGAGCATGAAGCAATCTCGCCGGCTTGCGCAACCCTAGCAAACGATCCATGTCGCAAGCCAATTCCCAGGCAGCGGAGATTTGGGTTGGTTAGTAGAGGTGGTCCATGTTTGGCGGCGGCGGGACCGTTTGAGAGCCAGAGGGTCTCGTGGGCCGAAGTTGGTGGAAGTCGTGCAACCTTGAAGCACAGGCTTCTTCTGCTTCTGCCGCTTCTTCGCTTTGCTTTCCGTCTGTCGTCGGAGACTTTCAAGTCGGACGTCGACGTCGTTGCTGTTGTTTTCTGTTCACCACGTCCTTGCCTCATCACCCAGCCACTCTCCCTCACCACCCTGGACGTCTCTCAGACACAGCCGTGTCCTTTGCCGTCAGCTCGACGACTTGACTGCTGGCTGGTGACTGACCCGCTCAGCGGAGTGGTCTCTCTAGTCGTTGTTGCATAGGCAGTAAATTAAATACTTGTAGACGACGCCAGACAATACCATCAAAAACTCGACTTGCGCCCGACCCATTCTTCTCCTGCTCGCATACAACGGCAAGCGTGCAGGCACTTGTCTGATGGTACTTTGAGCCTGTGCCAAGTATCAAGTTCACATTGTAAGACGCTCCCCTCAACTGTTTCCTGCTCGCCGGCGCTGAAGCGCGTACTGACATGGCTCCACAGAGGCAGTTTGCTGGTTTGATTACCGGCGTCCATTCGTTTCCCAGCACTCCGGTCTTCTCAAGCTCGACAACTGTTTATCTCGAGAGCCTGTCCGCTTTCGGTTTCAAGGCACAGTCAACTCAAACTACCCAATCCGGCTCTTTGATAGTAGCCATCTCGGACTCGTAGAGTCTAGTCTGGACCGGACTCTACCACTGTCATTCCTGTCAAGCGTACTTACTGCCCTCATTTCTTGTATCGATAACCGCCCCAAGCATGGAACGTCTCTTCAAACGGCGCAAATTGCCCGCGTCGGCTGCCAGCGTAGCCCCTTCGCGTCCGACTGCCTTCTCACATGGCTTGCAAGATGTCCGTCCTGTCAAACGGATCGAAGAAGTCCATGTCCACATAAGGAACCATAGTCCTGGCCGGAGTGCTGTCCAGCGCGCCGACGAGTTGCACCAACGGCTACACAAACGTCAAACGCCGCTGCTCAACGGCACGCTCGAATCCACAACGTCTTCAATGTCTACATCCACTTTACTGACTGACGCCGAACCCTCGCTCCCTGCAACTTCTTCCGACGCTGCTTACCGACGCACCTTCGACCTCAGTCTCGGAAACACTGTCGTCGCTCTCGGCCTACTCTTCCACCCTCGCAGGTATCTCGCCATCAATTGCAGCCGCCAGCTCTACTTCGACCGACGCAGACTCGTTCTCGGCCGTGTCAACGACAGAGACTTTACCAACAACAGAAGCTGCGCCCACCTCGACAGCTACGGATCCTTCCTCGACCGTCCCAGTCACTGACGCAACACCTACTTCAACAACCTCTGATACACCCCTGGCTGACTCTTCAACAAACTCCGATACATCCTTGACCGTCTCGTCAACCGACGTATTATCAAGCACCACATCATCCTCTGCGACAATTCCTCTGGCCGGCTATACTGGTCCTGGCACTGCAAGTTCGGCTCCCACTACAACCGCGTCCTTAGACATAAGCGACTCGACTGGCATATTACCAATCGTTGAATCAACTCTCACTCCGACTTCGTCTACTTCGTCGTCTTCTGAGAACACATCACCGGCTGTCTCGACTGCAGCATCATTGGGCGTGTCTATTCCAGGTACAATTGGAACCGCTGCCACGACAAGTTCGTCTGGAGCATCCGAGGTCCCGGTCCAGAGCTTGTCCGAGTCATCCTTTGTTTCATACAATTCTGCACTCAACACCGTCGCTTCGGCTATACCGACTAGCATTGCTTCTGGTATAACCTTGCCTGGCGTGGCTGGAACCGCGCCTACCACTTCGGCTGTTTCCACCGACATTCTGTCGCAGACTACGAATATAGTTGGCGATGTCAATGCGACCCTGAGTTCCTCTGGTTCGCTTACAACAGCTGCACCCGTTTCTGCTACTGCTTCAGATTTGACCTCCCCTCTGCATATGAGTCCATCACTATGGTCGGTTCAAACACGGCGAACGAGTCGACGGTGGCTACTGCGAACCCGATTCTTGTGTCGCTCGGCTCGACAAGCGATGCTCTCCCTGCCACGAGTACTTCAAGTGGCGCTATCACTGCCTCAGTCATATCGTACACTTCGTCTGGCGTGCCGCTCGCTAGCACTATATTTCCTACTGGACTGAATTCGACCATCACGTCCTCAAGCTCACCTTTAGTCCTCGTCTCAGGCAGTGCCAGTCCGTCTGGATCAAGTTCAGCCCACTCAAGTTCATTGCCATCTTTTGCTAAAAACTTGACAACATCTGCAACCGTCATCTCAAGTTCTTCGACGACTTACACCTCATTCACTACCTTCCAACGCAATAGCGTGACTAGTTCGATTTCGAACACGGCGAGTATTGTTTCGTCTGCCGATAGATCTGCAAGCACTAGCTCCACTCCTCTGGCCGCTGTGTTAGGATTCTTCACTGCGTCTTCTTCCACTATCGAAACACTATCTGATGGATCTCCTTCTACTGCTGTTCTCGTTGCGCAGGCTTTCGCTACCACTCTTTCCAACGGTCAAACCACTACGTCTTACGGTTCTTTCCAGCCCGTGTCGTCGTCTGCCTCGGGCTATGCTGCCTTGAGTGGTAGCTCGGAAATTTCTTCTGCTGCCGTTGCTCTCTCGTCTCAAAATGCCGATATCAGTTCCCGCCTCAGTTCTCTCAACGCCGCCGCATCAACCGCTACAGGGTCGGCTAGAAGCTCATACTCTTCTCAGGCAGTTGTTCTCCAGAGCGCTGCTTCCTCGGCTCTACGGTCAGCTAGCAGCGCTTTGAGCAGTGCAGCATCTCGCGTCTCTTCAGAAGCCTCATCTGCCTCCGTGCTTGCATCCTCATCGGCCGACAGTTCTTTGCCCTCTTCCAGCGCCACTCAGAGCCCTGATGCTAGCGTCGTCGGTGGGCCTACAACAACTACTGCTCCCAACCCGGCGAGCAGCTCCGCATCTTCGGAGAACAACAGCGACAATACCCCACCTCCTTCTGTGCTTGCAGGTGGTATTGTGGGTGGCGTCGCCGGACTTGCAGTTTTGGTTCTGACTGCCATGATTTTCCTGCGCTGGTACCGAAAGCGCATGGCTAGCATGAGCATGAATGCATTGACTGGAGCCGAAGCTGTTACTGGAAGTGGTGGTGCTAGGGGCATGTCCGAGCGCGGCAGAACAGCTCCCGTATTAGCGCCACTTCTGGGAGGGGTCTTCAAAAACAGAAAATCCCGAGCCGTGGACGACACTGGAGAACGAGGCTTCCAGCGCATTAGCGGTCGTAAATTGCCTAGTGCTTTCTCAGCTGGCATGACTTCTGCTCCTCCCATGCTCATGCCGTCTGCTTTCGACAACGACCGTAACATGAGCACCACTTCGGTCTATCGCGACAGCACTTACTACGGCGCAGCTGGCTCACCATTCGATGACCCCGACAACGAAATTGGCATCAACGAAACCATAATGCCTGGACCAGCACGGCAAGCAAGAGTTCACCCTCCTTATGCCATGAGTCCGACAAGTGCATTGTCCGAAAACACATCGCCTACCAGTCCTACCTTCCCCATTCAGGGACACAGGTTGACCCCCGAGCCTGGACAAAATGCTCCTCTCATGACTCCGTTGAACCCGCAAGGTATGGCTCGCAGAAGCGTCACCCCCGCCACGCTGTCAAGCTTCGATGGAAGCAGGGGAAGCAGGTTCACCGAAGAAGTCTGATTGCACACAACCAACCACCACTTTACATTTCCAAAAAATTGTGCTTTTTTCTTGTTCCGTCAAGCCCAGTCTGACGCGGGGATGGAGTTTGAGACTCTCCCTCTCAATCGTTGCAAAAACTTTTTGGTTTCTTTCTTCTCTTCTCCACTCCATGTTGACTTTCACTTCTTTATCCTTCTTTTTCTCTCTCTGGAAGCCCGATACCCCTTTTTTGTACTTCCTGTTTCGACTTTTTTTCTCTGTCACGAAGATACTTTTATGTAATGTTTGTATAGTGGTCATGAGATGAGCCGTGGCCGGAAAAGAAATTCAATTCATGTCCGACACTTTTGAACAACGCTCTAGCTCTCCCTCTTCCTTGATGTCCCGTGCTATAGATATCATTGAGCAAAACTTGTGTAGTCATGAAAAGAAAGTTGTACAGGATTAAAAGCAGAAAGAGCCACTCGGGGTCATGTACTTGCCTTTCTCAAACCAGATGGTCGACCCTTCCTTCCCATGTCAATCTCCCTTCCCTCTTTGCTTGTAGTTCCAGCTAAAGAAAGATGCAAAACATACAGCAGCAGGGATTCCCACGTGGTCACCCACCGTAGTACTAATCTGCCGTTCAACTGCTTATGTATGGCAGAGCGGACGGGATGCCCAGTTTTCAGCTGACTGTGGCCGTATGTGCTTGAAAGAGTATCTCCATACAATATAATTGTGTTCAAGCCTCATTGTTTTTGGTCCTTCAGGCGACAAAGCAAGCAGTGGGCTGCGTATCAAACACGAGCCAAGACATGAGCTTGATGGACAATGGAACAATCCAATGTAAGCAAGATCTGATAGTGACCAAAACAAATGCCACGATGATCTTGAAGAATGCAAATATGGCGATGAGAACTGCAAAAACGCTAGAGACCAAACCCAAATCATGGTCCTGTTGCCCTACCCAAACAAAAGAGAGAAGAAGAAAACAAAAACGCTTGAACGACAGAAAAATGTCAAGTCAAATCCCGCTTCACATGACTGTGCAACCTCCACTTCTAGCTCTGCGTCTGCGACCTCCACCAACACCGGCACCACCGCCGTTTGCACCGCCGTCTTCTTCGTCTGCATGCATCATTTGAGCCTCACGGGCGCGACGTCGACGTCTGCGGGCACCAGCACCACTGGCACCAGCCTCTTCTTGAGCGATCATGAATTCAGCCCACTTGCGCTCGAGACGAGTGGCAGCTGAAAAGTCGGCCCGTAACACACGCTTGGTGTGTTCTTTAACCGTGGGCTGGTAGTTGTAAAAGCATTTGAGCTGGATGATCTTGGTCGGATAGGTGCGGACGGTTTGAGGTTGAGGGAGTGCGGATGCTGCGGCGGTATCATCTGAGTTTGATGATGGTTCGGGCTTCACGGTCTTGCGGACTACTTCTGCATTTCGCGATAACACTTCGCGGATACCGGTCCATGTTACGTTTTGGCAGTCATATGCTGCGAGGCGTAAACCGACCGCCGGTTTTTGCTTGGGTAGAGTAGTGCGAGCTGTACGGGCACGCACCATAGCTGCTGCTTCGGCGAGCGACAAGTCGGAGACGCGAGTGTTGTCCATATCGAGGCTTTCTAGATTGGTGCAATTTTTGAGGATGGGTAGCATGCCCACATCACCCAAATTCTCACAGTATGAGATGGTGATATGTCGCAAGCCCTTTGCGCAAGGAGCAGTGGCCAATGATTGTAGTACGGTGTTGGACAATTCTGTAAGCTCCTCCAGATCAAGATGCGTAAGTTTGGGCATGCCGTTCAGCATAGATGTGAGGACATCGTCAGTGATGCCATGGCACTTGTTAAGTTGCAAGCCTTCCATCTCTGGAAGTCTGTCGACACACTTCTCGAGACCTCTGAAGCTGATACCACGGCATCGCGTAAGATCAAGGTGTTTGAGTTTCCGAGCTGGAGCAATGCGTCTGCCGGTCAAGTAATCCATCTCACTGTCTTGTCCTTCCATTAGGACAGTCAATGATTCATCGTTGAGCGAATCGCAATTCATCAAGACGAGTCGTTCAAGTGAGTTGCGTTCGAAGAGGATTTGCATAAAGTCAACATCATCCCAGCCATGCACTTCACCAGCACGAAGGTCGCGAAGATTAGGACAGGCCTCAACTACTTTTCTCAACCCTCTAGTGTCGACATTATTGCACCAAGAAACATTGAGACGTTCAAGCTTGGGACAGTTTTCAGCAATGACTTTCATGGCCGAATTTGTAGCACCAGCAAGGCCGGAAAGGTTGATGTCGACAAGCTTCTGATTTTGTAACAAGAAACAATGGATGGCGGTCTTCTCAATACGGCAGCCTTCCAGAGAGAAGTTCTCAAGATTACTGCAAGCTCCAGATAGACCTTTCTCGTACCATTGTTCTCTGAGTTGAACGCAACCTCTTAGGTTGAGGTCGCGAACAAACGGACCAGCAGACGTGACGATGTTGATCAGCGCATTGGCAGGGATATCACGATAGAAGTCGGAGGTATCCAGGATAGACCAGAGCTGACCATCGAAACATCTGCTGTGCCACTGTTTCGAGACCACTGAACATCTTACAACCTCTCGAGGCTCGAGATAGGAAAGAACTTCCAAGGCCAGCTCAGACGGCAAGTCCTTCCAGAAGTTGAAAGAAGATTTGGGCTTCTGTACGGCCTTTTGTACGGGTATGGAGAAGTAATCCTCCTCTTCAGCAATTCTCGTGGTGGTTCTGAAATCAGGCACAGGCACAGAACCAAGGTAACGAGAACGTGCTGTCTTCTCGTCAAACGCGGGAAACGGGATGCCTGGAGTGGTGGCGGCTGAATTTGCAGCTGTCGAGTATCCGACAGAGAGTTCGGAAGCCAGCGAGTTTCCGTACGAGGCATACGAAGCGGGTCCGGACGAGGCATACGAAGCGGGTCCGGACGAGAGCGATATGCAGGAAGCCGAGGCTCTACCTCCTGTTCGATAACTCGAAGAGGGCGCTCTACCAAGCTTGGCCAGAGATGGAGAAGAAGACATGCGTTGTAGACTCTGTATAAACCTCTTCTTACCCTTGACTTTTCCTATTTGGATTGGCACAGCCTGAGGAACGGAGGCTGATGGGTCAGCAGCTGTAGTCTCCAGGACCACAGACTCGACGGATGCTTGAGCCATCGTGTCTAGAGCAGAGTGACCAGATGGGCTTCGAGAGGCCGAGGATCAACACTCTGCCAGAGAGGTTGTTGTCGAGAAAAAGATGGATGGAAATAAGGGTCGTTATCTGCGGGCTACAAAAAGGTGGAGTACCCGATGTACTGTTAAGGCGGGGGATGTGCACGCGACTGACAGACAGATAGCGGGCGGTCAACGAGTGGACGGAGGCATGCAGATGACAACAAAAGATGGAAGCACAAAGGTCAAGAGAGATCAAGAGGTCAGAAGAACCAAACGGTCAGGGTACGTACTCAATTTGTCCGTCCGTCGTCGTGTCGAGCTCTTGTCCGAGAAATTTTGGCCAAGGCCCAACCCTGCTATCGCCCCATTCTGGAAGCGGGGGATAAGGTCTCGGCGGGGCTGTGTCTAAGCCCGCGTTGAGCGCCGCCATGTCTGTCCGTTGCGTGATAGGATGCTTTAGATCAGCCTAATCATGCTGGATATCGCATCCAAGCATCCTTCGAGCGTGCGAGTAGCGAGGTCGAGTCAAAAACTACCTTACCTGGTCAAGAGCAGAGGAGGCAGATTAGGAACATGTTTTGAGGAAGCCGCGAAAGAATCAGCCGCCTCGGAGAGCCCACTCCCAGGCCGCGGTCCCCACATCAGCTGAAGAAGCCTGACAGCCTTGCCGTCTTGGACTTGAGTTTGGGGTGGGTTTCAACGACTTCCTTTGGACTCCTCTTGCTACCTGTTACCTGAGAAGCAGGGTCCGTCCGACCTGCGACGCCTATCGCAGGTCAACAGACACATTTGAGACGACGTGCTGAGAACTTCAATTCCAACATGGCACGCGACTGCTACTCATGGCCCACAGAAGACAAAGCAAAAACTCGTTCTGGCTTCTTCGTTGGCTATCGTTATGTTTATCTCGATCTCATGTCACCTTTGTCTTGATAACCGCTGCGCTCAAGTATCTCACATGCTCTCAGTGTCTCTTGAACAGGTCATGCGCTCATCATCGCTCTCTCCGGCTGTTCCTCCTTATCCCATACGGTCGGCACCAGTCTTGAGGACTGCGCCGAGACCGAGCACCTCGAACTTGTCGACAATTGCCCATCCAGCTGCCAGAGCTCCAACTAGAGGAAGTAGTGAGCGACCGAAGTTGAGAGTGGCCCATTTGTCGAGAAGCTCGTGAGCCGTCTCGCCCTGAGCTGCGCCTGACTCGACGGCCGTGTCAGTCAGAGAGGCATTGGCCAGCGATGAAGCCTTCTCATGAAGCTTGTTGTTGACGGTTGCCATAAGGAAGACGGTGTAAGGCACGATACTGGGAACCAGAATGGCTGCAGCTGTGTAGAGGTTGAAGTTGGAAGATGCAGCGGGTTCNNTGCAAACAGTAAATATATGTCGATCTCTGTCAATGATGCACGTAGACATACCTCTGTAGGCAAGGTAGCCAAAGATGGCAGAGGACAGGACAGCCATTGGGGGAGCTGACACTTTGCCCTGGTCGAAGATCTTCTTCCACTGTTTGGCGAGCAGAGGAGCGGGTGCATCCATAAGTGCCGGCACACTCATCCAGCTGATGCTTGCCATGGAACCNNTAAGAGACATGTGATCAATAAGCCGTTGTCAGGCAAGTATGGATTCTGACTTACCAGCAAGGTAAGCGGAAGCAGTAAGGCCGACGACCTGAGCAACGCGAATGCTGGTTGTGGGCCTGGTGGCCGAGACGGGGATAGAGTTCATATTGACGTTTGTTCTTTGATGGGACTGTCAATTGAACAAAGGATGCAGCAGAGCTAAAGACCAGTATTTGAGCAATTCAAAAGCAAGCGCGTCACTGCCTTGCTTGCTCCAAGACAAGCCAGCTTCCCACTCGCTGTCACATGCAAATCGAGATGCGGGCAGGAACCTACCACGCGAACAACTTGTTACTGCCAATTATGGGCAAATCGGAGCCCGCTATTCCTGCCATATCTCGAACTCTAAACGTCTGGGCTTGGAATATGCTTTGTCTACAACCCGGATACTTGACGACGTCTCCAGGAAACTGGACAGAAGTCGAGAAGTCTCGTCAAGATTGACATACCTGACAGTAGGATGGTCTGTAGTGACGAGGAGAATCGCAGTTTTAGTACACACGAGTGCCGAGTGGTCGATGAAATGAGTACTCTCAAAATCCATAGCAGCTCGAATAAATCTATCGATATGCCAGCCGAGCACGAATAATCATACATGAATATGCCACAAAAGACTCCTTTTCAGATTAATTACTGAGGCCCACCTCCAGTAGGGTTGTTGAGGTCAAACCCCGGCCCCGTGCCAAAGAAATCAGCCCAATCCCATTCCAATGTCATAGGCATCTGCCAAAGGTCCTGTGGTACAAATGGTTGTTGGAAACTACCACCTAAATCTCCAGCCATGGGTCCCAGGCTATAGCCTTGCATGTCAAAGTTGTTCTCCTGCGGGAATGTTGTTTGTGGGAATCGGCCGTCGGTTTGAGAGAACAGGGTTTCTGGTGCAGGTGGGACGGTCTGCATCCAGGGCTCTGGTGCCATACTGCTCGCTTGGTAGGGGGATACGTTTGATGGTGCTGTGAAAGGTATTTGTCCCATAGGTGGAGGGTGAAAGACTTGATGTTGCGTTTGCCCATTCAGATGGACGGATGGAGATGCCGTTGTTGTTCGTCCGTTAGGTAGCGCCGAAGTAGGCAAGCTTGGTGTATGCTGAGCTTGTGCCGGCTGAGATGTCGAGCGACGCTCAGACTGCGAGGGTAAATTGGGCTGTGTGGCCGAATCACTTTCTCGAGTCTTTCTCTTGCCCCTACCTTTCATGTCCCTCTCAGCCTTATCAAGGACTACCCTAGCGATACGTTCAAACTCTTTGCAGATCGACGCCATCCTTCGACAATGAATGTTACCATCTTCCTCGCACAGCATTTGCAGGAACTCGGTCATAGAGTTCATAAGCTTGAGGTCAGATCGAGCTCTAGCATCCTGCGGGTTTTGCAAAATGTTGGCAAACAGGGTGACGAGCGCAGACACGGGATAATATACCAAAANGCCTAGTAACCATGTCAGCACGAGATTGTGTGTTGATGATATTCGTATATGATGTTTAACTTACCAAACGCAAGCATGATCCTGACTAGGAATAAATTTGACGAGCGAGATGGACGTTCGTGCAGCGTTTACACACAAGGCTGCCGACATGAACACGCGTGGATTGAGCGGGCGCGCGTTCAGACCAGCAATGGCATAATTAGAAAGCCGCGATGTCCAGTACCCATGGTGAACCGACATTCGATGAATGGTTGTCAGACAGTTGTAGTAGGCAAAGTGCATGACGACAATATGCAGCATGAGTGGCGACTGGCTGACCATTTTGATCTCATGTTCAGGGCGGAATTCAAGAGGAATGGAGTCTTTCCACTCTTCTAGTTCCTGGTCGAGATCTCCGATAGTGTTCAATAGTTCGCCATCTGTTTGGCGAGCGGCTTTGACCGAGTAAAGTAATTTGTAGACCTTTGACTGGATCATGGCGAAAACACATTGTATCCGAAACAGATTGACCTTGCCTTTGCCACTCTCTATTGGTACAACACCAATGTTGTCTGATGGATTTTCACTCGGAAGCTCGACGTTCATATCATCGTCATCTTGGATAGGAGGTCTCCCTGAACGAAGACAAATGTCCTTGTCCATCAGATAACCGATCCAAAACACACGTTTCCTTTGTTCGGATTCAATCTCATTAAGATTAAAATCGGATCCTCGTTTGTGCAAACCAATGCTGTGTGCTAAGCGAAGCGCTGCGGCTACAAGGAAGAAGCCTGGCTGTGGGTTGGGTGTACCTTGCATGAAGAGTGCCATGCCTAGCAGAGCCTGCACGCTGAGCAGGTCATTGTTGCGCATGGTCAACTCCGAGAAGACAGCCAGGGCATTTTTCAGGTAGCCCCAAGCTTTCGTGTCTTCAATGCGGGCGTCGTCTTCACCTATAATACGAAGTCTGTGAGAAATCGCGAGCGCAACGTTCAAGCTGGCCCACCATCCAGAACCTTCGTATGGGTCAAGCGAGTAGTGTTTGTCGACCAGGTGCATAAAGGTTGGTTCATGAAACAATGGAAACACACAGTTGAAATTCTCGAAGAAGTCCTTCAGTAAGGCGAGAGCTTCGGGTTTGGGAGGTAGAGGCTTGTAGATTTTGCGCGAGAAGATATCGTCAAAAATTTCGGGCTTCCAGGCAGCCCACGCTCTGTCATCACTAGCTGCCTGGGATATCATATCACGGAAAGAGGAGTCTCCGGTCTTCTCGTTGACCCATTGGATTCCTTTTGGTGAGAAGATAGAAAAGCCAGACGATGATCCAATGTATCGAGTTTCTCCAGCATTATTCGTGACTAGTGAGCACATCTGGTCTGCCAGACCCTCAGCAGCCTTGTCTTGAGACCGCGCTAGGCCATCTTGCAGCGGCGCACCAGACTGAGGACTGGTAAGTCCAGTGGGTGGGGTTGGGTGAGCAGAGGTTGAACCGTCACCAGCGATGTGCGGTGAGGCTGGCGATGCGAACGACGAGCCGGCGGCCTGCCTATCTGCCAACCGCTTCTCCAGCGTGCCGAGATCGGTCTTGCCGCCATCGTCTTCTCCTAGCAGACCCGACATCTTTAGCAAGCCCTCCATACGCGCAAGTCTGTTCTCCAAGCCCTCGATGTACTTTGCGCCTTTCGGAGGTTGACGCTTCTTCTCGACCTGAGTGAAGATGCATTCGGTCTTGTAGTTCTGACAGTGTGAGCATTTGGGCATCTTGCCATCGCATTTGATCTNTTTCTTTCGGCACATGTCGCAGGCGCGTGCTATACGGCGACGCTTGGGATCACCCTGGCCCTGGTCGTGGTCATGGTCATGGTCGTGGTCATTTGCGCGATCGTCTCCGTCGTCATCGTAATTGCCTTCTAGATAGGCGGCAGCTTGCTGAAAGGTCGCGTTGGTGGGCGAGTTGGAAGTCGAGTATGAGTTGCCGAAGGCGCGCAGCGAAGGGTTATGGGCCTGGGCACCCGGCGGAGTGGCACCATATGGGAGCGATGAAAATTGCGGTTGGTGGGGGTTTGGAGGGTTCATGGCGCATTCGAGACGGGTGCGATATGGCGCACCTTTGAGCGCCGGGACAGGGAGATGGCGCGCGGTTGATGGGATACGCGCATTCGATGATTGATAAGGCGCGAAGTGTCTTTGATGGACTGGTGCTGCGCCCGTTTACTTTTTGCTTACTTGACTGTCTGCCTAGGTCATTGACGGCCATCGGACTTTGGACGCGCCTACTTCCACATGTACGATTCCAACACGAGCTTTGAAACCATAATCCTAAAACACTATCGGTGCGACTTGGGTCCGCTTGGCTAGCTGAAGCGACCGGTTCAAATTTCTAATGCTTCCACGCGCTTGTTCCCATGCTTCCTTCGTCTCTCAGACCAGATTGCTGGTCATTGATCTGTCGGAGCTTTGTGGAATTGGAAGCCGCGAGTCGTGTCTAGGCTCTAGACCTGCCCGCGCGGATGCCGGAGAAAAGCCTTTCCGGCTTCCGTCTGATTGATCATGGGGTATGTTGTCAACCAGGCTTGGGTTGATAGTAGTAGTGGAATATTCCACCTAAATTGACGATTATATTCCATGCCAACTGAGTGGAATATTCGAATATTCCATCAACTTCAAATCATTTGATATCTACTGTAGGGATGAGGAGAATTACAGAGCAGGCTGTCCGATCCTGTCACTCGTCAGAATCGTAACAAATGCTTACGTTTGACGTATAAGTCGAGCAGACCTTGAAGCTTGCTATGGCCAGCAGTCAAGTGATTGATGTACCCTCGAGCTTCTGAGTCGTGGTTCCGAGAGACAATTCCCTCTCGCGCCCGACAAGCTTCTCAAGATTATCCCAGTCTATGCACATAGCAGGCATTTGGTATTCGGCTCCCCATGGCCAGCTCATCTGTGCAACGTCAAAGTTGTGTCCCTCTGCCGCTGGATACTCTGTGACGCCCCAGCTCGGGTCGTTGTCTGTAGACGCAGNCAGGGCTGCTTTGTAGTTTGCAAAGTCTGATANGATGTAGAGAGTGCCCTGGTCCGTGGTTCGTGTCTCGATCACTTTGCTGCTCTGGTAGTGTCCAAACGGTAAGTTTGTTCCTGGTGTTACTACTAGGCCGTAGCGGTTGCCACCCTCCACAAAGTCGTAAACACAACCGCCAGAGAAAACTCTGGTCATGGGGTTTGAGTATAGAGCCTTGGTATCGTAGAACTGCCGAGGTTGGTCTGTATGCGAGCCGTACTCTGACAGGAATGCAGGAATGGCGAGGTCTTTGTATAGAGCAATCTGACCCATAGTTAGCGGACATCATCCTCTGATCATGTGATAAGATAACACACTNNAGGAGCCCCAACCGGACATTGCCATGCTCGATTCTCCTACCTATCCGTAGTTCTTNNAGGCTTTATACGTACTCAGAGTTCTGGAACGTGTAATGAGTCTTAGATATTGACTTACCGACCAAAAGTCGACAGTTCTCTCTTTCTCGCCAAGGTACAGATATCGTAAGAATTCTGGGGATTGGGCAATGCTTATGTTAGCCGCAGCAGAACAGCCCACAGGTAGTATCCTTGTTCCTTTGCTCTTGTTACTACGCATTAGATACCTCTTCAGATCTCGAATAACAGCTTTTATAACGGGCGTTGCACGAAGGGTAGCGATATTATTAACCACATTATCACCTGCAACAATACCCAAAGTGTTTGAATAGCCGGCCATGATACCCGCGGTTCTAATAAAAGAAGTGATGTTGGTAGTGTTATATGCCTTGTAAGGGGCTAGTCGATCAATGGAGCGAGTCGGACTGGTAACNNACACTGTTAGTTATGTGTTAGTTCGAGCTTCTACAGATGGGGATAATGCCGTGCGAACCGCGACAACATAAACGCCTGCTTCCTTTAGTAACTGCATTGCTTTATCATGCCGCTTTTCGTTGTTGATNNGGAGTCTAGATGATTTAGTTATAAACATAAAGCTTGTTGTAAACAACGAACAGATATACAGAGTGTTTACTCCAAGTTCTTTGAACAACACAACATTTTGTTGAAGCTTAAGTATACGGTCATCTGAGATGGGATCATTAATGGATTCGGGTTGCCTATCGTTTTCCCAAGGTTGATAGACGACTCCTCGAACGANAGGACTTGTTTAGGATTAGAAGTTCCATCGAAGCTGCATCCCAAGTGGACTTACTCTCTCATCCCCTCTCCAGAAATAGCGGCCTCGAACGCTGATCGGTACAGAGCTTAGTTCGACAGGCATATTTGTCTAGGTGTGTCGTGTTTGTGTGATGGGACGTTGTATCCTGACGACCACTGCAAGACGTCTTGCCAAGCTAATCTCGTCATCGTGCAGTCGGTTCCAAAGCCCTCCATGACCTGGTTGCTGCACAAAAACGATGCTGCAAATTTCTGAGCCGGGAGACAGGTGGAGAGCGGCCAGATCTTGTTAAGGTAGTCGTACTTCGGTTTAATTAACGGATGTTGATCTGCTCTATAGAGAAGAGGAGTGAAGATTCCCTTCCCAACAAGTTCTCAACTCGTTGCTTTCATGCGACGTTCTGAATCTCAGTCAACTTTTGGTTGACAATTTTTGAACGTCAGTCTTGCTCAGGCATTCTGGACACAATACACACAGCGTTTACTTCACCAAGGCCCTTGGAACAATCACTCAGACCAACAAGTCATTCTCCGCAAACTGCTCAAGATGCCTGGTGGACGTGGTCGCGGTGGCCCTATGCCTCGAGAAGTCCAAGTCTCAAAGGCACTGAGCAAACTGCTTCGTCACAGTGCTGAAAAGGAAGGTCTCCAATTAGATGCAGCAGGTTATATCAACCTCAAAGACGTGGTAGGTCGCCTCCATGATATCTGTCTTGAATTTCCCAAAATTTACTACATGCTCGCTCGTTCCCGAGCTGCTATCAATCTCACCTGCTTACATTCCTTCCCATGCTCTGACTCTGACGCTATACAGTTGAATAACCAAAAGGTTCGCGGTCTCAAAGCTACTCTTGACGAGGTCAAGCAAATCGTCGCGGAGAACGACAAACAACGCTTCTCTCTAATTTACAAATCCGCCGCTACTTCAGCAACAAGCGTTCCAGCCGACGATGCAGCAACATCCACAACTTCAGATATTCCCAGTCAACTTCCAGAGTCTGATGATCCTGCCGACTACCTGATCCGTGCAAATCAAGGACATTCCTTGGAGATTGCATCTGAGAATCTCCTTACTCCCATCACCGAGGAGAATCTTCCTTCCACGGTTGTGCACGGAACCACTCATGCCGCATGGCCTCAGATTGTGGCCACTGGCGGTCTCAAGAAGATGGCGCGCACTCATGTTCATTTTGCCTCTGGCCTNCCCGCCGGCTTCAAGTCCGAGGACAAGGACGCAAGCAACGCACCCGTTATCTCTGGCATGCGCAACTCATCTTCGATTCTAGTCTATGTGGATATCAANAAAGCCATGGAAGCCGGAATCAAGTTCTGGAAGTCTGAGAACGGTGTCATTCTGAGTGAAGGAGACGACAAGGGCGTGATCGGTCTGCAGTTCTTCAGCAGAGCCGAAGATCGCACTGGTGGACAAGGAGTTCTGGTTGAGAATGGTGTTGTCCTGAAAGAAGCCCCAGAGTCATGGACCAAACCAAAGAAAGTCAACAAGCCAAGGAAGCAGCAAGACGGCAAGAAAGATCAGGCGGACCAGAAGCCAATGTCAACATAAAATGAGTAATCCTTCTGGTTCGGCATCAAAGAAACGTGCCAAGCCACAAAATGCTGCATATCAAAACAAGAGAATGCTTGATGGTCCGTCACTCAAAGTCAAGAGCAGAACAGATTTTGGCTCAAAGCAACGTTGGCACAGTCATCAGAAGCTTCAGACATGGTCCTCAATACACGATGGAGTGAAGCAAAAGAGAAGACTAGGTCTGCAAGATCAAAGATAGCATACCCGCTAACCACACACATGCTGCAATCACAAAGGAGAAAGTGAAGAACTCTCGAAGTATCTAGAAAGCCTTCCGCAACACAACCAAGGCCATAAACTCAAAGAAGTGATAAGCTAGACATAGCGAAGAAGTAAGCATTGTAGTAAAGATACTCACGAACAAAGCCAAAAGCAGATAGTCACCAAATTAAACCTCCGTCCATTTTCACCCTATCACTCTCTCACTTCCAGATTAACTCGCGTATTACACCACTTCTTCAAGTCAAAATCCGACCTCAATCTTCCTTCCTCATCTTCGCTCCAACATCCACTCCTCACACCACCTCATCAACCACAACCATGTCCTCAAACACCATGGAAGCATCATCAACCAACACCCACGGTACGTAAACCCACTCAACACACCTCAACCACCACAATCCCACTAACAAGTTGCCAAAAACAGGAACTACCTCAACCCGCAACATCTCCAACCCACCCATCTCTCATCTCGCAACCCAAGAGCACGCCACGAAGAACGAGATCACTTCAAAGAAACCCACCAAGCGCATCATCCCCGAAAAGATCGCAGAGGTCGGCGAGTGGAAGGCTGAACCCGAAGGCGAGGTCGCCGACGAGGAAGACAACGCAGAGATGTCGATTGATGGCGCGAAGAACGGTTGAAAAGTGTCGTCAAGACAGATTTGCCAACAAAGACCAACAGGGCACATTTTGGGAAAGGGTGTTCGAGCATCAAAAAGCACAGCCGAGCATGAACCAAGGGAAAGGAGCGAGTTGGGGATCGATGAGCTGAGCACTAGAGGAAAGGAACAACAAGCCACAGAAACAGTAATGGCACACCTGATACTACTTCACGGCTCAAAAATAGAGAAAGGTCGATAAGATGATAGTGTATCAAGAAAAGGACACCAAATCAAAAAATGGAGGAGAAAGAGCTTTCCCTCCTATGCATTGCTTTGTGTCCGGCATTTTATATGTCTTCTTGTGTGCTTTCCTCCACTGTATCACATTCCGTCCATCCTCTCTCCTCTTCCTAGCCCTCCGCTCACTGCGTTTGCTTTCATCAGTCTGCCCGTCGTTCGATGTGTGGTATTCAGGGATTTCGTATTTGCAAGCGACGGTCGAAAAAGAAAAAACAGTACTTCCAAACCTAAGAAAAAAGAAAGCAATAAGGGAATCATGGGAGATATCAATAAAACAACAACAAAAGAACGAGAAACGGAGTAAAAGAAAATGGGGGCAACACAGATGTCGCTTGTTGTTTAGTCATCTTCGGGGTCGACGTATGTGCACCATGGGTGGTCGAGAACAGCTTGGATGCCGATACGTCTCTCGACGTCGCGGTCCAGCATCTTGCGGATGAGGTCGATGCAGTCTTCGCTCATGATGTACGGCACTCGTAGGTCGTGGTCCATGATCTCGTCGATGCTATAGAAGGGATTCTCCTTGTACACGATTGTGTATAACAGGATACCGAGTGCCCATACATCTTGCTCTTTGCCTCGGTAAGGACTGCCACGCAGAACTTCGGGTGCTGCGTAGTCGATAGTGCCGACAAACACATCAAAGGGACCTGATTTGATGTACGCTGCACTGCCGAAGTCGACAAGCTTGACCGCACCATCTCCATCGAGAATGACGTTTTCGTCCTTGATGTCTCGATGCACGACCTTGGCTTTGATGTGCAAGTGGTGCAAAGCATTGGCGACCTGGACGAAGATCTTTCGGCACTCCTTTTCCTCCATGTTCACACGAAGTTCGATGTAGTCAAACAAGTCCATACCCGGCAGACCATGCGGAATCATCTCGATGTAGTAGTTAATGTCGTCCTCGAAGAAGTCGGCCATCTCAACAATGTTCGGGTGCTGCAAATCGTCTCGTCGTAGATAGTCCAGAACGTGAATCTCCAATGGTACCGTACCGAGACGTCGGTCTCTGGTCCACGTGTCTACCAGAATGCGCCGTTTGGTAACGTATTTGATGCACATCTTCTGCGCATTTGCTTTCTTATATCTCGCAAGCTTGACCTGGCCGTATGCTCCTTGGCCCATTTCCTCAAGGATGAGGAAATCAGCGATGCTCTTCTTCTTTATGGTAGTTGCACCGGCCTCAACAGCAGCAGGTGATGGATGTTCGAAGGGTTCGCTCGTGAGCAATTGCGTTCCTGAGGAATGTGATTGGGTTGGTGAATGTTGTAGCTGCTGTGTTATGAGTGAAGGAGTATCGACCTTTGTCTTGGTCACACTGCTTTTGTCGCTGCTGGAGTCTTCGCTGTCCTGATCCCCACTCGAACTCGAGGATACAGGTACCGGCTGTTGTGGAGGAGTGACTGGTCTGGATACCACCGGAATAACAGGACCAACACCGTGGTTGACTGCATGAAGTTGTCTCGAGTATGTGATCCATAAAGCGTAAACAACCTCGGACGCAGGCAACAAGTCCGGGTCTAAACGATGGTGCTCCGGAATGCTGTCGAAACTATGACGATCGCTCTTGACGACACGCATCTGGACATCAATCATGATGTCTGAGCCGTCTCTGTGTTTCGCGGGTAAGCCACTGGGCTTGAGGAATATGGACGCGGCATCTGCACGGCCTTCACGAAGGGCAAGCAGAGCGCGGGCTTTTCTGAAACTGTGCTCTGGAATGACAAGACCGTCAACCAAGCGAATCTTGTCTTCGTCGGTCAACAAATGCAGTATGCTGTCGAAATAAGGTATCAGGTCAGTAATCGGAAGGCCGTCAGNGGCATCATGGCCGAAGAGAGAAGCGGAAAAGACATTGTTGGAGCTGGCGATCTCGAGTGTGTCCGGATTCAGGACAAGGATACCAGCAATATGAGGAAAGCTGGAAATGCGCAAGGTCGGTTGACCAGAGAGTTGATCGACTGTGATGGGGACGCTGATGCTGTTTGCTGTCCGAGCAGTGTAACGGCGTAGCGAAGCGATCTGATCGAAATCTAGCATGCCAGTATTCGTACCGGCCAGCTTTGGTAATTCGGGAACCAGTTTCCTGATATCTGTGCCCCTACGCACTCTCTCGATACCCCAGATGGAATCTAATGCACCAACACCTTTTTCGATGCAGCCAATTTCGTCGACTGTGATGTAAGCAACATCCTCGGCAATCTCTTCGAGCACCCAAATCAAGCCGCCCTGTTTCTCCTTGACCCACAAACTGGCAGATCCGATATCACCATTGCGCTTCTGGATAGGGACGACATCACCACACAGTAGCACACCGCGTGATTTTTGCGAAGGGTTGGAGACGGCACGGCGCGTGGTTGATTCCGAATCGATGCCGTTTACGGTCTTTGAGCGTCTGCTTTGGTAAGTCTGGCGGGCAGGAGGTTTGCTCAAGAGCTTGGCCGTTACGCCACTGCCTTTTGCCAAAGCTGAAGATGATGGGCTATGATTAGGAGACTTGTTCTGGGTGTACAGATCCGAGTCGGGTTGTCTTAATTTGTTCTCGAGCCATTTGCGGCGCTCGGGGCGAATGACTTCCATGATGCCCATCTTGCGCACTTCGGCACGGGTGACACCGAATACAAGACAGGCCAGATCATTTGCAGCGGTGATGGTCCAAGGAGCGCGTGCATCAGTGGTGAAAATGGCCTGGGCAGCGGCAGATTGCCTGCCATGGCCATGACCATGACCGTGAGAGGCGGATCCAGCAAGTGAGGTGGTCGACTTTGACGTCTGCAACGCTGAAGGGATGTGGCTAGGAGTGAGAGCCTCTGCACGGCGCGGCACATCAGCGGCGTGGTAGGGTGTGGCCAGCGCGTCTGCAAGACGATGCTGCAGGCTCAGGCCGCTTGTGTCAGTGTAGGTGCGCTTGAGCGAGATGCGCTTGGGTTCGAGCTGCAGTAGTTCTTTCTCTTCGGATGACTTGATGGATTTGGGAGAGGTGGGCGACATGAGCAAGTCATCATCAAAGTTCTTGGGGCTCTCGCTAAGCGGCGCAAAGCTCTTCTCGAAGAGGTTCTCTGCCGAAGGGTCGGCTGGACCGCTGAGCGGAGCACCCATAATACCCAAGCCCGGGGCTTGCAAGGTGTTGCCGTCGCCTAAGAGGTTTGCGCGCTGGAGCAGTTCCATCATGCTCTGTGCTTCCTGATCTCCAGCGATTTTTGCTTGTGCGTTCAGGATTGCAGGATTCGCAGAGCCCCACCCCGGCCTGTCTTTCATGAAATCCACCGACCTCTTCAAAATCATCTGCCGGTTGTGTATCGACGTCTCGGACTGGTGTGCGAAGGAGAAGGAATGCAAGGACTCGGATGGGAAGCGACTGAGGTCCTCGCCAAAGGGCAGGACAGGCGACGAAGGGCCCGAGGGCAGGGAGGCGGACACGGGCTGTGAGGGTATGTTGATGTTGAGCGAGGGTGAACGCGAGGTTTGTTGGAGCTGGGGCGAGGTGGGTTGGCGATGATGGGCCTGTCTGATGCGACGCAGGCCGCTCTCACGTTCGGGCAGGGTAGGTGACCTTGNTTCATGGTCAGCGCGTGCATGTTTGCCATGTGCGTGTGCAGAGTCTGACCTGGTCATGCTGCGCAGGTCAGCGGCCTCGAGGGCTGCTGCGTCAAAAGACATTCTCGGACGCTGGGCCTCGGCGGATATGGAGCCGCGAGCGGGCAGAGACAAGAGGCTACCCGTGCTCTGGATGCGCGACAAGATACGCAGCTCTTCGTCATGTTGCTTGGGCGATGGTTGGAAGCCTTTGGCGCGGTCAGATGGCGCATCCGAGAGTTTTCATCCGACACACTTGCCATGATTGTTGCATACCGGCGAACTCATGCTCGAGCCGCCACCCCAACAACTCGACCGGGAGATTGGCAGAGAGTCGACGACTTGACGATGGTACGTCCTTTACCGCGAATGCACGTCGACAAGGCAGCAGAGGGTCAACAACAGAGAGCAGTAAGACCTGCGGGCTCGTGCACAAAAGGTGGGCGGTCGTGGCTGCGGTCCAGAGTCGAAATCTCGGATGAATCAATGCCAGATGCAGCCTAATCCGAGACGCCCAAAGCCAACAACGATGATGCGTGCTCGACGGGGCCTGTCAGAAGAAATAATGAGGGGAAGAGGATGCCAGTCTTTACATCCGATGAACAGGTCGTCGACGACGTGTCTGCACCAACAACACAACCAACTGACCCTTCTTTCCCCTTTCGTGTGGGGGATCTCTTGCAAAAACGTAAACGTCCCGGCTCTCAAACGGTCTCGAAACCGCCCGTGATCACCACGCGCCCTCTGTCTCACGTCCGCACACTCTATCTAGCCTTAGACCATTGTTGCCGCATGTCCTGCCTGGGCCCCTTTAGCCGTCCGCTCGTATCCTGAATTGTCATGGTTTTGCTCCCCGTAACTGATCCCTACCATCCTCCGGCCGAGATACATCTCACGGACCGAGGTTGCAGAAGAGTCCTACCCGAATCTTTCACTGTGACAAATCCATTGTCCTAAAGAGTACGCCGACGAGGCCTCTCAAAGTCGGTATTATCCATCACATGCAGTAACATTCTGATCGTCAAGACAAAGCATCATTCCATTGTCTCCAGTAGGTAACCTCACAAAAGCAATCTTTCAGATGCAGTGCGCTATCTCTTGTATCGTTGCCTGCGACTGCATTTGCTTGTTCCTCCCGCGTATTCCTCTAAGCGAGCCCCATCACCTATTGCCTCTTGCACCCGGCACATATCTGTCAACCGACTGTTCCAACGTCTGTTAGCAGCTGTCCGCTTTTGCTTGTTTTGTCAGACTACTCACTGCTTTCAAGATGTTGACGCCCCGCCTGGTCCTGATATAGACATCTCTATACATGTCCAAGCTCTCGTGCACGACATCGCCTCTTGTTGTAGTGCCTGCGCAAATCGCTCTCATCTTGTTCTCCATNNCTGTCGGGAGTGTTAGCCATGACGACCCAATAGCTGACTCATGTAGACTTACCTCTTTTCTGAGAAAGGGCTTGCTCAAGTTCATCTCGAAGCCCATGTCCTCGTAGCCCTTCACGAGAGCCACACCCAAAGTCGTCGGAATGAACTCCTGCACACCACCTTGCTGGCCTCCACCACGCCCACCTGCACCACCACCTCGGCCGCCTCGGCCACCTCTTCCCCTGCCTCGGCCACGTCCTCTACCTCCGCCTCGGCCTCCACCATCATCATCAGCGTCTTCCTGGACGGGTGGTGCTTCACCTTCTTCCCTTCCGTCCTCACCTTCCGTGGGAGCTCTCTGAGCCCGAGGCCGTGTCATGACATACTCGCGTTCTTTGACTCTGGCAATGTGCTCGGCCATAGTGGCGTCAGTACCAATGCCATTCGCATCCATAAGTGCAATGAGATCGGGCTCGGTCAGGAACCCGGGTGGGCTTGTCTTGCCCTCAGTCATCCTGGCCTCGGTCGGCTCGAATGTTTCTCCAACCTGAAATTGTGGAAGTTGTTGCGTGCTAGTCCACTTGTCGTAGGGGTAAACGTCTAGGTAGTTCCTCGCGAGTACTGACAATCCAGAGGCATTGAAGAACTCGGATCCATACGAGATCCCAACCTCATCGCGTGAGCCTTTGGCGTCTTCACTACAGCAGGCAAGGAACCTCCTGACCACAAACTCATACACTTTGCGCTCGTCTTGGTTGCTCAGAGCATTCGGTGTGACAAAGTTAACCGGGTGAATTGGCGGATGAGCCTTGTCGTTGTTGCGGCCTTGTCTTGGCTGATTGAAGCCTCCGTTGATAAGACNTGCAATGTGTTAGCATAGAGCGAACTCGGGAGAGCTATGGAACCCATACTTCTGAGCGAACGGGCCCCAGGTTTGTGATTGTGTTTGCTTCTGGACCAATGCTCTGAGGTCCATTCCTTTGTCGAATTGGTCCGTCTCGGTTCTGGGGTAACTGATAAAGCCTCTGTTGTAAAGATCCTCTGCAACTCTCATGACTCTTTGACTGTCCATGCGCAGAAATCTGCTACCCATCTTCTGCAGCTCAACCGTCGTAAGTGGCAATGGCTTCCATTTGCTGGCAGGCTTGGTCTGAACTTTGATGACTTTGGCATGTCTGGCAGTCAGACATCTTTCGAACAATATGATCACAGCCATTCGATCGAAGAGATTGATACGAGCCCATCTGAAGTTGACGGTGATGTCGTCCTTGATGTGGGTAACTTTTATTGCCCAATAGGGCTCGGGAATAAAATTCTTGACCATGAAATACCTGTCGACAACGAAACCGAGGGTAGGAAATTGACAGCCGCCATAGCTAAGAATTTNTTNTTCATCATGAGAAAAGACACCGCGAGATCTGAGGTACTCGGCAATTTCCAGCGTTTGCCAGCGCGTGAAACTGGCACCAATACGAAGATCGAGCTCGATTCTGGCAGCGACAGCATTGGCCGAGTTTTCATCGAGGGCGATGGGATTGCGAGCGGCCTGTATGATATGGGCTCTTTCAATGTTGGAGAACCTGGCTCGAACAATCTTTCCAGGCTGTCTAAGGCGAGGGTTGGCGCTAAGAGCAACTTCTCTGATTTCGCTGCCGATGTGTTCGCCTTCTCTATCGCAATCGGTCCAGATGAAGAGAATCTGTACGTTGCGAGCCTGTGTCTCGATATTCGCAGCAATGCCTTNTTTGTCATCTTCGACGTAAGTCACCAAGGGAGCGTCAANAAGGCGCTCCGGATCACAAGACTTCCAGCCTTTGAAATCAGACACGAAATCCGTACTTTGTAGATGGCCGGCTACACTCGTCATGATTACATCGCAGGCGCCCCAGTTGGGAAAGTTGTATGAGAAGTTGTAGTTTTTGAGCCATGGCGTACGTGTGTTGGACTGCAACCTGAATTAACATGTGTTCACGAACGTGTTGACAAAAAGAATGAATATATGAAGTGGCGGAATAGGTAGGAAGCTTACAACTCGATGTGAACCGCCGGAGAGATGACCAGCGACAGCTTTGGCGATTGAAGGCTTTTCCGCCACACAGAGAACTTTGGTCACCATCTCTGCGGGCACTGTCGACTTAATCAGACCATTGTGTTGCGAACCGGCTGCGAATGGTCGAGTCGTCGAGTTGCAGCAAAAGCCAGAACGCGTGGAGAAGGCGGAAGACGCGCCGCTGCCTGATCGGGACATGATGGTGGACCCTTTGACCCCGGTCTGATGCTTGGCGATGACGACTTGATGTTGTCGTCGATCGCGGTTTCCAGATCTGCTGCTTTGAGCTTCCAAGTTCGCTCTCACGCGTCGAATCCACGTTCACACCTTTCAATCACACCAGATTGACCTTGTCTCAAAATAACGCCATGCTGCTTCCTCAACCAGTTGGCACGGCGCTGCCTCTTGTCAAGACGCTCGCCGATACCGTAGACTTCGGCAAGACCGTTCTTCCTTTCGTCGACCAGCTCTATGTTCTCCCTCAGCAGATCCTCCAAGCAGGCGCCGACACGCAAGCTCTCAAGCATTTGTACCTGACCACCAACCCGCTAATCTCGGGCTTCGCCTTTGCTCTGGCAATCACCCCCATCTTCCTGATTGTGTCCGAGATCAACAAGAACTACTCGCAGGTCGACCGCTGCTGGAGCTTGCTGCCTACCGTCTACAACGTTCATTACAACGTCTGGGCTCGCATGAATGGTCTGCCCACCCAGAGACTCGACAACGTTTTGGCCTTTAGCGTCTGCTGGTCCATCCGTCTGACCTTCAACTACTGGCGTAGAGGTGGTTATAGTGTTGGCTCAGAGGATTACCGATGGGAAACAGTACGCAGCTGGGTCAACCGTCCGCTCTTCTTCATTTTCAACATCCTGTTCATTTGCATCGCCCAGAGTGTTCTGCTCTTCATGGTCACCACTCCCACCTACATCCTCATGCTTGCCTCGCGTCTCTCTGGCCAGAACATGAACACCACCGACATCCTCTTCGCTCGTGGTCTCCTGGCCCTCGTCGTCCTCGAGTTCTTTGCCGACGGTTCGCAGTGGAACTTCCACAAGGCTAAGCATGCCTACCAGAAGACAGCCAAGGTTCCTGCTGGTTGGACCCGCGAGGATCTCGAGCCAGGCTTCAACACCACCGGTCTCTTCCGCTACTCCAGACACCCCAACTTCCTCGGCGAGCAACTCGTTTGGGTCACCTTGTACCAATGGTCCTGTGTCGAGACATCTTCGTTGTACAACTGGACCGGTATTGGCGCCATGTCATACTTGATTCTCTTCCAGTCCAGCACTTGGCTTACCGAGAAGTTGAGCGCCGAGAAATACCCAGAGTACAAGATCTATCAACAGAGAGTTGGAAAGTTCCTGCCTAAGCTCACTGGCCCTGGCTGGGGTGAGTATCTGGAGGCTCAGAAGAAGGCCCCCAAGAAGAACTAGAGGAAGAAGAAGCCTCGTGCAACCACATACCAGTTAAAATGTATCGCGCCACTGGTGTACCGAGGCTAGAGCAGCGTACCGCACTTGGGCCTTCGAGCATCCTTACACAACACCTTACGAGTTGAAGCATAATGAAAAGACATGATTTGATTCCAACCATCGTCGTATTCGTTTCCTATTTGCTCTTGACACCGTCAGCTTTCTCCTTCCCTGCCTTCTTCTCTTCTTCCAGAGCACCGAGGTCGAATTCTTCCTCCACAGGCTCCTGCTCAANAAGTACCTCTTTCTTGACCTGCTTCTTCCTATCCTTTCCTCTCTTGCTGTCTTTCTTCTTCTCTGGGCTTCCAGCTCTCGTGTCATCCTCATCGCCGAATAAGAAGCCCTTGCTTCGGCGTCGAATGTCTGACGGTGCAAGCCCTTTCGCTTGAGCAAAGTTGCTGGCGCTCGTCTCTGGAGATTGTCCTAGCATCCACGAAAACGACGATTGCGCTAGTGTAGGCCTTGGGGTGTGAAAGTCGAGCGGCACATCGGCTGTTTTCGTGGTCTTTGCTGGTGCAGCATCTTCAATCTCTTGCTTCGGCGCATCGACAGACTCTTTGGTAGCTTCAACGATTGCCTTTGTATCTCTCGGCTCTTCTGTATCTTGAGCGGCTGGCTTGTTGTCGCCATGAGCACTCGCCGGTTCTTTGACCTGTGGTAGAACTTCTGTGACCTCGATAGCTTCTTCTTTGCTTGTCTCGGTGACATCTTCTTCTGCGGACAAGGGCACCGACGCGTCCTCGAGATATACTTGTACAAATTGCACCTTGGCAATTGCCATACTCAAGCCCTTTAACGAGTCCTCTTCCGAAGCCTTGCCTCCCACAGCAGTCTCGTGATATGTCCAGAGCTCGTCGATGGCTTTCTTGAGCATCTTCGACAGCGCCGTGTTGCGTTGTTCCAGGACAGTGAGTTGTAGGCCTGGGTTGCTTGATCTATCCGATGTCCCGCTCTGTCTAGACAACCCGCGTGTATGTCTCGATGGTGCTTGTGGAGTCTGAGCTGCCTGAATTTCTCTCACACCTTTGCGTACCTCATCCATGGCGTCTCGGAAGGCTTTGTTAATGCCCCATTTTTCGCCTCGTTGTAGCACGCCTTTTGCGGCCCCTTGGAGCATGTCTTCGAAATTGCTTGATGCTCGGCCAGGCATCTGCATTCGCAGTTTTCCGGGCATGGAAGGCTGTAGCGTGTTCGTGGGAGTCTCCGTTGGTTCTGGCAGAGGTCTTCCTGAGTACTTCTCGACCAGGCTGCTTGCACCAGCGTGGTTGAAGTTGTTCCTCAGGTACACTGCGTTTGTCACAAACTCTTGTGGAGTCTTCCCGTCCTCGAGGGCGGGATATCTAAGCAGAAGTGTGAGTGCCGTATTGTAATCAGCATCCATCACTGTCAGCGGTTAGTTTGCTTGTGCAATGCAACAAGGTTTACTGCAGGATGTCTGCTTACGGTCCCAATGTAATCTCAAAAGCATGTTCAGGCAAACGAGGTCTACGATCTCGAGGCTTGGGTCATCAGCAAATATGGCATCCCACATGCTCAAGACATCGTCGAAACCAAATTCTCGACCGAGCAACAATCGGATCCATCGCCTGTAACATGTTAGCCAAATGTTCCACTGTGGTTATCGATTACTGATTACTGACATGAGGAAGACCTGAGGTATTAGATCGATCTCCTGCAGGTGCTGTGCAAGTGTTGGATCTACGTGAGGTAAGAACTCGTCGAAGATTCTGTGTATCCGAGTAAGAATTGGATTTTCTAGTGTTGCTGCAGGCTTGGTCGGGGTAGCAGTAAGCTTTGAAGGTGCAGTATGTGCTGCTTGCTCGTAGAAGGACTTGGCTCCCTGCATGACAATACCAAACAGGGTGAAGGTGTCATGCTCAACAAAGTCAGAATCAAAGATATGGCACAAGAACTTGTCCTCTGGACTAGAGTCGTCTGTGGCCTTACTCGACACTGCATCTTTCTCCACGACCCATAGAATGGGAGCTAACAGCTCGTGCATGCCCTGTCTGTAGCCAACGTCTGGATTCAACTTGCAAAACACAAACAAGACGTCCAACAACATGGTCTGAGTTTGTGATTGACGAAAGTAAATGTTGTCCGGCATGCATCGGTCGACATCTTGCATAATCTCGGCACGCAATGCTTCATCTTGTCGTAAGACGGCCCAAGGAGACTTTCAAGACTTAGCTATCAGTGAGATGGAAATGTTTATCATTCTTGATTGTGATGTGTATACCTCAGAATCTTCACTCAGTGGATCCAAGTTCGAACCCAAGACTTCTTCAGGGTGTTCGAGCCCTCGCAATAGATGTGAGCGTACTGAAGCATATGCCGAGCGTGAATCTGCTGATCGTTGAACCCATTGTGAATGGTCGAACCCTTCAAACAAGAGAAAAATCTGCTCGAGCTATCAGCTTAGGAGATTTGTAGATAACATGATAATCCTGACCTTCCAGAGAAGCGATCTGGACTTGGTCAGTGAGTCGGGCTCATTCTCGTCACGGATAGCTTCCTTCAGATCGGCCAGAGATTTGTATGTTTGTAGAGTTTGCCATGGCTCTTTTGCTTCAGCGAGGGACCGCATACTTCGAAGATGCCTATCCTAACGACTCTGGTATTGTTGTTTACAGATAGGGAACCAACTCAGGCATGACCGTTGAAGGTGGGCCGACGTCACAAGCAAACAAGTCAAACATTTTCGAGACAGACACAAGCGCCGAATAACCACGAGGCACTTCCGAACATAAAGAACATTACAATTTTTGACACCTTCGGAAGCAGCGATTGATTAAAAGGCAACTGCCGAACGGCCTTGTCGATAGGGCTGTAACAAACCTCCTCGCCATGTCTCAAGATCTATTGGCCGAATTCGGGGATTTCACCCTTAAAGATGATACCACTCAAAACTATACCTCGACCCAAACACAAGCTTCTCCTTTGCAGTCAAACTACACTTCGAATACACACCAAACACAAGTTTACAGTACTCAACCACCAAATCCGGATGATAATCCATGGGATGATGACGATGATGATTTTGGCGATTTCGAGGAGCCAGAGCCAGAACCACAGCAGAATATCCAGACATCTCAGCCAAAGACTCCTGCACCACCTGTGGAAGAGGTCAAGTCTGATCCAAAGCCTGCTCCAAAACCTGCCCCACCGCCAGCAAAGAAGAGTTCAGGTCCGCCAGTCATCTTGAAGAAAGCCACCAAGGCCAGTCAATTAAAAAGCAATCATCCTTTCGCGGGACTTGCAGATGTTCTGTTCGATGCAGACGAGTACGACGAGTTTGAAGATGCAGATGTCGTTGGCTCGTGGGGCGATGATGACGATTTTGGAGATTTTGAGACGAGCGAGACGCCGGCTGTCAGCAGCAAGGCACCAAAGCCATCGATAGCAACGACCCAATTGAGAACGGCCAGGCCACCGCCCTCAACCACTATGGATTTGCTAGGTCTGGATGACCCAGCGGAGACAACAAGTAGGACAACCCAATCGTCAGGCCCGGCAAGGACACAAAAGGCGGCAATCCCGACTCCCAGGGCTCCAACCACGCGCCCCACAGCTATACCTCGTCAAGAGTCCATGTTATCCAACGACGATGCTTGGGACGACTTCGAGATCTCACAACCTTCACAACCATCACCGCAAACCAGTACACCAGAAGAAGCTCCACAGATCCGATTACCGGAAGACGTCTTGGGAGATCTTACTGCTCTGCCTACAACCACGGGCGTGGCCCCATCCAACATCCCACCTCCCTCGGTTCTCTTGACAATCTTCCCACCTGTCCTGACCTCTTTAGCCCACCAGTTCCTGCATCCCCTAAGCAGTCTCCCATCATCCCAGAAATCTCACTTCCTCTCCCTAACAGGGACAAAAACCTTCCTCGCCTCCTACGTAACCCTCACCCACATTCTCGGCCACATAATCGCTGGCCGCAAATCTCGCTGGAAGCGCGACAAACACTTGGCCCAGAGCATGCGTATCGGACCAGCCATGTCAGGTCGCAGTGGCGGCATGAAACTCACCGGCCTCGACAAATCCGAAGCCGGGCGTGAAGACACTGAAGCCCAGGTTGTGCTGTCTGTATGGCGCGAACAAGCAGGCAGACTCAAGACGGCAGTCACAGGCGCTTCGGTGCACGGAAGCAAACTCACCGTGCCAGAGTTGGGAGATGCACTTCCCGTGCGCGTGGCCAAGGGATCAGAGGGCGCTATTACAAGTACGCAAGCCTGTGCGCTGTGTGGATTGAAGCGAGAGGAGAGAGTGGCTAAAGTGGACGTCGCGGTTGAAGACAGCTTTGGCGAGTTTTGGGTGGAAGGCACGAACATGCATCGTTCCTGCCTGAGGTTCTGGGAGCTGTTCAAAACTCGGTTGATGTCCAGATAAACATAATCAAAGATGGACGTCACACTCTTATAACATGTTCTGAGAAGTGGTTCAACAATGTGTCCTCGAATTACCTTCTCAGACATCCGTGCAGTCGCAGTAAGGCGCCCTCCCTGTGTGCGAACGCACATGATATGTAACTATAAAAACGCACAGTACTATTAGGAAACAGAACGGTGTCCACTGAGAAGCCTCAATCCATCGCCCCTCTTCGGAAACGGCTCTGCTTCTGAAAACATTTCTGCCTTTTCATAGTGTATGTTGTGCTCTATGCTATAGTTGGAGCATGATAAAACAGTCTTGAAAGTGAAGGTCCTGATTGCTGTGGCTCACTTGTTTCACTGAGACCTTTTCATGCGCATTATCCGTCTAATTGAGTCTGCTTTCATCCCTTTCACACAACGTTAGAGCAACCAAACTCATTCAGACTACCCACATCAACGTCACAGCTTGATTCAGACTTCCTACACCAACATCATAGCCAAAAGAAGTCTTCGTGATGGATCAGATCGCAGCGCTCACAGCTCTTGGTCATGTGCACATCGTCTTTCACTCCAATGTTACCACGCGCTGACACATGGAAGGATGATTCAGAAGGACCAGTCGAGGGAACTGAGTTCCAACTCGTCAAAACACTTGAGGACCAGCTCGGAGATCGTGAAGGCGTTGTGAAGCCAGAGCTGCAGCACAGCGGTGACGAAGACGACGAAGACGAAGACGACGAAGACGAAGACGACGAAGACGAAGACGACGAAGACGAAGACGACGAAGACGAAGACGACGAAGACGAAGACGACGAAGACGAAGACGACGAAGACGAAGACGACGAAGACGAAGACGACGAAGACGAAGACAATGAAGACGATGAAGGCAATGGAAAGGCCGTCTACACAGACATCCAGATTATTGAGGCAGTGAAGAAGTCTGAACATCACGCCAAGGTGGTCAATTTCTTCAACCGCAAGGTGGATGGCATCATAACTCACTATGTCCGTACCATCCAGCAGACGAGAGCTTCGTTTCATGGTAACTGACATGTTACCAGGCCATGAACGCTCGAGATGCGTACGAAACCACCGATGACAAGCTAAGCAAGGATCAAGAATACATCGACGTCGAGGACGACAACGACTCATCTGCATCATATGCCATCATCCTGGGCGATGAGAAAATGTCCCTCGATAAGATAAGAGAACAGATTCCGAATGTCGAGTCATACTCCGGCGTCGATTACTACCCATACGGAGACCCATACCTCAGCGAGTGCAATGGTAAGAAAGTCTGGGTTGTCAACATCTTGGAGGAGAAGGCATCCCAGAAGAAGATGGCCGCCGCTGGAGTAATGGAAAAGATCCATGCCAGGTACTTGAGTGCGCTGGAGGTCATCGAAGAAGCAGCGATGGAGGACTTGCAAGAACTGTACCAAAACCACAGTGTGGACTCGAAGTCATTCAACGTCACACCAGTTAAGCGCAGCATTGAAGGACTGCAGGAGTCAAAGGAGGCAAAGCGCCCTCGCCGCATCCAACCTGAGCACGTAGAGAGCTTCAGTCCTGAGATGGCAAAATTAAAGCAAGATTAGGAGTTGACGAAACGAAGGTTTTGTTATCCTCTGCTTTACAGCATTAGCTAGTTACAAAAGAAAATGCAAAACATACAGCAGCAGGGATTCCCACGTGGTCACCCACCGTAGTACTAATCTGCCGTTCAACTGCTTATGTATGGCAGAGCGGACGGGATGCCCAGTTTTCAGCTGACTGTGGCCGTATGTAACATAAGCGTGATTTTGACGCAGAGTAATAGTTGCACATTGTGTCGTGGTTCTGCGATGGCTTGGTCAGTCCATACCTTCCATACTCTCATAAGGAAACAGATAAGCGGTGGAGGGTGAGAAGGAAAAAACGAAGAAGGGGCGATCTAGCGCAGAAATGAATGGAAGGACTTGTCGAAAGACGTGAAAGTCAGTGATGTTGCGACCGGGTTTGCGAACAAACACAGCACCATGAAGGGGCAAACGAGCGAAGGAGGAAGATTCGAAGTCGAAGAAAATTGAACAAACGCTTCTTCGCGAAGCAAAGCCGCAAACGGATGTCTATTCCGATGTAGTCGATATATGAACAGTGAACAAAAATAGAAGTCTATCAAAGGTCTAGACAAGAACATAGAGAGGTCGTGGTAGCTCAGAAAATGCTGGGGCAGCCTTGTGCTTGAGGCCTATGTAGGCCTCGCGGCGAGCGGGACTGCCCTTCGTAACTGACCACGTCTCTAGACCGTAGTATGTCGCGATAGAATGTACAAGCCAGCGTCTAATGACTGTCAGCAAATGGCTGTCGCTACTGGGAGCTAGATCATATACGTACCCGAATGCAGCGCTGCGATCGTCAGCAAGAGTCTCGAGGATCATCCGCTCTCTTGCTAAATCATCACTGCTGATGCTCGCAGTACTGCTGTCGTCGCTGACAACGCTCTTTGAGCGCTTGCGGTCGTCGCTCATCGCACCATTACGGCCAACGAAAACGATCTCCTCGTCCTCACTATCACCATCGACCAGACCATCCTCGGCCATCTGGCGTTCCTTGGAAGACCATTGTTGTACAAAGCTTCTAACCTCCTCTTCAAGATCTTGCAGCATGTTCTTTGCACCGCGACTCTTCTTGAGCTTCTCGCGGAGCTCACGCGGAACTCGAGCCGCAGCTTGTTCCTCCTTGGACCCGTGTGCGCGTGTGTCGCCAACGTTGTTTGCGCGACGTGTGTTTACCTTGGTTTGCGCCTTGGCCTTGTACTCGGCATCCCACAGCGGAGCCAGGAAGTATGGGACGCTGTGGATAGGGTATGTAGGACGGACCTCCCAGTCGCTAGGCAGGGGAGGCTGAGCATAGGGGTTGCTAAGCAGACGGTCGTTCTCCCATCGCTGTCTGCGACGGCTACCCTCTTTGCCCTTGAGCAAGGCCTCGCGGCGTTTCAAGCTGTCGCGACGGACGGGCTCTTGCCTCTTGTACACGGTGTGAACCTCTTGCTTTGGTCGTGGCTGAGCGGTGGCCATGGCATTAGCAGAAGCGAGGGCGTCGTCGTCGAGCGGGATCTCAATCGTGACGTTGGCGCGGGGTCTAGGAGGGGTCGGCGTCGAGATGGATGTTGCCTGCAGCGCCTCGGCTGCCTGTTCGACCGTCCATGCCTCAATGTCGATTCCGGTGGGCGCTGCGGTGATGGGGTCGTGCGAGATGGCCATGGAGAGAGCGCGCCGATGAGCTAAGTAGAGCTGGAAGACAATGAATGAGGGTGAGGTGAATGAAGGACGAAGAGGGGCAGGAAACAAGGAGAAGCCATCATCATCATTGATCGCACTTATCGCCACTGACCAATCGAATTCCCCCGCATGCGCACACGCCTTAGTGCCGATGATCGTCGGTCTTTATCTCGTTTTCGCTTTCCGATCCGTGAGCCACCCTGCTATCGGCGAGATGATTGGATTCGCATACCAGTCTGCATGATGCGCAAGCAGCACAATTGAAGGCAAACCAGATAGAAGCAAAGGTCAAAAGTCGGATTCGGGACAGGCCGTAGGTACCTGGACCGCTTGGCCAGAGCAAAAATGGAGTAGCTGGGAATCGAACCCAGAACCTTCTCCACTCAGTAATGCTCAAAGAGCAATGCTAAGAAGATGTCATACCACTAGACCACAACCCCAATTGTTGAAGCATTAGCGGTCGAGACTGTATATAATCCTGAACCCCATTGACGAGAGCAATGGCTGGAGCATCACTCGAAGCGCGAGCCCTCGGACCTCAAGAAACCACAACAAGCTCAACAAATAACATGCCACGAGGATCCGAATACAGCGACGAAAAGCGCGCAGCCGCATTGATAATGTTTCTCATTCACAAAGCCTCACATAGCGACGTGGAAGCCAAAACAGGCGTCTCCAAGACCGCCATACGCCAACTCTCGTCACGCGCACACAAGGCCGGCGTAGACAAGACAAGCATAGAAGAGTTGATCGTGTTTGCACGTACAAAGCCTCGAAAGGGTCGGCCGCGAAGGGATGCTACGATAGGAGCACAGCCATCACCGTCAGAGGGACACCAAGGCGAGGAGACAACGCAGTCACTCCGAGGCAACACGGTAGCGGCCAACGCAGGACCTTGCGATCGACCGGCACCTGCGACTGCTATGGCGAACTCGAGGACGGCTGAGGGCGAGGACTTGTTCCAGGTCATTAAGAGCTGGGAGCAACGCAAGAACGAAGCGATAGACACGTCTTATGCTGGAATCGCCAAAGAGCAAGCATGAAGGATATATGTACGCTGTACGACATCATCAGCCTCATCCATATCCCTGGCAGTTCATACTACTTGTCTGGGATATTGGTAGAGCACCGAAGACCGCGTGGGTACTGGCCACTCTGTGATAGAGACAGGGTGGTACCTCTAGCAAGTGCTGTAAAGGTTGTCGACGATATCACGACATCACGAACAATAATGTTTTATCTATATCATACTCATGCCATCTATTGAACTTTGAAGTATCTAGCGCAGGGCTTTAATCATCAATAGTTGACCTCATTGGCAGTATATCTCCTGATATCCCTTTTCGAACACGCTTGGAATCGAAGGCAGCGTAGATTACATTAAATAGAATGGACAGATCAAGCGACATACAGACACGCGAAAGCGACAAACCAAAGGCCATAAGATCATTCGGTCTACCTCAAACATATCATGACTCGATCATATCACGCAACCGTCACCAAAGACGGCGCCAATGGAGCGCTACAGAGTAGAGAAAGTACGTAGAGAAAGCATAGACAGGGTGCCCCATCTTGTCGGGAAAAAGCATCCAATCGCTTCAACATTGGCACCAATTGAACCATTGAACCGTTTATTTGGAGTTGCCATTACATGTCATTAATAACGAGATCTATACACAAGACGGAGAAGAAAATCTTATATCCTCTCACCCTCGAGGATGGGTCTGGCCTCCTCGCTCTTCCACCAACTGACACCGTCCTTGCCAGGGTACTCGAACTTGTCCATACTCTCAGGCTTCATCTCAACACTGTATCCAGGCTCAGTAGGAGTGGTGTAGTAACCATCCTTGATGACACTAGGGTTGAAGAAGTGCTCGTGCAAGTGGTCGACGTACTCGAGAACACTGAGCTTACCGCTGACAACAACGTAGTCGATAGTGCTCAAGTGCTGAGTGTACTCGGGAAGACCGACACCACCAGAGTGAGGGACAATCGGCACGCCGAACTTCTTTGCAATGAGGAGGACAGCAAGGACCTCGTTGACACCTCCCATACGGCAAGCATCGATCTGGCAGACATCGATGGCACCTTGTTGCAGAAGCTGCTTGAAGATGACACGGTTCTGGCACATCTCACCAGTGGCAACACCAATGTTGTAGGGCTTGAGGGCTTCGCGGATGGCCTTGTGGCCAAAGACATCGTCGGGGCTGGTGGGCTCCTCGATGAACCAGGGCTTGAACTCGGCGAGTTGCTTCATGTACTCGATGGCCTCTGGGACGGACCAGACCTGGTTGGCATCGACCATGAGGAAGTTGCCTCTGTCGTAACCGATGACCTCTCTGGCGATGCTGAGTCTCTCCTTGTCCTCGGCCACACTTGTTCCAACCTTGAGCTTGAAGTGCTTGTAGCCAGCGTTGAGGGTCTCTTGCAGCAGGCCCTTCATCTTGTCCTTGCCGTAGCCCAACCAACCGGCACTGGTTGTGTAGGCAGGGACTGCTCTGTTGGCCTCGGCGTGCTTGATACGCTCAGCCTTGCCAGGCTCCTCCTTCTTGAGCATCTCAATGGCCTCCTCTTTGGTGATGGCATCGGTGATGTATCTGAAGTCAATACAAGAGACGAACTCCTCAGGAGACATCTCAGCAACGATTCTCCAGACAGGCTTGTTGAGTGTCTTTGCCCACAGGTCCCAGATGGCATTGACGACGGCACCGAGAGCAAGGTGGATAACACCCTTCTCAGGGCCAATCCATCTCAACTGACTGTCCGAAACAAGGTATCTCCAAGTCTGACCCCAGTTGGAGACCAGGTCCTCGAGCTTCTTTCCCTCGACACGGGCAGCAAGAAGAGAGATTGCCTGGCAAACGATCTCGTTGCCGCGACCAATTGTGAAGGTNNCTAACTGGGGTCAACACGATGTGTGGGGTAGCTGGGGAAGTGTGGTATGACTTACCATGCCGTGACCGGAGAAGTCCGAGTCGGTGTGCAAGATACAGTATGCGGCCGAGTAGTCGCCAGCAGCGTTCATAGCATCGGAGCCAGTCTTGTCAAGAGACGTCTACATTGGCTCGGGTCAATATATGTAGCATGGAGATAGGTAAACATGTTTACTCACAGGGAATCTGACGTCCCTCGTCGTGGCCTTGGTGATGGTAACCATGATGTGTGATATGGAGAGTATAGACAGGTAGCAGGAGAAGAAGGAAGGAATCAACAGAGAGCACACGATGCCCAACAGTGGGAAATGGGACAGGTTTTGTCTGATGGCCGACCTCTCAATCTACCGTCAGAGCGCCCCCACTANNGTGGGGGCGGGTCTGGGGCTCCAGNCAAGCGGCTTTGTATGAACCTTTGCCGCTATTGGTGCATAATCTAGGCTGCAGTTCTTCCGAGAGCTTTCAGTCGCCGAAAAGGCGGACGTGCCCTTGGAGGTTTCCCCCGAAAACGGAATCAGACGTTGGAGAAGGTATGGCGACCAGGGGATATGGTTCGTGACTGCTATTACCCGGACGCCTCGTGATGAAATTATTTGTTTCGCACCAACTTCTGGAATGAAGTNNTGGCGAACTTTGCAAGGAGCAANNATCACTCTCATACCCTCGTGTTTTCAAACTGTCAAGGTCAAAATTAGGCGGNAAGCGACAGATGAAGCGACAACCGCGAAGAAGGTTCGCCTCAAAAGGGGCTGTTCCGATGGGTAGGCAGAGGAAGGAACTCAGATTCGCGATGGGCGTCTTTGGCAGTGCACTAGATTTGATGAATGCGTCCTTTCTGGAGCTTGATGGCAGAGACGCTTGCTGATTGTATTTCGCAATCTCGAAGCAATGTACATGGCGACAGGTTGATCTTGTGCTACTCCAGTATTTTGAAGAGCATCAGAAATTGGCAAAGCTGCATCAGATGAAATTGTGGGGAAGTGGTTTGTTGTTCGCGTGGCTTCAAGGAGAAGCAGCAGCAGCGGCAAACGACTCGAGGAGGCTCGAAGACTCCAAGTTGCAAGACTAGCCATGGCCAACATGACAGGGCGCATGTCATTACTGGTGCAGCTGTGCCTCGTCTTCTTCACTGCCCTCGCGACAGCAGCGACGCAGGAGCCCCTGGTCGATGAGAGGCCCATCTATCGCGCAGGAGATGCTATCCCCGTGACGTGTCGTATGTCTGCTCATCATCTGCTCCATGCCCTCTTTACTGACACATACAANGTCAACAGGACATCCGATACTGGCGAGCATGTAAGGAACAGAAGCACCTGAAAACGATACGTTCGACTTACATAGCCTGACAGNGTCACGGATGCCTCAGGCCAACTCCAATATGTGCCATTTCCCACATGCAACGAGACCGGACGGCCGCTAGAAATCTACTTTGGTGTCGAAAAGGACATCAATTGCACCATCGACTTCATCTCGGACCCCATGTTCCACCTCCTCGAATTCTACGTCCACAACGACGCCCCCATGACCTGTCGCATCCCCACTCGTCCCTTTTCCGAATCCTACAAAGCCCCGAAAGAAGATGCCTCGATCGAGGGCCAAGGCAGTATCAGCGATGAATACATTCCTCTCATCATTGCCTTGACCGGCACCTTGCAGCTCTCGCATCTGCACGTCTCGTCGCATCTCAACATGTTGCTGCATGCCGCGCCCAAGTCCGTCTCGCCCGGTGTCATTGATGCTGCCACCGCATACTCCATCTCTACTCGCCCGCCGACCCGCATAGTCATCGGCGACGCTCTGCCCTTCACCTTCTCCATCCGCTGGTACTCTGGCCAGCAGCTGCCCTCTGGCTGGTCCGGTGTTGGCGGCCACATCTACGCCAGTACCTTGATCTACTGCATCTTGAGCGCTGGCGCTGCAGCTGCCATCTGCATTGTCTACTTCCGAGGTGTCGAGCTTCCGAGAAGACTTAGGAATCATGGAAAAGATAGGATGACCGGTGGTATGGAGGGTGGCAGGTTGGGTGGTTACGGATACACTGCGGGTACCAGCAGCTATGCACTGGGCTCTGCTGGCGGCAAGAGGGACTAAAAGTTTGCAACATCTTGAACATCTCTTGTACAATTGTATACAAAATATACAGGTTGCAAACACTGTGCCAAGTCGACCTTCTGTCATTCTGGTCGCGTTCCAGATTGGCCTTGCGCCTGTCCTCTGTGCGGAAGAAAGATGGATCAGGCGAGAAGGAAGACACTCTTCCCGGTCAGCAGATGGGGCTACAGTATGCTATAGAAATGCACAGTTGTTTTATAGGATCAGACGTGAGGCCACAGAAGCAGCCTCAAAATGATAGCTCTCCTTGGACAACACCTTATTTTGGAAAATGTTGTGCATTTCTATAGCTACTGTGTAATACTCTTTAGCACGCTGGGACGAAAAGGCAGGGGTACATCAGGGAACTGGAGTTGACCACATGTTCTTTGAAGGGGCTCATGTAGAAGCTGCAAAAAGTCGATCATCGTCTAGTAGCCATGATACGTTTTGTGGAGAAAGGGAAAAAGAGTCAGAAGAAGAAAAGTAATCTCGTCGTAACCATGCCCCTACCATCCTGACCATCCGTACTCCAATCCACACCTTGTCATATGAAGTCTTGCCCAAACAAGAATTGAAAGTTTGTCATGTCTTTTTCCTTCCTCCATATCTTCGTTGTATGTCGATTTCTGTCCCAGAAGAATCTCTGGTTTTCTTTTTCGCGTGTATGTAATTGTAACGTGTTGTCTTTTTCGTAGTGGAATCAAGAAGAGGATGAAGAGCCTTTGTTGACACCCTCGCCGCAGAGTTCGACGTGTGCATTGAAGTTGCTCCAGTTCTATAGGAATAGTTCGTCAGTAGGGAGTGAGCAAAAGACGGACAGATCACTTACACAAGAAGCTGTGATGGGCATGCTACCCTTCGAGTACTGAACAACCTTGTTGTTTCTGTTGATGCTGACCTCAGGAGCAGTACCACCAATACCAAGATCCTCGGGGAAAGGAACCATAGAGAGAGCAGGACCAGAAGAATCGGCTTCAAATTCCCAGTACTTATTGGCGCCCACGCTGATAGAGACGGTAGCCTTGTCCTTGACTAATGCCCAGGCGAACACTGCATCAGTAGGGTAGTTTTGGTTCTTGATCTCGCTGGAAGAGCCACCGTAACATGCCGCAGCCTTGGGGTGTACTCGGTACCAGTAGACGACTTGATCCATGGTGATAATAGGAGCCTTGCCGTTCTTCCACCAGTTCAGGTAGTACTTAGCCATGACGCGCCATGGAGCGTGGTTCATGCCTTCAACATAGTTCTGCATGCCGTTGCTGTAAGTGACATAGTCGGTGGCACTGACATTGGTCATGCTGGGTAGATCGCGCAGATAATGAGACTCGCAAAAGTCGTTCCAAGTGAGCACTTCAATGATGTCGGGAGAGAATTCATTGTTGGCGATGCTGTGCAGACGCTGAGCGAAGAGGGTGTCCGAGTAGGCGACCCACGAGTCGGAAGCGACGCCGTCGTTGAGATCCTTGTATTGCCAGGGGGAGACGGCCATGATGTAAGGACCGGTCTTTCCGTTCTTGGTGAGCGCAGCCTTGAATGCTTCGTCGGCGGTGCAAGTCATATTGGAGTCCATGAGAGGCCATGCTTGCCNCTATAAGAAGGTTAGTCAATGTCGATAGGCAGATATGTGACACTACTCACAGTTGAAATAGCCGTCGATGGCAGGGTAGTCATTCATCATCTTGGCGGCAGACTTCTCAGCATTGGTTTGAGCAGCTTGTGCGTACGAAACAAGAGCAGGAGCCAGAGTGATGGGGTGGCCCTCGCCCTTGCAAGAGTCCTTGAGGTCCTGGAAGAATTGGTTTCCATACGCATCATTCTTGTCGCCGGCATAGGTTGAGACAAGGATGTTGGTGTTCCAGCGCATAGTAGCAGAGCTGCCAGCGTGTTTGGTGATCATGTCAGTCATGAAAGTCGTGTTCCAGAAAGTGTTGCAGGTCGTGTAGCTCATGTCGAAAGAGAACATGAGCTTGAAGCCCGTCTTCTCGGCAGCGTCAAAAGCATCGTCGATACGGTCAATCTGCCATTTGCGGCTAGGCGAGGTGCAGTCAGGAGGGATCCAGTTGAGAGAGAAACCATCAATGCCAGCCTGCTGAGCAGTCTGCATGTCAGTCATCCATTGTCCGACAGTGTAGGCATAAGAGTTGTCCAGCATGAAATGCGCAACAACAGACTTTGCGGCAACAAGGTGGAGATTGATAGCAACGAGTGCCAAAGCGGTCCAGAACTTGGAGAACATCTTTGGCTGATTGGATAACCTGACGAAAAGGCTGGTGTTCAAAGGAGAGAATTTGTTTCGAATCGCGCAAGCGCTTTGAAATGTTGATTTGTGAAGAGAGTGAAGCAAAAGGAGCGGCACACTACTATCAAAGCAGTGCAAGATGTCAAAGGAGTGACTGAATGAACGGAAAGGCGTGAACGCCAAAAGAGGCTGTATAGAAAGAAAAATCGACCAAGAGAATGGAGGCACAAAAGCAAGGGAAGGGATGCACACCTACAAGGTCTATATACAAAGTCTACAGATAGTCCAAGGAGGCGACCACAATCCCGACTCCACACGTGAAAATGCCATGCTCCAGAGTTTGATTGCACCACCGTTGCCTGCAAACTGGTTGGTCCGAAAGGGAGAGAGGAATGGAGACTCCAGAACTGGTGCAGCATAAAGCCATCGGGAGGACCCGCGCTGTTGTATCAGATATAGAAGACTGCATGAGATGCAGAAGCGTTTCAGGAGCCGCGAGGTTGTTTGCCCTTGCCGTGCTTCCAGAACCATATCGACTCACAGCTATATCATCTAGGATGTTCAGATGGCCTATGGCAGATAACAAAGACTTCGTTTGGCGACTTTGGGTTGCGATCAGAGAAGGCTCGTCTCAGGACGACGAATGCAAAGTTGATGCTGTGTGGGTCAAGACAACCACTGCACTTACGACGTCCATCAGCGTGCGTCAAAGGTCGCACACTATTATCACTGGCACCATACAAACCATTCCTGTGGGTCTTCCAAGTTAATTTCCTTATAGACGGATGTTCGGGGCCCAACAGTGCTGCCCTAGTAGGGTGTGGGCATCAGGCGGACGGGTGTGCTAAGCGCTGGCCCACATGCAAATGTGTGTCAGAAATGTAGCTACCAAGACAAAATTTCCTTTCGGTCAGGGGTCCTAGGAGAGCCTATGGGCTAATAGCTCTCAACAGATGTCCTCTTTCTCGGATAGTACTGTGTGTTTTACAAGGCGCACATCGCTCGTTGCTACCGTGGGAAAAGATAGAGAGCGACAGGATCCCCTCGGGCGAGGGCTTTGCAAGATTGCTGTCAGCCGCCAAGCTCTCAGCGCAAACAACATCACTCACACCCATCCCGCAGAGTGCATCACATCTGCTACCAAACGCACGTCAATACACTTGGTGTTTCAGATGCATCTCATACTCGACGTTCCGTCCCGAGCCTAGCCCCAGGCAATACTCCAGCCTTCATGACATGTGGGTTAGTGATACAGAAGCTGACTCGTTCTCCAAGATGATTATCAACAAGTCATCTTGGAGGACTTGGGTTGCAGTCGGCAACGACAAACACAAGTCCTGCAATGCGGCTTGTGTTACACAGGCGTGCCCTAAAGACAGGGGTCGCTACTTCCCGATGATGGAGAGGCTAGATCTCCAGGAGAAACCGATCACCGTCACCAACTTGACTAGTCATGCCACTGCTCCATGAGATATCTTTGTTGAACGTCTCCCGTCTACTGGCTCTTCCTTTACGTTCAGGACAAATTCGAGGACCCGAACAGGAGGCGCCATTAAAGAAAGGAAATGGCCCGACTCCTGCATAGAGACCCACCCAGACCAGCGGAACCTTGTTCAGCATGCCGAGAGACATGACCATGACTATTCTCTTGGATATACCTTTGACCTTGAAAAGACTGTGCATTGTTGTAGCGTAAGATACTGCTATGTATTGTCGTGGGAGAGATATTTGGCGCGGTCAGTGTGCGTACAGGGCTCGATGAAGACCGACCGGAGGAAGATGCGCAGATTAGCTCTCTTTGGAATGATCTGCTATGAAAACGCACAGTGAGATTCAGAAGCAAGGCGTTGTCCATTGAGATGTGCGAGTCTATCAATTCTCCCGATGGCCGTGTCTATGATCAAAACAACCATGTGTTTGAATAATTCACCTATCAATCCGTGTTCTTGCATGATACGAGTTACCGGCTCTTTCTAAGCGTATCTGCATCCTAACATAATAGCTCGAGCCGAGCAAAATGTCCTCGTGTTGCATTGATACGGACACAATACCTTCGATCAACCATACTCTAGCTCTCCTTCGATGAGCCTTAGAGGTCACCACTCTCGTGAAGATATCTCCCTTAAGTGACGTTCTGTAGCATGCAAACGATGGGTTCGTTTTTCGACACTCTACACCCACATCTATAATTGTCACTCACCGTTGGTATATGCAATTGGTCGTCATTGATCAAGGTAAGTAATCGCGTCCCTGTGACCTTTGACGACGAGTGCCCTCAATGCCCGAGCTCCTCCATTCGCGACTTCAATTCTTCCATTGTTGAAACGTCTTCATACCCCTTTAGCATGGCATCCGGGCCTTTGGTATAGCATGTAGAACATTGATAATGCTCGGCATCGTGGCTAGCCCACCACAATCTGAAGGCGCCCCCACGCTTTGGAATCAAACAACTGCTGCAAGTGTGCTTGACCCTTTCGTCGTAGAGAACAGGTGTATGAGTCTTCCACGGTAATCGCTCACGCACCCACTAATGTTTTCTTACGTGATTGTCAATAAACCGTCTCAGCCTGGGCTTAGCATCCTCGGCGTAACTTTGTCGCTTGCGTGCATTATTCTTTTTTGCACNGAATTACTCCCAGCGTTCCTTGGTCCAGCTCTGTATTTCCTTTCTCTTCGCAAGATTGCCAGTTTGCTGTGTTCTTAGCGCCCATTCTGGGTCAGTGAGGCGTTTTCTTCTTCGAGGTTCGTTGTAGTTGTCGTATTGGATTCTCCTCATCAGCGGATCAAAAGACCAGGTATTGACCGGGTGGAACGAGGAAAAGGCTCGTGAGATGTCGGATAGACAAAACACAGCCGGTTTGCAGAACCCGGCCGTTTTCTGAAGGTGTTGTGCCATGTGTTCAGTCTTATTAACGGTGTTCGAAAATGTTGTTTGTTAGAATATCTCGTCAGAAAGTCTCGAAGCACTGGTGATAGAAGTGTTGGCAGAGTGAGATGTGAGTTGGTTGCGTATAGACTTGACATGAGATGTGAAAGTGAAAGGATACCCAGTGGCCGAGATCGGATCTCGGGCCGACATGCCTCATGTGCACTTCCTCCGCGTGTGCTAAAGTCTGTAACTCCACCCTTCTCCTATAAGAGCGTAGAGTGAATTGTATGCTATAAAAAGGCACGATGCTTCTTCTAAGCAGAGGGGAGCCACAGAGAGCCGCCAAGATGCTGGCTCTCAGTGGACACTGCCTCGATTCTCCATACCATTGTGCATTTCTATAGCTACACTTTTTAGCATACGGGGAGGCTGTAGAGGCAAGATCACAAATCTCAAATACCAATGCTCACTGATATCAGTTATAGAAGAAGATAATCAAGAGGAGATGGATAGAGATATATTTGAGAAGTTTTGATTGACAGCAAGCAGCTGTGGTAGACATGGGCCTAATAGCCTTTGGTCGTTCTGACAGATCGCCAGTGGTATAAGAAAGTTCTAGGGATTATAAGACTTTTGAGTTTCAAAAGCCCAGATTGCCTTGTGAAGAATCAAAAGAAGCAGTGCGCCGATGCAATACTTGAGCGCTGCTAAGAGGAATAATTGAAGAAAGAATTGGAAAAACCCAGACAAAAATTCCCCTCAAGTCCCAGATCGTCGGTCATGGCTGTTCCGCAAACACCTTGTTACGCCAGAAGGAATAAAGATTCCAGATAAACCCCGAAAGATAAGAAAAAGGCCAAAAAATGCCCGATAATGTTCATACAGTTCTTAGAACAGAGGTGCCTTGACGTCCTGAACACCACGCTTAATGATATCCTCAAGCTTCCAGCGAGGTGGCTGGTAAGTGGGGGTCTTGCCCTTTGCGAGGTCGTCGCGGTGCTCCATTTCCTCAACATTCATCAAGCCATCTGGAATTGGTTCTTTGCCACCAGCAATACCGCTGCTGAACTTGAGTTGCAGGATATCACCAGCCTGGTCGCAAGCTGCGAGCAGACGGTCCAAATCATCCTTGGTGTGAGCGGCAGAGACACAGAATCTGGCGCGGGAAGAGATGAGCGGTGTGGCAGGGTATCCGACGACGACGACAGCAATCTTGCGCTTGAGCATCTCGTGGGAAAAGGCGGGGATCTTGGCGGGGTTGTAAAGAAGCAGAGGAATGATGGGCGAATCGTCATGGCCATAGATGATGAAACCAAGGCGCTTGAGTCCGAGGCGAAGGTACCTTGAGTTGAAAGCCAATCGCTCGAGACGCTCTTGACCTTGTCCGGGAGCGATCTCACCAATGATCAAACGAAGAGCCGAAGAGATTTGAACAAGAACTGGAGGAGAAGGAGCTTCACCGAAGAGTGTTCCGGCGTTGGTTACACGAAGCTTGTCAACGAGGGCCTTGTCACCAGCGACGTAGCCACCGTTTGCACCGAACGACTTTGTGAAAGTGCCCATGAGGATGTCGACTTCGGCGGGATCAATACCGAAGTAATCGCAGATACCTCTACCTTGCATACCTAGAGCACCGATGGAGTGAGCCTCGTCGACGAACAAGTTGAACTTGTACTTTCTCTTGAGAGCGACGATTTCAGGGAGATTACACATGGTGCCTTCCATGGAGTAGAGACCCTCCACAGCAACGAGGATCTTCTTCCAAGGACGGTGAGTGCGAGGCTGGCCTTGAGAAATTCTCTCGCGGAGGACACGCTCCAAATCGTTGATGTTGTTGTGCTTGAACATTTCGATAACAGCGCCCGAGAGTCTGGCACCGAAGCGGATAGAGGAATGGTTGAGCTCGTCAGAGATGATAAGGCAGCCCTTTCCGACGAGTGCAGGGAAGGTAGTCGCGTTGGTGCCGAAACCCATGGAAAAGATCATTGCTGACTCCTTTCCAACAAACTTAGCAACCAGGTTCTCAACCTCGACGTGGAGCTCAGAAGTGCCAGCGTCGCCTCTGGGACTGGCAAAGCTGACGCCGTACTTCTTGGTAGCGGCCTCTACAGCGTCTGCGCACTCGCCCTCAGACTGGGCGAAACCGAGGTAGTTGTAGGAACTCATGTTGAGGGTTTCGGTGGTAGTGCCCGTCATCTTGAAACTCAGGTTGAAGTCATCAGACTTGCGGTCGAGCAGAGTGATGAATCTACCGGGCACTCCAGTAATGGGGCGTCTGAAGCAGTCGTTGATGCGCAGCTGCAGTCTGCGGATGTAGAAATTATCGAAATCGCTGTTGAGCGGTGCATATCCGTCTCGTGCCGACAGGTGCTTGTACTGCTCCTGCTTGAAGCGCTTGCCGAAGAAGTCGCGCACGTGGCCGAAGATGATGAGCACGAGGTAGCTGAAGTATGTGGTTAGGAGGAAGTAGTAGGGCGGAGTGTCCTCGATAGGCTCGGGAAAGGCTTGTCCATCGTGACGACTCGAGTAACGGTGCTCTTGCGAGCCAATGGGGCCAAAAGCGGCGTGTGCCTTTGCAATGCGGCGCGCCTCTTCGGGTGAAGGGGGCTGGAAAAGGGTCATTGGCCTCTCCTCAATCTTGCTCTTCTCGCCAGTAGCGGTGGTGAGGTTGATTGTGGGCAGTGACAGTGTGGCGCGGTTGACTTGAGGCGAGGGAGGACGGCGAGTCGTGTGCTGAGGGTTCGGGTGCAGAGAGGCGACCTTGGGCGACGAGAAGAAGCTGGCGATGCGGCTGTTGGACTTGGTGGAGGGCGACTTGTAGCTTTGCAGAGAGGGCTTTTCGCTCAGGACATCGACCGAGGGTGAGGGAGAGTTCGCGACAAAGGGATTGATGGTGCGTATCGGCATGGCTCGAGGCAGCGTGCTCCTGCACGATTAGGGATTAGAATTATGTGGTAAAAAGGTGGATGTGCGAGCGAGCAAGGCGACGCAGGCAGAAACGACAACAAGGACAATCGAGAGGTTGGGCGGACGATGAAATCGGGGGCTTGTCATGGCTGATTAAAGGGGAACGGCCATGACGGAACGACGTCTGCGCGCCAAGTGCATTCGGAACGTGGCGGAGAAGCCATCCTCAAGCCTTTTTCGCAATTTGTTTTGCTGCTCCCGCCGAGCAACAATCGCGATGTGCCCTTGGATCGCGTTGCCGTGCCCAATCATCTCCTTGGCTTGTTGCCGAAATGCAGCGGTCATGCACATTTGACCAGGGACTCTGCTACCGCAACACTGACGTACCTTTTCCGGGCAGAGCCACGATAGAAGTCCTTGGACAGTCGAAACCTATCGCAGACGTTTGTTGTCGCAAAGCCAATCTGACGCCTCTTTCGCGTGCTGTGCCTGGCGATCGAGCGGTTGCGACGGGTCGTAGGAATCCGAAATGCCGAGAGATAGTAGAAGAAGAGTCCAAAGGTTCAAGATTGCGAGGTGCGCCGAGTATCAATGATAAATAATGCTCGCCAAAGTGATGGTCTGGGCGTTAGCAACCAACAGCTCTTTGATTGGAAACAAAAGCCTTCAGGGGTCAACATGTCAACCACCCGGCATCCGGTACGCTTTTGTGCCGATCCTAGCGCCTCTCGCTCCGATCGCTCTCATTTGCCTCCTATCAAATCAATTCTCCGATCCCATTACATTCAACCTAAGAACACAGTGGCCATCCCCTCCAACTAGATAGTCAAGCTTTCCGTAACGACCTCAAACTGTTTACAGACGCACACAGCCAAGATGGTCCCGACAAGACGAGTGGTTGACATGCGCTTCAAATTCGTACGAGTCTAGCCTGCGTTTCACGGCATCCGCCAGAGTGTCAACAAACCATGCAGGCACCCGCCGCAATCATACCGACGGCACTTGAAAACGTTGGAGAAAACAATTTGACCATTTCTCTGCCACCCAAGTTTCGAACTCGGAAAAATCTACTCGATTGCTCTCGACACAACTCAATTACAGAGGTCTTGCAAACTGTGGAACGGAGAGTCATGCCTATTTGACCTCGTGTGATGTTCTCAGTGCACGCCTGACATTTTGAAACTGTTTCGTGTAGCTCTCACAATGCAGAGAAGAGTAGATGGGGTAAAGTACAGACCATGAGTTCAAGGTAGAGGTGTGTCCAGAGTGGTCGCTCAGGCAAGAAGACATGTCAGGGTCAGGCTCAACTCCTTCGGCATGGTACCCTCCCAGATCCAATATCTCAATGTACATGACTCTCCTCAAACATGGCCTTGACCAGGGAGAGCTCGAGTTGAGTTCAGTGTGTTCTGACAAGCATATAGCCGGCCACGTCCAACCGCTTTCTCACGACGACACAAAGCAATACCGTAGGCTATAGAAATTCACAAAGACATCGAGAAGAGGATATCATCTTTGTCTTGAAATGCGTTGTCAATATGATTGAGAGCTAGGTGGCATTTCTTCGTAGAGAAAGAGCAAGATAATGCAGGTCACAGTTGCCTCAACCAGAAGGCACATGCAAGAAAAGATTTCGCTGTGCTATCTGTTTGCTGACTCCAAGGCAACCGCGCTCTTTGCGTTTGCGCGCAGCTTCTCTTTCTGCCATTCATTTGTTTTTCTGACCACATCAAACGAAGCAGTTTCATCTTCTCACTTCCACTTCCATCAACTCTATCACGTCTGCAATCGACACAAATCTATCCACTCCGCGCAGCTTACGCGCAGTCATTTCATCGCTCAGGACAACGCACAAGGTCCCACCTTCCCGCTTCTCAATATGGGAGACACCGCCGCTGCCATCGTCTGGTACGCTTCTCCTCACGTCTCGGTCCAATGCTGTGCTGACATCCGCCTTAGGGGCATCCCAGTCAAGCCGGTAGACCTCCTCCGCAACCTCGATGCGTTTCGCAAGGCCATTCCCACCATTCACACCCTGCGCCTGTGCAATCGATTTGGCAGAGGCGAGCGCGCTGGAATCACCAAACTTCCTCAAGAGCTCATCGGCTTCATCGAAGACGAGCTTCTTGTCTGGCACCGTCGACAGGAAAAGTGCTTTGGCCACGGATGGGCCAGAAAGTACTGTTGCTTCGAGGGGTCGTGTAGTGCAAAGGAGCATGTGGGTGATGTAGGCCTTGTTTGTCAATCAGAAACATACAAGTCGATGCTCGAGGATATTTTCGAAGCAGGAGTCGACGACGACTACTATTACTCCGGCGACTCTAACTCTGGAGACGAAAACGAACTTGTCTGGGAATATCGCTTTGAAAGCAAAGCGAATTGGCCATCCAAGGTTCGCACGCACATAAGCTCTAGTGGCAACAGCGACGTATGTACAAGTTTGACACGTATCGAGGATGGAACTGACCTATGCTCCAGNGTACTACGCAAGTACTTCCGCTTGAACGCCTTCTTCATGCACGAAAATCTCGATGACTCGACAACCGAGTATCTGAAAAGAACCGATAGACGCTATTCTCGCAGCGTGTCCGATCCCGAGAAGGCAACCATATGCTATCTCGTTCTTCCAGCTCAAGCTGCGCAATGGGAAGTACGCCTTGATCCTATGTACAGGGATGAAGGCGAATATTTTGGCGAATCAGCAAGCTCCGTGTTGATCGACCGCACCTCAATGGACCTGACCGAGGAACATCAACGACGCTTCGCTCGGGCAATGCTGCAGCTCGCCTTGAAACCATCAGTACATCCATCTCAGCTACGTGGCGCTCTGTCTGCTGCTTCTTCCGTCTCCAGCTCCTCCTCACCTTTGAGACAAGTTCCGTTCCCCACTACAGACAAAAACTTGTCTGTCGAGGAGAAGGCGAAGAGAGACGCTGTGACCACGAAACGCATCAAAGATCTAGAAATGAGCCAATGGCCGAAGTTGATGCTTCTAGTCGATCAGAACTGTTACGATGCCTGATATACGATCAACGTCCACGGAACCCTGCCAGCACACGTCACTCCATCCACGACATCTTTATCTCCTTCATCGCTACATACGCACATGGCTTTTCTCCAAGAGCAGAGTGTATTGCTGTCGACGCACTCCGTCCGATCATCTGTCATGAAGCATAGATATTAGGTAGCTCACTCGATTGCTCGTCTTTAATAAACAGTAACCCTTGCTCAATGAAAACAAATACAACCCTCGAATACTTCTGCCATCCTATGCACACCACCATGCTGAGTTGTGCCCTTGGCAGAAGGAAATCTTGTCCGCTTCTCTGGTGAACGTTGCACGGTAGTTGTCGTTGTCCATCTCAAATAACAAGCATCTATCCGTATGATAAGGTCACTAAAGCAGATATGCACGGCCTATCTCTACCGATACACTGACATGTACTCACCAGTCCCAGTTTATGTGAGGGAGTACTATTCCCTTGCATGATGTGATCTTTGTTGGACACTGCCTGCCTTGTGTCACCCTCCCGGATGCTACAGTATGCATGGACCGAAACTTGTTGCTCCTGTACCCTCTCTGTCCTTGTATATGTTTTACAAGGTGTAAACAAGACAGAGGGCAAGGCTGGACCTCTAGTGTTTGTTTGAAAGATTCTGTAAACAGAGTCAGTTCAGCTTCGAGCAACCAGTTTCTTGAATGTCCAGTATGATAAGCGACCCAAACCATTTGCCCATCACCCCATACACGCCCTCTAGCTGTACAATCAATGACTGCAAGGAAGTGCAGCTGAAGCCAACAACATTAGATCAAGCCTCAAGTTGACAATTTCGAATGGTGACGATCAAACTGAGATGACTGTGAACATGACAATCAAAAAGGCACAAAAGAATAGACGAAAGGGTCATTGAAGCATGCCAGCTCCCAAATAGCTTAATATGATAGCGCAGAGCTATGGAAATGCATAAGATGTATTTGACAGGGGGTGATAGTGATTTGAAAAAGTTCATATTGCGGGCATCGTCATCGTGACCAAGATGCAAAGGACAAAAGTGTAGTACTACAAGAACCATGACGAAGCATCTAATGAAGAAGAGCATGGAAGAAAAGGATGCTCATCAAAATGGTAGTATGAAAAAGAAGAAGAAGAGAAAGCGCTGCCTCCCAGAAAGAACAGAAAGAACATCATTTGTCCAAACGAGATCTACCAAGTGGATCCGGACATTGCGAATTGGAAGTAAAGGTGGTCATAAGAAGAAAAGGAGGAAGGAAATTCATCAGAACGTCTCACCCACGTCAGACCATGCGGCCTCGCTGCCATCATCTGAGACACCTATTGCTCGGACTTTGGCGCCAAAGCCCTTTCCAGCGCACTCGTATGCGCTATCCTCTGGAGAGTCACGCTTAGCGGTACGCACTTTGCCATGATAAGCCATTCGGGCATCAGGCTCGTCGTCGTCAGAAGCATCCGTATATGTCTCCCAGTTTTCGGAGCCAGACACGGCAGAGTTGGAAGTCTCGACAGACGAAGCGTTTGACGTTTGTCGGGTCATGGCTAGCGATGGCGGTGCAGCAGGGTACTCGAAGCGTGGCGAGGGTCGCGGCGCAGCTGCCACGTAATGGTGGGTAGCTTGAGATGCCGGGCGTGAGGAAGCCGTCGATTGGAAAGTGCGAACAGAGCGCAACGAGCTGCGGTCGCTGTAAGGGTCTTCGGGGCTCATGCGGCGTATGATGCTGCCGCTGCGCTCAAACGACATGTCGGCGTTGTTGATGGGACATGGGGTCTCGGGTGGAGAGAAGAAGTCGCGAGACAAGGGCATGGGTCGCGGTGGAGGAGCCATACGGCTCCGAAGAGTGCTGCTGTCGGACTCTGTTCTAAAATGACCCAAGGGACCAGGGGGAGGACGACGTGCGGTTGAGTTGCCAGCCTGTAGCATACTGCTCAGGGGCTGACGGCCAGGGATTCTGGAGGGACTGCGGAGACTACCCGGACCGACCGAAGCTGCAAACGAGGAGTTAGACGATGAAATGGACAAGGGAGGACCCATGACAGACGAGGCCAAAGGATTGCGCGAGGCGGTAGGAGTCTTGGAGCGAGGAGGGCCGCGCAATGTTTGATTCTTGATAGCGGTCGTGGGAGCGGCGGCGGCTGCAGACTTGGGACGCACAGTCGAAGGCGGGACTGATGACGGCGTCTTTGATCGCGGAGGGATCGATGGCGTCTTTGATCGCACCGAGCCTTGGGAGGAAGGCTGCGATGTGGCTTCTAGCTCGTCCAGGTATCGTTCGCCGTGGACAAGGAAGGGGCGGCCGTACTCTTCCTCCCACTCTTCGAGGATCTGGCGCAGATCACTTTCGACCTTGGGTAACTCTTTCGCGATACGCTTGCGCATTTTCTCCTCACGCAAAAGACGCGTAGGGTCACGCTTTTCACCCTTTTGACCACGGAGCATGAGACGAGAGGCGTCTTGCGACGAAGCAGCCAAGTCATCGCGATCCTTGACGAGCGAGCGGTACTTGTCGACCATGGCCAGAGTGGGCGCGCGTTGTTCCTTGAGCGCTTCGAGGCGGGCAATCTCGGCCTCGTGAGCCTCGAGCAAAGCATCCGAGTAGACATCNNTGCTTGGTGGTCAGTTGTTTGAGCATATCAAGCTGCTGCTCAACTCACCTGAGAAGGCCGGCGTGAATTCGAGCATCTCCTCCTCGCAGAAATAGAGACCATCCCACAGCTCCTGTAGCTTGAACCGAGCATCTTCGACGAACAGGTGCAGGTTCTGGCGTTTCAGCTCGTTCAGACGAGCCAGCTCATCCTCGAACTCGTTGATGGCGCGCAGCCCACACCCTCTGTTACTGGCCAAGAATGGTTTGCGCTCACTCTCATCGACTCCCAGTTTGTCCCATAATGCCTCAATCGCCTCTTTTAGCTCCTCTAGTCTGACCTCGCGATTGCGCTTCTCGGCCAGCAGCTTTTCCTTCTTGCTCTTCAGTCGATTCAGATCGTCGTGGTGTAGGCCCAGTTGTTCGGGAGCATTGCGAGCGTGCTTAACGATGGTGCTGTCGATCTGGGCTTGAGGGGTGCCCAGTTCACCCCAGAGCATGATGATTTCTTCTGCCAGAGTTTGCACCGTGACCAGGCGCTTGTTGTATTCTTCGTAGACGCGGGTGAAGGCATTGTCCAGAGAGTTGACATACGAGGGCGAGACATCGAAGGATGGAGCTATCTTGGAGTTGGGCGAGGTGGGAGGGAGTTTGATGGTGACGAAGGATGGTTCGAGGTGCGAGGCATAGGATTCGAGCGCTTCGGCGAGCTNCTGTAAAAAGGGTCAGCGCAAAATAGAGTGACAGATAAGATGGTAAGACGGACTCTTAATCTGTTCGTAGCGTTCGCGGTGGATCCTGGAAACAGTGTTGTGCTTGTCCTTGAGAGATGTAATGCAGTCGCGCAAAGGGAGCGTGATGGACAGATCTTCGTCCTGGCAGTCGCTGTCGCGGTGGGGCTTGTCGTCGACCAAGGCGGCCTCCATCTGGCGGATCGACTTGATCAGACGGCGGGCCTCATCTGTCAAATCATGCTTCTCTCTAGCAGCGCACGTCAGCACCGTGTGATTTATGGATGCGCATGCTCGGTGGGGTGCAGCTCACTTTGCGACCAGTTTGAGCTGGTTGTTTAGTGTTTCGGACAGAGCAGCGAACAGCTCTGATTCCCGCTCGTCTCGTTCATGTGTGGGTAGGCCGATCTCGTCGAAGACGCCATGCAGCTGATTGATGATGGTCGTAACTTGGTGCGACAGATGACCAGTGTCCATGTCGTCGGCGAAGGTAGGAGCTGCCGGCAGCCTGTGGGGGAAAGAGCGAAGGACCAAACCGTCAGATGTTGGTGTTTGAGGGCATGTAACTGGGCAGCGGCTTTGCTTGTCTGGGTCGCAGCTTCTGCTTGTAGACGACTCGGGTGCTGCGCGCCTCGTTCACTCGTTCACGCCAGTGTCGGCAGTCTGGAGTAGCGTGCCGGAGGATCCAACGATCAAGCGTCTGCGAACTGCACTGTGGAATGCTAGTAGTTACCCTACTTATCTAGGACTGATTCTCTTAGACAAGACGTCAACAGAATGATGAAGACAAAACGAGAATTGCTGTAGCCGCCGGCGCCAAACCATCCACCATCCACCGTACTTAACAGCCAGAGTTCGTCTTTGTTGTTTGGTACGCTGCCGCTGCGTTGCCCAGCAACCATCTTGCACAACCTCCACCATCCAACTTCGACACAAGTCCCTCGCCGAACCACGACTGAATCCTACATGGCTGTCTGCCGTCCCTTGCTAACCGATGCCTGAGTCCAAATGAGCCGTAGCCTGTTGACAAGTCCGAACCACAAGGCTTACACGCCCTGATCCTCCACCTGATGTTGCTGGCCGACCGTTTTCCCTTGGCCTTTCCAGAGCGGCCTCTCACATCCAAAGCCGCACACTGACCTCGTACACTGTGGAGGCTTACACGATCATTCCGATTCTCTCGTCGGATCCTGAAGCCAGGCTCTGACAATTACCTGTTCGTTCAGTGGGAGGCCTGAGGGCAAGCTTCTGGAAACTGTTGCATCTCCATGTCAGGGTGTCCCTGTCCGAATCCCAATCGCTCGACTTCACAATACCCTAAGCTCCAAGACAGCCCGTTCCGAAGTCCCAACAACAACTCAGCAACGTATCTGCCGTCCTGTCTGCCCTGGTATGCTGAACTATGGGATGCGTGTCATAGAAGTGCACAACGTTCTTGAGAAACAGGACAATATCCAACGAGAGAGGACACGCGATCGGCTCTCTTTGGTTACATCTCTGGTCTCGAAAACCTTGTTGTATACTTCGATGGGGAGAACAAGGTGAAGATTACATACCCGAGCACCTAGGGAGATGAGATACGACCAGCCTCAGCGCTTGCTAGGATTGTATCCCACTGGACCTCTTGCGACATCAAGAAAACACTGTGCTTTTCTTCACTCTCCATATGCGAAGGACAGTCACAACCTCGCGATCGACCGCTCTCCCACACTGATATAGTGTTGGTATGTGCTATGAAAATGCACAGTCGCTTTCTGAATAGGAGTGTGGCCATAGAGATGCCTAAGAATTATCCTGTCTCCATGGATCTCGCTCTGTTATGGAAACTATTGTGCATTTTGATAGCAACACTGTGACTGTCTTCAGTACAGGGGAGGTCGTACGAAAGTAGAGAGAAGCTTGTAGGAGTCAGACAACGAAAAGTTCAAGAGCGACATGAACACCAGGGCATGCGCGAAGGCCAGGTCAGTCAACTCGTTGTGTTCTGCTCGACTCGATGCTCCCAACTTCCCTGTATTCGTCATCACCGTCAAGCTATGCTCGCTTGTGTTTACCCGCTCTGTATCCTTTGCCACTGGGTGCTTGCTGTCGGCCGTACGCTTCGAACAACGATTTCACCATCATTCTAGCTCTCGATACCACCCATTGCGTTGAGTCCAGCACCCTGATGATGGTCAGTTGCTCCACCTGGATCAGCAGCCTGTACGCCTCGTATCGAATGGGAAAGTGTATCCTTCTTTCGGTGCCACATCATGATCCGGGATGTGCGTCCCGATCTCCCATACTGGAAGTCAGACGACGACCTATTCCAAGGGAGGACGCGTATATGTCTGAGCGAACCAGGATCGTGAAGGCGTTATCGGTAGCATCGCTCTTTGTGGGTCCCGGGAGCAAATCGCACGACAAGAACCCGGGTTGTATGATCACCATGGTGGCTAGATGGCATAGCCCCAACAGGCATCGTCGCTACGATTCTCCACCATCTTCCATACTGACTACCTGCGAGTGATGAGCAGACCCCATATTGTCTATTATAGGCTCTAGTGTCATGGTCCTATCGAGATATCGGTGTGCACACCGTTTTCCATTGAGCACGTTAGTAGACCTCCGGATGATCTTAGTCGATCTGTATAGAGCATTGACTTGTGGACTTGCACTGTCTGCCTTGACTCGCAACAGAGGGTCTCAACACCGTATAGTTACGTCTAGTCGCCGTACCATGAACGTCGGGCGGCGATAACCTTACAGCGCTATTTGATCATCAGGTCCGGTCCGTGACTGGCAGACTAGCCCAAGTGATCCCACAAGCACCACAATATCCAACGAACATCGCATTGCAATACACAGTGCGTTTGAGATTAGGTGTCATGTCCAGAGAGAGCTTGAGACACCAGGTCCTTAGTCTCAGAAGGGCGATGTTCATTGATGATGATATTGCAGCGCCGCACGACAAGGAAAGCTCAATCTCTTTGCAATCTCTGCATATAGAATCATCGATAGCATTGGCATGATGACGATCGTTCGACATTGATGCAGTTGAAACAACCGGTGATATGCCAGTCCGTCGAGGTTGTTGGTGGACTCTTGGACGATCTCTCCGGTCCTTGTGTGTGCGTACGGTAGAGTCCGGTTTCGATTGGTGACTGCATGCATCGGAACGTGAAGAAGTTTCACACCTCGATGCGACTGACCGATGTTTCGTCTTATCAACGGTCAACTCAACCATCTACAGTTATCTAGGATCTACCCAGGATCTACACATAACCAGGTGTGTGGTGGTCTGTGCAAGGGGTACCCACTTACTCCCACGTTCCCTGTCACTTCCCATGCGATGGCATAGAACAACGGTCACTGTAAAATTGCACAGTCGTCTGGAGTCTAGCAATAAGTCCGCAGAGAGCCGTTGAGTTCATGACTTCCCGCGGACCCCAGCTTGTTTTTAGGTAAGTATTGCAAATATACAGCTGCACGTAGTGCACTTCAGCACATAGCAAGGTGGTAGTTGCTTGAGGACGTTACGTGTGCAATCGAACATCCTGACAGCTGGGATGTCGATGGAGTCATGGACCATGCAGTCTCATATCCTGGTTGACACACAAGCCATGCGGTTGTCTGTTACTGTTCCGCTGCTCCACTATTAACGTCTGATGTGATTTCGGAGCAGCGGGATTCTCTCATCCTTGTCATCTCTCATCCAACTTCTCCATATCGTCGTCTGTCGTCCCACACGTCACCCCAGCTGCTTGGTTGACTGTCACACAGTCCGAGGGGTGTCTCATAGCAAACAAGTCAAATTGTGAGGTAGGATTTAGCGCTGTGCTTCCAAGACAATAAAATGCTGCAAGGCATGGAATAATAGATTACCCTTGGGATTCGACAAATCGTATATGCCGTCCTATTGTTTTCCTGCATGAGGAGGTTTATCTAAACTTTGCTCGCATATTGACGGCCTTGGCTTGGCAGCTCGCCTTGGATGCAGACGGCGATCGCAAGATATCAAGGTCAACCCTCTCGCACGTATGAAATTACAGATCTGCATTCCTCTGTTTCGTTGACTGATGGTAAGAGCATCGACTTCGTACCATTAGCCAACAGCAACCCCTTTTTTCTCGATGCATATGCATGTGCTATGACAGCATATTGTTCACGAAGTAACGAGGAACGCGCCGAAAGAGACTTTGAGACCTCGGACCTCATGCGCAAGAACAGAGCTATCTGCAAACTACGCAGGTACATCTACGACTACCGATGTCCGCCGGCTGTGGTGCAGGCTGAGACAGAAGAACTCACACAACGGTTGTTCCGACCATGACGTTGCAGCGGTATGTCTGTGCCTTGAGACATAAGTCCATCAACGGTAATCACAAATCTCTAATCAATCGCAAAGTCGACATAGAATTAGGCGCTACATATCGTATGTACCACGGCGGTGGGAGTCGCCTAGGCTGCTTCTGTTATACTGGGCTATCGAATATTGATTAAACTCCCCTATGATTTAAGCCTCCACTGTGCGGCGCGAGCAGCACATGCAGGTGCTACTTGTATTCGCTAGTGTGCAAACCTTCAGCAACCAAGTTTCTCGCGAAAATTCTACGGCCGTTCCGGCTCGCAACGCGGTGCTTGTCTACCGTATCGACTCGAACCTGAAAGTGTTTCTGCTCAAAGATCACGGTCGCACACCTCCTATTCAGCTCAGCTCATACAGGGAAAGCTGAGGTTTAATGATTTGCAAGCCCTCGTGTCTTGCGATTAATTTTGGCAAACCTAGAAACCAGCGCCTCTCTGGCCGCCATCAGCCTCTTCAGCTGCCTTTCCTTGCAGAGCAAGTGCTTATGCACGGTACCTTGCAGCTAATTCGCGGGCCAGGCCGCACGGACTGAGGACTAGCCGCCGAGCTTGATAGAAAAAGATCTTCAGAACACTTCTTGGTGGATGCTAAATCGGCGCTGGACGTGAACACTCCGGCGTTTCCATTTGGTCGACCAGGTTCGGCTTACCTTTCTTCACCCTCAGGTCTCTGCAGGGGTGCAAAACTTTGTGTTAGTCAAGACACATACCGGAGGTGGTGCAGTCTGCTTGCTCCAGCTCAACATGAAACCTCGTCGTGTAGCCCTAGAGTATGCCGTGTTATTGACTCCAGGCCACTGATATCAGCTCTGCTAGCCTCACGTGTAGAGCTACGGGGACGTGAATAAGGTTAGTCTCAACTGATTGAGGCACGGACTGTGAACTCCAGGTGCACGAAACGGCTTCGCCGAGGCCGTCGACTTATCCAAGCTCGGGTAGGCGTCCGCATATCTGCATTTCAAAGTGCTCGACCCAGCTGCAGACTCTGCAGCACGCACGAAAGGATGGATGAATTGGTTGATGCCCAGTTGCCCGATCAATTACCTTTTCGGAGTCCACTTTGACCATTTGATCTTCGCAGCTGTCTAGTCTGTCTGGAACTGGGACCCACGCTCCTTACGCGTTCTAGCACATCGCTCTCCTGTATGCTTGTTTTCCAGGTGTTCTCCACTAAAGATAGCCATGTCTCAAGCAACCCTACGGCCTCAGCTGCAGACTCCGATCATGTCAAGCGAGTCACGGGCGTAAAGTTTGGGTTGACTGGCAAGGAACCGTTGAAGTGGGTGGTGTACCGAGCCAACGTGCGTGGTATCATCATGGGATTGTTCTATTCATCCCTTTATACATATAGGCTTCTCGTGCGCCTCTCGTGGCTGGCAGTTGTATCCCTTACTTTCTTTAATTCCCTCGCTTTACAAGGTTGCGTGCTCAGAGTCCCTATCGTCCACACATATCATCCTCTACCATGGACAGGACTGCAATTGCCAACTATGTCTTTCAAGACAAACCGTTAACGACAAGCAACCATGAGGCTGCTCTTTCTAATTGCTTAGATGCCGCTATGAACAACCCTTTTATCAACAAGACCAACCTCCTTGCCTCGATACCATTGTCTGCCGACACTGCTATTGCCTCTTTACGGCTGCTCACTTCATTACTCGACACACTACCAGGATCCTGGCCCACATTCGATCTTTCATGTTGTTTCTCGAGACTATGGAACCTCCTACCCGAAGACGTGAAAGCGGGCAAGGACACGCAACACAACGCCCTCCTGGACACCTTATCACAACAGACGAAGAACACATATTCGGATGTGTGCTCTTTGCTCCCTGAATCAGACACGCCTGCAATCTATGGTGCTTCATCCTCAAACCCTCTTAGCCACAGGAAGCTGCATCAGTTTGTGAAGAATTTCAGTGTGCCCACCAAGCAGACGACTGGAACCAGATCAGTTGTTGCCTTGGCTCTACCAAACGGTCCCTTGCTAGGATTGGCTCTTCTGGCTACTGCAACCTACTACACAGCAGCGCCCGTAACAGTGGCTTCAGGACCAGAACAATTCCAGAGCGATGTCATGCAAGCAGGAGCTAGTGTGGTCCTCGTCACTCGACCAGATATTCAAAGACTAGGACTGGATGGCTCTTGGGTCCGTGAGGCTGGCATCGAAGTGATCCTGGTTGAATCTAGAGAGGACTCGACTTTCGATATGATTTACAGTAACGGATCTCCTGTGGTCGCCAGCTCAAAATCCAAGCCCAACGGATCTGACGACATTGCACTCGTACTGTTCACATCAGGTACTTCCGGCAAGAAGAAGGTCGTCCCTTACACTGTCCACACTATCATCTCTGGTGTAGGATTTGTCATCGAGTCCTGGGGACTGACTAAGGACGACATCTGCATCAATATGATGCCGCTGTTCCACGTTGGTGGTATTGTCAGAAATCTGTTCGCTCCCATCATGGCTGGTGGCTCGACAATCTGCTGCCCAGCCTTTGACGCCAACTTGTTCTGGGATGTCGTTGAGGATCTGCAGCCGACTTGGTACTATGCCTCTCCTTCGATGCATTCCGTCATTCTTGAAGAAGGACGCAACCGCCCATCAGCACTGGAGAACAGCAAGATGAGATTGATTTGCAATGCGGCTGGTGGTCTTTTGCCTTCGCTTGCATGCACGCTACGAGACACCTTCAAGTGTATCGTTCTCCCGAGTTACGGTATGACAGAGTGTATGCCTATTTCAAGTCCACCTCTCAACTATCAGCTCGACCGATCTGGCACATCTGGAGTCAGTGTCGGCCCAGACATGGCGATTCTGGACGGCAACGACAGCAGACTACCCACCCAGACAGTCGGCCGCATCGCTGTGAGAGGTGCACCCGTATTTGGTGGATATCTCAAGGACAACGATGTGTTGGACACCTCATGCTTTACCGCTGATGGCTGGTTCGATACTGGTGACATGGGTTATCTGGATGCAGATGGCTACCTTTACGTGACTGGCAGAAGCAAGGAGGTCATCAACAGAGGTGGTGAACTCATCTCGCCCTTCGAAATCGAAGAAGCCGTAGTCACTGCTGCTAAGCGTGAAGGCAANCCCCTCTTCGGTCGCGTTTCCGCTGCTCTGGCGTTCTCGATGCCCCACGATGTGTTGCAGGAAGTTCCTGGTGTGGTCCTCGTCACCCCTCTCGGTGCTCGTCGTGCCGATATCAAGACTGTTCAAGAAGCCCTGAAGGACTCCTTGAGTCAAGTCAAGTGGCCCAACTACGTTGTGTACATGGACGATCTTCCCAAGAACAACAACAAGGTGCTTCGCATCAAGCTTGCAGAGCGTCTTGGTCTAACCGAGATCACCGACGAAACACCTCTGGCTGATCGTCATTTCGAAGCAGTTTGCCCTCCTCCAAACACTCCTCTCAGCACCCGTATCGGTGGTTCGATCTGTTCCTTCGACGCAGCCTTTGTATCTCGCAAACTTTCGTCGGTCTTCGGCATGGATATCGACATTGCTGTAAGAAAGGCATCTCACGACGGATACCCCGAAGCTTTCCTTGCTCCTCGCAAGAACTCAACCATCACGCCAGTCATGTCGAGCTACCCTAGCTTTGACTCACTTCTGCGCGCTGAGCTCGACGGATATCTCATCCCGAGCAAATTGCACTGCCTCGACGTTCCCTTGCCTAGAGACAGAGAAGGCTCCGTTGACAATGCTCAGCTGGAGACTTTGATCGAAGCCGGTCCTGACGAGATTGATGGCGATATGACCCAGACCGAAGCCAAGATTGCTGAAGTCTTCGTTCGCATTCTTTCATGTGCTGCCTCTGAGCTTACTCCTGACTCGGACTTCTTTGCTTTGGGAGGTGACAGTCTTCGTGCTGGCCGCTTGCTGTCTGAACTTCGCAAAGAGTTCAAGGTTCGCCTGCCTATCGATTTGCTCTTCGTGCACAGCAGGATCAGCGCTTTGGCCCACAACATCGACGAAATGCGCGGTCCTACCGACGAGAAGCATGCCACTGCTGAAACCGAACAGGCTCCTGTCAACTATGGCTGCGAGAAAACGTACAGCTCCACCAACCCCATTGTCCTCTTGATCCAGCTTTTCCCCATCGGTCTGCTGTATCCCATGAAGCGTGCATTGACTTGGACATGTTTCATGTACATGCTCAGTGCTACGCGCGACTGGATCACTGCGACTAGACTCATTGGACGTCTCTTCAACCTGACCCTCTCTCTTGGTATCGCCAAGGCTATTACCTTGATTGTCTGTCCGATCCTCGCCATTTGCCTCAAGTGGATCATTATGGGTACATACAAGGAAGGTATATACCCTATGTGGGGTCCCTATCACACGCGCTGGTGGGCCACCGACAAAATTATCACTATTCTTGGAAAGGGTATCTTCGGCTCATCTGAATTCGGAGCCACTCTGTACTACCGTTTGATGGGAGCAAAGATTGGCAAAGGCGTCAAGATTGCTAAGCGTGCCACCATTCGCGAGTTCGATCTTGTCACTCTCGAGGATGGAGCAAACTTGGACCAATGCATCTGCAGAGGTTTTGGTGCCGAGCAGAACACCAGCATGTACCTCGGTCATGTTCGTGTAGGCAAGGCAGCAAGTGTTGGTCTTGCGTCTATCGTCGCTCCTGGAACATCAGTGCCTGACAACACATGCATCGGTCCTAACTCGTCAAGCTGGGAGGCCGATGATGCCAGCGAAGAGTTCCGTGACTTATCTGCCAGCAAGATTCCTGGCGCTCATCCCATTCTGTCTTTCTTGTTCATCACTCCCATCTCTTTGCTTGTCACTCTTTGCAAGAGCGGACCCTGGATTGGTGGTCTGGTCGGTCTTGTCCTGACGCAGCCCGAACCTAGTTCAGACAAGGTCAAGTCAATCATCTTGTGGTTTGCCGTACCCCACCGTATTGGTTGGCATTTCGCCGCAAAGATTTTCGGTGCTGGCGCAGCTCCGCTCACGTGGTTCTTTGCCGTTTGGATCATCAAGAAGATTTTGGATATGACTATCGGTAAACTTACCCCAGGACCGGCCCAGTCCAGATCGCAAGCCCAACGTTTCCGTATGGCCGTGCTCAAGGCCATTGCACCACCTGCAGCGTTCCGCAGCGTCACTGAGCTGTTCGGTGGTCACTACGAGGCAACGTCAGTCCTGTATCGTGCCATGGGTGCTAAGGTTGGACAACGCGTTTATTGGCCTGGAACAGGACCTTCGTTCCAGGACTTTGATCTCCTCGACGTTGGAAGTGACATTGTCTTCGGCTCTCGCTCTCACCTTGTAACGTCCGACGGCACTGGCAGTGATTACGTCCGGGTCCAGGATGGTGCCATGATCTCTGATCGTGTGGTGCTCCTGCCTGGCGTCACTGTCGGCAAGAAGAGTGTTCTTGGCAGCGGTGCCTTGACCCGCAGGAACAAGTACTACGAGCAGGAGACAGTATGGGTTGGAAGCAAGGCCGGAGAGGCTGTCTGTCTTAGCGGCAACAAGCGCTCTGCCGCCTCTGATACTGCTGATATGCAACATGGCATTCCCAGCATGAACAGCACTACCAACTCCAGCAGTGTGACACTGAGCGAGAAAGAAAAGATTGACAATGAGAAAGCAATCCAAGAAGGTGTGCTGAGCAGCAGCTCGTCGATGACGATGGTCGAGAAAGAACAGGCAGCCGCATCCTCGTCGCCTTTCGGTCGCGCCTTCTACGAAGGCCAAGCTCCCTACCACGTTTTCGGTCCCTGGACGATCTTCCTGTACTCAACCTTCACAACCATCTTTGTCGCATTCTACTGGAACATCTCGTCCATTGGTGCCCTGCAACTTGTCGCCAAGCTCATCAAAACTGCCGACCCTGTTCACAACCCTGACACTCCCTACCGCCCCGTTCTCATTTTCGCCCTCTTCGCCGCTTTTATCGCCGTTCTCCACACTGTCCAGGCTGTTCTCGCTCTTTCCATCGTTGTCGCTGCCAAATGGATTCTTCTCGGTAGACGCCAGGTTGGCAACTACGACTGGGACAAGAGCAGCTACTGCCAACGCTGGCAGTTGTTCCTCACCATCGAGAAGCTGCGTCGCCAGTGCTATGGCGGTGCTGGTGTCATTGGTCTCCTCACTGGTACCCACTTCGCTGTCATGTACTTCCGCGCTCTTGGTGCAACTATCGGCAAGGACTGCTCCCTCTTCTCAGGCGGTCTGCCATCGCTGATGTTCACTGAACCTGATCTCCTTACTCTTGGTGACCGCGTTGCTGTCGATGATGCATCTCTGGTTTCGCACATAAATTCTCGTGGTGTCTTCAACCTCAACCCCTTGGTTGTTGGTGATCGCAGTGTGCTCAGAAGCGGCTCGAGATTGTTGTCTGGTGCCAACATGGGCCAGGACACTATGCTGCTCGAACACACTCTCGTCATGGCTGGCGATGTCGTCGACGATGGAGTCACATACCAAGGATGGCCTGCCGAAGGCTTCGAAGGCCACCGTGCACCTCTTCGCAATGGCCCGGTCACTCTTGTGGCCGAGGCTTAAAACAATCTTTCATGCCTCTCTTTTCTCTTCACTCTGTTTAATGTTTTTCGCCCTGATGAGTTTCGATTGGCATATACCCTCCAAGCGCAGAATTTCTTTAACGTCATTTTCTTTTGCATATCATTGTTTGTTCTCAGTCTGTTGATACAAAGCTCGCCATCTTTTTTATTTCTTAACCTGTCCTCATGAATTGCTTTCTAAGCGTTAGGTGTTCCATATAGACTGGCTGTCACATAGACCCATATCATAAATGCTCTTTTCAGCTAACAAAATCTTGCATTCTGGTATCTTGTGACATGGTGAATTGTGGAACATGTGTTTAACTTGTACATCCCCCTGTGCTCAAGTCTGTCACGATCTCTCTCTCCTACACCGGCTACCCAGTGCTAGTATGCTATCGAAATGCACAATCACTTACCGAACTAGATGAGTGACCATAGAGATGTTTCCGGGATGGTATTTCTCTTCGGATATTGTCTCAGTTCAATAACCATTGTCCACCTATATACTGCACTATAAACTCGTGCGGCACGAGGAGAAGAACGGCAGGGCGGAAAGGGCAGGGTTACCGAAGGTCAGTTCTATTGTGATAATCTCACATCGGCAAGATATGCACCGACGCCGAGCTGCTTCCTCAAATTCTGTTCCCGAACCCCGGGGCAACATCTTTCTGCCGACCACTTTCCTCAAAGTGTTGTTCACGATCACTACAACTGATTTTTGAAGATGAGCGACCATCGAGATACAACGGAGTTGTTACACACCTTGTGTTTGGGTAGAAAAGCTACACGCCGAGGACGGCTGAGCGGAGCCGGACCTCTTCTCGGCGAAGAAGTGCGAAGTCGCTGCAGCCGCTGATCTTGGTATCGATTCTTCGGCATCCCAATCGTTTTGCCGCAGAAGGCACTACACTCGTCCTGTATTGACATAAATCATGTCTCTGACTCTTAAGTATACATTCATTTGAATCTGCTGTGAAACGATCTCTATGTTTTGTCAAACGACCTATTGAAATCTTCGTCTTACTACAACTCTATGGGGGCAAGGCTTCAATCAATATCACAACAATTGATGCATCATGGAAGTTTCGACTACAGTACCGCCAATAGCCAAGGAGAGGTTTAAGAAAGGAATGGATCTACCAAGCTGGCATAAGTTTGTCATTCTTTTCACCGCCAGTTTCATGTGCTTGGCTACCACATTCTCGAGCACATGTCTATACCCAGCAACGCCAGAGATAGCGGCCGAGTTTGGGACTACATCCGAGCACATCAATGTCACCAATGCTGGAGTCTTATTGGCCATGGGATCGTCTAGTTTAATCTGGGCACCTATCGCTAGAACGTTAGGAAGGCGGACGGCCTACAATGGTGCCATTGCCATCTTGTTCTTGTGCTCGATTGGCACGGCGCTATCGATCAATATGGCCATGTTTACGGCTATGAGAGTTCTTGCTGGTTTTGAGGGCACGTTCAATATGGTTGCAGGTTAGTAAATATTACACCTTGATCTGGCTTCGAGATCTAATATATCTACAGGTCAAACCATAATAGCAGATATCTTTGACCAACGGAGAAGAGGCACCGCTGTGGGCTTCTTTATGGTCGGTTCTGTCCTAGGACCTGCATTAGGTCCTTTGGTGGGCGGTATTATCGTAACGTTTGCTTCTTGGAGAGTCATCTTCTGGGTGCAGACTGGTATGGTGGGACTGGGTTTGATGCTCTCCTTTTTCTTCGTTCCTTCCATCGCCCAACCACATCAGACTACCGATAAACCTAGCCTGAGGCTTTGGGGCAAGTCACAGGTCGAGATGCTTAAGATGTTTACGTTGCTCATATATCCTAACGTCTTCTTCGCGGTATGTCTCCTGCCTCCTTCCGCCCCAAAGCCTGTCGTCCACATGTGACTGTGGGAATGCAGGACATCGAGCAACATCCACGGAGAGGTGTTTATATTGATAGCTCTCCGTGGACACAACTCTGTCTTCAAAAATGACTGTGCATTTCTATAGCTTACAAAAAATTGGTCAGGCGTGACTGAGTTAGGCGATGGCTGACATGTGACCCAGGACCTTGCTTGCGGTTTGCTCGCCTGGACCCAATACTCTCTGTTGGCCGCACCTCGCCATTTAATCAACCCTCGCTTCAATCTGACATCGCCTCTTGTATCTGGCCTCTTCTACATCTCGCCTGGAGCAGGTTTCCTGCTAGGTGCCATTGCAGGAGGACGATTCTCCGACATGACGATGGCCAAAAAGATCATCGAACGCGGTGGAAAACGTGTGCCTCAAGACAGACTCAACAGCGGTCTCATTGCTTTCTTCCTCATCATACCAGCTTCGCAGTTGGTGTACGGATGGTGTTTGCAGTACGATGTGGGTGGCTTGGCACTCGCCATCGTGGCTGCCTTTTTCACAGGCTTTGGTCTCATGGCTGCCTTTAGTTCTTTAAACACATATTGTGCTGGTAAGTTCAGCATCTCCTGAACCACATCTGGATTTTCGACTGACAATCTCCGTTCAGAAGCGATACCAGAGCAGCGCACAACAGTCATTGCATCCAAATACTTTATCCAGTACATCTTCGGCGCATCGGGAAACGCGGCGATCGTGCCTTTGATCGATTCCATAGGGATCGGGTTAGCTGCTACAATAGGCGTTATCCTGTGCATCTGTGGTGGTGTTCTGGTTTGGATGCTTGCAAAGCATGGTGGTTCGATGCAGGCGTTTATCGATGCAAAGTTGGGTCATGTAGATACTGATGACGAAAAGTAAGGGGTACCAATGAAAGAATGCATTTATGATCTGCTGCACGCAACACATGAGTTTCGAGGCTGGTGACGCAGGTTTCTAACCGTCGCTTCACCGTGGTGGATACCGACAGTAAGTACCACCCCTGCCCCTATCTTCTATACACGCTCTCTTCACATGACCTGCAATGGTTTCAGCCTGCCATCAAAATGCAAAAACTTGTTACATCGAGTCGTGTGTCCGTTGGGAGCGTGAAAATGCGCGCTCTCGGTGGAAGTACTCTGATCAGACATCGGATTGTGCACTTTGATAGACCCCTGTCATCAATTCAGTGCTTGGGAGATACCTCATCACCTTGGTATTGGGTTAAACCTTGCTGAATGATCGTCTTCACGGATCAACCGTGTGCCCTCCATGTGGGTTAACGTCTCTCTCACTGTGGAGAGGAGCAATACTTCAACTGTAAGAACACACGATACTATCAAGGGACAGAACAACAGTCAAGGAGAGTTGGCATCCATCGACCCACAATAGACACAGTCTTGGTTGCATAATAAGCACGACGAAGAACGAAGGCAAGAAGGAAGAAATGAGGCAAGCCTCCAAGTTTGAATTATCGTACATAGAAAATCGCAATGTGCGGGATAAGGGAAAAAGAAATGAGAAAGGGGTATCTAGAAGACAAGTAAAGGGTTTAAAGGAGCGACTGGATGCGTTTTGGTGGGGAAAACTGCTGGAGCTTAGGAGCGAAGGCAAGGGGCAGCATTATCCTGTGCTGCCCTGATATTTTGTGAAAGGTGTGAGATTCTTTGTTTCCAAGAACGAGAATCAAGCAGCCTTCCAGGCTTGGTGATAAGTAGTAAGCACTATGAAGAAGATGTTAGCAACTGGGGGTATAAGATGAGAAGATGAACGAGACGATCGTGACTTACGGGACAATAGTTGGCGTTGCGACATGGCATCCTCACTAGCACATTGTATAGAACCTTCTCNCTGGACAAGATCGCAGATCACACTGTGTGGCATCTCCTGTCTATCCAAATCGGGAATGAAGGGAGGACCGAGTTCCTTGAGGTGGAACTTGGAGTTGAAAGACTTTTGGATACTGCTGTGGCGAGCAGCCGCGGTAAAAATAAGGTGGCCAGTACTGTCGATCTCAATCCAGCGTCGCTTCCAAAGCATTGTGTCTGGGAACTGCACATTGAAATCTCCAATTGACACTGGAGGAGGGACGTCAGCGATAGAATCCGGTCGAGGTTTGGATGCTGCGACTGCAGCGACTGCAGGATTGCGAACGATGGCCGGGGGTGCAAGCTCAGACTTTGATTCCTGAACAGTTTCGGGAATTGTGGTGACGGCTGCAGGGCTGGTCGGGCCTGATCGAGTAATTGAGGTGGGAGACATGGGCTCAGACGGCGTGGTCGTGATTGAGGGCACCTGAGGAGGACTCTTCTTCTTGTCCTTACCAAGATGAGAGATGCGCTTGAAGAAGCGACTAGTGCGACTCGTCTTATCCGGGCTGTTATCGAGGGGTGGCATTGTCATACTCTGCTTGAGTGCGTTCTTCTTTGGACTGGCTGGACCATTCAAGCTCTTGAAGGATTTGCGATCGAACGATTTGCGTCTACCAGTGGCGCTGGTCTCAACTGAGCTGCGCGACGTCACACCATCCCTGCTGTGCGGCGACATGACACTGTCATGTTCTCCTGAGANCGGTTTGGAGGTAGTGACAATGGGGACAAGAGGAGTGGAGTTGTCAGCCTGTGCCGAACGCTGGTGGTTGAACAGGAGCGGTGAAGCCTGAAGTTCGGGTGTATTGACCAGCTCTCCTGCACGTGGAACGCGGACGATGCGTGCGGTGACCGAGACTGAATCACGATTGCTCGATTGTGCGCCTCTGGTCTTTGGATTCGACGGGCTGGATGCTGTAGCGGCAGGCCAGACAGATAACTTGCCAACGTGTCTTCTCTCGGCGCCACCAATAGCTTGAGGTTCGGCGGATTGGTCAATATACGAACTCTTGCGTTGTGCGATGGTCGAATTAGCAGACAGCTTGCGGGAGCCAGGAACAACAGGTGGACTTCCATCTCGGGTCGACTTTTCGGCGAGTGCGGCAATTCTTGCAGATATCCCAGAAGACACATTCGTCTTGCGCATGAGGGATCCCGAATCCGTTGTTCTTACCGAAGAGACTGATGGCGTTCTAGTCGGAAGAACGGATTGCGGTTCAAATGAAGGCAGCAACAACTCAGGAGCAATCTGGCGCTTGTCCAAAGTGTCACCGACGGAAGGCACGAGCGGAATCGATTCTGTAGACACTGCTGTAGTGGTCGAGTTGGATGACTTGGCAGAGCGTGAACTCGGGCGTCTCGGCGGGAAGAATGGGCTTGCAGGAGACTTTGACATAGCGATAGGGGTGGCTTGCTCGAAAGTAGCAGTCTGTAGCTCGTCCATGAAGTCGTCGTCTGCAAGGAACTTGTGCTCAGAAGTGTGACGTTCGAGGCGTACTTGGATTTGCAAAGGTTCCAGCAAACCCTTACGGCGCCTCTTCTGTGGATCTTCTGAACTAGCCTCAACCTCTGGCTCAAAGCTGTCGCGCTCGTGGGAAGCCTCGGATGAAAAAGTGGGAATTGACTCGTAGGCCTCTGGCTGGGTTTGGTTGTCAGAGATCGTGGAATCCACCAAGTTCTCAGTTGCTCGAGTTGCTGCAAGGTTGTCGGCAGAAGTATGGTCCTGAGCTTCAGTGACAGTGTCAGCCGCAAGCGAATTTGTAGGCTCTTCCAGCATTGCGGCTGGTCCGTGCACAGATATGTGTTCCTGGTTGTGAATAAGGGGCTCGCCTTTGTCAGTCTTCGATAGCTTTTCTGGCTCAACAAAGTTTGGCGTCAGAGCTGTATTGCCCGAGATTGAACTGGCAACGACCTCCTCGATGGGTTGTTCAGTAGAATTCGTCAAGAGGGTCTCTGCTTGTCTCTCTTCTGCAATGGGTCGGGCGTCAGATTCCAGGGGCACTTCAGCCACCGAACTCAAGTCTTCTTGCAAAAGTGAAGGTAGGATTTCCTTGGCGGCAGGAGGTTGTGCTATATCAATGCCGGAGTCGGCTTTGTTTGCAGTTGTCCTTCGTTGCACCTCTTGCGCCTGGGCCTGGCTCGAGTCGGCGGCCGCTTGACCAGCGACTTGGGCAGCTGACAGTTGTGGCATTGATTCTACAGAGGCTGAAGTCCTCATCTGCTTTTTCCTCATTTCGAGAGCCTTCATGAGCCGCTGCTTCTCAGGGGTCAAATAGGCCTTGGAAGCACGAGTAGCTGGTAACGAGCGAGAGCTGCCTCTTGAGTTGGGCCGTGGCGGGAGGAACTCTGGGATGTCTGGAATCTGAGGCGAGAAATGAAGGGAGGGCAGCCTCGGCGGCGCCGTGATACCCGAAGAGGTGTCTTCGGGCAGACGATTGCGATTCGCAGGAAATTGTGGTTGTGGGTGTGCCAGGGGCTGTTTTGGTCTGAATTGAATGCCAGCAGGAAGGCTCGACACGGGCGCGCCTGCCGTCGTGAGCTTGCCTTTCTCGCCAACGTTGACCGGGCGCGGGCCAAGCTTTATCTTCGGCTTAAAGAACGAATCAAGATATCTTTCCAAATCGTAATCGGCCGACTCATTGGTGTGTGTCCGTGTAGGAGAAGTCAAGGNGATGGCCGACTCGGTACGAGTACTGAGTATCGAGGCCGCGTCGTCTTTGATTGAGGCGTTGTCTTCGGTCGCCGAGTATCCATCCAACTGTGTGACTGACTTGTGCCCTAGCTCTTCCCGGACCAGAAATTGTGATAGCGATGACTTGTGCTTGACAGCCGGCAAGTGGTCGCTGGCGAGTTGGACACTCGAGAAAGCAGGGGCGCGGTAAGAACGCTGGGACGNGGGTCGCTTTTCAAGCGTGGGCTTCCGGCTCGAGACCGACGATATGGACGGAGTGTGGGTCAGCGGCTTCGGGGCTGCGTCGCCGTCTTCATGGTCCTCGGTGATCTCATTCAGGGAGAATTGATTACTGCTGGACAGTGCGGGTGAGGCGGTGTGAAGAGGAAAGGCCGCTGCCAGAGCCGTGTCGTTCAGCCCGTCAGCCGTCTCAATCTCGAGCATCGTCTCGTACGGCGCCCAGATGTCCTGGACCTCCCGGAGGTGTACCGCTGTCCGCGCNNTGCGTCGCTCCCGGTCAGTCTTGATCTGCGCTGTCGCCAATGGCCGATTCGTACCTTGCAATAACCGCGATGTTCCCTCGGGCACATATTTGACAAGCACTTTCCTGCGCCGGTATATCACCAGCCCGTACAGAGGTGACAGTTCCTCATACTGCAGGATCGCGTTTCTTGCTTCGCTCAAGCCGGCCTGCCCACAGCCGAGCAGAGCGACCTCGTCGCGGGAGATGTATCTCACCAGAAACCATCCTCCAGCCTCGGCCAAGGTAGCTTGGTAGGCCTGCTGCACTTCTGGCACATCCAGCCCGTTTAGAGACATGGTTGTTGCCAGTCGTCGCCGGACCGTCTTCTGACTTTACAAGACCTTATGCCCTTGCTGCAAGAGAGATTCAGGGGCGTTAATTCCAGAAGCGCGTGTGACCGTGTCTCGCGCAAATTTCGAGTTGAGTGAGCCCCTTTCTGGCGACCAGCATTATTGTGCTCTGATGCTGTTCGTCGCTCGCAGACTCGAAACACAGGACTGCTCTATTATACATATATCCACCTTCCCCCTCTTCGCCCCCAACCAAACTTGGCCATCAGCACGAATCGGATTGATCGTCGTATGCTTTCATCTAGGGATTTCCGTAGCCTCTCGGTAGATTGCACCATTGATTGGCTGACCCTGACTTTGTGTGGCAGCGCCCAGGCCAATTTTGTCTAGACAGACAATCACCACACACGCACCATTGTAGCTGAACCACGGAAACTTCTCAGGCACAAACCTACTCCATGGTGTTCGTTACTGTATGCATGCGGCATGCTGTGCGCCTTACCTTCACTTCGAAATTCTACGTTGAATAAAGTCTCCGAGAGAGCTATGATCGGCAGAACGGCTGCCGCTTTTGTACCTCAACCCTCACGAATTTGGTATGGCTCTCAGCCTTTGAACTTCTAACTCTTCGGTCTCCCGCGTGCCGAACATCAATCCCATCTTTGTGATATCCTCCGAGCCGTTTGCTTTATCTCGGCCGCACAAACCGAGATCTGAGCTGTTTTTACCTTTCTTTGGAGCATGCACGGCGCGTGTGCCATGCAGTCCGAGCTCTAGTTGACTGGAGAAGCCAAGCGGATTTTTCAAATCATACTGCCTCCCAGTGTGCTGAAGACTGTCGCAGGGCAGTATAGAAATGCACAATTGTTTCTAGACAACAGTCAAGATCCAAGGAGAGCTGATGAGACCACGACTTTCGGTCGATGCTACTCTTTTCTGTAAGGCATTGTGTATCTTCATAGTGTATCCACAGAGAGGCGTCGAAATCGATTCTCTCAGCCTATCCTACCCTGCTCCCAGGAACATTTGTGCACTCTTATAGCTGGACCATATCACAATCAGTAAAAACCAGACAGGCATGAAGGCCGGAAGATTAATGTAGCGGAGACTGTTTGTATTGGAATTGTAGTGCATTTCCTATAGCCAACCTAATCCGCGTCGTGGGTGGCTGGTAGAGAATCGCCCAATCGCCGGGGTAAGTGTGGACCTCTATGCTACAACTCTAACCATGTTGACTCGACATTAACGTTACGTCTTCGTACATCCCAAGCTTCATCATGTCCGACCTTCCCTCCATATCCTCTCTGCCGTCGCTATCCGCCGAGCAGAGAGCAAGTGTCCTTGACCTTCTCTTCGAGCCCAGCGTCCCTCTGCACACACTTTCCGTAGAGCTGCTGCGTAATCAGACATTCGCATCGTACAATGACCTTATCGCAGCTGTCGGTGTACAGCTGACCGAGCTTTCCGAGTCATCTTCCGCCAGTGATACCAAATGGCTCGAGAGTATCTTGGGATCTCATCCTAGACTCGGTGCAAAGAAGGTCGAAAGTGCACAGAGCCAGGCAGAGCAAGCACAACTCAACACTGGCAGCGAAGAAGAAGCCCACAAGCTACGCGACCTCAACGAAGAGTACGAAAAGACATATCCTGGACTGAGATATGTTGTCTTTGTCAGTGGTCGCAGCAGACCGGTCATTATGGAAGACATGAAGCGTAGAATCGCTGCTGGAGATATTGACGCGGAGCGAGCAGCCGCAATCAAGGCATGAGTACACGAGCACGTTATGTAGTGAGCCATGCTGACCGAGATGCAGGCCATGTGTGAGATTGCTGCGGATCGCGCGGGCAAGTTGCAGAGAGCGTGATTGATCACCACATCATCCGAGAGTAGCACATGTGTCTGACCCATGTGCTAGGTCTGTCACCCTAGATTATCTCTCACGGTGACGCAGAGTGATACGGTCCTGTGGGAGTACACAATCGGTTTTTTCAAGACAAGGGACAAATGCAGGGAGAGACGATGGAACCACGACTCTCACTGAGAACGACTTTGATACATGGAGCTATCAAAATGCACAGATGCGATCAGTTCAGATATGCGTCCAAGAAGAGTCAACAAGACCATGGCTCTCGATGGATGCTATCCTCTTTTGTAAATTACTGTGTATTTCTATAGCCTACTCATCGCTCTGACCCCGTGTGGGATGTGGGTGAAAGTGACAGATTTCATCTAGCCCGTGGCAAGCTGTATCGCTTCCTCCCTGTACCAAAGTATGTAACGCGTATAGCTATGGAAATGCACAGTGCTATCAAGAAACAAGGTAGTATCCGCTGAGAGTCAACATCTTAGCGGCTCTCTTTGGCTGCTCCCCTGCTTCGGTAACGATTTGTGTCTTTCTATAGCGTACACTTCGCTCTGCGTTCTTGTGGGAGAAAAGGCACCTGAAATCAGTTCATTAAGCCCTCTGCTTCTCCTCGCTATGGTTCACGTAGCTCTCACTTGTGCCTGCAGCGAGTGAGTACACGAAGCGATCTGCCGAAGCATTCTTGTAGCCACCACTGTTCATCTCTTGAGTATGCCTGGAATACGAAGTGAGGTCTAGCAATGGTTTCGAGGGTGCCAATGATTCAAGACGCGGCCCTTCTCGTTGTTTCGAAAGCTCCTGCGGTGGACCCGAGCGCCGATTTTGCCCGGGTTGGCAGCTACGTCAAGCTATGATGCTGCCCCTCCATCGGCGCAGTTGCCAACAAAATAAACTCGTCCTCTCCCCTCAACATCAGCCTTTGCTTTGACACTTTTCTTGCAACCACCACTGCAACTTATACAAACTCTTCCCAAACACCACATTACCACACACATCCGCAAACATGGGTCGTCAATTCTTTGTCGGAGGCAACTTCAAGATGAACGGTTCGGTCGACACGATCAAGAGCATCGTGAACAACCTGAACCAGGCCAAGGTCGACCCCAACGTCGGTATGTAAACATTGCACAATCTGCAGACATGCCCAATGCTAACAGCTTGCNNAGAGGTCGTCATTGCCCCTCCTGCCCTTTACCTGCTCCTCACCCGCGAGCACCTCCGCCCTGGCCTCGAGGTCGCTGCCCAGAACGTCTTCGACAAGCCCAACGGTGCCTTCACGGGTGAGATCTCTGCCACCCAGCTCAAGGAGTCCAACATCACATGGACCCTGACTGGACACTCTGAGCGCCGTGTCATCCTCAAGGAGACCGACGACTTCATCGCCTCCAAGACCAAGACCGCCCTCGACAACGGTCTCGGTGTCATTCTCTGCATTGGCGAGACCCTCGAGCAGAGAGAGGCCAACAAGACCATCGAGGTCGTCACCAACCAGCTCCGCGCCGTCGCCAAGCAGGTCCAGGACTGGAGCAAGGTCGTCATTGCCTACGAGCCCGTCTGGGCTATCGGCACTGGCAAGGTCGCCACCACTGAGCAGGCTCAGGAGGTGCACGCCGCCATCCGCGAGTATCTCACCAAGGAGGTCAGCCAGACCGCCTCGGACAACACCAGAATCATCTACGGTGGCAGTGTCAGCGAGAAGAACTGCAACGAGCTCGCCAAGGAGAAGGACATTGACGGTTTCCTTGTTGGCGGTGCCAGCTTGAAGCCCGCCTTTGTCGACATCATCAACGCCCAGTCCTCGTAAAGTTCTTGTATATAGAAGGGTGTCATGCGGTAAACGCATGGCTGCCTATGAGAGATGACTGTTGAATAAAAACATTCGACGAACCAAGCATGATATTTTCAGTATCCCACATGTGCTAAGCTGCAATGGTTGATGAGGAAGCAGGCTCCAGATGTTGCCTCTGATTTACTAAGGGTTGGCAAGATTGCATGACACCTAGTGCCTCCCTTACAGCAACACAACCCTATTTTGAGCTATAAAAATGCACGACCGTTTTTGAAGATAGTAACATGTCCATGGAGAGCTCGCAAGATGATGTATCCCAGTGGATGTTGAGCTGTTCATGAAAACGTTGTGTATTGTGATAGAATGATTTAAACCTGGTTGGCAGGGTTGAAGTCCTTGTGCAACAGCGACGATGCTTGAACATGGTCCTCTCGTCCTTGTGACCACACGCGAGGGTCGTGGTACTAAGAAGACACGCGAGAGTTAGCATCGGCTTGAAGAGACGATGTGATGGAAAGAGTCAAAATGCACAATTGGACTTGTGCCATACTGGCTTCTTGGAAGTGCACGGAAGGTAAGCTGTTGTTGAATACAAATGTTTTTCGTCTTCGGCGTGCAGTAAAGCTGTACACAAAGAGTATGCTGATGGAGAAAAAGTATAGTATACAATTAAAGAAAGGCCGTTTTTTCCAAAACCCTTGGTATCCCCCAAAACGCCATTGGAAATGCTGTACAAGATAGTCGTGGAAGAGTGGCATAAAGATCAAACAGACCACTTTGAGCCGTGGAAAGGATCCCAGATACCTCTCACACTCTCGTTCATACTCCTGACGGGCTTTGTGACCTTTCTCAGCTTGTCGCCGCTGGCGTCGCGCAAGAGCTCGGCCTTCTTCATGATCTGCTCTTTCTCCAGACTGCGCACGCAAATGGCCTTTTCACGGCCGTTGATATATGTGCCCTTGATGACGGGGTGTTTGCGAGGGCGAGGCGAGACGGTGATTTCGACTTGGGGGTTTGCGCGGGCAAAGGCCGGGAGGTCGTACTTGAGGAACGAACNTGGCGCATTGTGTTAGAAGCTGGAGTGACGAGGAGATCTGAGTAGAGCGTACTTCATGCCCTTAGAGCTACCAGCCCAGTCGCAGTAGTGGAAGTCGAGGCGTTTGCATTGCAGGATGAAGGCGCCGACGCCATTCTGNNGAGACACAAATTAGTCAAGGGTCGAGTGTAGAGCGCGGACAGTAAGACAGCAACATACCTGGGCCTTGGAGACAGTACGCAGAGCCTGTAGGGGCATATTGGCAGCAGCGATTCGACAGATTGATCAATTGACCATTTGATCATGTTCCACCGAGAATGTCTGGATGGGCGTCTTGGCGCGCTGTGTGGAAGAAGCCGCGGGCCGTCGTGTCTCGACTCTCAGCTCCACCATCGACCAAGAGACTCCCTGTCTACCGCACAGCTATTCATCACCACATCATCGCACACAGATGACGGACAAACTACCCCCGCAGCTCCTGCAGCTGTTCGCTCCCAGACCTGCTCTGCGATATCTGCCGCCGTGCGACCACGCTCCCGAGGACCGTCGCACTCCTGCCATCTCTGGCGTCGCTCAATACGTCCAGGCCGCAAAGGAATACGACGACGGCTACGTCCCTTCTGAGAGCTGGCTGCAGAAGAAGGACCGTCAAAAGATGGAAAGAGACGAAGCTGCTCAATACCGCGTCACCGAGGGCTTCAAGAACGAATGTGCGCCTACCACACCAATTGTCTGACTCTGCCTTCTTTACTGACACATACTACCAGTCAAGCCTCACGAAGACCCCAACGTCGTCGGCGACCCGTTGAAGACTCTGTTCGTTTCTCGCCTCAGCTACAACACCGAAGTCAAGGACCTCGAGCGCGAATTCGGTCGCTACGGTCCCATCGAGCGCGTGCGCTGCCACCACCATCGCTCTCACTAAATCAACGCTGACTCTTTCAGATCCGCCTGGTCGAGGACACAACCACACCTACTCCTAAGAAGAAGCATCGAGGCTATGCTTTCATTGTCTTCGAAAGAGACTCTGACATGAAGGGTAATCCGTTATTCTTGACCATTTGACACACCCAGATCTAACCCCAAATAGCTGCCTACAAAGACGCCGACGGTATTCGTATCAAAGACAGACGTATCCTGGTTGATGTCGAACGCGGCCGCACAGTCAAGGAATGGCGTCCTCGCAGATATGGAGGTGGCCTCGGTGGCCGTCACTACACAAAGGCCGCCCCTCCTCGTCCTTCTGGTTATGGTGCCCCTCTGGTCCCGGAGGCTTCGGCGGCGGTCGTGGCGGCTTTGGCGGCGGCGGCTTCAGAGGAGGCTTCCGCGGTGGAAGAGGAGGAGGCGGAGGCGGAGGCGGTGGCTTCCGGGGCGGATTCGGTGGAGGTGACAGAGGTGGCTACGGTGGTGGAGGAGGCAGATCTGGAGTCGGCTACGGCAACGGATTCCCAGAAGGCGCCCCATCCGGCCCTCGTGGTCCAAGAGGCGGCGGCGGTGGCTTCGGAGGCGGTCGTGATGGCGGCTACTCAGGAGGCCGTGATGGTGGCCGCGACAGCTACTCTGGCGGAGGCTCAAGATATGGCGACAGACCGCCACGCGACAGCTACGGCGGTAGCGGCGGCAACCGAGAACCTATTGGAGGTGGAGAGCGTGGTGGTGGTGGCTACCGCGATCGTGATCGGGAACGCGACAATGACCGCAAGCGCCCCTACGATGGAAACGGTGGCTACGACGAATCGCGCAAGCAAAGAAGGTACTGAGCGCTTTTTGGGTTTGTTGCACATTTTCTGCACGCACGCTCTGGCAAGTTTTGTTTCCTCTCACACTCAAGAAATCGACGGTAAGCCCATCACCATATGCGCATAACGTCGGTAAGCAACCATGTCTCACGCCCCAGTCAAGCGCCCGGTAAGGCACCAGAAACAGGACAGAAGCACTCTAGTGTGGATCCTTCGCAATTCGATGCCTCCTCTGGATGACACGGGAAGAAAAAGCACAATCTTTCTTCAGGATACACTACACAAAAAGCTCGGCACAGGAAGGCAGATGGCGTTCATAGGCGAAGGTAACCAATTTAGGGAGGTGTCGAATTGCATGCATTGGTAATGGTGCGCGATGGGTTGTGTTCTTATCTTTCTCTCGTTTACCTTTGCACTTCCCTTTGGGGTAAGTATGTACTCTAGTCTTTTTGCTCTCTTGACTTCCGAAACGAACGAGGATGACAACAGCATGACTGTTTCTAGCAGCAGCACCAGCATGGGGTGAGTTACGAGTGTAGCTGAAATTTTGTCTGGCACACTGCACCAAGCTCAGGATGAGCGATTCGTTCACCAAGACTCTGAAGCGGACTGTAGGGATATAGAATCAATTCTTTGGCAGAAGAAATATCCAATGAGAGTTTCTTGTACCTTACATCTTGATGATAACCCCACCCATACTATGCTTGACCAAGCTCTCTTTGAAAGCTCTCGAGTCCACACTGGCACTGTTGTGTCAATTGATATTGATTACTTCTGCCTAAAACCAGATAAACATGTGTCAAACGGACCAACATGGTAATAAAACAAGGCCGGGTTAAAGAGAGGGGTTGACAAGGTTCATAAACAATGACTTCATTGCTTGCGTGTTGATCTTCGCCAGCCCGAAACTGGAAGACGTCGATTGTACAAAGCCAAGCAGTCGCAACCACCACTTCTGACATTGATAACATTTTCTTGTCATCTTCCTAGAGTCTTCGATTTCCAGACCTACGGCCATGGCTCAATACAACAACTCCGTTCTATCGCTGACGACAGTCACCACACCAGACCCTTATGTCACCTACTCGGCAGCAACCCGCCAATTCTATCTCGTGAGTGGTGACCCAAAACACAACGCTCGCATCAACGTATTTCTGACCGTTCTANNGACGTTCACCGCGGGTGACCGGATAGAGATCTGGAGAGCAAACAGCTTACCAAACTTCCACGATAATCCAGAAAAGCATGTCATTTGGAGACCACCACCAAACACGGAGCATTCGAACGATCTCTGGGCACCTGAGATCCATTGCCTGAGAGGCAGGTGGTATGTTTACTACGCTGCTTGCCATCCCAAACACGGAAACAAGAGTCACAGAATGTTCGTGCTCGCTGGACCACCAGCAGACCAAGACCCCGCTACTGGATCATGGGAGTTCGTAGGACCCATCAGAGGCATGGGACAGCAGCAATGGGCTATCGATGGCACCGTCATTGAGCTGCATGGGCAGTTGTACTTCGTCTACTCTGGATGGCCATTCGACAACCCTAATGAATCAGACCTTCAACAGCATCTTTTCATCCTGCGGCTGTCTGACCCGGTTACCGCGTCATCAGACCCTGTCGAGATTTGTAGACCGGACGAACCCTTTGAGCGCGTAGGAGACCACGGTATAAACGAAGGACCGCAGTATCTTGCCTCTCCGGATGGCTCATGGGTCGGTATTGTCTACAGTTGCTCGGGTAGTTGGACCAACGAGTACAAGATGAACTGCCTCCGCTGGACTGGCGGAGACCCCCTTAGACCTGACTCCTGGCAGAAGAGCATGAAGCCCTTGATTCAGAACGGCCCACACGGCCATGGCCCCTGGGGACCTGGCCACGGTTCCTTCATGCACATTGGCGACGACACAGTTGGAATGTAAGTATTTGTCCATCAAAAGTAATGCACACAAGCAACTAATACTTGTCTTCTAGCNTACCACGCCACTGATCGACCCGATGAGGGCTGGAACAACAGGAAGGCTAGGATGCAACGAGTCGTCTTCACACCGGAAGGTCCTTGGATGGGTGATGGAGTGGGCACTTTAACCACGTCCATGGCAGCTTTTGTAGGCAACGAGCATCCGCAGGCGGAAGGAGTTAACAAGAAGCACGGTCATGGTATCAGAGGCTTTTTGCGCAAGATCAAGGACGAGCTTTGAACGAGGATATCAGATATGTATGCTGAGGGCGAATCACGAGTGTTGAAGGCAGAACCATAGCGATAGCTTTGTTTTGCTCTGGTCATTACTATGGCTGCCCAAGAAGAACTATTGGTGGACATCGGCACTTCAAACATCCGTGCGCTGCCACGCGGTGAGCGCAAGTTTAAACTTCCAACGTGCAAATTATTGTCTCGCTTGCCCGACTTCATTCCACCTCTTATATTCACCACTGTACTTGGGATCTATCACGGTCATAAGGATTTTGTGCGTTTCAGACGACGACTAGGAAAGCAATTCTATCGTAATAGCCTGTCGAGATGTATAACTCGCAGGCAGTATGCTTTTCCTGCTACTCCAGCAAAAGTACGGAACGTTTTCGCTTCATATCAATGCCCGAACCTTCTTCAACGGGGACCGGTCAACCACAACACCTTTCCAGTCCGCCTGCGAGGAGGCCCAGATCTTTCCAGCCAACTTCCACCACACTCTAACTGCATGGGCCGCAGCTACAACGGGCCCCTCGACGTCACAAGTTTTGCTCTCTTAATATAATATCAAGCCGTTACTACGACCTCTATGATGTTCGTATTAAGTGGATTTTTCAAGAGCCACTTAATGCACATCTGGGCTGTCGTCAATCATCGTCAATCTGCACCTCGAAATCTAGCCGGAGGAGTTGTTCTTTCCGTGACCATGATCCAGGCTTGCCCGGCTTCCGCTTTTGTGGCCGTTATATCAATATTCGACAGGGCGGCCCAAAGCGGTAGAGCAACATAGAGACCATAACGGTCCCCACTTCTGAATGAGGAGCCTGGATAGTATCTGTTTCATCTAGCTCTTCGTTGACATAGGGCCAATGAACCACATGCTCGCTACCAACAACCGGCCAGCATACGTTAGTACATAGCAGTAAGGTAAGTATTTCTCTTCCCCATGCCCCATGCCCTATCTAGCTATGCCCACTTCTTCCTTGTTCTACGCAAGCAGGGCTTCAGGCCATATCGTTTAATGTCTGACGAACTCGGGCCTGACGAGCTTGCTCCGGGAGGAATTGCTCCTTCGCATACCAGCTACGCTCCTTTTAACCATTTTAGTTTGCCATTCTCGAAAAGCAGTGGACCACCTTGTACCTCACGGATGTCAGAAGATGATCGATCAACAAAACATGGATCAAAACGAGTGGCCTCGTCCACAAACGATATTGTCAAGCCCAGGCCAGCATATCAAGCATACACGCCAGCGGATAGGAAGTCTTCCAATGCCAGCTTGCAAGATATACCTCCCACTTCGCCTTTTTCTAAACCATCATACGATCGCCCGAGCTTGCTAAATCGAACATCAACCAACCTCGGACCGTACGATCTTGGTACGAAACCAAACCCCTTCTCAATGTTATCATATGGCGCACCCAGTACAAACAGAAGATCTTGGAACATTGCACCGGATGAGAACCCAGCGGTCCAAGCCGTTCCTGCCGGGAGGACATCTAATAAGATCCCTGCCAACATTGGACCCAATGAGTCCATACCAAATCAACACACTGTAATCCGGCGATCTTTAGGTTCTGGAGACTGGGAATCATCTAATGTTAGTCCCGGTGCAGTCAATCCTGTAAACGACGACATTCGGCAGCCAATAACAAACAATTACGCTGCTGGCGGCGCAGTTGACAATGCGAATCCCTTCTTTAAACCCACAGACCCTTCCGCCAACAGACCTGGTATTCTAAAGGCAACATCTTGTACAGAACAGATCCCGATCGGAAACACAAGCACGAGTTTGGGCAACCGATTGTCAAGAAACTTTTCGAACAAATTGACCAACATCGTGGTGCCAGCGAATGGCATTCAAGTCAGCGGGCACACACCAACGGCTGAAGGTTCACTTAGGGACGTTATGGCAGATACGCCGATGCAAACACCTATAAGGACGTCGTTCGCTTTGGCTCACGAGCAAAAGAAGCCTCGTCTTAGTTCTGTGGCGTTCAGTGGCCTAGCTCCTCTTTCGGAGAAAGAGAGTCGACCTGCTCCGGCTACAGCCTCCGATTTGACCCCTCCTTCCAGCCGTCAACCCTCTACAACTCTGGCCAGCAGGAACACCTCGACCACATGCCCACCATCGGCTCTAGATAGCCGACGCCCTTCTATGGCCGGGCCCCGTCGCTCTTCTATCTCTGTCACCAATGTCGTTATCCCTGCTCATCTGATGACCCATGTCGAGACCAATTGGACAGAAGACAAAGTCGTGGGTAGACGCAAATCAGCATACAAACGCGAAGACTCTCGCAAATCCTTCAACATCCAGTCCATGGCGCAGAAACAGCAGGAGGAAATCAAGAATATCATCAACACAACACCACAAGCTCCTCGCCATATGAGCACATCTATGGAAGCCTTAGCTCAAGCAGACCCTTTTGCTACAATGAGAGAACGCCAACCCAGTGCCAGAAAATCCAGAGTGAAGTCTCTNTGCTGCTGTTTCCGAAGCCGAAAAAGCGAACGACAGCGAGCAAGAAGACGAAGAGAATGAAGAGCCAGTGACCCCAAACGAACCCTCGGAAGGTCTGAGTGGATGGGGAAATTTCGGATTCAAGTACACCGATGGAGGNNTGGTGTCTCGCCCGGTGCTGCTATAGATCCTGCTGATCCAATGGCGGCTGCTGGAGCAGTTCTAGGCCAAGTGGCAACTAACGAGACTCAAAACTCGAACACAGCCCCTCGAAGACCAAGTATGTGGAGGAAAAGTGCTGCAGTGGATGTCCATAATCCACACATTGCAGAAAGAAGACCCTCCGTCTTCCAGCGAGCAGGGTCCGTCTTCCAGGGCACACTTCAAAATGTTCGCAAAAAGGTCCGCCGAAGTAGCATGTGGGACGTTTACGAAAACGCTAAGAAACGACAACTCGAACTTCGAAGAAAGCGCTGGGTCCAAATCCTCTTCGAATATTCTTTCTATGGCATGCTTCTTGTCCTTTTGTATTTCCTAATCATCGGAGAGCCCCTCTGGAAAGGGACTTACTTGGAGCTGTACCTGGCGTTCAAGTACAAGCTCAATGTCCCTGGTTCATGGTCTATCGTCATTGCGGTATCTGTTGCGTAAGTCGTCATTCGCTCCTTCTACTTTGACAGGGCTGGATACTGTCCCTCCCACTTTCCTTGCACAAAAGCAAATGATGACGGGAAGCACTTTCCACATNNCCAAGCTAACTTTCTTGTTTCAAGCTATGCATACTCCCCGCTCCTTGTTTTGTTCGAGCCAGACCCACCAATGCCTGAGGAACCAATCGACGCTACCAAAACTCCTAATATCGCCGACACTGCTTTGATGATCCCATGCTACAAGGCCGCCACCCTAATCGGACCAACTTTGGAAGCTGCGACCAAAGTCTTTCCACCATCGCACATCTTCGTCGTTGCCAACGGTATGTCGTTCGAACAGAGCCCATGCCCTTCTTGCTAACGATATCACNNAGGCAATAGTCCGACTCCCCTTGACAACACCGAGGAGATCTGCAGACCTTTCGGCGTTAACCATATCTGGAGCCCCGTCGGTTCAAAGATTGTCGCACAGTTTGTCGGTTGCTATGCTGCAAAAGACTTCAAGAATGTCTTGCTCATCGATGATGACTGCGCTCTACCACCCAACTTCCCCATCGTCTCTGATCGACTCAAGGGCAACGTCATGTGCATGGGATACACCATCAAGTCTGTCGGACCCAAATCTTCCAAAGGAACGCTCTGCCAACAAGCACAAGATCTGGAATATAAAATTTCTGGTATTCAGCGTGCACTTGCCGGCAAGATGGGCAGTGCAACCTTCCCGCATGGCGCCATCTCCCTCTGGGACAGGGAGTTTCTCATCAAGACCTTCAGCAAACATCCTGGATTCAGTGTTTCCGAGGACTGGTTCTTCGGACACGTTGCTCGTCAACTCGGATGTCGTACTCAGATGGCAACATCGGTCTTCATCGAGACAGAGACTCCTGATGCCGTCTTCTTCAGCTCCGGTGGCGAAAGAGGTGGGTTTGGTGAGATGACGGTCTTCAAGCAGCGTTTCTATCGATGGAACTTCTTCTTCGTCAATGGAATGTACTACAACCTGCATTACATCCTCTTCTCATGGAAGCTGGGTTGGTGGGAAATTGGCACCAAGCTCTTCGTCTTCCAGGAAATTTACGAGACGCTGCTTTACCTCGCTACCCCTATCGTCGTCCCGATCTCTCTCGCTATACGACCTCAGTTCTTCTTCGAGCTTATGGCGCTTACTTTCGTCCTCTACATGGCCAACGCAATCATCTTCAATGAGATCCACCTTCGACGCAAGAACGAAAAAGTACCTCAGAAGTGCGTCTGGCTTTACTACATGCCGTACAAGCTCGTCTTGACTTTTGTCAACGTTGCGAGTTGCTACTACGCCATGTACAAGTACGCCACCTATTTCGCCAACCGTCATCCCAAAATCATCGAAGACGCCAAAGCTGTGAACGTTGTGCTGCAGCTTGAGGAAGAAGACGTCGATGACGACCCAGTCTTGCCTGTTGGTGGCCGACGCATGAGTGTTACTGCCGTGGGCTCGCAGGTCGATGTTCCTGGCGGTGCAATCGGAGGCCGCAGAATGACCATTACTGCCATGGGTCAACGCTTCAGCAATCCTGACATCACAGAAGAAGACGAAGAAGCAGAAGAGCTTATCGCGAAGCCTGAGCGCAAGGCTTCGATCAGTATAGTCAAGACTGGAGATGCATCTCGTCCCATCGACGCTCCTTTACCTTCCATCACCGTTGATGGTCGCCGTGTAAGCGTCGGGTTTGCCACTGCTATGGATGAGGTATCCACACCTAACGCCGCCCCTATCCCTGGTCGCCGTTCCTCAGATGCTTTCCGATCTAAAGGCATTAACGAAGGCTCCGTTCGAACCACAGGCCCTAGATCATCAAGAGCAAAAGGCTCATTGGTAGGCGTAACACCCGTGCTCGAAGAGGCAGAAGAGGAAGAAAGTACCACGAGTGAGAAGATACCCACAACAACTTCCGATGTTGAATCAAAGCGTCGCTCCAAGCGCATGTCTCAGCTCAGATACTCGTATATCGCTCCTACGATTGGAGTTACGGAAACTGAGGTTCTGCCGCATGCCGCTGCTGCTGCTGTTGTTGATGACAGATTGCTGAATCGTATCTCTGCGATTGAAGGAGCATTGGCAGCTCGTGGCATTGGTGCTGTGAACTTTGCCGTTCATGACGAGGGTGCGGTGGAAGGCGTGGCCAATGATGTCGAGGAAGAAAACAAAGACACCGTTTCCTTTGCTGAAGATGAGAAGAGGCATTCGGATGCTCAGAGCATGGTTTGAGCTGTACATAGAGCTAATTACGGATAGTCAGTGTTAGGGATGTCAAGACTCATGTCACTTATTCTTCAGCTCTCAGTGGGCATTTCCAAGCTTGACATATATGAAGACACAGTGCCAGAGCAAATTGATACAGACACAGCATCTCTGTGGATGTGACCTTCCTCTTGGAGACATTGTGCATTTCCATAGCTACGATTTGACAGTCCTTGGCGCATGGAGAAGGGATCATCGTTCTAAAGGAAGTTCGTATAGACAGATTATTACACTTATCGACTTTTTTCCTTTTCCTTCTAGTGTACTTGGTTCTTCTATAAGAGATCCATGCATGAGCACTGTTGATTGCCACGTCGTGAAAAACTTGAGGCTCTGGAGTCAGGCCACTTGTGGTGCATTTCGCCAGGGGAAGCTGATTCAGGCAAGCTCCGCAGACCGGACAAGACCTTGATCTTTGTCCAGATGGCGTGCTATGTATCTTCTTGCAAGCGAAACTCCCCTTCAGGAGTGGTTAATCACCAAGGTTTCTTGTCCGCAGTTTTGAGAATGCATGCTGATACTTTTAGTTTGTCTTTGCATGGGTTCCACGCATGATCTTGCGGCGCTGGGCCATCATATGCGTAAACAGAATATACGAGCCTAAAGTTGGAAATTTCGATGTCAGTTTCGCATTCCCTTGTATCTTCTGAGGTACGCAAAACACTTACCAGGAACATAGATCAAGAGAATAGCAAACAGAGCCTCTCTAACACCAGTAGATTGCTTTGCGGGTCCGGTAGCAGCCAACCAGACCAACCAACACTCGCTGCTGATACCCAGAGGATAGAGGATAAAGAAAGTGTTGTAACGCAGCCACATCCAGATGGCAGGGACACCGCCAGTAGACAGGTTGATGGCAAAGTATGAGTAACGGATTACTTCGGTGACGGACCAGGCGATGAGCATGGAGCTGTAGACGGGAGAGAAGGCGACGGTATTGGGGAAGGGGTGGACGATGCCCCAGATCAGGAGGATGCGGCTGGCGACTTGCATGAGGGTGGTGAAGAGGGGTGCGCGGACGATGCCTGGAGGGAGAAGGGTGTTAGCTCTGTTCTTTGCACTGCAGTATTGGCAGGTTGCCGTTGTGGTTTCCGCCTCTTGCGTCCCTTGCGCTCCTTCAATGCTCCATACCCTTGACCTCCTCATTCTCCTCGCTCTTCCTAGCCATCATCCTCCTCTCTTCCATCCTCCCACTTGCTCAAATCCATCTCTTGCACAACCACAATTCAAGGAACATGCAAACTCACCGACAGCAGCATGCACAACCTCCAGCAGAGCCAAAGTCTGGGTCCACTTTGCAAACTCTCCCACAGCAGGGAAAACATATTTCGTGCCATGCACAGAAGCAACTAGCAAGACGCGGCCCAGGATGGTAGCCCAGAGGATGGTCGAGACAGCATTGTAAAGGACAAGGTAACCAGTCTTGACGGGCGACGATTTACGTTCGCGAACTGGACGCGCGGGCTGTTGAGGTCGGTCGGCCATGATTATCGAGAACCAGGTGGGAAGGTGACAATTGGCGGTTTGAATTGGCCAGAGTTGCTTGGAATTCAAGATTGGACCCTGACGAGGCAGGAGCTTGCCAGTTGCGCCGATCTTTGTTGACTGCGGAATGCTCCGCCATCTTGCTCTGAGGGAAAGAACAATGTCTTTGTTTCTAGACTCCATCCTTTTCAGCACTGCACACACACTCTTATCGGGATCTTTGGAGAACATGTGGTAAATCAATCATAGAGAACATGTGGTTCACTCCGTCTTCTGTAAATTCTGGCGGGAGAGTAAAACAATGGCAAGAGTATATCACATGTTCTCTAAGGGCCACCACCTCTCATGTATAAACAGCTTAAACGAAGGATTTGTTTGAGTGTGTCTTCTCTGATAAATGGAGTGCCGAAAGCCAGTAGAAACGCCCAGGGAGCCCTTTGCTCTCTCTGTTCCTGCCCTAGAAACAACGCCATCGCTATGCATGCTTGGAGACATCCACATGTCCATCCGCCTGTAAAGTACATAGTCTTGCTCCATGATTTACACCCAGAAAAATACATCTCCTAAATCCATAACCCTTGCAATGCTCCATGCACCGAAGGACTGGCTATGGATAAATAAGAACCCCGATTCCTCGCTCAAAGGAAGATTTGCATCACATCATTCTTATGAGAGACGCGAATACCGCAATCATCGGCCTGGCACGTCGAGAACGGCGGTGGTAGCACCGGTTCGTCTGCCCTTCCTTTTCCTTTGGTTCCTCTGTTGGTCTTTCTTTTGCGATTATTCATGCATGCACCGCAGTAGACNNCTAGAATATTTGTTAGTGGTTTTTCTAGATGTTGCTTCGGCATGTCATAGCTTACATGACCGCATCCTTTGACGACCCAGACTTGACGCTTTTCCTCGCTCTCGCCAACAGCCAACTCGTCTTCGCAGTTCGGGCAAACTATCGTATCTTCCTCGGTTGGATCCCTAGTGAAACCTTCTGGCGCAGNGGGTGGCGGATCAAACTTTGGTACGGGTAGTTGTATATGGTCGTCGGCGTTCCCGAGAAGATCAAAACCAACAGTGTCGTAGTTCATGAAGCCCGGCATGCCAGCCATGCCCAGAATATTGGCGGCACGAGAATTGTCGCCATCGTCGTTCGCGGCCCCGAAAAAGTGTGGCATCGGACCCCCACGCATAATAGTGGTAACTGCGGCTCGGACGGGACCTGGAATGCGGGCTCCTCCGTCGAATAATCTTTGGACCAACCCGCCATACCTCCTATGTGCACCCAAGGGACCTAGCAGATTGACACCAGTACGTTCTCCTGCAATGATGACGTCGTCCTCTGGATCGTCAAGAACCAGCTCTGGAGCATGACGGCGATGTTCGGGGTGCTGGTCCAAGGAAGGAAGAGGTTGAGCACGTTGATCGGTGCGTGATCGAGGTCTGCTGGAAACAAATTGCACCTCGGGACTTGATGATGTCCTCGCGTGACGGGTATGGGTGGGTTGGACCGGGCTGATGTCTGCAGACAAGTCTATAATCTCTCTTCCAAAGCGAGGCAAGGGTACGGGTGCAGCAGTGGGTTGCGGTTGCGGTTGCGGTACGGGAGCATTTCCAGGAGCGGTAGAATCATCGTCGGATGTCAGGTCGATGACATTGTTGGCCGAGGTGCTCGAGCGAGCCGACGAGACTGGACGGCGGTAGTCGTAGCCATCTCTTGGAAAGTGAGGCGGTATCGCGGGCAGAGGTACGGGGAGGGGTAGAGTGAGACGGGGATTAGGATTTGGCGGAGTGGCACGGCGCTGCGGAGAGCGGCTGTTCTGGCGGACAAAGAGCGGCGAGGGCGATGAGCGGGTGTGTGAGTCCATTTGGGAGTACGAGGAGTAGGAGCGCTGGGTACAGGGTCAGTATACATGATGGTAGGGTAGAGGGCAAGAGCAAGGCACCTTGTTGCTATCTGAGCGGTCAAATTGAAAGTCAAATGGGGGTCTTCTTCGGCCGCCGTCCATACTGCGCGGTCAGCAGCTGAGAGGACAAAAGACGGCTGATGAATGATGGAAGATGCTGGCACCACCAAACTGCCAGACGTTCAGTGGGCAGTATTGGTAGTCGGTTGAGCAGGAAAGCAGAGTGAAAGAAATGCCGTGCAGCATTGACGTTGATGGTCAGCTGTGGGGAAATGTGACGATGGTCGTACCCTTTGTTTGGTGCTTGTGCCGCCTTCCTGAGCACCTGCATGCCGCCCTCCGCCAATACATACCTACTCTCACTCGCATGTGAAGGCCACCTGAACAAGTTCGTGCTCATGGTGCCTTCATGCTTGTCTTGTTCATCGAGACTTGCGAAGACTCCATCCGTTTCAAAACCTTCGACAATGACGATTATACTGGAATGACCTCTCTAGGACGTTCCTTCATCTTGAATCTTGTCTGTATCTTCCTCCTCATTCCATAGTGCCAATATTTGTCTGAGAAGCCTTTTTTCCTTGTTTGGATTCTACTTGATACTTTTAAAACATATCGACATCCACCTCGTCTCCCATCCCTTACGAAGACAAGATGCTGACGCTGCCGTCCGTCGCCAATGCAACCAAACTCTGAGCCTTGGGTCCCCATTTCACGTCGACTGCGTTCAGTGCCTTTCTGAACGGCTCTGACCAGCTCTTTGAGCTCTTGGCGTAATGCTCGACTGCCACAAAGCCCTGTCCGCATGCTGCGAGGTACTGTCCAGTGTAATCCCAGCTGACTCCAGTAACCGCTGTGCCCAGGTCGATTGTCTTGATCTCTGCCATCTTGCGCAAGTCCCAGACGCTGACGCTGGTCTGTCCTTGCACTGCCGATACAAGCCATGTGCCGTTCTCCGAGAAGGACACTGTCTGAAGAGGTGATTGTCCGAAAGTCGAGTCGAAGTTGGCCACGTTCTCTGACGTCTTGACATCGAAAAGCTTGATCGTTCCCTTGTTGCTGCCGGCTGCGAAGAGGTGTCCGTCTGGGTGGAATGCGGCAGTTGTGAGTTCNNTGGAAACAGTTAGCGCCTGACTTTGATCTTTTCTGCAAATAGACACACCAGAATCAGTAGAAACCTGTGTAATAGGCTGAAGCGACTGCAAGTCGTAGAGGACGTAGCTCTTGTCCATACCGACCGAGGCCAGAATGTCTCCGCACGGATGCAGAGCAACTGCACCGACTGCACCTGCATGGCGGTCGAAGCTAGCAACCTCGGCTCCGTTGTCGAAGATCTTGACTGCACCAGTCGAGAGGGCAACCACGGGCTTGTTGCCGTACCAAACAGCATCGGTAACAGAACCACCACCGCACTTCAATGTTTGGACAACCTCTCCTTGTGATACTGAGTAGACGCCAACTACGCCGTCGCTACCTCCGACAAGTGCCAGGTCGCCTGTCTCGTTGACAGCGATCGAACGGCCACCAGGGTACAAGGGCTCCGAGTTCTGAGTAGATTGCATGGCCTGCAGGGAGTCGGNGGTTGCCCAGCCTTCGGGTGTTGGGCGCTTTCGTCGTGTTGACGACAANNTCTGATAGTAGCATGTTAGCAGGTAAGACTTTCTCGGATCTTTTCGATGAACGCACTCCGTTTGTGTCTGCTCGATCTTTGCGACAATGGCCTCGGGCAAGCCTTGTCCATCCACCTGCATGGCATCTCCATTTGCGCTATTCGAAGTCGAGGTAACGGAGATCTTGGCCAAAGCATCTCTGGCTTCGTCTCTCTCTTTTTGTAGACGTGCGATGACCTTCTCGGCGGAATCACTGTAGTAGAGAGCGGTACTGAGCTCCTGGCGCGTCTCGGCGAGCTGCTGCTTGAGTTGGTAGGTCTCGAGGACAAGAGCATCCCATTCGTTCTGGAAGGTGGAGAGGAGAGCGGGAATCGAGGTCAATGTCGGGGGTCTAGGGCGAACGACGCGAGCTTGCTTGAGCTCGACCAGATCCTCGACGGTAAGGTCCTCTCCAGTCACCGGATCCGTGCCATTCTCGGAGATGTATGATTCTATCAGTCTCTTTTCGAAGACATTGCNCTGGTTATCATATTAGAATTGGCGCAAACTTGTCGCAAGTCGGGGTGAGATCGTACCGCTCTTGCGCGACGCAACAGGCTGCTGAGGAGCCTCTCCCGAAACTGTTGTATTTGTTAGCGACCATCTTCGCTCCAGTGTCTTACCGTCACTCACTTGCACACAACATTCTGTATTGATTTGGCGAAATGTGATGCCAATTGCGATGTCCAAAGGCTGAAGAGCATCCATTCGTTCTTCTAACGCGATCCGAGTTTGCTTGGTTTGCTTGCCAAGCCGTGCAACCACCGTCACCATCAATCTTCTTACCAAACTTGCCCAGATACTCACTTGCGTCTCACAATCCACTCTTCTGACATAAACATAGAAAGAAGATGTCACACAATGCTTAAGCTTCGGTGCATGCTTCTCGACATTGGTTGTGTCAATATACAGCTCTAGAAAAATGTACATGAGGATGACAATTCCGAAGGAGTGATTATATCGATTTCTCATGGTTTTCGTACACTTTAGGAGAGATTGTATAACTCAGGTCCAGGTCAACCCACAACCGCGCATCTCCAGAATGACCAAGTTGCTTCGAGCTACCTATCGGAATGCACGAGATCGTCTGAAAGTCGTGAGTCTCCATGGAGAGCACTAACTCGAGGAGTGTCTCTCTGGGCACTCTTATTCTCAGCAACATTATGCATCTTGATGGTCAGTCTCTATCGAGTGTGAGACGCAGGAAGCATACATCCTTCCTGCCCCTGTTCTCGCTCGAGCCTGTGCCCTGCTCCACGGCACCCAACTCCCGCCGGACCATGTATGTTGAAAGGTAGCTATATAAATGCACAGTCTGTATCAAGATTTGTATGCTTCCAGTGAGATCTCTAGGTGGCACTGCTAGGTGGACGAGCTTCTGGTTTTTGGAAACACTCTGTGTCTCCACGGATTCAAGTTGTGCTACTCTTGATCTTCACAAGGATCAGGACGAAATGAAGGCTTCGTTTTCAACTTCACATGATGCTAGCAAGAGGGAGTGTACGTTATGCTGATGTGAGGGGCAAACACTGGATGCTCTGTAATAATTTTGACTAGAGCTTTCAGTCCCTTGGGCGATAGTTCGTAGGTACGGTCTTCGAAGAAAGTAGTTGCGAAGCGATCAGCGGTGATGGATTGAAAGATTTTGGCCGACAATCGGAGACTCAGAACGTCCTCGTCGTTGACATAACCAGCGATCTCACATAAGATCTCACTAGGGAGGTGAGGGATGTGTGGATCAATCATTGTTGCGGCGTCTGATTGAGGTAAATCGTCTGCTGATGGCATGTTGACGAAGAAGATGTGTGGTCGTGGTAGACGTTGACAGAAGGAATTAAGTATTGATGGGGTCGTGGCGAGGTAGAGTTGAGGTAAAGAAGAAGTGGGACCTCGATGTAATGGAAGAGAAGGTGATATTGTGCTGAGGAAATAGATAGAGCAGTCAAAGTGAGATAGGAGAGTCCTATGCGAAGTTATAATAACCGTATGAGGTGAAGTTGTAAGAAAGGGTCGAGTGAAGTAAAACTGAATAAGGACTGAGAAAAAGAAAAGGCGGCGGAAGTGATAGAGTATGATAGGTCGAGTTCTTTGAACACTCTTACTCCTGACAGCCTTGTGTGTCTTGATTGTTGCGAACTGACTTGACCATTACTGAGGAGATGTATTCGTCGACGATCCTGATGTATGTTGTATCAAGCCTCTTCTTATGGAGTTTGTACTGTAAGAACCGCACTTACGCGCACCCTTTCGAATGATAAATGCACCCACGGCTCGGTCATGCCAGGAAAAGGACAACAGTGATTATGGTGATTGCGGTCGGTGATGGATGCATAAACTATGTGAGGAATATTTTGTATCGGCAGCACTTGTTGAGGAGGTTGCCTATAGAAGTACGAATATTATGTTGGAATGTCATTTTTGGACTATTGATTGTTCACATAGGAAGAATCCAGCTCCCACTTGCTAACCATCGTGGCACAACCATCACCTGTTGTCATGCACTTCGGATTGAACTGTCACCGGCTTCGGTGATACTTACAGGGCTCGTAGGTTTCATGGAATGAAATGGCAAGTGAACTGTTGGGATCGGAGACCGGTGTTTCCAAGCCTGACTTGCTACGACGTCCAAGCTTTGGCTGGTTGCTGAGGAAGGGCGAGCTGACCGCTTCTGGGCGTTCTCGAAGCTGGAAAGAGCTCTGGAAGCTCCAACAGAGGGCAACATTTGTATGGTCAATCCCCGATTTCTCCGGGCGTATGGTAAGTGGCGAATGCTCATTCGTGCGTTTTCTGTAGCAGCACCCGCACAGCGCGAGCAGTCAAGAGCACGTCGACTCCGATTTCCTCCGTCGGCGGACCTCGGTGTTACTCGTCTGTTGTCAAACGTGTGATGCAACCAATTCTTACCCCTCGGGTCCGTGCGGGACAGTATGATGCAGTGCCCCGCTAATTGAGTCCTCTTAATCTTCAGCTCAACACTCCTCGCTCGAACTTCTTCATCTTCATCTTTCTTCAATCCCACAAGAAACAACACTCCATACACATCTATCCAAAATGTCTGCCCAAGAAGTTCTCAAGAAGTCCGGTGTCATCTACGGCGAGGACGTCAAGACCGTAAGTCGCTTTGCAAGCCACAACAAGCTCGAAAGAATCTTCGCTAACCACTCGACTGCANNGCTCTTCAAGTACGCCCAGGAGAAGAAGTTCGCCATCCCTGCCATCGTATGTGGGAGTCAATTCTGACTTGAATTGATTATTTACTGACATTGTCCANNGAACTGCACTTCTTCCTCCACCGTCGTTGCCTCGCTCGAGGCTGCCCGCGACAACAAGGCTCCCATCATCCTCCAGGTAGGAACCAATGCAATTAACACAGAGAGATGGACAAACAACTCACATGACCAACAGGTTTCCCAAGGTGGTGCTGCCTACTTCGCCGGTAAGGGTGTCGACAACAAGAACCAGGAGGCTTCCATCGCTGGTTCCATTGCTGCCGCTCACTACATCCGCGCCGTTGCCCCCGCCTACGGTATCCCCGTTGTCCTCCACACCGACCACTGCGCCAAGAAGCTCCTTCCATGGCTCGACGGCATGATGGAGGCCGACGAGGCCTTCTTCAAGAAGAACGGCACTCCTCTGTAAGTCTGATGTGACTCTGCTCGCCTTCTGATATTGTCTAACATGTGCCCAGTNTTCTCTTCCCACATGATTGATCTGTCTGAGGAGGAGGTTGACTACAACATCCAGACCACCAAGAAGTACCTCCAGCGCGCTGCCCCCATGAAGCAGTGGCTCGAGATGGAGATTGGTATCACCGGTGGTGAGGAGGATGGTGTCAACAACGAGGATGTTGACAACAACTCCCTCTACACCCAGCCCGAGGACATTTACGAGATCTACAAGACCCTCTCCGAGGTCTCGCCCTTCTTCTCCATCGCCGCTGGCTTCGGTAACGTTCACGGTGTCTACAAGCCCGGTAACGTCAAGCTCCAGCCTGGTCTCCTTTCCAAGCACCAGAAGTACGTCCAGGAGAAGACTGGCTCCAAGGATGACAAGCCCGTCTTCCTCGTCTTCCACGGTGGCTCCGGCTCTTCCGTCGAGGAGTTCCAGGAGGCCATCTCCTACGGTGTCTGCAAGGTCAACCTCGACACTGACCTTCAGTACGCCTACACTGAGGGTATCCGCGACTACATGGTCGGCAAGAAGGACTACCTCAGCAGCCAGGTCGGCAACCCCGACGGTGCTGACAAGCCCAACAAGAAGGTAAGCTCTTGCTCTTCCCATCACATACCCTTGTCGTGGCACAAGCCCAATTATGCATTTTGACTCTTTCCATCACATCGTTTCTTCAAGCCGATACTAACTCTCGCATAGTACTATGACCCTCGCGTCTGGGTCAGAGAGGGCGAGAAGACCATGACCAAGCGTGTTGCTGTCGCCCTCAAGGACTTCAACACTGCCAACCAGCTCTAAATCATTCTATCAAAACTTTGATGATGATTCACGAAAACGGACACAGCCTGCTTATTGGAACGTGATGGAGGTTAATCGCCTTATCACCACGTAAAACAGGATGCTATCTAATCACTTATGGGTTTATGAATGTTACTTCCAGGTACTTTTGTTAAGCAGCCTGTAGAAAGACAAAATTTGTTGTACATATCTGTTGCTATTTTGGTTCTCTTACCACAACTTGTTTCATGTGCTGCCCTATGTGATGAATAAAGCCACTGTGCTCAACGGATGTCAACCAAGAGAGCAATCGATGATCTAGAAGCAGCAAATTTGATTCTTTGCTGACCAGATCGGCATGAAGTCATCTTGGATCAGGGTCTTCTCGGTTGCGGAGTCACGGCCCGAGATAGTGATGATCATGCTCTTCCATCATGACCAGCATTCATCATGCTGCTTCTTGATCATGATAAATATCATGCTGCGTAGGTAGTATCAATGTTCGATCATGATTCTGCATTCCATCTTGAATACTTTTTCCTCAACCAACTTCACAACAAGGGTAGACTGCTTTTATGGTTGCCAAATTTGGCACTGATCATCAACCATGCTCGGTCTTTGACCTCATATCGTTTGCTTATGCTCTTTCTTGATGGTATCTGATGAGTTGCTCCTGTTTGGCGCAAACACAGTCCCGAGAATCACAGTACATTTAAGGTGTCAGTATTGAGGTGACAGATGTAAGATCGGTGTGGTTGAAGTATGCCTCCTTCTCGTTAGGTTTGTAGGTTGCTCCACGTCCAGCATTGATCTTGAAGGGTAGATATGGTCTTTGTATCACTCTACTTTCCTTGCGATTACGAAGCGTCAATAGAAGTGTCCAACGATACAAATCATCTAGAGACTACGGATACTGCGATGGACTCGTTGGATACTATCTCAAACCATTCTCCATCTCCAGTTCTGTGTTAGATGAATTGAACAGGGTCATCCTCTCAGCAGTTCGACTTGACCGGTACGAAAAACATATATTAGTTCTCTATCTCACTGGCACACCCCTGACGTCCATAGTTTGATCAAAGAATCTAATTAAGCATCAGCGGAGAACTAGGATTGCCATACAACAAGACATATTCAAACACTTGTCCGACCCGGTACAAAAGAATCCGCCTAGCAACCTTTCCATCTCGGAGACTGAATCGAAAGACTCTTGATGAGTTGACAGAGTCACGAGTCCTTTCCTGATTCTTGACGTCCCAGAAATGTCCCCAAGTCATGAAACTAACCGCAGAAGTTAATTAGAGGCAAATGCAAGAATCCAGCTCGAAGAAAGAGTGAATGTTTAGCGCCAGAGAAACATGGTCTTGGAGATTCTTTGTCTTGACACTACAACCTCCATGTTGATCAGACTCAACGTGTGAAATTTAATCAAAAACATTGGTCAAATTCGATCAGAGAGAAGTTAATACCATCACACTGATACTCAATTACGTTGGTGGAAAAATCAACTTCACAGATGGGAAAAGGGGGCAATAGAAGACAGCATTGTTTTTTGAAACTCTGTAAGAAGCTGAAGAAGGAGCTATGATCATAATGAGTGGCCCCTTCCATGAAACAAATAAAGTGAATGTGTTTTGATTGACGCCCCATGATGACTGTTCAATCGGTCGTTGCTCTTGATTAACCGTCCTCGTCCGATAGCCATCTTGGCCTCCCCACGATCGTCGTCGTTCGAGAACCTCATGGTCTTTGATATGCTTTACATGTCAAAGTCCTCGTCGTCACTGCCATCCTTGAAGGTCTCGACATCGTCGTCTTCAAGCTGGGGCACGTGCTCCTGGCGCCATTCCTGACGAAGGTTGTCAGTTATAGGTCTCGAGAAGGAAAAAGGTATGTGTGTCTTACGCCNTCTGACGAAGATCCAGCCGGTGTTGCGAAGCTCGAAGTGAGCGGGGCGCTCGTTGCCGTTGGTGCTCGAAGAGAGCTGGGAGGAAGGAGCAGAAGAGGTTGTGTTGTAGCCGTGGGTGTGGGTGACGGTGCTAGTGCCAGTGCCAGCGACGGTAGAGGTAGCGGTTCTGGCTGAAGTGTGGGAAGCGGGAAGGCGAACACCACCATTCTTGGTACCGAATGAGCCATGAGTGCTGTTACCATTCTCGCTGACGTNGCTGTAGACATACTGTTAGTGAATCTCTGGTAGTTCTGACGGTGTGAGTGTACTTACAGCCATGTACTTGGCGTCACTGTTGTCAATATCGTGCTTGAGATGACCAGGCTTGACGTTCTGGATCTCGGGAATGCACTTGATGCAGACGGCGTCGTCACCCTTGCGGCGTTGACTAGCCGAGAACTGATACAGGCCGCGCATCTTTCCACAGCCTGCACACTCGCGCTCGACCTGCTGGTTGGGTTGAGCCATGACTGGATATGGATGTTGTTGGAGTGGTGGAGTAGGTGTGGTGTGTGAGTTGTTGATGAGAGGTAGAGCAAGAGAGTTGATGATTGATGGAAGAGGACTCGTGGTGAATCCTGTTGATGGTGATGGAGAAGGAAGATGATGAAAAGGAAAGAAAGCAGATTATATAGCTCTGGAGTGGACGAAAACCGACAGTGATGTTAGTAATCGAAGACTCGATAGCGGGGGCGACGGCAAGGACGACGAGGACGTTGCTGCCTCAACAGTAAACCGAGTGAGTGACCCGCTCCTGCCTTCCGATGTGAAGTCTGGTTTTGTAACTCTCACCAAGCACCTTCAAAATCTTGTGCCTTCGTCCAAGCTGACACCAAACTCGCTTCGGCATGAGACTGATAGAAGTATCCTCAATGAACCCATACTCGAGGTAAAAGTGATGCTCAGTAATTTCTGTTTCTACCATTGATAGGCCAAGGAATTTGCTTCATATTAGATAGTGGTTTGGAATGAGCTGGAGTTTCACAACTCTGTTTGAGTTGCTTACTACCTTTGAGTAGGGACTCATACATGGCATATGTTTTCCTTGTATACCGCCCATCTCAAAGCGCACCACGGATACCGATCTGTCAAGACTGAAATGTGAGGAAACGTTGTGCAACGACAAAGGCGACTATCAAAAGTCCACCACAAGTCAAGAATACATTGTTACGGTGTCGGTCTCNCTGTGTAATGTCAGTCAGAACACCACAACCATGATATGTGCGATACATACCTTCTTCAGCAAGACTATGTGTTGCGAGGACAAAGAGGTTCAATGGCAGTCTGAGAATACCATATATCCTACCACGACTGCCATCCTGAATCAGTTTGCCTTTTAGAGACGCCATACTCGGGAAGTATGCACCAACACAGACCTCGAACAGACAGAAGGCCCAGAACACCAATGCCTCGCTTTTGAGCAAGACGCTGGAGAGAAAACAAATGCTTGCACTGGTCAAGACAATCTTGAGGATGTAGTGTGCTTTGTCATGAGACGGTGGTATAATGGTGAAGACGATAGAGCCCACCATCATGGAGCACATGTAGGAGCTGAAGACTACGCCGAAAGGAAGCGAGTCGGCAACATCAATGGCAGAGTGTACAGTGGACAAAGCAGCTGACCAGAAGAAGACGAACATGTACATGCTGCCTTCGAAAAAGCAGGAGTCGAGGCCGACTGAGATGATTTTTGGATCTANTATCATGTCAGCCTTTTCGATCTTGACAAACCTTCGATGATGTGGCGTACCGAGAAGAATACTACTAAGAGTGACAGACTCGCCATAATTTTGTTTGCTAGTGGTATTGTCTCCATAGTTTTCATTCTACGCACGTCAATACAGTATCGGATCTGTTTCTTGTAGCAACTNTACCCAATGCTTTGATATAAAGACGAAAGCCAGCACTAGGCATACAACACTAGCCATGAAAGGGCTCGTCTTTGAGTCGAGTGATCTGACCAAGAGATCACCAACCACACCAGAGATGATTGCAACAACGCCACTGAGCGTGGTCATCTTGCCAAACATGCTTCCCAGACTCAATCCATAAGCATCTAGCGCTTGGTCGTGGTATTCGGCAATCATCCAAGTCTCAAAAACACTGTACAGTAACGTCGTGCTGACACCACCACAAGCTCTACCAGCGAACAAGATGAGCAAGTCATCAGAGAGCATAGAAAAGCATGCGGTCGAGTAGATGACACAATATAGCAGGCATGCGTTTCGACGTCCGTACCTGTCAGCTAACTGACCAACAAAAGAGGCACTGAGAGCACCGGCAATAAACCCGCTAGCATAGAGGGCTGCAACAGTCGTTTCAGGCAGGTGCTTGTAGTATTTGTAGAGTGCGTAGATATGGGGTCNCCTTCCCAAGAGTCAGCTGAGAACTTGACATGGAGTGGAATCTGCTCTTACCTGAAGCCAGTCGGCTGCGCAGACCAGCGCATATGCTGGAAAGAAGGCTCTCTTGAATCTTTTGATTGCATCTTGTCCGAGTGCACTTTTCACTCCACTCTCGGAGTCTGTCGCCGAATTTTGTTTGTCGGACTGATGTTGTCGATAGAGCAGGTAAGCACTGACTGCAGCCAGTACCGCAAGGTTGGTCTCGTAAAAGGCCATTGCGAGACCAAGACGGTCGAGACTCGTAAAATGCAGCGCCTCCATTACACATGGTGTTCCGGGCACCTGAATGTTTTGGGCCTTGTTCGGCCAACATTTCTCGAGACGCGGTCCGCGATGTTTGTCCTACGGGCCGACATTGAGGAATTTTAACGGAAGTTGCGTCCGCAAGTCTAGAAGCGATCTCGGTGTTGATAGGAGAGATAAGTGACTCGCATTTCACGACCTCATGGCTGCAATGCAAGGGATGAAGTTCAAACGACGCCAGGGCTGTGGTTCGATACATATCTCGGCGAATCCAAATCCTTACTGCATGCTTGGGATGGGATATTAGCTCACGTCAAGTGCACCTACCTCAGCCAGACAGCTTTTCGTAGCCATGGCCGTTCACACTCCCCATCGACTGCCGATTGTCCTTGGTGTTGTCGCCTCGTTACTCTTCATAATCGCGGCGTTCCATCAGCGCGGTGGCGTCCCCAATGCAAAGAAGCTCTGGCAGTAAGAACAAAACCCCCATGTGCATGTGTTGCCTCCGCTGATGACGTGACTCCAAGCNCGACCAAGCTTCTACGAAGTCGCTACCAAGTATGGGACAGACAAGGTCACGGCCCATAGCTATCACCACATGTACGAAAAGTACTTGCCCGCATTCCGGATGAAGCGCATCAAGATGCTCGAGATTGGCCTTGGCTGCGACATGGGTTACGGTCCGGGAGCGTCCTACAACCTGTGGCTCGAATACTTCCCCTACGTGGACCTTTACTTCATCGAGTACGACGAACGCTGCGCACGAAAATGGGCTCGCAAAACAAGTGGAGCAACCATCTTCACAGGAGATCAAGCGGACGAAGTGTTCCTCGAGGAGTTCATTATAGATACCGGTGGCAATTTCGATATCATTATTGACGACGGCGGCCACACGATGAATCAGCAAATCAAGAGTCTCGAACACCTGTGGAAAACGGTCAAGCCTGGTGGCTACTACTTCTGCGAGGATATGCAGACCAGTTATTTTGACAGTCATGGAGGTGGACCGACTGCATCCAAGGAGAACGGGAACCAGACGTTCGTCCAGCTGGTTAATGAGATAGTAGAAGACATGAACTCTGGCGGAAACAGAGTTCAATTTGATGGTGCGGGAGAGGTTCTGGGCATTGACTGTATGGCAGAGGTTTGTGGGTTTTGGAAGAGACCAGAAGGACCAGATAAGCCCGCGATGGCAGACAAACCAGTAAAGGTTGGTGCGAATTGATCTAGAACGAATGCAATTGAAACTTGTTCCAAGCTTTCTCATCGTGTCATGCCATTCATGAATGATCACGTGTTGTTGTTGAATTGGTTGTTCAATGTTAGCAATCAACAGCCGTGAAAGCCTGCATGACTGATGCGCCTTGAGCAAAAATTCCAGACCGGAGTTTCCATCATCGTGCGCTCTGTATTTCTACTGATGCTCAACTGGTTTTCACTTTGTGATTCCCAACTCCACAAATAGCGACGTATTCAGTGACTACATACGAACTGTCCCGAAAGACAGCCGCAGCGTATAACCTTTCCGCTGGGCGAGGTGATTGTGAGTTCCTAGGTCACTTGCTCGCTGAGCGTTGTTGCGAGTGACTGTAGGCATACCCCCTCTGCAGTGAATGCTGCGGAGCCAACAACACTTTCCCCCCTAGGCCATGAGGATTCACATCAGAACTGGATGAGCGAGAGGGCTCACTTGTGATTGAGCCGAAAGGACCCCAACTCTCCCAAACAGACGACGTTATCGGGAGTCAAACGCGCAACCTTTAGGCCACCAACCATGCAGTAATGCTCAGTTTGGATGACTTGACCCGGCACAGCCAAGACTCTCCCTTTTGAACATTACCACTCGGCCAAGCCACACATTCGGTCGTTGAGGAGAGCGACAGCGAGGTCGACATATGTAGTTAGGGACTCTCCTGAATGGACTTCAAGAGTAAAGGGAAGGACTATACAACCGGTGCTTGCCTATGCTCAAACAATGTTCTCATGGCATCATGTTTGATAGCCGTGTATAGATGGTGCTTCTCTACACAGACGTATGTGCACCTCAAGTATAGAACTAGAGCCATGTCTACGACGCGCAGAGACAGCCTGCAACATGACATGTGTGCCTGCGTATGTGCAATGCTGTTACGCCCCTTCTTGTGCAGCTTTGCACCAATCGTACGCCGCTACGACATGGTTTCTTTCCCCGGAGACACGCTACAAGAAGGAGCAAACAGCAAACCCTTCCAGAATTGACAGTGTCCAAAGCTTTCTCGTTCATGTGCAGGCTTAGTCTTCCCTTCGTAGAATTGGTCCATGCTCTTTCTTGATCTCGATACAAGCAAATGAAGAGAAACACTTACTGGGTTATGCCAACATCAAATGTTGAACCACCCTCTTGCGTGAAAACATATAGATGCAGCAAGACAGAGGGCACGTTTGCAGCAATTCGAGTCCTGAATGGAAAGAGGACGTGAAGTTAGGAATGCCATCTAGAGATCTGGGGAAAGAGGTAGTCTCAAGCGAGGCCAACACATTTGTCACGAACCACCACTACGACATGAACTGCAACATGCATGTATCAACTAACGGACATATGCTGCAGATACTCAGATGTTTCATCTTATAGATTTGTCTGATGCACAAGTAGCAGGAACGAGTGTGGAAGTTCTTGCGCTGATAGTAGCCATGACTTCTGACCATGAACTTCGCCAAAAGCTTCCATCGCTAATCGCAGCTTCTCGATTACGTAGAGACCATCGCAAAGAAAAAATAACCCACAAGGTGCAACTCGACTCGCCGCTCAACATCAACATCAATCACATCAGTGAATACCATTGGAACTTGCTCACCGCATCGTAACCTTGAAAAAGAGGTTAGAACACCAATACTCGAGCAATGGCGCCGACAAGCGCAAACCTCTCGCCAGCCGAGCTGAGCTACCTACACAAGTCTCTTTCGCAAACACCGCCTATCCGCCCCGATGGCCGCAGTCCTACTCAATTCCGACCCTTGATCGCTGAATCCGAGATTCTACCCTCAGCAAACGGCTCAGCGCGCATTTGTTTCGCCGACGGCACAGAAGCAGTGGTTGGCATCAAGGCCGAAGTCGAAAAGAGCGCTGGTTACGGTCGCGACTATGCTGGCGAGACGGAGAAGGGTGCCGGTCTGGGTACAGCCGGAGGTGCTGAGATTGATATGGGAGGCATGGGCCAGGAAGACCAGGGAAGGAAAGGAAGAGACGCTTGGGTCGAAGTACAGATCGAGATGCCTGGATACAGAGACGACGATGCGCTGCCCGTCTTCCTGGGCGCCATGCTGCGCGAAAGTCTGCTGGCTACCGAAGTGCTGAAGGATCGCTTGTACATCAACCGCCGCTTCCACTGGCGCCTGTACATTGACGTGAGACAAGGTCCTGCCCTGCTGCTTGGAAGAAGACGATTGCTGACACACACAACANNGATCTTACTGCTTTCCGCACCGTTATCATACCCCCTCCCTCTTCTCTCCCTCACAACACACCTCGCTCTCCAACACACAAATCTCCCAGCCCTCATCTCGGAACAAGACGAAGACCCTCTATTCAACGACGACTGGGACGCCGCAGTACCCCTCTACCCCTCGGGTCAAAAACCTCCAGTCACACTCCTCCTGGCCTCAGTAGGCCCGAATGTTCTCTTCGACCCCAGCGGCGACGAGCTCGCAGTCGCAGATGCCGTCGTGGCCGTCAGTGTTGCTCCTGCAGCCGAGAAACAACTCGCCATCATGGCCGTCAGAATGGTCGATCCGCCGTCAAGGTTGACAGGCGCTGGTACGCCCGATGTTCTCAACACTGCCACCGGTGGTGCTGCCCGGACAAAGGTAGAAGCTCTGGCTGTCAGGGAAACCGACAGCGGAGTCTGGAGACCGCCCAGAGGTGGTGTGAGCCGTAGCCTCGTCGCTCGCATGATCAAGATGGTTGTCGAGAAGGGTGGTGTTGGCGAGGAGATTCTCGAAGCCTTGGACAAGGTCGAAACATGAGCATTTTGCATCTGTCTACCTGCGAGTTAGAATGATACGGAACACCATGTCTAAGATGGGACAGTATGATTATGACCAAGACCAAGAGGTCGCATCTGACGGTGCCCCATATGCCGAACAAATCAAAGCACCACGCTTCCCAAGACGAGCCAGCCACGTAGCACAGGGAGCTTGTTGGAGAGGGCTGGGTTGGACCACTGGCTGTACGATCGTCGCACGCACATCGACGCTGCGGAACAAGGAGGAGATGGCTGTAAACTTGATAGATTCACTGGGAGAAGAACGGACAGCAATGATGCTAGGATCACCTCCCTTGAAGCTCGATACATTGCGTTCTTGTCAAGTAACAAAGATCGATTTCTAATCTTCTACCTCCCATGCTCATAATCCTCGACACGTCATCTATTATCTTCTCACAATCTCAGTTACCCTGATGTCTCTTCCTCTACTCTTGCTCCTCTCCTTGCTCTTGTGTCTGACCCAAGCGAACTTTGGGCCCGAATCCTTGACCTTGTCAATCAGCAACGGTGCAGAAGACCCTTGACGACGGCGACGCGTGTGTTCAAACAGCACATCCGTCTCGTACTTGTCCAGTTCGCGGAGCAGGATGATGTACTCCGAGTTTGCCTGTATTGGGTCAGTGTTCTGCTGGTTGAACTGGTTTGAAGAGGGAAAAGAAAGTCGACTTACACGGTCCCATTCCCAAGGCACATGGTAATGCTCCAACGTCTCGATATCCAAGAATTTGCGATTGATGCGAGGGTAAACGGGAACATGATGTTGATGTTGGGGGAAGCCAACCGCAAGGGGAGGCGCATCCGGCAAACTAGGGGGTGTACCGCCTACCACGATAATCTCTTCATCGAGATACACATCTCCCGAATGCCTGTGTTTCTTCTTTTTCTTCTTTTCCTTTTCCGCCTTTTCTGGGTCAAGAGCAATCTCGATGTCGTGTTGGGACCAACCTAATTTCTCCAGGCGTGCTCGCATGGCAGAGTCGATGCGTGCTTGTTCCTCCTTCTTTGCCTTTTCCTCTGCTTCTTGCTTTTCCTTTTGCTGGCGGAGGAAGGCTTGGTATTCTCTCTCTTTGGCTTCTTCCTTTTCCTTTTGCTTGCGGAGGGCTTCGCGGTATGCTTTTTCGTCTGCTTCTTCCTGTTCTCGCTGTCTGCGGAGGAAGTCTTCGTAGGCTTTGTGTTCGCGTTCATGTTCCTCACGGGCTTGCAGTTCTAGTCTTAGTTTAAATGCTGCCTCGGCGTCTGCAGCTGCCTTTGCATCGGCGGCGATCTTGCGTTCGTGCTCGTCGATTACGCGTTGCCGCTCTGCTGCAGCATCTGCCTCTTGCTTTTTGCGTTTTGCGGCTTCACGCTCGGCTTCGAGTTCGAGGTCCCAGCGGAGGCGGTCGTCGGGTGAGCGACCGCGAGAGTGAGAGCGATGGCGCTGGAGGTGCATTCCGGCAAACTCTTCGGCGAGCAACTGTTCGCCTAGGCGTTGTGCTCGCAGGGCGTGGGCATCCATCATTGGGGGAGGTGCGGGCTGCATCATTGGCATGTGCTGATGGACGAACATGGGTGGAGGAGGTACCATCATGGGCACTGGCTGGAACTGTGGTGGAGGAGGCATGGGTGCCGGCATGGGAGGAGGCCTTGCCTCTGTCCGTTGGACAGTAGTCGTCTCTTGGGTGATCGGTATCTTGTTGTGGATATGGATGTTGGTGGGATGGGGCACATTGTGGCCTTGTGAGTGCGAGCGGTGCAAGTTGGAGTATTGTGGCTCGGGTGCGAGATTGCCACTGTGTCGATGAGAGTGTCGGTAGTAGCGTGCGTGTGGTTGAGGGTCAGGGTCCCAACGATCATACCACGACTGGTCGTATGAGGAATACGCCATTGCTTGCAGAGTTGAGGTGTTGGAACGGAGGTCTTGAGCTGACGGCAAGGGAGGTCTACGGTGCGTTTGCGAGCCACACCTTAGCAAGATAAGAGGAATATGATAAGAATGTGTTGATCTTGTTTGAAGAATGAAGAACAGGAAGGAGGAAAAAGAATTGCTGTAACGACACAAGACACACACTGAGTGTAATGACACAGAGTCTCAGCCTACCGTATGTTCGGGCGAAGGAGATGAAAGAGTCAAGGCTGCTGACAATCTCAAAGGAAGAAAAGGCTACAAGCGAAGGATCACGCGTGACCGCCCGCGTATAGTGCTGTATACAGGCATTCTCCGCCACGGACTCACCAATAGCCACCATGACTGCTGCATGCCGAAGGGCAGCATGGCTTGTGGCAGATGGAACGCCTTACCGCCCCTTCAAGCCCAGGAAGTTGGGCACTGGTTGACTAGACTTTGGTCCAAATGCTTACGAGAATGATAGACATGTAGTTTCCTGCCCTGTCTCGTTTGTGACCAACCGATCAGGCTGTGGGTATTTTGTTGGCAGAAGTGCGAGGATGGTGGTGTTCACCCCGCTGACTACTGCAGCTGGCAGCTGGCAGCTGCTGCAGACGGCGATTGGCGATCTGAGCTTCTGCATGAGCCGCGCGCGTGGTTTACGTTCATGTCTTGAAACAGGCGCGTCGCTCTTGCTGCCTTTTGGTAGCTGCATGACAGCTGTTTTTATCTCTTGAGCGCTGGACTACAAAACAGTTGCGTGCAGAGAATGTAGACTCAAGCAGGCTGTTCGAGCGAACTGTCTTGTCGCAATAGTATGGCAATTTAAAGTTGAAGCTGGAGGATCATGGGGCGGCAATATGCAGCTATAGACTGCAGTAGATTGCATATAGATACGAAGGATGCGATAAGACAATTTAGGAGAAAGGTCAAATGGTGTATTCTCCGACGAGTGCACAAATTCTACGCTTGGCGCTGCGTACAAAGCATCAGCATCTGTATAAACCATGTTGTGCAGTTGGGCATTCGTGCTCGTCCATGGAGGTTCGATGCCTTCGAGGTGAAGACCAGAAGTTGTTCGAAGTCGTCCCGGCAGATGCTGGACCTGCGACGATTGCTCGTCTGGAGCACTTGACGATCCTGGCCTGTGTTCGTAAATCGTGCCTGGCAGCTTTCGCACAGAGCGTCCGCAGAAAGATGGCCCTCATGTCTGACGAAGACGGGTTCTGCCGGATGTGCTCAGGAGTAAGAGTGATCTCTGGCGACCAGTATATGGGTCACAGACTTCATCTACCGCCATTCTTGAAGATGGCATCCAGGTGGGACTTGCTGTTGTTGAAAGTTGTCTCGAGGTAGTGCATCTTCTTGTCCAGGCCCTCCATGTCCTTCTTGATGGTCTCTTGGTCTTTTGTCAGGCGCACTTTGACGTCGGTCTTTGGGCTTGCGACAANACCTAGCATGGCATGTCAGATGGCGGTCTTCTCATGGTTGGCAGTCGAGTGGACTCACATCTTGCCGACACCTTCGTAGACGTTGGCGTCGGATGGCAGACCGTCGAGTTCGGCAGCAGTCAGCTGGAGCATGCGGTTCTCGCGGTTCTTGGTGTTCATCTGGGTCTTGACAATGACCATTTGTTGCTGGCAGAATTGGGCCTTTTGCTCGATTTCTTGCAGGAGNNCTGTGTAGGGGGTCAGCGCGTGCACGGCAGGTGTTTTGTGAGGTGCAATAGGGTCAACCTTCTGCATATCTGCTGGCGACATGGACATGATGGGTGAGTGTGTGTTTGCTGCAATATGTCAACAATCGGTAGAGAAGTTCCAGCAGAACTCGGAAGCTCAGCATGTGATTGTCCGGCTGGCGGCTCGATGACACGCGTCTTGGCGCTCTCTGGTCGATGAGCGAGTTCGTTTAAACAAAGTCAGTCGTCTTCCTTGTTCGTGCCTGCTCGATCTCTCTCCTTCCTTCTCTCGCAATCCCCAGGCCTCGTTCTTTCGCTTTCTGCGTTTTGGTGTCTCTGAACCCACCGACTCCGTCTACATCCACTACAACAACTCCCGAAGCTTCCCTTGATCATTTATCTTTCTTGATGGCATCTCTGTTACCCTCAATACCATACCCTCCCTCAGGAGAGGGCTACTGGAGTCCTGTAACCTCGACCCTCAACTGGTGTGAGGAGGTTCGTCATATTCATCCTTGAAAACTCGGCCCTCGAGTCTGACAAGGACCANNGGACTACTATGCCACCATCTACTCGGCTGAAATAGTCAACACCTTGACCAACCTCTTGTTTGTCTGGCTGGCCTTCCGTGGCATCAACAACTGCATCCAGAATGGTCACGATCAGATCTTCCTCGTCACCTTTATCGGCTACCTGGTTGTTGGAACTGGCAGCTTCCTCTTCCACTCGACTCTGAAATGTCAGTACCTCAGGCTGCCCACTCCAGAAGCTTGCTAACCTTGTCTTGACACAGACCCCATGCAGCTAGTCGACGAGCTCTCCATGATCTACACGACCTGCCTCATGTTCTACGCAACCTTTTCGCACAAACAGACGCGCACCTTCCGCATCTTCCTTGCACTCTTCCTGGTCTCGTTGTCAGTCTTTATCACGGGCTACTACCACTACCTCGGAGACCCCGTCTTCCATCAGAACATGTACGCTCTCTTGACCGCCATCGTCTTGTTCAGATCCATGTACGTCATGGAGCGCGACATCCGTCCCAATCCGAAGGCAAGAGAAGCTGCGCGCAAAAGTATGGGCCAGCAGAATGTCATCAGTGAGAAGGACCAACAACGTCAGGATGACAGAGATCGCAAGATCCTCAAGACCATGTGGCTCATGATTGCATGCGGACTGAGCGTCTTCTTGGGCGGATTTGGCATATGGACTCTGGACAATGTCTACTGCTCCAGGCTACGTAAGTGGCGTCACGAGGTTGGACTGCCTTGGGGTATCTTCCTCGAGGGACATGGATGGTGGCATCTCATGACTGGAACAGGAGCATACTTCTACATTGTATGGGGAGTGTGGCTCCGTCATTGCTTGAACGGGCGTCAAGACGAGTTCAAGCTGGTCTGGCCGAGCATGTTTACCTCGCTCCCCTCGATTGTGAAGATTGACAAGAGCGAGAAGAAGCAGATTTAGGAGAGCTGCTCGAACTCGACACAAAAAGATATGATATAGAAAAGATATGAAAGCCTTTCGCAAGGACCTGAAGCTGGTATCTATAAAAGTTCAAGGGTCTAAAGGTACGTGTCGACGATCACCGCCGGCGCTCGGAGGTGGCATGGTTTGGCCGCATCACATAGGGCAGTTTTTGCCGAGCCTCAGTCATGATCATTTTCCACCACCATCGTCCGACAGCTCGTCTTGTATACCTCGACGCAACAGTCATCACATCCACAATGTCGGCACTGCAGCTATCGCGCCACCTCCCCTTGCGCAATATGCGCCACTCACAACCCTCTCTCCTCGCCCACTCACTCCTAGCATCTCGCCCCGCCAGCAGCAGCTCTAAACCAGCACCCAAAGGTCGACTACTCGAGAAGCCTACGCGCTTCAACCCACCATCCCATCCCGCTCGCCTACCTCGCCGCAACAGACAACCCGCCTTCCAAGTCCCTCTGAGCGCCAAAGAAAAGGAACAACAAAAGAGGAAGCAATACCCGCACATGATGCCACCCGAAGGCACCTTTTTCCACTGGTTCCTGACAAACCGCACCATCCACGTGTGGATCACCATGGTCAGACTCTTTTCTCCCCAATGCAACAAGAGAATGTGAAAGCAGTACTAACGCCATCAACAGTCCATCCTCATCTCCCTCGCCTTCTTCACCTGGCTAAACAACTTTTTGACAAACACGCCCTACCTCGACCAACTACCNCCCAACAACATGTTCTTCTCTCACCCCATTGCTTTCCTGTCCCGTTATGCCGAAGTCTACAATCTGCACTCGCAATACATTTCCATCCAGACTGCCGAGTACCGCAAAAACAAGGTCGATGATGTGAGGAAGAGGGCAGAGTTTAGAAAGGCGCATGGTTTGAATGAGGCTGAGGGTGTGTTTGGTGGTTGGAGTGCTAGGGATGATGCGACGGAGAAGAAGGAGGGGGAGGTGTTGGGGACGGTGGGTAATGAGATGCCGGTGAGCAAAGAGGTGGAGAAGGAGAGGGAGGTTTTGGGGGCCATGGTTGACAAGGAGGGTGCTGAGGAGGTGTATACTGATTTCGAGGGCAGGAGGAAGCCAATCAAGAAGTGGTTGGGCATCTGGTAAAGAGGAGAGACCAGAACGGTGTTTTGTATAGGAGAGAAGAGGCATCTGTGAATAGCGGTTGTTGATGATGACGACATGCAATATGCACTTGTAACAGTGTTATCCACACATGCTATTAATTTCTTTTCTTCAGGGTTGTAAGCTAGAACCATGAATTATAGGATAGTGATCTGCGACTGCAGAAGGCATCCACCACCAGCCTAGTCAATATACTCTTCACCACCAGTCATCCTGCCAAAGTCTAGTTTCATCAGCAGTCTATCCACACCCCCGCCACGCCACACCTCGAAACCCGTGTCTTGAGTGTCCAGTTGGAGGTATCTGGCAGCACCCAACCGCTCATGGTCCAATTGACGCAACCTGGCAACCACGTCTTTGAGGGCAGTGTCGACACGTTTGCGGGAACGGTCGAGTTCACGTGCTACCTCTCCTTCTTCATCGTCGAGGAAGTCTGTGCCACCTAAACCAAGACTGGATGTTTGTTGAAGCCGTTGAAGGCGACCAAACAGGGCGACCAGAGCGTCGATGTGTGTGAGTAAGTCACGAAGGGATCGCGTGTAGACTGTGTCGGTGAGCAATATTACATAGGACAGTGCAGCGAGGAATGAGCGATGGGCACGTCCCAAAGTCTCAGGGTCGTGATGCTGAGCCGTGGCCCACGAGTAGAAAGTGTCCCATGAGCTCGTGATCAGCTCACCCTCAAAGTATGCCGTGGTTTCTGACAGCAAAAAGACAGCTGCACTACATGTAGCCCAGACCTTGCGTTGAGAAATGCTACGAGCGTGGGCGACCCGTTTTGCTTCTGCACTAAGGCGAGCTGGATTTGCAGCTGCACGACGTGAACCTGATTCTCGCCATAGGTTGGACAATCGCATATGTGCTCGTCGGAGACTCAACAGATATGCGTTGAGTGCTGAGTACCTGTCCATGTCGGCACGGGAGACGAAAAGGTCGAGCGGAGAGCAAATTTGCATTGTGAGTATGGTGGTAACAGGAAACAACAGGTCGTTGAACGTGGTGCTCGACAAGTTTGCCGCATCCAAGGCTGTTCCGTCCGAGGTTGAGGGTCTTGTGGCGGCTCGTCGCGTGTCAATTTCCAGACGCATGTTCTCACGGGCGAACTCAAGTACGTCGTCTTCGAGGTCCTCGGTTTGTAAAGACGTTAATGCTTTCCAAGTGCGTGAGAGTGATTCATTGACTTCGCCCTCTTTCATCATCACGCCGCGAAGATCCCTACTTGAGGGTTCTTGCAAGTATCGGCCATGTTCGACTCTTCTGGCATCTAGTCTCTCTGCCGCCTCAGATATCAAGAAGACAGCAAACTCACCCCGGTCCAGAAGCAGGATCTGACGGAACACACTCAACACAAGTTTGATCTCATCCGGTGGAAGTAGGCGTTGGAGGACCTTTTGCGATAGCGATGAACGTATTGAGGATATTGTGGTGGAGAATGCAGCAGAAATCAGGGGAAATGATAGTGACGACAGCAGTTGAATATGTGCATTCAAAAGAGCTGCATCTTCACTACCATGAAGGATCTGCGACGCTGATGACCCTTGTGTATGCTGTTTGACTTGATGCAACGACTTTCCGATGAACAGCAGAGAGCTGCCAGTCTGCTGCGAAACAAGTTTGGGCAGCAGTTCTCGTCTTAGAGCATATGACGGTGGTCCTTCGGCAGACTCTTGCACGGAGACAAAGAAGTCCTCAACGCCTTGGCTTGGAAGCAAGCCGTACAGCAGCCACACAGACACCTGTTTCAGCCAGGCCTTGTCAGCGACGCAACTCAACTCTGTTGCTGCGGTTCCAATGTCGGGAAAACCGGTTTGCAGCTCTGACCGCAGATGATCGATAAGTCCAGCTCCGGTTGCTTGATCAGATTTGATCGTGTCTAGAGGCTGTATGAAGCATGCAAGACTCCAATACCAGTCCATGCGACGATTCCACTCATCAAACGCGCCGACGACTGCAGAGAGGGGTACAATGTTGTATGCACCCACTATGGCAGCATCCTTGGTCAAGATCTGCCTCTCGACATCAAGAATCTTTTCACGGAAGCGTGCAAGATGGACTTGCAGCAATGAAGCAGCTACGGCACGACAGATGGTTGAAGGATGTTGCGAAACAATGCGATTTGCGTGGTCTCGAATTTGACGATGCAGACTGGCGAGCTTGCCAACCGTCGCCAATAAAGCCGCTTCTGATGATGACAAGAGTGGGAAATCTTTGTCTACAAAGGCGTCAGACGATCGGCCGGGCGGTGCAGTCGCAGGGAACAGCGGCGAGGGATGCCCGCTGAGGGCGAGGAGGACCTCGTGGAGCATTGCAGCTGCACAGCTCGAGAAGCCAGATGGTTGCCGTCTGTAGCGTCTCGACCAGACTTGGCCTTGCGAGCGTGAAGCGAGAGAATCAGCAGACCCAACAGCTCAAGACGACACATGAGCTCTGGTTTCAGGATGATCGCCAACGCAGTGTCGCAAGCATGCTGGTGCTCGGATGCAGTTGGATTTTATTTACTTTTTCTAGAAGGAAAACCAACATGCGACGCGCGCCCAGCAAACAGGAAGCAGCTCGCTCGCACGGGCCGCGCCGCGCGATCACAAGAGCCTCGGTTTGGACAGCAATCTGGGGAAGTGGCCATCTGTGGTGGGCAACCAGGGCGGGCAACACGAACTGCTCACGGCCAATTGGTGCTGAAAACACATCTCATCAGGACGCCAGAGACGCGTAAGTCATGCATGAAGAAGTTCGGATCCAGACCCATCGGCCTCGTGCGGGAATATGAGCGTTTCCAACTTTGGCCCGTCGCGGTCCATCAGCAGCGCCATCGGCTCTCATGTGGGGTAATGACGACGGGTGATGGCGGGCTGCTGGGCATTGGATGAGGGCACTTGCCTGCCCTGGACCACGTCTATCTTTGTTCAGCTTTGACGTTCAAACAACCTCGCTTTCCTCCTTCCTCCATCCTCCATCCTACAAGTTCCAACTCGAGCCCGTCCGCGTTGAGAGAATCTCGTACGCACACATATACCACAGGTACTGCACGAGCCTTCCCGTGCCCTTCCGCCTGCGCCAGCGACTGACAGTCCTCTCATCATCAGCTCAAAAGATCTACCGTTCCACCAATCGCCAAAATGCAGGCCGTCAGACAGAAGATCAAGAGAGCTCTCAGCATGCACGACAAGGAGAGTGAGTTGCATTTCCGTGATTGTCATCTCTTGTTTCGGCCCCGCTAACCCCACTTGCGACAGCCNAACTTCGACGAGCATGAGGAGCTCGATGAGGAGACTACTGGCCACCTTCACAAGCAGCTCGAAGAGGCTGAGGCCGAAGACTCCAAGTACCCCCAGGGCAGACCTGGCTCCTTCCTCAATCGCCTCATCTCGCACGGCAACAAGAAGACCGAAGACCAGATCGCTGCCGAGATTGCCGCTGGTCCTCAGGCTTCCAGCACTGGTGCCCAGCAACAGCACCCGGCTGCCGTCCACGCCAACCCTACCACCGCTCCCAAGCCTGCTCACTCATGATTACCTTAACGACCACCAAGATTCGAGTCCAATGAGATCAGACAGTACATGATGCTGCGTACACACACCTAAGACAGACAGACAGGCAGCAAGCATGGGTTTAGTTTAGAAGCACTCGATTAGTCTTATTTGTATGTCTGTTGATCAATGAGAGCTCCTTTGTATGCTGTACTTGTTGGCTTCGATAAAACGTGGCTCTGTGCGACGTACTACAAGGCTTCGTACACTTTCTGATATCACACATGTCCTAACATGAGGAGTGTTAAGAAACTTCTTGTTTATAGATATGGTCTGTCAAGGTGAGCGAATGGAGATCTGAGTATTCAAGCGATCTGCACACGCGTGCGCTCTCATGGTATGATGTAAGTTCACCAGACAAGATGTAAATCATGATGCAAGTCATATCCGGCGGTGAGAGATGACCATCTGAATCAGGACTCAGCCTCTTGTAAACCATGCCAATGTCGAGTGGTCATGATAGGGTAGAGTAGACGACGTTCTACCAGAACAGCACTCTTCGAATAACAGGCTGAAGACTCTAGTTGCTTTAGAAGGACCAGCAACTTTGCAAACCAGTTCACGACGACCACGACGGTTGTGATATGGACAATCGTAAGGAGGTGTCGAGCGGAGCAGGCAAAGATACAGAGACCAAGGCCGAAAGTAGAATGGAGCAGAAGTTTGCAGGCGCGGGAAGTGGCATGCCGCGCCGGGCTTCAGCGTCGGTGGTCGCACATCTTCGACTTGGCCGGGCCCGCTGTCTTCGGTCAGCGCTGGCTGAGTGTGCGACTGCTGTTCTCGACGTAGCAGAGGCGTGCCTGCCTCGCCGCCTGTCTCTCGTCAATCATTTCGTCTTCCTGTTTTCTGTTCTGCGTCCATCCAGTCGCTCATTGCCCGCCTCCTGATCGGTTTTCTTCTTCGACCTAACCTTAATCACCACGACCTCTGCGATTACTCTACAACGATAATACTATCCTCGGTCCAGACTCGATCCTTTTTCGATTCACACGACCCAATTCCTCCAACGGCATCTTCGAAAACATCTTCTTTATGCAATAGTCGAGCGTCTACGAGTAGACAATGTCCAGCGATGCTCCCACGCGGCGCACGTCCAGGGGCAACCTGAGCGCTGAGCGCGTGCGGTGCGATAAGAGCTTGGAACAAGGAGCAGCGACAAGATGTCCCCGGACCAGAGAGAAGAGGATAGCGGGACGTTTTCGAGCGCTCTGCACTCTCGCTCTAACGGCCGCGACGCTTCCAACTGCCCTGGCTCAGAGCTGCATTCCTCTGACAGACTCGTCTGAGTGCCGTGCTTTCAATACGGCCTCTATCTCAACTGGTAGTGCCCTGACCGGACTATTCCCATTCCTTGTCAATGTCACCGACACCTCTTCTTTCGACACACAACTTCAACAATACATATCCAACGGCTTCATCCAGCAGAGGTATTCCGACTTGATCGGTTGCTCGAGTTTCGACTTGTCAAACTCGTCCAGCTATTATGCTCGTTATACCGGTAGCGTACTCTGCAATGCCATTGTCCAGAATTCCATTTCGGCCTGTGACTTGACCGGAGATGCAACTCGACCGTTGTGTGCCAACACTTGTGTAAGACTATTCTCATGTTCAGGTCCAACTCCCGATTGCTAACCTCTGTCATAGGCCGAATATGCCGAGAGTGAGCAATCCATTACTGCAAGCAATATATGCGGCAACACAAATTCGAATGCTATCAGTCAAGTTCGAGCCGACTTCACCAATTGCGCACTGCCTGCAAACTCTTTGTCTGGCTCATGCATTGCAGGTGTCACTAATGAGCCCGAGAATTGCGGCTTCGCTTCTAATCTGGTCAGTCTCTGCTCTTACTGTGCTGCAAGTTCGCCGAATGCCACCGATTCTTGCTGTGTCTACTCTGATACCACAACGCGCTGCAATAATGTCGTTCTGCCTATAGTTGCTACTTCATCCATGCAACCTCTTTTCACTTCAACTTCATCGGCCACATCCTCCACCGCCACAAGGTCTCCATCTTCGACACCTTCTGCAACCGCTCGGAAAAGAAAGGGACTGTCGGGTGGTGCAATTGCTGGCATCGTCATTGGGACTTTACTTGGCGTCTTCATCCTCCTTGCGCTTTTGATCCTAGCCTGCGTCTTCCTTCGCCGTCGAAAACAGGCTAGTCCAGCAACGAGTGTATTCAACCAGCCCGTGAGATCACGTCAGGGCGGAGCACCNCCAGCCATGGCATACCGACACGATGGCGCTAGCAGGAGCCAAAATGACAGAATCGAAGCTCTTCCCGGTGGTCGTGTTGCCCGCATGGCTGCCTTGGAAGCCGTTTCGAGCGGCTCGGAACGTAATACGCGCTCGCCGACGATTGCTTTCGACTCTACCCCAGAAGCTCAAAGAACACCACACTTGCGTGCCGGTGGCATTGGTCCGCCTCCTAGGCGAAACGGTTCCCTATCCAGCGGTTCGCTCCTTGCGTTCGGTACCTCTGACAGTCCTGCTCGGGATGGTATCTCATCGCCAGAAGGCACATCCGAATCGGAACAGCTCAGCTTTTTCAAAGACTACTATTCGCAAGATGACATACATCCAGGTGATCTTGTGTCATCTTTGTGGGCCTACCAACCCCGTGCTGCCGATGAGTTTGACCTTGAACGCGGCGATATGGTCAAAGTCGTTGGTATATGGGATGACGGCTGGGCAACAGGCGTGCGTGTTAGCATGCGTGCAGAGGATTGGAAAAGCAAGGGCAAGCTGCAACGCGACAGCGGTATGAGCAGTGGCGAAGCAAGTCCCGAGGAACACGGTCCGGTGAAGGCCTTTCCACTGGTTTGTGTCTGCCTACCACAACACTGGCGTCGAACCATTGAAGGTGACTCGACCGACATGGGCACAGACGAGAGGCCTAACAGCCCGTAGAACGAAGTTGTCCCTGTCTATTACGACTAACAAGCATACCCTCCAGAGCACATTCATGTCCCCCTTTTTGTTCTTCTTGATGTCTTTTTTACCCTTCAGCGCTATACCCACGACCAGTTGTTTGAGTCGCATATTGTTAACCGTCTTGTCTGGCTTCACTTCTACCGATCGTTCTTTCCCCTTCTTGTTCAGTGCGTTTATGTAGCAATGCCGTGGTCCTTCTGGATACACTGTATGAAAATGTTTATGAAAATTTTCGCATTGTACGTACGGAAGACTGTCTATGGGCAAATAATTGAGAAGTCGATGATACATGTTGGAAGGTCATCCTTCATGCAGCTGTTCACGTGGGACTGATGGATTCATCACGCGGTCTGACCAGGCAACCCATAGTTCGGCCTGGGCATCCTGAGATGACTGTTCTTGCTTTTGATAACCATCACAGTTAGCAATCGACGAGGGAAATATGGCTACGTTCCATTCAGCCAGGGAAACATCAATTTTGCATAGATGTCGAAGTCAAGGAAGGCACGATGAATCCATATCCTAGACGCTCAGATGTAAATCTGACCCAACAACCAAAATACACTCCACCAAGTCATCGGACAGATATGGGAGACTCACCTCGCGCCAGTCGCCATCATCGTAAACGCCGTTCACCGAGACACAAGTCGTGGTATCAAGAGGGCGTGCCCATCAGTGTACACATTGGCAACCGACGTTCGCCTAACTACCACAGTTCAATCCAAGTCACCAGCGCAGATGGCAATAGATTTGCCGCTCTGGTTCGGGAGACTTTATCAATGAATCCACAAGATCCATTGCTGATGCAAGTTGAGACGCCATCCAAAGGAAATCCTAGACTGACTGTGTTTCGCTTCAGAACATTCAATGGATTTCAGCCCTGGCTCGAGCAGGTCATCGCGACCTGTATTGATGATCGTTACGATGATCTCACCGATCTCAACAGAGCGCTACAGTTCGACGACACCGTCAAGTTCCCTGAGAGAAGTAACAAGCGGTCCACCCAGATACCGTGGTCCTTCCTGGTCGACCAAATGAATGTGCCAGATGTTTACTGGTGGACTTTCGGCAAGGATCCTCCAGAAGGCCGCAAATCACAAGGCATTGACGAGAGTCAGTAATCTTTCTTTGAGGTTGATTACCAATAGTGAGCTGACATGGTGTTGTTGTCTCCAAGTNNAGTCGACGAATATCGCTTCCGTATTGCTGCCTGGTGCTGTGGACGCCGTGCCTGCCGATTCGACCGAGAAGTCCCTGTCACTCTTGTGTTCACTCAATCCAAGATACCGGCAGAGAACATCATGCACGAACTCTTCTTTCCATACTTTTACGAGGACGAAGAGTACGACATGCCACGTAGAGATGAGGAGACCGTTTGCTGGACCTTTCTGAGACTGTACTGGCTCCTGACCGACTGGCAGAACATTATTCGAGAGATTGAGAGGGAGCTGGAGGAAGCCGTATGTACCAGATTGATGCGGACAAGTCTGACTTGCTGACGACTACTGTCCAGNGAGCTCAACAGTCGTGGCCGCAAATACCCTGTCAAATTGCGTACAAGACAGATGCATAAGCAAATTGACAGAGTGTACGAACTGAGTGAATACATGCGCTTCCACTCAAGATCGTTCAAAAAGCTGCTCAAGCTCAGAGATACTATGCACAAGTCTCCGGATGATGGCAAGGACCCAGTGTGGGATGAAATGGACGACGCCGTCGAAGACTTGGATCAGTACTATTACTATATGGATACTCTCAAAGAGCGCTTCCTCAATCTGGTTGAACTCGTTAGTAGATTTCGCGCCACGGTTCAGAGACAAAGGCTTACATGGTTTGCANNGGAGTTCAACATCGAGAATGCTAACCAGTCCGATTACTCGCGCTTCTTGTCCATCGTTGCGGCGCTATATCTTCCAATCTCATACCTTACTGTGAGTACTACGGGTCATTCTTGTACGCTTTGCAACATTGCTGACAGAGTATAGAGCGTGTTTGGTATCAGTACTATGAAAGCACCAGCGATCCTGTGTCTGTACATTTCGATCCCGCTATTGATCATCAGTCTCCTCTTCACCATCTTCTTTCCATGGGGCATTCGACGCTTCCAGAAGTTGTGGTATCCATTTGACAAGAACTATGTCAGACTACCCAAGAGCAGTTTCACCATGTTGAGTGAAGAACTGCCTGCCGTAAGCAATTCCCTGTAATTATCTCCCGAGATGTTTGCTGACATTCGAGATGTANNGAGCGCAGATGCGCCTCGAGTCATTGCCATTCGGGATCCAAGTCTACCTCGTCAGCATGCAGCTCGCAAGGACCATCACAAGCGTAACAAAAGCAAGCCTCGTTCCAGGTCGAGAATCAGGTCCTTGAGTGCTCGGGGAAGGCGACGTCTTGATGTTGATGACAAGGTGTAAAGGGGTAGATTCCACCCTTCTTTTGTTCCTTTCAGCTGGGTGGGGCTTAAACTTGTTCTTCGCGCACGCGTCGCAGCGGACACGAGGTGGTGCCTTGCAGAAGTGCTGAAAGGCTGAACCAGCGCCACACCCTTGCTGCCCTGCATGGACTTGCCAAACTTACTCATGACACGGATGTATAATTAATTGTTGCTAATTGCTAGGAAGTAGAATTTGAGTTTTTGCAGAGAAGGCTTTTATGTTCAAGCCAGGTTGTCGTGAGCAGCAGCTGGCGATAATTTCCACAGAGACGGCGGCTTTCCCTCTTTTTGTCTGTGCGGCGGCATCGTGCTACGACAACATGCATCACCCGTGCGACCACCGCTCGGTGGCATACCAGCATTGGTGAAGTTTGATAAACTCGAATCTTATGACTGCGGCTCTGTCGAATCGACCAAATTTGGATAGTGGTGGTGGTAGCTTTTGTGTTAGGAGAAAGAGTCAGGACTGGACCTCTCCTTGCTTCACCCTGAAACGATAGATCTCTGTTACTTTTTCTGGAGAAGACGAATATGTCCGTAGTCGATGTAGGTATTTTTGGGATATGTTCCGGACTTTTTGTTTCGAGACACAAAGGGGGAGAATAGCGAGACTGAGTTGAGAAGAGTTTCAGGTATTTCCGACAGAAGTATGGGGGACAGGGTTGCGTTTGGGGGATGCAGATCCAAAAAAGAAAAAAAGAAAAAAAGAAGAAAAAAAAAGGAGGGGGAAAAAGGATAGATGAATCAACTGACACTGCAAAGAAGGCAAGACACGGACGAGGGAGATGTAAGGTTGTGTGAAGAAGTTGATTCGAAATCAAAAAGGTTTTGTGGTATCGAGAAAAGTGTAATCTATAATCCTGGGTAGGAGCAATTATGAAAGGAAATAGTAAAAGGTCATGTAGGGGACGCCCGCTCTGTGGTCAAGTCTTTTGTACCACACCAATAAACATCAATGATATCTCAAGATGACAATCAGACATCGCGTTATATAGACAGAAAGGAAATGGAAACGAGAGAAAGAAACCTGCTCTACCATGAGAAGGTCATGAGAGCGGGGTTGAGAGCGATAGGCAAAAGGAAATGCGATGCCACGACTGTAGCCATGGGCAAGATGGCGACAAAGTCGGTAATCATCCAGTCGTAGGGGACGAAGTCGGCGGTTGCGAGGATGACCATGCCGATGATGGAAACGACACAGAAGATGAGCGAGTACTTGAAGCTCTTGAGCACCTTGGGCACCTCAATGAAGAAGTTGGAGAACTCAGCTTCCTTTCCGGTGGCACCCCATGTCATGTCGATCTCGAACATGTGAGCAAGAAGAGCCTGGGAAACGTGAAGAGACAGACCACCGAGGAAGATGGCGAGCATAAGAATCCACTTGAAATTCTCGAGGAGGGCACCAAAGAAGGACTTGTCGCCGATACGGTAACGCATGATGGCGAGCGAGATGTTACCAAGACCGTTGAAGACGATGACGAGCGAGAACCAGACCTTCCATGAGTCGAGGTAGTACTTGTCGAGGTAACCGTTGAACCAACCCATGGCGAAGTAGTTGACGGTGGTAAGAATCCAGGCGGCACCGATGGCGTAGTAAGTACCAATGTACGAGACGATAGTGATCTTGGAGGTCATACGAATGTTGGAGAAGAGGAATTGGCGGAAGAGAGGAGTGAAGGGACCCTTGTAGAACCACATGCGGATGGGGTTGAAGAGAAGCTCGTTGCAACCATAGGCGTATTTCTCCCAACGGGCCAGCTCGTCGTAGACGGTAAGCGACACACCCTCCTTGAAGCCTTCACCAGCCCAGGCACCCATGCGGATGATGTAGCCGTTACATTGGAGACGAAGAGACATATCAAAGTCCTCGGACACGTGAGACTCGGACCAGAACTTCTCGTAACCGTCCTCATCGAAGTAAGAGACCTGCTGAATGGCGGCCCAGCGGAGAATGGCGTTGTGACCGACGAAAGGAGCGACATCACCGTTGGAGACGGTGTAACGGATGGCCGTGTAGATGAGGTTGGTGAAGAAGGTGATACCGTTCTCGAAGTAGGTGTGGACGACCTGCATGACACCGGAGCTGAATTGCATGATACCAACTTCGGGACCCTGCTCCATCTCGGAAGCAGCGTCGAGAAGACAGTCGGCAGGCACACGGGTATCGGAGTCGATGAGGACGATGTAGTCACCGATACGGATGTTACCATCAGCCCAGGCGCGACCATGCTCCTCGAGGACTTCGCTGAGGCAGCGCTCGTAGGCTTGAGCCTCATCGGCCTGGGTCCAGTCGTTACCGCGGTTGATTTGGAGAAGCTTCTCCTCGACGTTGCAAGAAATCATGAGACCGAAGTTCATGTTGGAAGCCTTCTTGAACTTTCCGCGACGAACGAAACCCTCAGAACCGTGCTTGGGACGGGCAGTCCAACCGATGCTGTTGTCGGCGTAGAACTCGATTCTGGCCTCACGCTCCTCNNCCTCATCGAGGAGCTGAAGACCGTCATCGTTGATGAAGATGTTGGCGGAACCACCCTGAAGTTCGTAGGTCGAGATGGCCTGCTTGATGGACTTGACGGTAGGAGCAATGACGGATGCGAGACCCTCCTTGTAAACGGGGCACTGGATGGTGACGTGAGGAAGGTTGCGACCCTGGATGCGACGGGNGAGCAGAGCAGAGTAGAAGCGAGAGTTCTGGGTCATTTGGCGAACGGGACCAATCATCTGGGCGATACAACCAACAATGACCTGGGCGAAGAAGAGGGTGAAGAAGATTTGGACGGGAGAAAGGGCGACGAAGGCGATGCGAGTGTAGCTACCATCGATCTTGACTTCAATGGCCAGTTGTCGGTAACCGGCTCCGAGAAGAGTGATGATGATGATGAGGGTGATGGAGACGAGGACAGTGTTCATGAGATGTGTAGGGCGGTTCTCGGGCAGAACCTCACCACTCTCCTCATCAATCTCCTCCTCGACAACACCAGGGCCCTTCTTGGCCACGGGCTCGTCGGTGACCTCCTCGGGCTCACCAGTCTTCCAGACGAGCTCCATGAGCTCGCCCTCGATCAACTTGGCGCGGTTGACGAGGTTGTTGGCGTCATCATCCCAGACGACAAGAAGTGCCTCGGAGGCAATGAAGGCGGCGAACTGATGCTTGCGTGCTCTGGGGAGGTCCTCCATGGTCGGAAGAATCTGGACTCTGAGGCCGTTCATGAGCGGCACGTCGACGGCATCCGGTGACCAGGCAAGGAAAGTCTTGATGATACGGGAATTGACAGTCATGGCGCNACTGGGTGATGATTAGATTGGATCTGATGATGAGAATTGAGGATTGCTTACCGGCACATTGAGTGCTGCACATGCCATGGCGAAGGTGGATGTGCTGAGGGAAGGTGGGCAGGCCAGGTAGCTTCCCTTGAACTTTCTCAAGAGAACACCCTCGACCTCGCCGCTACCGTCGCCAACCCATAGTCTGGCACATTGTTGTTGGAAGAGGTAGTTGACCATGACTTCGTGCTTGATGTCGTCCATGAAACCTGACCTCGATGAGGGTGCAATTGATGCACCAGAGGAGANGAGACCATTTCTGGGTGTTGACAGGCCTGAAGGTGTCTGGCTGGCGAATGCTGGTGTAGGAGGGGCGAGAGGCTTCTCTGAGATTTCGCTCATCTCGTTGGCAGGAGCTTCGGACTTCTTCTCGGCGTCCTTGCCAGCCTTGAAGTAGTTCTTGAGACCCATGATGGGTTATGGCCTATGATAGACCTTGGTGAAAACGAATGTCAGGCGGTATACTAGAGTGTAGATCCGGGGAGGAGGGATCGTTGTTTCTCCTAAGAGACTGTTCGATATATATAGCGAGTAGTGGTAGAGGATTAATGAGGGAATGAGGAAGAGAAGGAAAGAGCTAGGAGGAAAAGCTGGTGTATATGAAAGGCACGACCAGATCTCGACCGGCAGACTGGATACATGATAAAGCTGAAAGACGTTGAACGCTGACGGAAACGGTAGTGCACTACTGTATTCGGTCCAAATGCTATTCTGGCGCAGAACACACTGGCGGCGGGTACGCCGTGGGACCGTGGGAGACACGGCGCGGTTTGATCTGAGATGCGGGCCTGGCATCGAACACTCAACGGGCACGCTGTGGCTTCGGTTAGCTCCAAGGTGAGGGCCCTTGGGCTGGATCCGGATATGAGTTGGCAGCGCGCTTATCGAACGGCGTCGAGTCAAGAAACGGCAACTGAGACAAGTGAATGCGATGATCGACCTCGTGCTGGAGAAGCCATGTCTAGGTCTGAGCGTAGCGAGCACTAACTCGACTCGACGGCCGAAATGGGCAGGCGCGCCAATATCCGTTACCGTAGTGGGAAATGGTGTGCAGTACCCTATGTATAAGGTCACGATGACCGACAATGTATTGCTATACTATCGTCATCCATGTTGTCGTTGCTGACCGCGGACGATATCTCATTGTTACAGTACAATATCTTTTGCAGGTACCCGGTGTCGCATGCAACATGTCCTTTCTTTAGATATCGGATGTTGTTTTTGGCAAGGTTCTGTCATGCTGCAAGGTACGCTCGCTACGTAATAGTACGTACTCCGGAACCTGGGTACGAGTACCTTGCAGCAGAAGGATTCGCCCGTCTGATATCCTCCAGCGCGTCTTTGATCAACCATTTTCCGCGTCCAGAACCTTTCGGATTATGGGCGTGGAGGCGCGAGACATATCGTTCTACACTTGGCACCGAAGATGCGTGGCAAGTATTCTGGAAGCGCAGAAATGTCTCTGATGACTTTTTGGATTTTTACGATTATTGGAAAACTCAACGGGCGGCCGTAAGAAACTTAGAAAGAGACTCGCGGATGGCGAGCGGAAGCACGAGCGCTACTGCATCGAGCCGTTGCTAAATCCGGTCGCCAAGTCCCGAGCAAGGTTCGGCTGTGACCTCAACCTCAACTCACCTGTCCGCTGCTGCTGCTGCTGCAGACATCCTGCCACCACTCTAGCCTCCTTCAACGTGCATACAACTCTAATAACATACCTTGATTTTTGCAAACTCTTCCTCTTTAGCTGCTGATATAGCTTGGTGAGCCGCTCAGTCCCTCCGTCCAGAAAACCATCGTGCCGCTCAGTGACGGCTTGAGCAAGGACGAATCTCGCTGGAGGAGATTGCGTCTTGGATCTTCAGCTTTCATTTATTTGCAATCGAACTCTGGTGCGTCAGGCTTCCAGATCTACCACTTTGGCTACTCCGCTGCTGTCGTTCCTTGACTTCGATCCGAGATGGTGGAAAAGCTTGCAAGTCCATATCACTTGCCGTCGCTGTAGGTTTTTCGCCAGGCGGCTCGCACCCGCGGCGGGTCCGCTCGGTTAACATATCTTGATGTGCCAAGCGCTCCTACGCTGCAGTCCATCCTTGTTTTCTGCACTCGCTGGAAAAATATCTTCTCTCAATGAAATCGTGCATGGGCAGAAATAGCATGGTTGAGGTGCTTCACCTCATGACTCCACCACTCCTTGCATACACTTTCAATACCAATACAATGTACAAAGAACCATGTCAGGTCAGTGCTTCTATGGTGCAAGTTTCTCTCAAGCAGATCCCCCGAGGGCTTTGTAATGATCTTCAGATTTCGCAACACGTCTCCAGATTCTCGGCCTGAACTGAACGTGCAGATCATCCCACGCAACAACGACTATCTCGCCGTTATCTTTACACGAGGCTGAACGCTGGCTGCCAGCACAGCCCAGCACTCTAACCTTAGCGTTGATAACAGGCAGCTGTAGCTGATGTGCCTTAAAGGGGCACGCTCTCAGCTGCCATTCACCAGAACCCTGACCATGTGTGAAGAGGTTGTGGCTTGCCGAAGAAGCTTTGTCATTCGGTGGGTGACACCGAGGCCGTGTAGAACTTGTTGCGCGAGTGGCTCAAAGCCAGAGCCTAGAGGAAGCTCTTTTTGTAAGAGGAATTGAAACCACACCTGAACTGTAATAAGTTGAGACAATTGCTGTGAGACTAGTATGCCCATCATCCCAACGTCACGGGTTTCACCACCAACCCTGACCCCTCACTGCCGGACGGTTGTGACGGACCCTCGTTTGACCGAGTCTGAGATCCTGACTCTTCCACCGAATGGTTCACCAGCCTCGCCGCGTCTTGTCACGTTTTTGCAAGAAGTTTGCAAGAAGACGTTGCTTATCGCTGGCGGTATCAGGGCACAAACTCTCGTACACTCCGAGATTCACTGCCCGTTTGGTGTCGTTGTGACAGTTGAGGACCTTCGACGTTTATGTCCCAGTCTTGCCGACCAAACTCGGCAGTCAATATGCAATAAACGTTGACGGATCCTATCTAGACGATTCTATCAAACGAGTTCACCGGGGTAGAGGTCATGAAGACGATAGATGGCTGGTATACTGTGAGGAGAGTGTAGACAAGATCACAACTGTTGCGAATGTAGTCTGTAGAAATTACAATGTGATTCTTGTCTATGTTCTGAAAAAGAAAATCGTGTCGTCACTCTTTGTAGTGAACCCGGACATAACTCCGAGGTATCGCAATCCCAAGATATCAAAAAGAAAACAAATCGCTATAAGACCAAAAGATTATACAGTCTAGTTGCAACCGTTGTAGCCCTTCTGCTGCCACATCTTGACACTCTTGACGACCATCTCGCCGTTCTTCTCCCAGGTGGGGTACCACTGGTCACGAGCATCCCAGAACTCCTTTCTGGCGAGGCCACTGCCGTCAGTCCAGGGCTTGCCAGAAGCACCATCCTGGAACCAGCCGTTGGTACCGCCGACAGCGACATTGAGAATGAGGTAGAAGTCCTGGTCGAAGGGAGTGTCGTCCTTGCCGGTGGCAGCCCAGGGGTTCACGAGAGCGGTACCGTTGCTGTCGCTGACAGGGAATCTACCCTTCTGCCAAAAAGGCTTGTCAAAGTTGACGTACATGACCTGGAGAAGACGAGAGTCGACATAGGTGAATATGTACTTCTCAGACCATTCGAGGCCGAAAGTGTGGAAACCGGCAGAGTAGGTGGTGTGAAGGGCGGCGTGCTTGTTGTTGTTGAGCCACCAACCATCGTTGGCAGTATTGGGTCCCCAGTGGAGAGTGCTGCTCATGACGTTGTTACCGCCCTGAGAATAGGTGTGGTTGTTTCCGCGAGACTCCATAATATCGATTTCACCAGAGCGAGGCCATGCACCGTAAACATCATCCTTGGGAAGCATCCAGATGGCGGGCCACAGCCAGTCACCAGCAGGGAGCTTGGCCTCGACCTCGATACGACCGAACTTGATGGAAGCACCGTTCTTGGTGCTGATACGAGCAGACTTGACGGGGTTGACAATAGTACCGTTGGTGACGTTGGTGCCAGTGATGCAGTTGGACCAGACGTCAGACGAGCAGGAGCCGTCAGCGAGGAGGTTGATGACATTGTTTTGCTCGACGAGCTTGGCGTCTTGCAGAGTAGGCTTGATGTGGAGCATGCCGTCCTGGACGAAGGCGTTCTCGTCGGTGTTGGTGGTGATTTCGAATTGTCCGTTGCCAAAGCCGCCGCACTCAACCTCCTTTTGCCAAATCTTGCTGTTGAGACCATTGGAGAAGTCGTCGGCGAAGACGGGGCAGTAGCTGTAGTTGGTGACACTGGCCAGACCGTCGTAGATGAGGAAACCAGTAAGAGCGATACCAATGGCGATACCGATGCAGGGAATGATGGTCACCCACTTCTCCTTGGGGTCCTTCTTCTCGAGCCAAGGCTTCTCGACTTCGCCCTTCTTCACACGTCTAGAGTGGAAGTATCTCTGCTGGGGCTGCTGCAGAGCTGTGGAGGAGCCTGCTGCCGAGACGGGCATCGAGCCATAGGGNNGGGTTGCGAAGGGGTTTGCTCTGGCAACAGGAGTGATGGCCTCACTCTCGGGAGTACCAGGTCTGAGGTAGGNGGTTGCATTGGCCGACGAGGCGGCAGTGCCATTGTTGCGGTCGTCCATGGCGAAGGACTAGAATATGGAATAGGATAACGTAGATTGGCTTGTGCCTAATACTGCTACCACCGGATATGAAAGAGTGGAAGGAGGATTGAGAACAGACAAGGCAAGAAAATTAGTAGGGACGAGAGAACGTTCGTACTGACGGCAGACCTGGGGTTTTTGAGCAAAGGATCACCGAGCAGGACCGTTTGGGCTCAAGTAAGCCAAGCACCAACCGATATAGAAGCGCATACAGTCTAGTTCTTCCACGGAGACGTTACGCTACAATGGAAGCTGAAGAAGAAACACCATAACGTTGAGACCCCGGGCCAGGTGCAACGGCGCAAACTGAACCAGTAGCCGAGCCCCTACGGTCGGTCTCACAGAAAACCAGCCTACTCGCGCCATTTCCGTGTGGCGAAGAGTGAGCCGTCCACGCCGCTCGCGTGGTAAACATGATCTGCCAGCTACCAACTCCACATCCGGAGCATATCTGGCAATAACCAAGGACCGTGTAGTGCTGGGTTGAGAGATCAAATCGGGCTAGGGATATCCAATAGCGTGATGTTTTTTCGGGTGAGGATGCGACTAGGTGATACGATCCGCGCCAGGAACCGGCCGTCAAAACCATGTCTCTTTCCTAAGCTTTGGCCGGCTGCCGCTCTGGGACCTCGGTCGACTCGGACCTGCATCGAGACTTGAGCTTGTTGCAGCCTTCAAGATTTGCAAGGGTGGAAAGGAACATGGTGACAAGAGATCAGAAAATAGACGCCCGAGGCTTGCACGTCATTTCCGCATTGCGTTCGCAAATCTTCAGCCAGCTAGGTAATATCGGATTGCAATTTGCACCATGATGGCGAGCGGCGCCTCCGCCGAGTAGACTTCATGCGGTTTCTGCTCAGCTGTCAAGTGTTTGTTCACCAAGTTCGGCAAGACCGTGGCCTGCTTCGACTCGCGAAAATCTCATGCGATGCACCGTGTGACATGCAAGCTTGCCGCATGCTATTCTAAATTCTCAACCAGGCGGCCGGCCTAATTTTAGAGTAGCAACCCACCCATTCGAATGCTTTTCGCAATATATTGTTATCGACGACAACACATCCATCGCGGACCCAATACTCCATGTCTTGTCCGTACCGAGTGTCTACCTTTCGATGATATCCACATATCTTGCTTTGATGAATGCGCATGTCTCGTCAGTGAGTTCCAATCATTGTGCATGCTTTATTGACGAAATAACAGAGGTGGAGCTGTGTTTGATAATGGTCTCACGGTTCCTGCTGTTGGGATGATAGTGACTCTACTCTGTTCACCGCATCGCGTCTATACTACCATCACTTCTTAAGCCTTCGTACACTTGACGGACGATAGGACATAACAGCTGTGGTCAATTCTGGACCAAGTCGTACAGATGATGACATCGTCAGTACGGACCATAATTGAAGTCAGGGTTATCCGCCCAGCATTGATTCAGTAAAACGAGGATCAAGGTTTCTTGAATACATGCACCTCGATGCCTCATCGAACAGGTCTCGTCCATCATTATGAGAACAGAACAACAAGTCGCCAATTCGGTAAGTGCTTGTCACAACATGGACATCGGGTTTGGTGCAGCGAGGATTTTACTACCGTTCAAACCGGTTTAGTCGGGTTCATACAACATCTTGTCTCTATCGTGGCGGACCTGCAACACGTAACGGGTGTGCTTCTGTATTGAAGACCCATGTATCCTTGATACCAGTCCGGCTGTCCTGAACATGGTACGGGGCATCCTGCANAACCAATCAGCAGTTGAGACATAACTGAGCATTGGAAAATCTTACCTCCGAATGTGCGAGATATACATATTTCATCACCTCGGCAAACACAAAACTCTCTTAGACGTCACCCTTACTGCCCCCTTCTAGAGCATCCACGTTAGTGGTTAAGCTAAAACCGGTCTCTGTTCGACAATAGTGGTTAATGGCTTCAAAGGCAGCCCATAACCAGTCTCTGTACTTCTCATCTTTTTTAGCTCGACAAGCATAGTACCACGTCTCCAGAACTTTAGGTCGTAGACGAAACCTCCCATCGGAGATTCGGATAGAGTCGTTCGAATCGCAAGGATTACTCCCACTGGCCTCGCAGGTGGTATCCTAAGTCACGAATTCTCCTCCCAAATCAGTCTTGGTTAAGTTATATATAGCGCCTGCCGCACTGGCGATCGAGAGGCCGTAGTCTACGAGAGTCTAGTTGTCTGTAACCATTCCTCTAAGAACGAAGTCTCTACCGGCGAACCAGGATAGTGATTCCACCGAATTCTGCAGATTTCCTCCGTTTTAGGATGGCAACAATGTCCACTTCGGATGCCCATAAGGGTGTGATCCGATTGAACGTATTGTCGAGTCTGCTGCGACTAGCTATCGCTCTAGATAGAACTCGTAGAGATCGCTGTTATATAGGTATGCTTTAATCAGGTATTCATAGAAAGCTGCAAGTGCACCCTAGCTACCCTAGGAGCCTATATTTTCTCCAGTCTCTACACTGGTAAAAGAACCGAGAAGCCCCGCATACGGTTCGATGCTAGCNNTGTGGTCTTCGGCTACTTGCGCCAGATTCGCGTAGGTCTGATTGCCGGTGATATCTGACATTCTTGCGAACTCAAGTATCATAGTTCCAGCACCAGCTATAGTATTCTGAGTCCTCTTGTCTGACTGACATAACGCCGCATCGACCCATTCACGAGGGACGCCACTCGGACTGTCGAAAGCACAGCTGAGTGTATCGCCTAATGTGGTCATTTGAATGTAAAGCGCGTGCCGTAGACCTGAGTCTTTGGCCATGTGAGAAAATGGACCGTTGAGTAAGTCCTAGGCCGAAATCATAGCGGCGAGATGTCGAATAGTGACTTCGAAAACCTGGATGCGGCTACCTCCCTTAACTACCATGAAATTTAGACCAGCGATGAGATCCAGAATCTGAATGGTCACGTTTGCGTTTCCGAAGATGATTGCGGTCGGTAAAGAATCGATGGCTGTGGCGCCATAACCACCAAAGTCGTCCTCGCAGGTGTTGGTTACGGGATGTAATGTGTCGTGGCCGGAACGATGTTTGGAACATCCATCCCAAGCGTGCTGGAAGGCTGCTGCCACTGCTTTTTTCTGGCTGTCTGGACTAGTGATGGACGACTTGTATCTTGTTTTGTTTGAATCAGTTCGCATCGCTCCGACCAAGAGTAGTATTTTGACGGTTGGAGANNTCATACCAATTCGAAAATCTCGCGGATGGACATTCCGAAGCGGGCCCAGAATGGTGAAAGTTATGATTGTACAGAGGGCAAGTGCTAACTTGAGCGCAATACCCCTTAAGAAAGGTCTCCTAAGTCTCGCCATAGGTATGTTCTCGAGTCAATATAAAGTGCATCATCATATTGTGAGTCGCGTCGAGCCTGGTCTAGGCTAAAGTTCAACACGATCGCGCCTTACATTTCGGCGCCACTAACACAGTGTTAATACTTAAGCGGCGGGTTCTGCATAGAAGTGGTCCAACACCTTGAGCGGCACAGAGTGCATCTACTCATCTAACTCGGTTTGTTTCAGCACTTCGCAATCGATCATTTTCAGTCACCTGTTCGACAATACTTTATCGCGCCTCATCCTGATTAGAATAGCCGCTGAGAATACGCATAGCCGCTGACACGATCCGCTTCGCAAGAATACCAAGCGGTCGGGCGGGAGCGAATTTAATCTATAGCAGAACATCGGGACTATCGAGATCTATCGCTGATGCGTGTTGAAGAAAGTAGCAACGATGCGTCGCTTTAGCATGTAGGAATATTAGCTAGACGACCATGCCCGAAATGGCAGTTGCAATCATGGGGCAGGTTCAGCGCGAGCTCCAACCAGCTCCAAGATCTGATGACTTCTCGCGTTCAGACACTCTAGTCCGTGATGAACAACAGACATTCACCATATATTTCAGTGTTGTGAGAGGCTTAGGTCGTGCGTGAGAGACGTTATCGTTGTCTGGGAAGGCAGACTGCAACCCCTCAAGCACACCATCCACCCAGGAGTTCGCGACATGCTGATCGACAAAACGTCACATGCCAAGGCGCATCAACAGCATCCAATCAATCGACCGCAAGCGCCGACGAGCGACCTCAATGCCTTGTTACTGGAGCAGAGCCTCTGAACGTGGTTGTGAGAAAGGGAGGTGCGGCCGTGTACCACGGCAGGCCGTCAGGCCATTGTCCTCCTGCCGACTGCTGCATGCTTATCCATCTCATGCTCATTCTCCGCGTGACTTGCGATCCTTCTGGACTGTTTGCATTCCAGGCTCTATTAAATGGACGACGATTCCGGTTCCGTGGGTCCTGAGATCGCTTTGCTGTCTCGCTCATCTTCAGACATCACCGAACAGATTGTTCGTCGCGAGTCCAACATGACGCGAGCAGGCACCTTCAGAGCATACTGGCTCGGCTGTGTCGTGTGCTCGGGTGGGTTTCTTTTCGGATACGACTCAGGAATTATTGGAGGTGTATTGACTCTTGCATCCTTCGAGAACGACTTTAATTATACCAANAAGCAAGCAACTCGGAACAGCTCCTTGTCTGTCGGCCTCCAACAACTGGGCGCTTTCCTCGCATGTTTTGCTATCTGGCCCATCACGCATCGATATGGCCGCAGATGGGCGCTAGTCCTGTGTTCGACCATCTTTGTCATCGGAGCCATCATTCAAACCATAAACACACATTCCTTCAGTGCCTTCCTGGCCGCTCGATTTATCGCTGGCATTGGTTTAGGCGGCAGCAGTGTTGTCGTGCCTATGTTCTCGAGCGAGATGGCCCCGAAGCAGCTGCGTGGTCAGATTGGTAGCTTCTACCAACTCTTCTATACNCTTTGGTAAGCAGATGGCTTGGCTTCGGTGATGCGCAACCACCTCTGACCCTCTGGGACAACAGGCATCTTCACCTCGTACTGGATCGACTACGGTGTAGGCAAAGGCATCTCGACAAGCGAATCAAAACAATGGCAGATCCCCATCGGCATTCAGATACTTCCCGCCGCTCTCCTCGGTCTTGGGATGTTCACTCTAAAGGAGTCCGTCCGCTGGCTGACTCTCAAAGGCCGTCACAAGGAAGCCTGGGAGTCTTTGCAATGGATTAGAGCAGACAGCGGACCCGACGCTCAACTTGAAATGGACGAGATCCGCCTCGGGGTGGAAACAGAGCTACGCGAGAAAGAAGGCTTCCAGCTCAGCGAACTCTACACCAAGCCTGATAATCTGAAGCGTACTGTTACTGCCGCTGTTGTATTCATTGCACAACAATCTACAGGCGCGACTGCCTTCGCAACATATGGACCGCAATACTTTAAGCTCTTGGTAGGAAGCAAAGGTAATAATGACCTCCTACTCACCGCTATTTTCGGCGCCATCAAGGTCGCCGCTTGCCTCACTTTCGTCGTCTTCGTTGCCGAGAGAGTAAACCGCAAGATCGTCCTTACACTCGGAGCACTAGTCATGGCCGCCTGCCAGATTTCCACCGCCGCTGTTGTCAGATCTAAGCCACCACCTGGTGACGCCACAGTCACATCTTCTGGCATAGCCACTGTGGCGCTCATCTATTTGTTTGTTATAGCATACAATTTTTCCTGGGGACCGTTGCCGTGGCCTTACGTGTCCGAGATATTTCCCACACGCATCAGAGAGCCTGGTATCGGCATTGCTGTCTCCTCACAATGGCTCTGGAACTTTGTTTACTCATTTAGCACACCGTACATGATCAAAAACATGGGGTGGGGCACGTTTTTGTTCTGGGGCATCGCTGACCTTGTAATCGCGGGAGGGGCTTGGTTCTGGCTGGATGAGACCAGAGGAAGAAGCTTGGAGGACATCACGCATACGACTGATAGGGCTAAGAGCTTCGGCGAAGATCTGAGGTATGAGGGAGATGAGGGTAGGGATGTCGGTAAGAAGCCTGGCGTTGAGATTCGATAGTCTGTATTGATCATGAGTTACGAAGCCACTCGATCTTTTCGGCCTGCTCACCCAATATCAGCCTGTAGTTCTACGTGAACACTCGTCTCAAGCGGGCTGAACGACGTCTACCAAACACCGAAAACAAAAAGAACCACTGCTCTCGCAAACATCCAACTTTGAACTCAGTAGACGGATCCTCACATCAAGTACGCACGTTCAAGTCGAGACGATATTCCGATCGACGTATGCCTTGAAAGTCGTGCGAGACTCCAGAAACAAGATTTAGTAGAGTGTAAGGAGTTTGAACAGAAGCACGATAGTAAGGAGTTTGAACAGAAGCACGATAGTAAGCATAAAGTAGTGTACGCAAAAGTGTAGCTACTTAGTCAATGAAGCCGGACAGAACAAAGACTTACCAGTAACGACATCTTTCTTTCTAAAAGGTGCTAAAGACAACTACTGGAAGTCTCTCACGATGCTCGACGTCTTTGTATGACACACTGGGAAACAACACTACTCAGTTGACAATCTATCGAACACCAGTTCCCCACTGTGTCTCTGATTAATAGTGTACTGACTGCAATCTGCGTAGAATCATCAGCACTGCTCGAAATGGCGAGACATATGTTTGCAAGCTCATGCCAACGACCCGGCTGAGAAAAAATGCCAGATGAAGCACTCTCACAAGACCGCAGCCGCTTTTTGATGCTTTGATCGTTGTCTTCGTAAGATCGTCAGCACTGCTCGACGCTACGAAAGACAAGTGCTGAACAAGTCACGTCGTCGACCCAGTCACAGCGTCACGGCCGTGTTCGGTGAGTGCTAGAGCAGTCTACTCCAACAGAGCTCTGTAAGCGAGCTCCGGTATGGCACTAGAATCCTTCCAATTGCGGATAGTGGTGTTCAAGCTGAAGGGCTCAGAAAGAGCAAGAATGGCGCTGCAGAACTTGTGCTTAAACTTGCTGGCTTCGCTGGCATTTGACTTGCCGTTGTTATACTCGAGTGTGCAGTGTTGGAATTTGAATATAGTCATATCACTACTCCTTGTGTGTGCACTCTTTCAATATGAGACTTGGATTTGTGTCTGAGTACTGAAAGTTTTGCATTGTGTTGCATGCTGATGTCGATGGTGTTGGAACTCCTTTCGATTTACATCTATCGACGAGAAGAGCGATGATAATCCCTATCTCTGTCCCTCCGACTCGAAGACTTTGAACTGTCTTCATAGCGATCTCTTCTCCCAGAATCTCTGTCTCCTCTATCTCTTCTCTCGTACTCGCGGTCACGAGACCGAGAACGGTCTCTTCGACTTGATGACTTTTTGTCGTAATGGTCGCGAGAACGATCTCTTCTGCTCTCGCGGTCGCGTGATCTATCTCTTTTATCCTTGCGATCATAGTCTCTGGACTTGTGGTCGTGACGGTCGTAATCTCTTTCTCTATCTCCTCTTCTTCGTCGCCTTCTTTCCTCATCGTCTGAGTAGTCATCTTCTCTCCTTTTGTCGTCGTCTCTTTTGCTCCCACTTTTCTTGTCCCTGATTTCCAGATCGCTGACTAAGAATCGCTGGTTCTCTGCTTCTTCCTTGTCTCTGCGGATTTTCTCTTTGAGTTCTTCTTCTGTCAAGGTTTCGCCTGTTTTTTTGTTCTTCATGGAAACAGGCACGAACATGGTAGGTTCTTTCCTTCCTCTGGAAGAAGATTTGCCCCAAGCACCTAGTTCTTCTGCTTGTGCTGCTGCATTGGGGTCGGCGCCGATACCTAGCAAGGCGGGTCTTTTCGCTGGTGGGAGACCTTTTTGCCATTTTTAGTTGGGGCGGAGGGAGTGGAGGAGGGGCCTTTCCAGCCCATGCCGCGTAACATTGCTGCGCCATACTCTTCTACGGGAACGGCGGCGTAGTCGGATAGTGAGGGTGCTGGGGGTGCGGTGTGGTAGGAGTCGTTGAAGGCGTCTTCTTCTGTTACAGCCGAGGTGGGGATGGTGAGAGTGGATGTGGGTGCAGCGCCCGTGAGAGCATCGATGGCGAGTTGATCTGCTGTTTTTTGCAGCTCTGGCTTGTCGTCCCCTCGGTATTCTGGTTCCCCTTCTTGCTGGGTATCCTCTGCAGATGCAGCAACGGTGGGCGCAAAGACGTTCAATCCATATTTGACAGCGTCCGTCTCTTTCACCACTTTGTCCGCTCCTTCAGCATTTTGGGCCGACTCTTTCCGCGCGTCCAGTTGTTCAGTGGTGATGCCGTATTTCTGGGCTCGTTGTCGTTTGGATGCTTCCCTCCAGTCCCTGTTTGCGAGTGCTGAGATGACCAGTGGCTTTCTTTCTTCCTTCTTGGGTGCCTTGGCGTTTACAGCGCCTCCGGCTGTAGTGTCGAAGTGTGTAATGGTCTGTCGTTTCGCATGGCTGGCATCTTCGTCGTCGCTTGCATCGTCGAGCAGCGCGGCATGGTCGCGTTTCGTGCCGTTCGTTCTTTTGGTGGGTGGCGGAGAGCGTCGCTGGGTAGATTTTGTAGAGGGGCCACCTAGAGAGAAGGAGAGGGAGGCCATGATATTGCGCGACTTGGTTGTGAGCAGAGAAGGTGGATGGTTGCGATCTGGAAGTTTTGTCGATTGCGGCCTTGACGTAGTTGTCGCTTGGCCTTTGCTTCCTCAGGCACCCACTTCCGGCTCTACCTGCCTTGTTTTGATCTCATCTTTACCTCTCGCTGTAGAATGTTTGATAAATCGCACAATCATCTACTAATTCACACCAAGCTCCGATGAGAGCCCCGAGTCTTGTCAGCCTTACTGGAGCCCTAACAAGTTTCCTCAATCTACTGTGTATCCTCACGGCCAATGCACTGCCTTATGGTTCATTCAAGGGCCAGATCTGGTGCTTGGCTAAAGACAGTGCCGATTCCATTGCTGCATACTAGATAGAATCAGAAGAGTTCCTCCCGAGAATGAGATTGCATGGTAGATGCTCAAAAGAAACAAGTCAAAAAGAGTGTCCGCGTCTGCATCATCAATCCCTATCCCAAAGCCTGTTCCTTCCCGAGTGAGATTCTGTTGGAACCCACGAAATCAAATCCAGCCTTGTTATCTTGGTCCATGTCAGGCTCTCCATCTTTCGCTCCTTAGGTGTTTTGAATGCTTCAGATGCCTATGTCTCTGCGCAGCACGTAGTTGTTGCCCGAGAACAAGATGACGCAAGGAGTGTCCTTAAGGCGCTTCATGTTGACGGAATGAACAGCCATGGCAAAGGTCATCAAGCCCCTGTTGATCGCACGCTCGATACCCATGATGTTGACCATGCTGATGCCCAATGCATCCCTTTTGAGACCAGTCGTCTTGCTGAACACGTCGGCTTCGAGATCGGCAAGCGCGATTTCATGCTCCCCACCGACGATGGTGTTGCGCTCTTCGGCTTCTTCAATGTAGTGGCGTAGGTTCAGGTTGATCGGCATGCTCTCTAGGAGGGCGCGAGGGAGGTGGGGAAAGCCCTCACCAAGGTTGTAGCAGTAGCGGCATTCGCGTTCGTGTTTGGCCGTCAAGCCGCCGGTCTTGCTGCCAGCCTTGCGCGAGTACTGCAGCACAAGCTCGGTCTCGTTCTTCACACCGAAATGGACAATCAGGCTCTTGAAGAGAGGTGTCTGGTAGCCCAGGGGCTNCAACCATTCCATAGTCGAGTTCTGGATCTGGAATTTGGCTTCCTTTGCCTGACTGCTCTCAGCAATGGGAGCTTCTTCAGTAAAGACGCGGAAAGTGTTGACGCCGAGGAAGATGGGTAGGACACTCTTGCGCAGGTATCTGTTGACACGGGCGAGTGCAGGAGTTTTGGCGTTTTCGAGCATGATGATTTGCTCATCTGGAGCGGCAACGACATACTCAAAGACCATGGTCTGGAGCTCGACGGGCAGGCTGAGCAGAGGGAACACTCCAGTAGGGACATACTCTTTGGAGGGATCTTGAGCAGTCTTGTTCACCATTGCGGTAGTTGGATTTTCAGCGCTCTTGATGGTCGGGTTGTCAGATTTGTTGCCCTTGTCCTTGATGTTTTGGGTGACTTGTTTGCGAATCTCGGCGCGCTTCTTGGTCTGGAGGCGTGTCTTACGCATNNGGTTAGTTCTGGTGAGACGATCTGTCAGTATTGATCGTGGTTGACTGATGACATGTCGGAGAACATACGAGGTAAGGAAGAGTTGTTGAGGTGAGGTGCTGAGATCAATGTGATTTGTGGATGATGTAGATCGGAGATGGGTTGTGAGAGAGAAGGTAGTCCTGGTTGGAGGTCACCTTCTAAGGAGTGGTGCTTGAGAAAGGGAGAGGTGGAGTTGAAGTAGGCAGTGTATGTATGCTTGCCAACTCGGTATGATCGACTCACTTAGGACAGCGGTGACTGCTCGATAGATGCTATTGTACTAGGGAAGATCGCCGTCAAGGTCAGCTCTGCGTCAGAGTCACTTCAGTTGTAATCGCAGCTTCCAGCAACTTTCATCCAAAAGGTTCCTGACTTCTCGAGGTACATAGAGACTTACGACCAATGGTGGACAAGACTCACGGATGGGAAGATGTGTGGTATTGGCCGAGTTGAAGGGTGTTCACCAAACACCATCACTGAACGAGAGCGAAACCATGTTGATGGACAATGCCTCGCCTGGAGTGGAACCCAGTCGAGGAAGAAGAACGAGAGGCGATGATAAATGATCAGGTAGACAGACCACAGAGAAGGAAGCAAGTCTGGCGGAAAGTGAAAGAATCAACACAGACGAAAGCGACGACTAAGCAGGTCGTGTTGTCGGGCACAACGAACGTGAGGATTGGTCTATAAATCACGACAAGACCTCGACGGATTCTTCTTCCTCTTTCATCACACACAGCCCACCCACCCAAGATCTTATCGTTCTTCCAACACATTCATCATGTCTGACAACGAGGGCGAATCNCCCACGAAGGGTGAGAAGAAGGCCATCATCTTCACTGACAAGGAAGAAATGGTCCTGAAGGCTGCCTGGCGCTGCCTGAAATCCGGTCCTCTCGAAGTAAGAGCCCACCCATCATATCTTGCGCACACTGATCTGACAAGTCCANNGATCGATATGGAGAAGTTGCAGAAGGCTGCAAACTTCAACACCCTCAAGACTGCTTCCAACACTTGGGGTAAGTCATAGAGCGCCCACTGTCCATGCTTGCGCGGATCATGCTGACGTTGCTCCCGTTTCNNAGGTGTCATCAAGAAGAAGCTCTTTAGTGATGTTGACGGTGGCTCACTCCCTACCGCTCCCAGTAAGTTTGTGTTTTTGACACGTTTTGGCCACGTATCTGACCACAAGCAACACAGACACTCCTGTCAAGCCCAAGGCCGCACCCAAAGGCAAGAAGGCCGCTACCACCGCTACTCCTTCAAAGAAGCGCGCCAAGAAGGACTCGGATGACGACTCTGATGATGAGGGCAGAACCCTCATCAGCAAGAGAAACAAGTCTTCAGCTGCCAAGAAGACTGTCAAGACCGAGGACTCTGATGATGATTGAAGAGTCTACGCAAGCTTGCCACAGGGTCGGGATCGATTGCGGACAGGGCTACCAGATGAGAGGTGATGAGAAGGAAACACAGGTGGATAGCAGCTTTGGCCATTCCTTCCCGTATCACAAGAACAAGATTTAGTCTCTCCAATTGATCAAGGGTTCGTCAGTCCTGAACCTCTGTGTGCAACTGCTGTCCATGATGTCTGTCGTCTGACCCATGCGGTAGGCGAGCAGACCAGCGTGGGCAATCATGATGCCGTTGTCGATGCAAAAACGCTCATCAGTTGCAAAGACACTTCCTCCACGCTCGCTTGCCATCATACCCATCATGTCTTGTAACCTCACGTTGCAGCCAACACCGCCAACAATCAAGACCTGACTTGCACCAACGTGGGCCATGGCGCGTTCAGTAATTTCTACCAGCATAGCAAAGACAGTCTCTTGCAAGCTGAAACACAGATCTTCGCGAGTAATATCTTGCCCCGTCTCGTCATCTTTCCATACTTCGGTCTTGCCATTTTGACCAGCTTCCAGCTTCTTTGCTAGCTCTTCAATACGCGCGAGGATACCGGAGAAACTGACGTCCATGCCCTTGACAGCGTAAGGGAGCTCGACCAGGACCTTGCCCTTCTTGGCCATCTGTTCAATGTTGTAACCAGGAGCAGGATCGTTGCTGATAGCCAAAACTCTTGCAAATCTGTCCAGGCAGTTGCCGACAGCAATGTCGAGAGCTTCGCCAAAGATACGGTACCGTTGAGCACTGTATGCGATAATCTGAGTGTTTCCACCGGACACGTAAAGGACGACGGGGTTCTGGGCACCAGTAATGGCACGGCCCATTTCAATATGGCCGACACAGTGGTTGACACCGACGAGGGGCTTGTTCCAGAGGAGGGAGAGCATACGAGCAGCAACAGCGACAGCGCCGAGAGGAGCACCCATGCCGGGGCCCTTGGTGAAGCAGATGCAGTCAATGTCGTCGACTTGGATGCGTGCTTGCTTCATGGCCTGCTTGACCAGACGGACGACCCAGCGACGGTGGTGAGCAGCCGTGTCCTTGGGCAGGAAACCAGAGCCTGGAGGCGAGACATAGGTGTGACGCAGGTTGGACAAGATTTGGACCGGAGGGCTGTCGTGCTTCGAAGGAGCTTGCTGTGTCTGAGGGCTGTCGGCTTGGGAGGAGGGATGGAGGATGACACCGACGCCGAGCTTGTTGGCAGAGCCTTCGAGACCGATTGCGATGGCCATACTGACTATACTGCAACAGGTGGAAAGAACGACGGACGGTGTTAAGAAACGGACTTGCACGAAGGGACTTTGACGCCAGCCGAATTGGGAAAAGTGGAAGCGCTTCAGGCCCTGGCCTTGGCCCTTGTGCTCTTGCATATTACTATCTCTATCCTGCCAACCTCAAGAAAAAGACAAAGGCACTTTTCCTGCCACTACCTCCTTCAAGTCGCCCTGCTCTCTTCTGCCAACCTCTACTCGTCCCTTGAACCCCTTTCTGCATCTTCCTTCTTCTGCCATCAATCCTGCTCCACTCTCCAAACCAGATTACTGCTTTCATCAGTACCTACGCAGCACCGCTTCAGTCATGGTCTTCTTCGTCGCCACTTCTCTTCACCTTCTGCTGCCGTAGACAAGGACACACTCCTCCCGTACCCGTCCGCATTCATCCTGAGTCCAGCGCCTGTACTCGTCCCCTCTTCTTGTACTACCGCCGCCCTGCTTACCGCCTGAATCGCACACTGCCCGCCACGACCCAAGCATCCGAAGACAAGAAGAACCTCGACACTTTGCTACACTCCTTCGTCCTTGCCGTTTCTTACCTCAGATGCCACACACTGTACCGCCACGCCCCACCACTACCTCAACATTGGGATTCGGCCTCGTCTAAGCGAATCATCACAAGCGAAGAAATCACTACATTCGACGTTGGACTCGATTCAATTTTGAGAGGAAAAAGGTCTCTGAGACCGAGCAATTCTTGACGTTTCTCATCTACTATACAAAAGTCGTCAAGGGAAGAAAAAAAGTGGTATCACAAAAAGTTTTCGCCAGAAAAATGCTTCATCAACTTCCACCCTCGCCCTGGCCATGACTGGTTCCATGACCTGCTGTCGATCCACCACCCGCCATCACCACGTCGCCGCTGGATCCTGTCCGCCTCAGTTGCGCCATGTGGTCGGTTGCCGGATCCACTGCCCTTCGCGGCGCCAGGATGCTAGCGCGATAGCTGATGCCCAGTGTGTCATAGCAATCCATGGGATACACGACCGTCTCGCCGTCACTCTCATCGTCAGAGTCGCCTATCACACCTTTGCCTTGGACAAACATGCGCGGCTTGCGCTGTTCAATGTACAACCGTCCATTGCGACCATATCGTCGCCTGTACGCAGGTCTTTCATATCCTGCCTCAGGTGGTGGCGAGTTGAAACGGAATATGGTACGCGGTGCTTGTTCTTGTGCAGCGCTGACTGGTGTAGGTAGATCCGCGTCTTTCATCTCGACATCCTTGACATGATCTTGTGATGTCTCTGAACGCAAAGAAGCTGGAGGCGTCGGCAATTGAACCTCCTCAATGCGTGGCAGATACCCAGACCCTGAAGAAGGTTCGGCTGGTGGTGTGATTGGTCCCCAGGTGTTGTCGACCCAATCCTTGTTCCACTTGCGATGCTGGCCAATCTTTTCTTCGACTGATCGCTGCACCGCTGCGGCCGCCTCTTCCTGGATGTCTGACAACTGCACAAGGTCGTTCTCCGGAGCTGCGCGAACTGCTTCTGTCCTCGTGCCAGGCAGACGCAATGTTGTGGGTCTTTGTCCGTCGGCCTTTGCTGGTCTGGGCTTGGGAGTGGNGCTATTCAACATCAGCCTACGGATCACAACAACGGTAAGAAGATTACGACTTACTCTCTGGTTGACAAGGAGTTCCTCATCTTCTCCCTTTTCACCTTTGATCCCTTGCTGCACCTTGACCTTCTTCAACTCACTACGTTGTTCGAACACCTTGCGTTCTGTTTCTATCCTCTGTTTGATCAATCGCTCGCGCTGATTGACAGACATGAGGAGTTGCCTGGCATCTTCGAGCTCTCTCCTCAGTTTCTTGAGCTTCTCAGTCACCTGAGCGTCTCTACCTCTGGTCTTGCGAGCTTGTCGGACTTCGCGACGTCTAAAACAGACGTAGGCGTCATTGTCGTCAGTATCGGCACCAGTTTCGAATTTGAGATTTGATAAAAGCGAGCGATTGCCATTCTGCACTCTTCTCGAATGCCAGTGCTCATACACTTCCTTGGCCCATTTCCGAGCTTCTACAGAAAGGGTTGTCTCATCTTCTGGGTCGTCATAGTAGCTCTCGGCTTCTTCGAATGTCAGAATCGGAGCGTTGGAGATGTTGGCGAAAGGATGATTCTTGTCCGACTTGAGCTCGAAAAAACTCATCAGCTCTTCGAAGAAATCCTCGGAGATCTTCTCGTCATCCTTCTTGGATGAGTTGAAGTTCAGCAAGAAAGTATCATCTTCTTCGTCAATATTGTACTGATGTCCGATACAGTCCTCGACCGTCGAGCTGAAGCGAATGTAGGTAGCAGGTTCGGCGAACTGTCGAGGGTACAACTGATCATAGGGAATACCACTTGATTTTGTCTCTGGGGTAGGAATGAAGACTTGGTTGACTTTGGCACCTAGCGACGCCGCGGCAGAGGCAGAGATGACAGCCTGGAGATGGTGTTCGGTCTCCTCTGCCTTTTCCACACCAGTCTCGACATGAGGTATGTGGCGTTGAGGGTCTTCATCGATGGCAAAGGTCTCTATTTCATTCTCCTTGACGACCTGTAGCGGATGCTTGGTCGAGAGTTTCCTCTGCCTGAAGCGTGCACCGGAGGCACGAGTGCTCTGCATACTCTCATGCAAAGTTGTGGTGGATGAAAATTATGCAGTCAAAAGGCTTGGCGTTGGATTAATGAAGAGTTGTCCTCGCCGGAAAAATTTGCGTGTCGCAAAAGTGGGATGGGGGAAACAGCGAGAGAGGAAAGGAAAAGTTCGCGCAACCGCCAACGCAACGCAAATAATTAATCAAGAGGGCTCCAGTATTAAACTAGAGGTGCGATTTTGATGGTCGTGTCGATATTGTGATTTTTGGAGATGGCGGTGGATGGCGGTGGTGGTGCTTTGTTGATGATTTGTGGTGGTGCAGCGCGTGTCGCTCTGGCGTGGGTTGTGAGTGCTTCGAGAGATTCGTCGTCGGGCGTTGTGGCATATGTTTCCGCCCCCTGGTCGTAACCCGTCCAAAGCTACCTATTCACACCGGATGGCGCTTCCGCCGAAACAAAACAGGCAGGTGCTACTTCACGAATTCCACTTCGAGCGCTGACATTCACTAACTGCGGGTGAAACGCAGGTAAAATGCGATACGGCGGCTACGATCGCTATCTGTGAGTGACAGGTACCGTCGCCCTCAAAGACTTGCCCTTTAAACAGTAGCAGGAAAAACCCGTGATTGGGACTGCCTGTAATGTTTATATCGTCGCGTGATTTACTGATCTTCTGTGGTATATCTGTAGTGATGAGATCAACTTTCACTATTTGTACCGATTACTAGATTCATCACTAGCTTCGGACGATTGACGAGTATAGGGGCTTCCTCACCATCGGCTATCCCTCCCCCATGCACGTGTCAACGCGCCTACTGCACTGCATCCAGCTCAACTTGGTTTTTGAGCACTTTTATTGAGCCTCGACAACCCTTCAAGATGACACTACAAGACTCAATTGACCTCACACATGTCGGTCCCACGAGCACTTCCACCGAATCGTTGCTGGTCTTCTTCATTACTGGAAATCCGGGCCTCATAGAATACTATCGCACTTTCCTCACGCTTTGCTTCGATAGCCTTCGAACCAACTATTCGGACCATCGCATCAGAGTCGCAGGAACGAGCCTTCGTGGGTTCGGGGTGCAAGACGATAAACATCAACATGCTGTCAGTGACAATGCAGAAGGACCATATGATTTGGAAAAGCAGATAGAGCACATAGACCAGATGCTCGAAAGGGCAATTGAGAGCCATGCAAGACACAGTTATACGACGAAAGTTATATTGATGGGTCATTCGGTGGGCTCGTATATTCTGCTCGAGGTCTTAAGACGGCGGAAGCACAATCCAACAACTCAGCAATTGAGCAATGATGCCAAAGTCATTGGTGGAATCTGTCTGTTTCCTACGGTCACTCATATCGCAAAGAGCCCAAGCGGCAAGAAGTTCAGTGTATGTGTTTTCTACTCTTACTATGCTTACTCATTGGCCGAAAATCACCTTCTTTTACATCTTCATTTTCACCTACCGCTGCACGCATCGATTGATTTGTGCCTTTGTAGNCTGTTCTTTGCCATCCCGTATTTCGCTATTATTGCAGGCGTTGTCGTACGTTTGTTGTTCTCCTGGGTTCCCTTCTCTGCGCTGCAAAGGCTTGTCGGTCTTGTTACTGGATTTCCTACTCCTGCCGCAGAGCCCACAACTGCATTCATCAAGAGTCGAGGCGGTGTCAGGCAAGCATTGTAAGTTCAAGTCTCTTCTCTCGGATTGGATTTCCTTCTGATGCGGACCAGATATCTTGCTGGTCACGAAATGAAAACCATAACAACGGACGCTTGGGACGATGAACTCTGGGGTCTCTCAAAGGCACAGAACTCGAGCGGTAACAAGACGAAGCTGTACTTTTACTTTGGCACCGATGACCATTGGGTTGCCAACGAGACTAGAGATGAGCTCATCGCTGCCAGGGCTGCAACAGGCAAAGTGGGAGAAGAGGACAAGCCCATCATGGAAATTGATACCTATGGCACTCCTCATGGTTTCTGTATTAGTAAGTCATGTCCTAAGCACAGTCGCGAAGCTTTCTAATCATGGCGTAGANNGCACAATGAACTGGTTGCGAAGAAAGTCGAGCAGTATATTGGGGACTTGATAGACAGTAAGGCATGATCTGACACTTTGTATCTTCATACCTTCAAGCTGCTGGGCTTCAAATTTGTCTGGGCACAGAGCTTCTGTCAACATAGCAGGCTGACCACAAGGACCCGCTACGGTTCAGCTACCCAGGCGGAGGGTTACATGCTTGGCTTAACTTGACGTCGTATTAACATTCATATGGTGTGATAACTCTCTCATTCACGTGGTGAACCAACAATCATCTAGCACCTCCCGAAATGGAGTCTTCGGCATATGACACCCACCAACTTCTGAATCTTCTTTACTATATCAAGCTGATCGCGCGATACAACTCTTCTGCTGGTGTACTGTTTCTCCAATCAAGATAATCTCTGATCTTATCTTCCTCCACCCACTTCGTCCACCTCCATTCTCGACCCGCATTCTGATCTACTGTTTACCTCAAAGTCTCGAGGAAGAGTCTAACGAGATCACAACTCGAATATCTGTCTACCTGAGAGAGATATCAGAAAGGTAGGAGCGCATCCAAGGGTAGTAGCCATATGCAGCTAGAAAGAACAGATCGCTCCTTCCTTCTCGCACTAAAACATTGAGAATTGTTAGTCTGAGAATCTGATCTCGTTCTCTAGCACTTTCGTTGTCTCACACAGGAAACTTCTACTCTCTCAAGCTATCGTATTGCATAAAGGTTTGTCAACATCAACCTTGTCCATCCCAGGTCATGGCTTTGGGAGTGGAACATGTCTCTCCCACAAGCGAGGTCTTGCTCTAGGCAGCCTTCCGACCGCACACAATTTCAACCCTTTGCCCCTGGAATTTATGCTAGAGCAGAACTTCTCACCAAGCCATCACTTTAACATCAAAACACTGTGAGTTGCGATAATGGATTCTCGCTCGAATATTTTTTGTTGGAGGGTATGCTTCAATGTTCGTACAATGGATCTAATGCTCTATTTCTAAACCAAAAACCAAAACCAAAAACCAAAAATCAACGATGCTATGCGATAGTGTTACAATGCTTGTGTATAATCTCTTCCATCCATGCACCTTCTATTCCGTTTTCCTTCCTCCCTGTGTGCCAAATACCGTCACTGTATGACTATAGCGATGCACAGTTGCTTTTGCAAACCAAAGAGTGCCACAGAGACGTCTAAAATCAACGTCTCTTCGCGGTCACCCTCGCTTTTGGAAAGCAACTGTGTATTTCTATAGCCATGTTGATGGCAGTGGTAAGCGGGTGGGAAGCGTGTCTAACCAATCCTCTATAGATGCCCGCTTTTCGGCCCAGCTTGTCGAGGGAGGGTCTCTGTCCTCGCGCTCCAAATCTTGTAAGAGTTTGTGATGTTGGTAATTCGTCACAGCCTCCTCATCTCCCCATGAGATGAATAGCTGTCCAATCTGTTCAGGGGTTAGAGGTCGTTGACCCCTGGCTTCGTGGTACGGGGACCTGACTGTGAGCTCTAGCTCTGGATCTGGCTCTAAAGAGGCCGATGTCCTCGATGAAGCAGCCATGTCGAGAGGAGGAGTGAATTCAGGCACGAGGTTGTTTCGTCTATGCTTCTCCTTGATGAGACTGCAGTCATCTTCAATGTCATTGTCGGGTGTTTCACCAACGCCCTCTCCATCTCCAAACAGAGATCCGAAACTGCCTTGATGGGATACAGTATAGTTTTCGAGCGCCATGACTGCCTGACTGGCAATGTAAGCTTCCCGCCACGCCTTGTCTGCTGCCATGTCCATGTCCTGACGCCAGAGAGCCCATTTGGCGATCTGCGCTTCATGTAAGTAGCGCAGGTAGTGTGGGAGTGCATGTTCAGCTCAACCCAAACGGTAGAGGCGGGCATCGGCGCCGGCGCACCAATCCTCAAAATTCTTTTGTATTTTTGATGGCGAAATCGAGTTCTCGATCAGCAGTGACTTGGAGAACGGCAAGGGCATAGACCTGCGCGTTGCAGTCGTGATTGTGGTTGGACTTGAGTTCAGTGGCCGCCGGCTTTCCTTCAGCGGATAGTCGATTCCAAGAGATGCCAAGAATATTGCGATCTTCTTCCTGTCAGTTTGTCTCGTCAATCAGTCGCAATAAGGGCACGAATATTAGATAGGGCGGATTTCAAACCATCTGTTCCTGGTGTGCTTAGGAGCAAATGCTCGACTATCCAATCTTCGGAGTGGGGAAGATTGTCGGTCCCTAGAGGTTGTTTGTATCAAACAATATCGCGGTTAACATGAGGAGAATCATAGACACATATCGTGGTCGTTAAGCACATCTGATCCAAGGTCAACAAGCGACAGTAGTCTGATGGAGAAAAAAAGCCAAGGGTAAAAAATGATTCATTACCAACACCAGGTTATCCTAACCATTGCATGCGGGGTATATTCCTGACCGTAGCGCCCCCGGATGATAAACATGAACGAATGTATAAGAAAAGGCAGAATACTCGAGACGAGCTTCAGTACTGAGGGGGCACGAAGGAGCTCTTGCTTGTTCGCTCGTCGTAGACGTGGAAGCCAAACTCGGCAGCATTGGGAGGAGTGTATACTGCTCGAGAGTAAGTAATGGATTGACAGACACGGCATCTTTAGTGGAACAACTCACGGTGTAGCGACATGGCAGGCTGAATTGGGTCGGGGTTGAAGACACGGTGAAGGCCAATTTGGTCCGAGATGTAGGTGACTTCGTCGGGGTGGTATACAGTCTCTTTCTTGACTTGCAGAGGGTGGACGGTAGTATCGCCGTCTTCTGGCTTGTGATAGATGGTCTCGGTGAGGTTGCCCTTGAGAATCTTCATAACACAGTGGGCATCGGCATGATCGTGGATCAAGCTGCCTTTGCCAGGGTTCCAGACGATGAGGATCAGGTTCGCTTTGCCATTAACGTTGTCAACAATGTTCCTCGTGTATCCCCTGCTCTTGTCTGCACGAGCATAGCGCTCCCAATGTTTTGGGTTGGATGTGTATTTGGCCATGAGTGCTTTGATGTGGTCAGGGTCGACGTGAGCCGAATCGATACCGGAAGATGGACCCAAGTACTGGCGGATGTCGCGTACAAGATGGCCGAATGGGTCGTCGGACACGGCAGATTTGCATGTAGCACAACAGTGAAGGTGAGGTTGGCTGGCCATGTTGACCATGTTCGAGAGTGGCGTTGCGACAGACATAATGGAGCAGGCTAATATTGGGAACAGCTAGGTCGATTTGACAGAAGCAAAAATGGAGCAAATGGTCAGGCCATGGATGGATGTGGTATTTGTAGTCATGTTGGAGCAGCGAGAAGTCGGCGATATTTGACGCAATCATCAATGTCACGGCCTCATGATTGAAAATGTCGCCGGACTTTGGAATCGCTAAGGACACCTTGTCTCCAGTTTGGCTTCCAGAAGGGTCATATCTCTTTACAAAACTGACGCAGTCAGTCGGTTGTCATATAGACGATGACTGAGGGTTTGAGAGAAATATCGTAGGGATCCAAGTAGTTCTGATGATAATACGCAGTTACGGGACCTTGCAGAGGGCGGCGATCCGAGAAAGAACAACCCCGCAGTCGTCATTGTGCCAAATTTGCAACTTTGACTTCTCACAATCCACCCAAGTCGCGTGTGTCCATACCGCAAAACCATCCATTCACCCTCGCTACGCCCGTCGCGAGATACTCACATTCACTGCGCACTAGTCGCCCTATCTTGCACAAGCACCACCCATCATGGCGACCACCGTCGACAAGGTGCGCCACCACTGCCATCGAGAGCCCAAGAAAAATTGTTGCTAACCCTTCCGGCACCACAGATCAAGCAGATCGAAGATGAGATGGCCAAGACCCAGAAGAACAAGGCCACCTCCTACCATTTGGGTATTACACACGTCGAAGAGAGAGCCAGACCATACAAGACTAACCACGGCAACNNAGGTCAATTGAAGGCAAAGCTGGCAAAGCTGAAGAGAGAACTCCTGACTCCATCGTCAAGTGGAGGCGGTGGTGGCGCTGGCTTCGATGTTGCTAGAACCGGTGTTGCCAGTGTGTGCGTACATCAATCTGACCTACTACACCACGAGAGCTGACCCCCGACAGTNGGTTTCATCGGTTTCCCCTCGGTCGGAAAAAGTACCCTCATGAGTCGATTGACAGGCCAACACTCCGAAGCCGCCGCGTACGAATTCACAACCCTCACCACAGTGCCCGGTCAAGTCATGTACAATGGCGCAAAGATCCAGATTCTCGATTTGCCCGGTATCATTCAAGGTGCCAAGGACGGAAAGGGTCGTGGTCGTCAGGTTATCGCCGTCGCAAAGACCTGCCATCTGATCTTCATCGTCCTCGACGTCAACAAGCCTCTTACCGACAAGCGCGTTATCGAGAACGAACTCGAAGGCTTCGGTATCAGAATCAACAAGTCACCGCCAAACATCCATTTCAAGAAGAAGGACAAGGGTGGTATCAGCATCACCAACACCGTGCCCCTTACTCACATCGACCACGACGAGATCAAGGCCGTCATGTCCGAATACAAAATCTCTTCGGCCGACATTGCCATCCGTTGCGACGCCACTATTGACGACCTGATCGATGTCCTGGAAGCAAAGAGCAGAAGTTACATTCCTGTCATTTACGCCCTCAACAAGATCGATGCCATCTCAATCGAGGAACTCGACTTGCTATACCGTATCCCCAACGCCTGTCCCATCAGTTCCGAGCACGGCTGGAACGTCGATGAACTCATGGAGCAGATGTGGGAGAAGCTCAACCTGTGCCGAGTATACACCAAGCCCAAGGGCAGGGCTCCTGACTACACTGCCCCTGTCGTTTTGAGAGCAAATGCTCGCACAGTCGAGGACTTTGTACGTTCCCAAGTCCTCTACCCATCTACATTTCCAGCTAACATCTCGTTAAGNTGTAACGCCATTCACAAGACCATTGTCGAGCAGTTCAAGGTCGCCATCGTCTACGGCAAATCAGTCAGACATCAGCCTCAAAGAGTCGGCCTCTCTCACGAGCTTGCCGATGAAGATGTCTTGACCATCATCAAGCGATAAACACGACTATGCACGTCACTCGCCTACAACCATTTCCCCCCTACTTTTGATATCCCCGGTTTGAACAATTGTCTCGAGTCGAGATCAACGATCCCGTTGGTCGATATTACTTGCAGCAGCCTTTGTCATACCCATCCAACATACGCTAGTGTCCACTCCACCACACTCGTATCATGAACAACAACGACCGGTCCGGTAAGAGACCTCTTCTTTTTTTCCCTCTTTGTGGAATTTCTTTTCAGATAGACCGGCTTCTGCCTATGGAAAATTCACGGTTCTCATCCAATGATTCTGTCGTCCATTCCATCGATTCTTTTCTGCATCCCACTCTTTGTTCGCTGCAAGCCATTTTTGGTTGGCCAAGGTCTTGTTATCTCTTTCCCACTCGCGAAGCAGGTGCATAACCGCCCCGCACATAGCCTCGGCCCGCATTCGACATTTAATCAAAAGAATCTTAATTCGACCTGCGATTCGTCAATTCTGCTTGTTTTGAAGCCAGCCATGCCGCTTGGTGAGGTGACCCAATAACGCAAGGCAGCTCTCTGTTGTGGAGAAACATCCTGTCTCGCTCGGCTTAACCTCTCGGACGCTGCGGTGCTGCAGTGTAGGCCGCCTAATGACGCGGGTTTGCGGTCGTCTGCGACGGCGCTGTCCAAACAAATGCTCGCCTGGAGCTTCAGCACTCAACAGATCTGGAGTCGCGCTTACGTTTTAGAGATGTCCCTTTGAGGACGATTGCAGACGGGATACCAGAACTAATATACCACTGGTCTACGGCCGGATCAATGAGGGTCGATACATGCCATCCGAGGGCACGATTGGTGTTTGCGTTGTGTCGTGCTGTCGGCGTTTGGACCCCCATCCACCAGCACCACCATCAGGCCNNCCTTCAGCCCACAGCAAGCAGGAAGCCGATCATCTGGTCCCGGCTTCCTGAGACGATTGCGGGCGGCTCACCCTTCCGTGTGGAGTTTCCTTATGGCTGTGCATGCAATGATGCAGGCGGCCAACAAAGCGGCCGCAGCAGCAGGCCCTCTAGAGTCTTTACGAGCCCCGGTCCTCTACCNACATGCATCATGGCCCAGCACTTGCTTACCAGGGCTCCAACATCTCGAATCTAGTGGTTGGCATCCCCCTCTTTTCTTCTCGCGCCTGCACCCACTACATCGGTCGTCTTGTGTACAGCATGTCAATTGTTCCCTGCCGCTGGTGGTCCTTGGAGAAATATTGCGGTAATCCTCTCGGAAACCAGCCTCGTACCGTCCCGATGAGGTTAACTTAATTTCTCATAGGCAAGCCCAGCTTTGACACTATTGTCTCCGATTACCACCTCTCCATAGGCAAGCACCTTTTGGTCTCTGGGACTTCTTAGTAGCTGCATTTATGCCTAACAATTCGCAGAAGCTTCCTCCCTGTATTGTCAAGGTTCGACGTCGAGCTGCATGCTTCGGCTCGCATGGGGATTGTGCCTCACTTCTTCCAGGAACAACTTGCATGCTCACCAGGCTCAATTTTCCTGATACTTTGCCGTCTTTGACCACTTGAGAAATCTGCAACTAGAAATACACCACTCGAACAGCTTCAAGCCTCTTCTGTGTGACACACCACGATGGACGATGGCTCAGAGCAACAACACCCGGCTACCTTTGACAGCATCCCAATGAGGTGGTCAGAACAACATCCATACCCTCACTCGTATCATGGAACGCCAGCGCAGGAGTATACAGGTTTCGGCTGGGGGTCGCCACCACTTCCAATGCATTCGGCTGCCTTCTCACAATCACCACCGTTGAGGCCGACTCACCAACAACTACAACCATTGATGATGCCATGGCCGAGCATGATAGGGAGTCAACAAACATTTTATCCACCCTTGTTGCCGCAGACTCAGGTGGGCGCAACATCGCCTCCAACTGTGACGCCAGTGTCGGTGGGTTCGTCTACCAGATCAGGCCCATGTGTTCGTAAGACGCTGTCAGATGATGATCGGAGAAGAATGTGCAAATACGCTGAGGAGAATCCAACCGCCAAGCAGACTGAGATAGGNATGTAAGCCTTTGTTCGAGTCACGGAGATTTATAAGACTGACTATCATTTAGATCTATTCGGAGTAGAGCGAAGGTATGATTTACAACATTTTTGTCAACGGGACTGAATGTAGATCAATACTGACTATTGTAAAAGCACCGTGTCAAAGGTCCTTAGGAAGAAAGAGCAGTATCTAAACCGTGCTCAACCAAAGGAGACTCCGCGCTCACCTCCAAGCAAGAGACCCAAAGCACGACTGCCAGATATCGAGAAGACCCTCTCGGCCTGGGTTATCAAAGAACAAAAGAAAGGCTCGCCTATCACAGACGACGCTATCCGAGAACAAGCCTGTTACTTTGCATCAATCCCTGGACCTGAGAACCCAGCTCTGAACCCATTCAACAACCCCGGTTGGCTGGAAAAGTTCAAGCAGAAGCACCATATGAACAGCAGGAGCGTCAAGAACGAAGAGATACGCAAAGACTCCGTCGCGGACTCTGACAATGCTCACACCAATCCGTCACCTAATTCGCCCTCAGATGAAACACTCTCATCCAGTTCCCTAGAAACCATATTTCCAGCTCTGGACAACGCAACAAGCGAAGACGTCAGACCTGCCCTCGGCAACAAACGCCGTAAATCTCCTCCTTCAATCGATACAGCGTTTACAGACTTGGGCTCTGTTTCCGCATGCTTCACTCCCCATATGCTGTCTCCTACGTCACCTTTCTTCTCGCCTGCGAGTCAAATCTCTTCCGGACCCCTGCATTCGCCCTTCCTACAGCAAAACTTTCGTGCCATGGATACCTTTATGGCTGACTCTCCTCCATCTGAGAGTGCACTCTCACCCTCTCATGCACATCCTTTTCTGTCTTCTCTGCCTGGATTGGCAGAAGAGAAGGAAAGACTAGGCAGTATAGACGAATGCATGGAAGACATTTCTCTGCTTGCCGAGGAGGTGCAGCAAGATGCCAAGACCATCAATTTCAAGACTGAGAGCAACAGGAGACCAACTGAAGAGGAAGCGAGAAGTGCACTAGGAGTGGTTGTGGAGTTCTTCGAGGGACAGCCCAAAGGTTGTTTGGAGGTGTCAGAGGCGATGCTGTTGGGCAGGCTAAAGGAGAAGTTGCTGCGTTAGGCAAGAGCGATCTTGCTTGCTCTGTTCCTTCTTGTTTGTTGGGCGCAAATGTGTTCTTGCTACGCTTACCCGCTGTTCGAGTCTTTTCTTTTAATCTTGTTTTTTCTATTCTCTGGTTGCTCTTTCTGTTTCCGGTACGCTGCTTTTTGATCTACACATCTTGCGTTCTCTGCATTTTTTCCTTCTTTTGTTCTCTTTTTCTTGTTTCGGACACAGAAATCTTTGCAACGACAGAGGGGGAACACACATCTACAGATATCCATTGACTGCTCACGCAGGTTCGAGATGCATTCGTGTAAAGGGCTACATCTAGGTTTCTTCATCTTTTCATTCAGCATTTCGGTTTTATCACTAGCTTACAGATCGTTCATATTTACACAGAATCACATCGTTACTTCTCGGCATAAGACAACAGGATCTTCTAGCATCTAGCTCTACGAACGAACTTCCTCTCTACTCTCGGCCCTCCTCAACGCAGCGCCAACGCTCTTGCTCTCCAATTCAGGAAACAACCTCACGACGACCAAGTCCACGATCCCGACTATCAAATGCTTGTTCAAATACGCATCTCCAAACACATTTAGCATATCTTCCATCTGCTTTTGCACATCTTCACTGTCCCTCGCAGCAAACACTTGCTTGACGATAATGGGAGGCAGAGCGGCGATGATGGAAGCGGCACACTTGGCTCGCAGTTCTAGAGCCTCTTCGGGGGTGGGGGCACGCGACCGGGGCCGAGAGAATTATTGGGGAACATGTTCGTGCGGATGAGCAAGAGGATGCTCGGTAAGCGAGTGGGATCGAAGATTTTTGTACGTATGTGGTGGGAAAGTAGTCTAGTGTAGGATAGATGTAAAAGTCAGCAAAACGACAATTCCCACTCAATCGGTTTTTCGATGGTTGCAAGAAATTTGAATGTCGGGATAGGAGGAGATGTGCGCGGTGTGTGTGCGTGTGTGTGTGTGTGTGTGTGTGTGTCTCGGTAAATTGACAAAAGAGCCTGGAATTTGTCCGGATCATGCTGGGCGCTCCGCCACGGTTACACGAAAAGGCGGTTTGCCTAAGCGCTCACGAACAGCAGCAAGGAAAAGGGAAGTGGGAATCCAGATTTGAGGCCGCTCGCTAGGCCGCAGACAAGTTGCAGCAGATACTCGATGCCCCAAGCCATTGGTAGACCAAGACGACGGTGCTCGGCGAATGTCGCTTATTCTCGGTCTTTGAGACAAGACAATATGCAGCTTCCGCATCGAGGAAGGCGTCTCCGAGCCGCACTACAACATCGCCTGCAGTAGCAATGGAGAGATGAATCCAAGTATTGAGGTAAAGGCCGGATAAAGTCGTGAGAATCAGAAGCGGGATTGACTTCCTTGCGATGAGCGCTTCGGAATGCGACGTGGCGTCCTCTCGCAAACTCCTGTGTGTGTCCAGAAGACGCAGCGCGAGCCATTGTGTCGGTGTTTCTTTACTGCAAGCGCCACGTTCTGCATCCAAGATGCGGCTGACTGGCGGGCGGCCCGTCGCGAAAGGGCATTGGCTCAAGCCGGGATCAAGTGACTGAAAGTACATGCGGGGCTACAAAGATATTGAGCCGGCATGGCTGAAATTCGGTGGAGGGAAGACAATCGAAAGACGATCGGCGAATATGGCAGCGCATAAGGGGAGGTATGGAGAGAGATGAGAAGGAAAAGCAAACTCACCTGTCCAATCTGCTGTCTGTGTGACCCACCTTCCATGAGCTGCAGATCAACAGCCACTGTATGTATGCACCCAGGGTGGTAAGCCAAGGCATCTGCAAGTCCAAAGAAAGCAGATGCGAGCAGCAACTCCACAGAGACATTCCTAGGATTGGTCTCTTCGTACTGTCGTGTGTTGATTGCTGCCATAGTGAGCCGCTGTCGTTTAACTCGGCATGCGTTGAGTCTTCTCTACTATTCGTCCTTGGAGGCAGAGATGCGGCATTCGACAGAGCTGTGAAGAACGCGCGTATTGATATGAAGGCAAGGAAGGCGTATTGCATGACCTGCAAGCATACGCCGGACAAGGTATCCACTGGGCTTCTACTCGTAACGGCGGGTGGCTCTTCAGCGTCATCACTGTCATCTGCGAGGAGTCCAAACTTCTCGAGGCGATTCGGACTGATGGGTGGTTCCTGGTGTACATCGGGTTCAGGAGGACGAAGGATGGTAAGCAGCTTGGAGACAAGATCCCAGATGAACCAGCCTTCGCAGATGTTGCCGCAGACTCCACGCCCGATGATCAACTCCGAGAATATCTCAGTCACCAACACTTTTAGCGGTGGATTATTTAGATCTTCCGGCGGGAGCAGATGAGACAATAGTCCTTGAACAAGCAACTGGCGCCATGCAGCTTCATTCTCAGCCTGATCTAATGATGCGAGAGATCCGGGCTCGAAGGGCACTGGGGAGAGGGCAGGATGAGGGTTGATGGCGTGATAGATGTCTCTCGGATTTGCTACGAGTAAGGAAGTGTAGGAAGCGCTGTATGCAGTCCGATAGGCTGACAAGATGTCAATTAAACGAGTACGATGTGTCTCGTGTTGATGCGACAGTTACCTGTAACATGGACGTCGATCAGTTCGGGGAGTTCATCGAGTACCAAGGCTTCCAGATCGACGGCCCTTATTCGTTGCTCAAGAGCGCGTGTGCAGTGAGCGATGATGTGGACGACCTGATCGGTGAATTCCTGGTCTGGGGTGATTCTCGAGTACCAAGCCTGTACAAAGTCCTTGATGATTATGGAGATGAGAGCATAAAGTTGGAGGTCGACTTGATTGGAAGTGGTCAAAGGTGGCAGTAGTTCAGACAAAGGCTTCGAAATGTTTCGTGCTCGGCTACCTTCTGGACCTGTGAGCTGCTGAGCGCACAAGGTGCGTTTGATGAAGGCGATAGTAGCATCATCAGAGTATATCGAGTCGAGTTTCTTGCTGCTCTTGGATCTGGTCTGTCTCGGTCTGTTTGGGTTGTTGCTTCCAACAGACGTGTTGCTTTTAGTCCTCGCATGACCACGCGGGACAGCGCGGCCAGGTTCTTGATCCATTTATAGGCTCCAGGGTCAAAGACATTTCCGTGATGGGGTCATTAATTCGACGTAGACATTGGAAGATATTTGCACATGTTGACGGTCAATTGTGAAGGTGGATTGGCGGAGAGTGGTCATGTCCACAAAGGTGCTCGGTAATTTCGGTGGGGCTGGTTGCTGGCAGGTGCGTTTTGGCTTGTTGGACCCCAGATTCTCAACCTGGACATGACCAGCATCGTCACTTCTTCATCTTTGACCAACCTTTCGGCTCAATCATCGCCATGGCGTCTACTGATGGTCTTGACCAGGTCGAGGGCGAGTCACTAGCCTACCTCATATGTTTTCCATTACTGACCGTCCCCACAGAGCAGCTCAAAGCTGTCATCGATAACCTGTACATGCTCATCTGCCAGGCGCATGAGTTCCGCGGCTCGCAAACAACAGAGGCCATGACCTTTGAAATGTAACCGACCGCCCTGGCACCCTGTGTTTCAGAACAACACGCTGACATGCCATTCCAGNNCAAACGCCTGATCCAGAACTTGCTGTCCTTGTGCCAGACTGCGCGCGTCCTTCCGACCAGTCTCCCGCCAGAAGTCATCGAATACGTAGAGCGATCGCGAAACCCTGACATCTATACCCGTGAATTCGTCGAACTGGTACAGAGACTCAACCAACAACTCAAAGGCAGGAGCCAAGCTTTCGCCGACTTCAGAGACATACTAGCAAGAGAGATGGCCGGCGCTCTGCCTGATTGCAAACAAGACATCACAATGGTTGTCGAGAGTACTGGAGGTAAGGCTCCTGCCTGAGCACGCTCTCGCATCTAGTCTATATCCGGCCCACCACTTCAACCGCCATCCTTCTCCAGCACATCAAAAGATGAAGGGGATCATCCTCCACTTCCCGCTCATGCTGTCGGGTCCAAACTTCTGTACATACCAATCTCTGGTCCCATCGGCCGTCACACCCAGGTTCACGGCCACGAACACAAGGGCACAAACGATTGTCCAGTTCAGCATGGCACCGGCAGGGGCTGCAACAACCGAAATCGCAAAGTAGATCAAACACTCGACGAAATAGTGAGGGCAAACCAACCGATAGAATACCGGATGCTCGGGCACGCTGTACTTCTTCAGGGATGCCAGATATGCATGGCAATCATGCTGCACGCCGGAAGCAAGGATGAAAATCAAGCAGCCCGCAAAAGTACGAAGGGATGGAGGCTCGATGGTTAAGTGTGAGAAGTCGAAAGACTCCTTGCGAAGAATNNTGCTGGGAAAGGAGGAAAACGTCAGAGCAGCAAGACATGGACTTTCACAAGACGAAAACCTACGAGCTCCTTCGACCCAGACGGCTACGCTCATGCTAGCATAAAACCATACCCCCAAAGCCCAGTGGCCGATCCACATGCGAGCATTGGAGGGCTTAGTAAATTCCAAACACTCATACAAACGACGAACACCTTGCAGGAGCATCAGTATCCAAGTGACGATGATTTGATCCAAGGTCATGGACTTGTTGATGTTGGCCAAGGCTGCCAGACTGCGCCAGAGCGATTGATCAAGAAGGATCTGAGAGAACCATATGCAAGAACACAGTGTGGACACGACATAGAAAGACGTAAACCAGCTATGAGGCACTTGGAAAGTGGCAAGTGCGTCTAGCGGGTTGGTGGTGAGTTTCTTTGGCTGTCGACCATCTTGACGAGAGCCATATGCTAAGAAACGAGTACGAAGAGAAGGTACACAATGAGCAAGCAGGGCCTGCGAAGAGTCAGCTAACTCGATCACATGGTCGGGGTTGTGTTTCTGTCTTACGGCCACAGCAGCCAGCAAGAAGGAAGCCCTCAAGAATATGACGAGGTCAAGCATGGCGCTAGAAGGGTAAGTTTTCGAGGCGGTTGTTACAGACTGATGGCGTCCTAAAAGGCGCAGGCAAAGGCTTCGGCCAAGCGCAGCACAACCAAGCACCAGGCTTCGCTAACAGCCTTCGAAGAAAACGAGGCTATCCTCGGACGGCAACCACTCGAAAACCAGGCAAGAACAGGCCTCGACTGTCGGTGAGATTGCTAGAGACATGGATCGGCGGTGGCAGGTGCACGTGACTGCAGGAGGCCCGAGCGGGCGTTAGACAGCGGACCGCCTTCCAACTTGCAGCTCTTGCTAACGGTAACTACTTGCTTCTTCTCAATCCACACCAACCTCTGCTCGCCCCTTTTACGCCCCTCTGCCTCAGAATCCCATCTTGCGGAGCCGGTCTTCGCTTTGCGCTTGTATTTCATGGCCATATTCGCGGCATGAGCCACAGCACCCTCTCCGACAGCAACAACGCGCTTGTCCAGAATGCGCCGCCTCTTGCAGCAACCAAGAGCACCTCTCCCATGCCTCTAGAAGCCCATTCTGTCTCCTCGCCACCTTCAGCCCCTCAAAATCCACAAACGGACGCTCCCGAGTCCGGAAACAACAATGCCTTGGACGCCGAGAATGACTCCGAGGCTGAGACCTTGATCGTATCACCTGTCAAGAAACGCGACATGCTTAAGCAGTCAAATTCCGCCCAAGCTCTAGAAAGCATTGATGAGATCCCCGAAAAGATTGTCCTCAAACCAGAAGAGACTCAGGCACAAATTGCTTGTGAGGCTTCTATCGATAAGGCTCAGACTAACGGCGACAAGCCACAGAAAGAAGAGGAGCAATTGGTCGAGAGGGGAATCAAGCTGGACGAGCAAAACACCAATGCCAATGGAGATAACCAGGACAGCGACAGTGACAACTTGAGCGAGGTGTCCTCAGTGCAATCGTTCGGGGGCGAGAACGGAAACGACAACGAAATCAACAACAACGAGAATGACGATGAGGACGATGAAGACGAGGATGCGAGGTCTTGGGCATCTGACAAGGACGGAGAAGAACGAACATCAAATCCACGAAAACGCAAGCACACAGATGTCGATCAACCGCGTCGGAAACGGAGGTCCAGCCAAGACCACTCGTCTTCTCCGCAACTGCGTAGACACCGTCGGACAGCCTCGGCGCAATCAGTACGGCCAAGCCAGAGTCGGAGTAACAGCGGCCAACATTTGCATACAGCCGGCGTGGCACGGCAACGACGCGCCGCTACTCATNNTTTTCCGGTCCGCGAGACCATGCTCGCGAGAAACGTCTGGGACTCGGACACCTCTTCTGAAACATCACATCAATACCCCAAAAGCAGACTTACTCGAAACACCAGCAGGGCTGTTTCAACACCAGGTCGACCAATGGGTTTGGCAAAGCGACACGTCAACAAATATGGCTTTACTCGCCTGGCCGAGGCATGCGAGAACGGCGATCTTGACGGTGTCAAAGAGTGGCGCGAGAAAGATCCTGAGCAACTCGAACAGCGCGAGTTTGCAGGAAACACTCCACTCCAAGTTGCTTCTCTTAATGGATATCCTGAGATTGTGAGTTATTTGCTCGAGCAGGGCTGCAATCCACATTGCGCAAACGCGGACAAGGACACTCCTCTTATTGACGCGGTCGAAAACGGCCATCTCGATGTTGTTCAAATTCTTCTGAAGGCTGGAATTAACCCTCTACATTGCAACTTGAAAGGCCAACAGGCGCTCGATGTTATCACCAAAGAGACCGATAACGCCACTGAAATCCGTGCTGTTTTGCGCGAAGCTATTGAAGACTGGAACAAGAACGGCAGATCCCAACAAACGTACAATGTCGAAGAACCCGCATCAAGACCTGGACCAAAACAAGGGCTTCAATTTCTTGCACGCACATACGAAAACCTACTCAAGCTTGTTAGCGAGAACGATAGGACAGCGGTCCAAGAATTCCTCGATGCCCGTGTGCCTGTTGACAATAACGTTGTAGCTGCGGCGGCAAAGACTGGCGATCTCTACCTAGTGAACATGCTTCTCGCCGAGATGACCCCTAAGAAGGCTCGTCAAAGAGCTGATAGACCCATGCTCTCCGTTATCGGAACCTCTCACTTTGACATGGTCAAAGCCCTCACCGAACTCGATCAATTCGAGCCCACATGGCGCTCAAAGAGTAGCAACTTGACGTGGTACGAGATCGCGGAATCCAAGCAGGGTCCGAAGTGGAGGGAGGAGAAGGCGCTCTTACAAAAGCTGTACGAGAAGGCTGAAAATGCTAGGAAACTCAGCTCTAGTCCAGTCGCTCGCCGTGAGCCTACCAAGAAACGAAGAAGAAGCATGGAACGCCATAATGACTCTGATGTGGAAATGGAAGACGCGGATTCGCCTGAGAGAGCACGAAGCAGAAGACGTCTGGTCTCTAAGAAGGACATGCGTACAGAAAGCAGGCAGCGATCATCTTCAGAGCTCTCCGACGTTGCACCNCCTAGAAGACACGGCGAACGACTATCGGATCAGAACTCTCTCAAACCGCCTGGCCCACGAAAAGTAGGCCGCCCCAGGAAGCACAGCAATTCCCATCTCTCCGAACCACAACCGAAGCGACAACGCTCATCTTCAATGATCGAGCCCACCGAGGAAGACCATCATGCATACGACTCTGAAGATGATGCTCAGCATGAAGACGACGACGATATCAAGATGGAGGAACCCGATCGCGAGGCTGCAGAAGCGGAGGCCACTCGCAAAGCCGACCTTGACGCTAAGGCCGACGCTCAGAAATTGGCGGATAAGTTGTGCAAAGACGAACAGGTCCGGAAAGAGGAGGAGGCTGCACGACGCAAGGAAGCCGAGCGCAAGGCCGAAGAGATACGTCAGCAACACGAGCGAAAGTTGGCAGAAGACCGTCGTCTGGATAGGCAGAGAAAGATACAAGCCCTTCCAAGTGCTTTGGCTCATATCATCAGTCTAACAGATGTTCGTGGCAAGGAGAGACAGACATACATTCAGAGACACTTTCTTCCTGTCCAGGTGGTCAAGCGAGCCGAGCTAGGAAATCTGCCGGATGAGGGCAAAGCTGACGACCTCTGGATGCTCAGTTATCAGGCCGCGGCAATACTCACAGGCGAAGATGCGAATGCTCTTCTGGGTCTTCCGCTTGATACCAAGGCAAAGCCATCGTTACTCTCTGGAGTGTCAATGTCTGAGGTGACTGAAGAGCAGCGTCGGCTGATGCTGGCGTGTCTACAGTCAACGAGTTTGGTACATGGACTCCCCTCGAACGAGGACAGCGAGATGTCAGAAACAGGAAACCTTTTGGCCGAGCTTGCGGAAGCTGAGAGGGTCCAGCAACGCATAAAGGAAGACCGAGCCAAATTCCTGAACATGGCTTCCCTTCGATGGATGCGATTCAGTGACTTCTACAACATTGCAACATCAGCCGAGTGTCCCCACCTGGCCGGGCTGGACATTCAGATGAGATTTGACTGCTGTCTCGACCCATTCTCTTTCTCAACAGACATCAAGACAACCAACGGCACGAACGAGCACGACAAGGACAATGAGCGAGTCAATGGCACGAACGGCACCAATGAAAGGGGCCTTTCCGCGGCTGGACCCGGAGTTACGACGATTACGGTTGTACAGGATTGAATTGATTGATATGCATGCAAAGCACAGCGTCTGATTGTTATTTTCTCGTTCACAAAGCATGCATGGTACAGCAAAACAATTGAGGCATGGTTTTCATTTCGAAGGAGAGGGACTGGGGAGTTGAGTGTAGTAGCTTCGATGAGATTGTGAATCAGATGGCTTCCATCTGATCACAGAACTCGATACATAAAAATTACAGATTTCAAACTCCTGTCATCAACTTCTATCGCAGGGTTTGGATGTTCATGGCCTTGTTTGCATCATCATTGGGTCTCCAAATATATCTTCTGTCGAATGCTATATTACTGTAACGTCGAGAGACCACGAGACGGGGCAGCCACGGCAATCCGGCGAAGTCACAAAGACGCCGACTTCCCCATATTACACCAACACGTCACCGAAACACGCAGTTACACGGAGATAATGGACAGTTGCGGGTCGTCCCTCGGCAATTGATGATTGATGATGAATGATTGCGACTGCAGCCAGAATCTCTGAGGAGACACTCTTTCTCTACTTGCACTCGTTTTCCCTTTGATCGCATACAACCCTCGAGGTAGAGAAAGCAACACACAATGTCCAAGCTCTCGCCCGCCCTCAAGCAACTCATCAACGCGCCGTTTGCTCGTCCAGGCGCTCTGCCCGCACCCCAAGGCATCAAAGCCTATTACCAGAACTTGGCCAAAGATGCTAAGGACAGAGGTGTCGGTGTGCCTGCTTGGTTATCAATGGCTGTATGTTGGATACATGATATCTACAGAGGTCCTAGTGACTGACGATTTGAGGATGTANNGACAGCGACGACCATGACGATGAACTCGCCCGACTCCCTGACTGAGCTGTATCATGCAGCTTCTCCCGAAGGCGATGCAGTAGCCACGGCAGAGTTGATGAGAGAAGTTGGATTAAAGTGTATTGGCTTCAACGGCGTAAGTTTCTCTTTGCTCTTCCTCTCTCTTTCCTCTGCTTTCAGCAACTGACATGTGGCAAAACAGGTGCCTCGTACTATAAACATGCTTAATGCCTTCCGCGCCTCCCTCCCCTCCTCCACTGTAGAATCTCTCTCCACAACACCCACCCGCATCCCCTCGCCCAACAACATCTCGGACATGAGTGCCCGCGGCGAGCAACTCTGGAAAAGCATCTACGATCCTTTCGACAAGAAACTCTACAACAAGCTCGCAGAGTCGCATCCTGACTTGCCCGTCCATATCCTGCACTCTGAGTACGGAGCTCTGTTTGCCGATCCAGAGGAAAGAGGAAGCCAAAAGGGAAATGTGGGTAGAGTGTTGACTAGTATTGTCGCAGTCAGCTGTTTGAGGACGCAGACGGGCGTGGGGCCGCAGGTGTTGAGTCATGTGTTTGGATTGAGGAAGGCGTTCAAGGATGGCTCTGCGGAGAAAGACGTCCAGGGTGGTGAATGGTTGGCTGGCGATGAGGGCAGTGTTTGGCTGCTCGAGAGTGTGGACAGACTTGTGGAGGCATTGAGCGGNGGTAAGGGATCAAGCTATGCCCCTGGGTCAATCAAGGCAAAACTCTAGATTTCCGAAGAAGGAAATAACACGAAATAGAGAGATTAGTAGATGAGAAGCATGTTGGCATATTACGACTGTTTGTAACGTAAATTTGAAGAACTGTACATATATGGCTTCTTGAAACATTGGTATAGAAGCGGTTTACAACGACGCGAATTCTGGTATCAAAAAGTGTCCTCGTCCTCGTCCTCTATTTCTCTCTACTCCATCTCGGAGAGATCATCAGCCACCTTGAACTTGGCAGCTGTCTTTTCTTGCACCTGCTCGACTGTCACGCCAGGAGCAACTTCAGTAAGAGTGAGACCTCCGTTCTTACGATCGACCTGGAAAACACACTATCACATTTCGTTAGCAATCTGTAAACGGTCATCAACATTCACAAAGGGAAAACTTACCAGATCGGTAATGATGGTCGACACAACACGGGCACCGGTCAGAGGCAAACTGCACTCTTGCTGAATCTTGCTAACACCATTCTTGTCGACATGGTCGGTGAGGACGACAATCTTTGTCTGGTCGGGGTTGGAGACCAAGTCCATGGCACCACCCATACCCTTGAGCACCTTTCCGGGAATCATGTAATTTGCCAAGTCTCCGTTTGCGCTGACCTGCAGAGCACCGAGCATAGACACATCGATGTGGCCACCTCTGATCATAGCGAAGGACTCGGCGCTGTCGAAGGTAGAGCCTCCAGGGACAATGGTAACGGTTTCCTTGCCGGCGTTGATGATGTCGACATCGACTTCTTCTTCGGTGGGGTAAGGGCCCATACCCATCAATCCGTTCTCCGAGTGGATCCAGACCTTGATCTCAGGATCCAAGAACGAAGGCGCAAGCGTAGGCATACCGACTCCCAAGTTGACATAGTAACCTTGCTTCAGCTCCTTTGCAGCACGACGAGCGATTCTCTCGCGACGCTGCTCGCCTTCACTCTTGTTGGACTGGTCGCTTCCTTCCACTTCTCTCAACTTCTTGACTTCGAGCTTCTTTTCCTCGGTTGCGGGGACGATGCGGTCAATGTAGATACCGGGCAGATCGACTTCATCGGGCTTGATTTCGCCAATAGGGACGATATGTTCGGCTTCCACGATGCTGCATTTGGCTGCCTTGGCCATCATGGGGCCGAAGTTTCCAGTCGTGTAGCGGAAGACGCAGTTACCTGCCTCATCGACCTTGTAGGCACGAAGAATGGCAACATCACCTTGGATAGCGTGCTCCAAGTTGTACTTCTTGCCCTTGAACTCGCGTGTCTCGCGACGGTTGCCGGATTGCAGGGTTGTGGGCATCTTTGAACCTTCCTTGGGAGGACCCATTCTGATGGGGATTTCTCCGGTTTCAATCCATGTGTGGACGCCGGTGGGAGTGTAGAAGGCAGGGATACCGGCACCGCCAGCTCTAATGCGCTCGGCAATGGTACCTTGGGGAGTCAATTCAACGTCCAGCTCGCCAGTCAGGTACTTCTTCTCGATAGCCTTGTTGGTACCCAGGAAAGACAGAATGACAGAAGTGAGTTGGCCAGATTGCACCAATTCGGCAAGACCATAGGGACCAGCGCCAGCATTGTTCGAAACAGCCTTTAGCGAGTGCAAGTTTTCAATTCCTCTCTTTGCCATAGCCTTGATAATCGTATNCTAACACGCCAAGTCAGCTCAACCTATCCCTTCCCGCAATCACAAATGCAAGATGAAGAGATCGAACATACCAGCAGTACCACAAAGACCAAATCCAGCACTCAGGATTGTAGATCCGCTCTTGATATCAGCAACAGCCTCGTCAGCATTGGCATACACCTTTGACCGCGAGCGATCAATCGTCGGCGCCAGACTCTCGTGCATCTCAACAGAGTCAACATCGCTTCCGCCAACCTTGACATCATTGATGAAGCCACGAGAAAAGGTCACTGTAGCAGCAACGCCAGCTCTCTTGCTCAAAGCAACTCGCGCTGTCGCCCGCGGCAGCTGTGTGCGAATAAGAGCATTAGATGACGAGGGAAGCAGTGCCGAGAGGCGCATGCATGAACGTCTTGTTGCCGCCATTGTGTATGTTCAAGGAGTGGGGAATGGGTTGTATCAAAGGGAGAAAGGGAAGAAGGGAGAGTTCTTGTATACACGAAAGATATTATATGGCTAGCCTCCTAATCATCGGCCCTCTGTCGTCCCTTTCGGTATCTGGGATCGGAAGCCGTAGGCCGGATGTCATTTACGGCAAGCATCGCTGACGTTTGCTCCAAACTCGGGTTCGTCCGGGGTAGGCACGGCTCTTCCCCACGCGACCTCGCCGATAGCTCCACGCCCTTTACCCGAGACAGCGATACTTTTGTATGATCTTCAAGAGATGGTATACACATTTGAATTTGTATGGATCTTGGAAGTATGAGGTTCTGAGATTACAAGGTCTGCAACAGCATTGGATTTAATATGTCCGGGAAAGCAATTACCCGAGTATGTGGTTGTGCACTGGTTTCTACTAAAACACTTCTGAAAAGTTGGACTCGATCATTATGCGATGGACTTGGGCTCCAGCGACTCACAGCACAGTCCGATATTTGAGAGGTTATTTGAGTATATCTCAAGTGAATCAGGGAAGAAACATACTGCACGGTGCTGCTATAATACCGCCAATTGTTATTGGAGGCATAGCCGATGGTATGACCCTGACCCTGACCAATTCCTTGGCAAAGTACAAAACCAGATCGTCCAAAAGTGGTCGCGCAATAGGAAGGATGGGAAGAGGGTTGTATGCTGCAGGTTCTTGTTATATAGATTATCGTGCGCGGTGCTTGTCATATAGGTTATCGTGTGCGGTGCTTGTTATGGATATCTAAGTCTCGAGTTTTTGCTTGGACCTCGCGCCCTCCCTACCACCTTTCCCCAATGACCATAGGAGAAGAAAAGGTTATACATGTATGAACTGGAATGCCTTGAATACAAATCCATCGTCCAGCGACGACTTGATAGTTCTTGCAAACGATGAAAAGAACGAATAATCTCTCTCTCGAGAATGAAATCACTCTTTCTCTTCCTTGTCTTCGTCTTCAGCTCCCGATTTTGCAGCTTCGACGACATCAGCGCCACGAACTTTACTCGCCAGACCAGCCCACTTGCTCTTAGGGCCTTGGGATGCGGAATTTAAAGAGTCACGGATGACACTCTCATGCTCAGCGATGGCCTTATTGTGCTCGACACGGCGTGTGAGGTAGATGGTGGGGTTGCGTCCTCTTCTAGTGTGTATGCGTTGCATTTCTTCCTGGTAGGCCTGCTCGAAGAAGTTGTTTTCAACCGCGCCGGGTGATTCACAGACTACGTGTTCTGGTAGATCACTGTCTTCCACCTCTTCTGAGGGGTGTGCTGACGGTGAGTCGCTTCCGGTTCCTATCCCGAGATATGTCGTTTCGGATAGGGGGTCGTGAGCGTGGCCTTTGTGTGGAGCTTCTTTCAAAGCGCGATCTACCGAGTCCTGCTGCGCGTTCTTGTCTGAGCGTTCAGTGTGTTCAACACCATCATGTATCGGATCGGTTTCTGGGTCGTCCATCTCTCCAGGACTGCAGACCATGTCGTCGGATACCACGACATCGTGATGTATACCTTCCGCGGTCAAGACTCCCTCCATCGGCCTTCTGTCGTCAGCATCACTACTGCGTGTTCGTCTGTGCCTCGTTTCGATACTACCAGGAGGCGCTACTATGCGAGATGACCGGCCGAACAAACCATCCATCAGTTCTGGACGCTTGTGAAACAGGAGTTTCTTAAAACGTTTGACAGCTTTCANTCTAGCAAGCATGGATCAGCCACATGATCAGACGGTCATAAAATCTGTACATACCACAACCAAAAGGTGCTTCATATTGCCCGTGATGGCGTGGTTCATCTCCTCTTGGGTCGGCGTGTCAACCATATCGGCGCAGTTCTCCTCCATTGAAAGTAGAGGATCCTCTCCGTTCTTGGTAACCCACGGATNGAGTCTAGATCCTGTCAGATTATAGATTGCAGCATGACATGAGTGATGACATACCCTGACTTCCTCCATCTTGATCCTGCGTTCAGGATCTTTCTCCAGGATCTTACGCATAAGATCTTCAAAGTCTGAATTATGCTCTTCTAATGGATAATCATCCGTGCGAATCGCTTTGTACATCTCGAGTAGGCCCGTCTTCTCGAAGGGGATTTTGCCATATCTGAGACAATACAGCGTGACACCCATCGACCAGATGTCGGCAGCTCTGCCAGACACATGGCCGTGTTTTGCGACACAAAGTTCTGGAGGCATGAATGCAGGCGAACCAGCCGATTTTGCTGTGGTCATGTCGGACTCCTTCTCGAACATTTCTGATACGCCAAAGTCGACGATTTTGAGTATGTCATCCTCGTTGATGAGACAATTGTCGGGCTTGATATCTCGATGCACGATGCCTTGAGCATGTANCTGATTGGCGAGTTAGTCAAATATGCCAACAAGCATGCGCAACCAGGTTTTCTTACGGTACTCGATGCCTAGAATCATATCACGGAACCAACATCTGCATGTTTCTTCGTCGTAGGGATCGGCTCTGTCGTCGATGCCAACCTTCATAACGACGCCCTTCTTGCACATCTCGAGAACCATGTATAATGAGTCTTCTCCCGGATCATCCAAGACCTCAATCAACGCAACAAGATTGGGGTGGTGTAGTTTCTTCATGATGGCAATCTCCTCTTTGATCAGGTCCAGAGAATTGTTTGCTTGCGGGGCGAGTTTATCCGAAGTCGACATCCTGTGGAAAGGCTGTCTCCTCTGATTTGGTCGTCGCAGAAGATTGGATTGCGCGCGCTTGCGCAGACGTGACTTGGAGAATTCCTTGACGGCATATTCGTTGCCAAACTGGTCTACAGCTAGGTGTACTGCGCCAAAGGAGCCGCGACCAATCTCTTGCTTAATGGTGTATTGGTTGATTCGGTGGACTGCTGCGCCGTCGTCGTCGCTAGAGCCGTAGTGTGTTCGCGCATTAAGCGTTTCCTGTGCAATCGGTGTCAGAGTGGGTTGCGACCGGGAAACAGCAACTAGCAAGCTGACCTTGACGGTGGTTGTTCTCGAGGCGGTTCGCTGGTGGTGTCTTATGGGACTCTGGTATGCCGGCAGGGACCTGCGCGACGCGACAAATGCTCAGTACGATGGGCAAGGAGAGCTTCAATCCAGGATTTAGCCCTACATATGTTTGACAGCAGCGGGTCGGCCATGGCTGGTATTTGTACTGGCTATGTTGAGTGAGATACCACGTGAAGGCAGAACATGTGCAGCACTGTCGTGGTGGTCATGCCCCGCTTCTGACGATGATGGGCGGGCGTCAGTCACGTCGGAGGCAGCCTGTGAATCTGCCATGTCGAAGGCGGAGAAATTCTCATGCGCAGGTAAAGTCAAATGAAAGATGCTTGTATAACATTGCTGCTTTGTCTGTTCTAAACAAATATTCGTAGGCCACGCAAGTGAAGTGACAAGGTGAACGCTAGGCCCGACTATCCGAACTTATCAGACGAGGAAAGGGCACCCATTCGACGCCCGTCGCCGAATCTTGCACCTGCCAAGCTTCCTGTCAATTGTCCCCACATCGTCTACGACCACCAGAGGGCTAGAACGAACCGCCAACCATCCCTTGATATTGTTCCATCAATTCATCCCTGACCATGACTGTATACTCTTTTTATATCTTCGACAGGCACAGTGAGTCTATATCAATTCGACACGACCACGGAGACTGACACCATCCAAGCNNCGAATGCATATACAGCAAACGCTGGGCTCAGAGGCCTGTATCTCAATCCGTCAAGACAGCCCAGCGTCAATCAGGAGCCAGTGCCATCAGTAATGGCGACGTACCAGGCGTCAACTCCAAAGCCCTGTCCAACGAAGACGATGCAAAACTGATCTTTGGTTCCATCTTTTCCCTTCGTCGTATGGTGCGCCAGTTGGGCGGTGAAGATGACAGGTAAGCCCCCTTATTGTTCTACCACATGTAGGATTGATGTATTGACAATGCTCANAGTTTCCTGTCGTATCGCACTGGAGAGTACAAGTTGCATTACTTTGAGACAGCGACGAATCTCAAGTTTGTGATGCTTACAGATACGCGCATAGCGAGCATGCGTACTGTGTTATACCAGATATGGGCCAATCTCTACGTCGAATACGTCGTCAAGAGTCCCATCTCCCCTGTTGAGCACACTGGTGGTGTTGGAGTTGCAAACGAACTCTTTGAAGGAGCCCTTGAGAGCTTCATTGTACGTCTTACTCTTTGACTGAACCGGACTCGTGACCTTGCTTACAAACTATCTGCAGAACACTGTATTTCCTCCTTCTTGAGCACATATACCAGAGGACATGGAGCAGTTCTGGAGACTTAAGACGCGCGAGAAGCACTCGGCCGAGAGCTGGCGATAAGCTTCGACAGTGCACATCAACCCTGGCACCAGGATCCCACTGAGACATTGATCTGGAAGTCTGAGCTGCCGCACGAGTGGAAACATCGGTTCTTTTGGAACGCATCCGGGACTGCATGAGGCCAAAAGAAGTTCGGCAGGTGCGATCGCCAGACTCGAGTAGATGCTCAATGGTAGTGTACTCATATGGCACATGTCACCCAGCCAAGGAGAGCTATAGTAACAGTACCGACTGTACTGTTAACCAAGGAGGAAGAGCGGCACACAGCAGGCCCATGAGCGAGGGCTCAAGTATTGCAGAGCATACAAGGTGTCATATAAAGCTATGCTAAAGCAAGTGTTCATCCGGCCTCCACTGTTCCGAGACATAGCTATACACATCCGGTATAATTCCCATCTAACTCCGTGACTCCATGCTTGACATTGTTTCCTTGGTTGACCAGACTTTTGCTCATTTGCTCTTGTTCTCCATAATCTCACAGCCATTTCTGACAGTGCCGACCAAACCACCGGTCTGAAGGTTCTCGCTACCACCACCGCTCAGTCTATGCTCAATCTCAGCCAGACCTTGTAGCCAGGCGACCTTTGTATGTGCAGGAACTTCCAAATTCGCAAGCTCCTCACCAAGAGCAGTCAAGATGTCAGCCAAGGCCAGACCCTTGTTTGCCTTGAGGGTATTGATTGTTGCCAGACATGAAGTCACGTCGGCGTTGGAGAGTAGTGTGTCGCGGATGGTTGCAATATCAGCAGGATGTGGTGCAGCGATGCAGTCGAAGATCGTTTCGTTTGTGATCAAGTCGCGGTCAATTTTTGCTCCTTGGGCAGGTGCTTGACCTGGTAGATGGAGCGGTGTTGACGAAGCATGGCAAGCCTGCAGAACGTTGAGTGCACGACGCATGTCACCCTTTGACAAGGTGACAAGAGAGTCGGTAGCATCAGGGGCTATGTTGACGTCTTCCTTCTCGATGACGATATCGACCAGACGTCGAATGTCGGCCTCCTTGAGCGGAGAGAAGCGGAAGCGAGTGCAACGTGACAGTAGAGCGGGCGAGAGTTTGTGGGTGTAGTTGGCGATGATGCAGAAACGAGTGTTTGAGGTGTATTTCTCCATGATTCTTCGCAAGGCCATCTGAGCAGTTGAGGTCATGGCGTCGGCCTCGTCAAGAATGATGAGCTTGAAGTTGGCCGGGCTGCCATCACCACCGGTCTTGTCACCAAAGGAGGTGAAGATCTGTTTTGTGCTCGAGAAAGTCTTGATCTGTTCGCGGACGACATCGATACCGCGATCGTCGGAGGCGTTGAGTTCGAGGACCATTTGTCGCATATTCTTGTTGCCATAGATGCGACGGGCGAGGGCAAGGACAGTCGATGTCTTTCCGGTTCCTGGAGGACCGTAGAGCAGGAGATGAGGGAGTCTGTTGCTGTCGACAAACTTGTTGATTGTGGCCAAGATGTCCTGGTGGCCTGAGACGTCGTCGAGAGTGTTTGGTCGGTATTTTCCACCCTAATCGCATGTCAGACGTTGGTCTTGCGTGAATTCGAAAGGAGCATACCAAGGCAGTGTGTCCTGCAGCTCGACGGGCAGGTTGGCGGCGCTTCTCTTACCCTTCTCATTCGAGTTGGACGAGAATTGGATCGAGGACTGAGCGACGGGACCATCCACGTCCATTTCATCTTCGTAGTCGGACATGATTGCTGATGTGATGGACAAAGGATTGGGGCAGAATGGAGATTGGATGCAATGCTTGCCCGCTCGCTGGATGAAGCTGCCTTTTCGCAAGTAGAGCAGACGCGTTCAAGGCGCGCGGAAGGTGCACGTCACAATTTCAGCTCAAAGAGGAAAGGTCGAAAAACTTCCCCACGTCCTGCGCGAGCATCCAGATCATCCGAGAAAAAGTCCGCCGTAGTGGTACAACCTTGTCGCAACCCATTACGCTCCACCATGCACTCGCGCGTCCATGCCGGCGAGTATGTGCTACTACGCCTGCCTTCAGATACACTGAAGCTGGTGCAAATAGTCCCGAACAGGTGCGAGCCCGCCTCAATTGCCGCCTCCAACAACACCATTTTTACTAACCTTTCGTTTTGCAGTGTTGTTTCTATTGGCAAATTCGGCTCCTTCCCGTGCAACCTTCTCATTGGACGACCTTACTACCTCACATACGAGATCACCGACAAACAGTCCGAAACCGACACCTCCCGCCTACGAATTGTACCAGCCTCGGAGCTGAACGCTGAGATCCTCGCCGAAGATGCCCTTCCCTCAGAAAACCCCACCGAGAAAGCCGATGAATCCTTCGATATTGTCGCGGATGACGGCTCTGTCTTGCTGAAAAACAACCGTCTGACAGTCGACGATGCCTCTCGCCAAGCTCTCAGCATGGACGAGATTGAGGAATTGAAGAAAGCAGGAACTGGTTCTGGAAGAGACATTATCGAGAAGATTCTCAAGTCGCATACCCACCTGAGCGAAAAGACGTCCTTCGCCCTGGCCAAGTACACTCTGAGGAAACACAAGAAGTACTTGCGCAGATTTACTGTCTTACCCATGAACGTTTCCATGTTGACCGAGTACATGATTGCTGAGAAGGAGTCATCAAGAGTCATGGAGCTTAGAGAAGAGTCGCTGGGTCTTGTTGGCAGCTGGGCCAATGTACACTACCATCCGGACGCTGAACCGAGTCTCACCGAAGAGGGCACACAACTTGGTGGTGGAAGATGGCTGGTCGTTGACGATACTGGTGGTCTGGTCGTGGCTTCCATGGCCGAGAAGATGGGTCTCTTGTACCACCCGGACAACGAAGATGAAGAGTCTGACGACGACGACGACGACGACGAGACTGCTCCCAAAGCTAGTGCGCAACAGACAGCACCGGCTGAAGAAGACGCAGACGTGGAAATGCAGGACTCTTCCAAGGGCGAGCCAACCGACGACGAACCAAAAGAAGGAGAAGAAGTACGGGGGAACGGTAGAAAGCGTCCCATGAACAAGCACAACACCAACCTGTCCTCTACGAACACCATCACAGTCCTCCACGCCAATGCCCAACCAAATGTCTCACTCCTCAAATACTTCTCCTACGACACGAACAATCCAACCGCCACCCANCCCCTCCACACCCACCTCAAAACCCTCACCTGGCTCCAACTCATCGACCCCTCCGCAGACCCCACCTATGACGAGCCAGAAACTATCCCCCAAGCCGAACTCGACGTGATGAAATCCGGCAAACGCGGCGCCTACTACCGCAAACGCCGCCGCTGGGCCCGCTGCAAAGCCATCGTCGACGAGACCCGCGCCGGTGGCTTCGACGGCCTGATCATCGCTTCTCACATGTCTCCCGCCACGATCCTAAAGTCAACAGTGCATTTGCTGCGCGGCTCTGCACACATTGCCATCTACTCACCTACCGTGGAGCCCCTGACCGAGATCATGGACCTGTACTCCAAGGACCGCAAAGCTGCTTACCTGGACCACATCGCCAATGACACTTCTNNCCCCCCTGAAGAGGACTTCCCATTGGATCCGCGATTGGTGTTGGCGCCTACATTGCAGACGACGAGGATCAGACCTTGGCAGGTGTTGCCTGGGCGTACACATCCGCTCATGACGTGGAGGGGTGGTGCTGAAGGCTATCTGTTCACCGCGAGGAGAGTGTTGCCCGTGGATGGTAAAGTGGAGGCCAGAGGCAAGTACAACAAGAAGAGGAAGATTGGATAGATTTCGACCTAGAACAAGAGTCTGCATAAAACAGGCTTTATTTGTATAGAATCATGCATTCATTCAAAGATGATATGTTGCCCAAAACAAGGGTACAAAGGACCTGTTTTCGACAATTTAGTCTCACAAACCGTCCCGTTCGGCGACCTTGCAACTCTTCATCATGCTGAATAGCAGAAGAAATCAATAAGATGAGTAATTGACCAGAGTATCACAGTCTAAGAATAACTATCAGAAAAAGAAGCATTACAGACGTAGTGACTAGCGGTCAAGGGTAAGGGTTGTATATTGCTTGCCGAGTCCACAGTCGTCGTTGTTTACTCCTTTACAAATTCCATTGACCCTCTACCACAGAGGAGGGCTGTCTAGATGCTTCCCTGGCAAGTGACCAGCGAATAAAAGGATCCGAGTCTCATGATTGATGTCGTCCGTATGGCTGCCCGGCTCTATAATCTCTGCCTCATGTTTCTATCTAAGATGTTCTTGGAGGAATTTATGCTTCGTACTCGGTTGCTTCTTTTATCTGCGGCTGTAAAGATTACGGGGCAGGTCGGTTTTCCATGTACAGTTGTGGATCAAGAGGTGCAGTGTGTCGGTCAGAGATCTGGAACTTTTGTCTGATAAGTCGTAGAATGATATGTGTCATGTCGTTGACCCAGTGCCATTTCCGAACTTCTCCTTCTCATCGTGGTCTCGGGTTGCTCTACCGGACCTCGGTCAGGTAGTGGTTTTATGTCTGATGGGAAATAGATCGGCGTAGATGCTTCTCGATCCGCTGCGAAACACTTGAAGCAATCGTGTTTTTCAGGTTCAGAAGAGTTTTGGGGGTTTTTGAAGTCTTTGCGGCGCCACCTTGCGAAAAATCACAATCAGCTCCTGTCCAAACTGGACCTCGAGATTTGATACATAGAGCATTCGAGACGTACCACAGTTTCAATCCTCCATATTTCTTGTGGCCACAAGTAGCGCACGTATGGTCCACTTTTCATGGGTATAGCACCGGTTCGTGTGATCTCCATATGACCTCGTTGCGAAATTGTGAAGTTTGCGCAACGCGCTTTCTAGTATTTTGCGCCATTTGAATTCAGCGCTGTTTTGATATCTTGTCGAATTAAAATGGCTAATTTGCTCCCTCCTGAGAAGGCCAGCTTCAGGGGTCTCCTTAAGCTTGTATGCCAACCATGACTTGGTGCCCCTTTGGGACTGTCGTTCGCGGAATTGAAGGTCTGTAGAAATTTTTTCTCTATGTTGTTGCAACAACTTCTCACGATACTCGTGATCTGTAGCCCACTTCTCCTTTAATGCTTGCAGACGCTTTTCGCGAAATGCGGGATCTGTAGCCCATTTTTCTCTCATGTTTCGCAAATGCTTTTCACGAACCTCGGGATTCGTTTGGTACCTGAGTCGAACTTTTTCATTTTTGCGTACTTTTGCTTCTTCCTGCTTTTTTCGAATTTCCTCCTGGGATAGAAGATTAGGAGCCGAAGCATAGAACCTCGAATGGACAGAGATTTGGACAGTGGCTCCTTGACAAGAGATTGTACGTGTGACAGTGTTCCGTCCCAAGGTACATGATCGAGAGGCAATCGAAATCCATCCGAAAGACATTTTGATATGATGATCACCAGTCGTGGAGATGGTTGACGATCATGCGGTTATTCGGAGAGACGACGTCGAGATTGGCCAGTCAAGAAGAGCGTAGCAGACTGTCGGTATGGACTGATCTCTCTCGGCAGGCCCATGGAAATCGAGGGACGGGAGCAACCGAGAGCTAAACAGCGATATAGACAAACGGCACGGTTGGCAGGTCAACAGGAAGTCTAGGCGTTTCGAAGCGGCGGCGATGACGGAGGATGGTTAGCGAGATGAATTACAACAACAAGCATCATCATGCTCTGCGCATCAAGACTCGACGGCATTGGATTCGACGACAGTCATGTGTTTATGCACGTCGACGATTGTGTCTAACGACGGACAGGATTGAGAAAGAAAAAGCAACCAACCCCGCTTCGCAGCTCTCCCTGAAGGCTAACCCTGATATTCGCCTGACCTGGACTCGATCTCAGCAACATGACCGTCTACTCGACAGCTTCGAGCTATCCATTCCCGGACCAGCAGTCGACACGATTGCACAACAACATCTTCCGCCCACCAAACACTCCTGGACTGTCGCATGTCGACACTATGGTTTTTGCAGCCACACCATCACAAGACAGGCCCGCCTTGACACGAAAACGATCACGCGCCAACTCCAACAAGGCAAACACTTCGGCNCCTCTGGCCTATGGCCTGAGAAATGGTTATGCGACTCAAGCCATGAGTCCAGCTCCTCTAGCGAATGAACACTACACTCTGGATTACAAGTTCGATACACCAACATTAGCAGCTGCTTCACGACACGACGACTTGACTGGAGAAAGAGACTTTCGCTGGAAATGGGACTCTGGTGACGCTTCGCCTGAACAAGACGCCGCACATGTGCCGGGTCTGCTGGCGAGGGAGAGGAACGGAAAAGGCAGGACAGTAAGCTATACCAGTATGGCGAGCACTAGCGATGCTTCGGAGACCAAAGGATGGGGCGGCTTTGCCATGAAGCTAGTAGGCGGTGTCGTAGGCAAAGTGTGGCACTTTTGTCGCGCGAGTGCCTTTGGTGGCTTCTATGCTGGTTCCGGACGAGGTTATGACTTTGCACAACCTACTCAGCTTCCCACTCCACTGCCTGGACAGTATCCAGCAAACGACTTCTTCGGCGACTTTGAGCAAGACAACACTCCNCAACGTTCGCTCAAGCGACAGCAAACAGAATCTGGCTGGGTCATGGTAGACTCGAATCCGGAAGCACCTCGTCCGTCCAACCGCAACACATCCACGGACAACCTCACCCATCTCGGCGCCACAAGGGCAAGTAGTCGTCGAGCTCTCAGCTCAGTAACACGACGCGCTCCCTCACGCCAAACTTCATACACTGGCTCTCCTCAAGCACAACAATCCCGTCTCGACGTCTTTAGCCAGGCATTTGCGGATCGTTCCGCCACAACTGCGACCACAGCCTCTACAGCCTCCACTCGGTCTGTTACACCCCTGCGCCCTGCAATCGTCGCACACCGTTCACCCGTCACCACACCCATCCGCACAAGTTTTGGTGCAGACCGTCGATCCAGCATTGCCAGTGCAAACGGAGACAATCTAAGCCCCGATGCACAACGCTTCCTCCACCGCATTGAAAGAAAAGACCGAGATGCCGACAAAAGCATGCGCAAACTGGATCGTCAAATTCAAGACTTGATTCGACAAGGTCAAGCTGCTCTAGGCACCAAGTTTGAAGTCGAGTCTGACGATACTGACATTAATGATGATGGTGATGACTGGGAAGATGCTCGCAAATGATTTCGAGATTTGCTCTCTTGGGGAAGGAGTTTTGTGGGAGGAAAGGAAAACAAAATGAATGATACCCTGGGTCTTTTCCTCTCTTCTGGGCTGGAGGTTTCTTTGCTTTTCGACGTCTGCTTGTACAGCACTTTCTGCATAAATCGTACAATACATTGCCGACGCTTTCTCTCTTATCGCTGGTTGCTTGGTCGTACTTTCTAAAAGACCAACTCTCAGCTTATCACTTGTTCAACATCGGGTCTCTTGACGATGACCCACTTCTTCTTATACTAGCTATGTTCTTGTTCTCAGTCGGCCAAGATCGCTGTTCTACCCCACAGACTATCACATACTCAGCTCGCCCGAAGATACACGAAGCTCGATGTTCGTCCGGTTCTTACCCCGCCCAATTCCATCAGCCATACAAACCTCCATTTACGGTACCTCCTTGTCGCTATATCGCAACGCCAAGGTCTCCTCCGACGCCAAGATTTCTACGCACAACGAATTTTAGATCTACGCACTTCTTGTAAGCACAACTCAACCAGTCTCTCTCTGCCTTGGCTTTCTGCTCCGATCTGTCTCTCCATCCGGGATAAGGAGTTATATTGAGATTTAAATTCAAGTACCTCCATACTGGCGCTCTGGCCGAGTGGTTAAGGCGTTTGACTCGAATGATGCTCCCTAGCATTCCTCACCGATATCAAATCCATTCGTGGGCGTGTGTTCGAATCACACGGGCGTCGATATCTTTTGCTCCTGGCTCGCTGGATATATAAGTAAAGGTTTGTTTTTGGTCCCAGAAGTGGTTGGAAGAAGGGGGATTGTGGTGGTGGAGGTTTTGGTGAAGCTTCATGGATTTTTGGGTTAGGGATTTTTGGGCTTTTGCGACGGAGAAGGGAGAGAGATTTGATTCTATGTGCGATCGGGTTGGTTGTATATTATAGTGACCGTAAGGCAATGAATGCATAGAGATAATCGAAGAATTGTGGTAGATGGAAGTGGTAAAACAGGAAAAGTTCAAACAGACTGACCACTCACGACTTCTAATCACAACGCTCATCTAGAAAGATCACAAGACAAAGATGATCAAGCTTACACATATATGGTATCAGTTACAATAGCTGAAGGAACATGGAGAAGTCTGGTTTGACAGGTAGGCTAGTAAAACTGAGAAACGGAGTCCAGGATTAGTTGATTGAGGGTAGTGATACGCTTGGCCAGAAGCATGCCATCTTGTATTGTTAGACGACAAAAGGTCCATTTCAGAGACCTGCACTAAAAACGCACCATCTGAGACAATGACTAGTACATGGGGTGGACAGGTCAAGCACGACTAAAACTCTAGCTTGAACAACAAGAGATCTTGCCATCCATGAACGATTGGTTTATCTGGAATTATTGTCTTGTAACATTATACACATGAAGATAGTGCTGGCTGCTGTCCATCTCGCGACAAAACCGGCCTCTCCTAGAGCTTCTACACACCATGACCCCTTTCTCAGCATTGACGGGCTGAACATCCTAGTTATGATCTTAATAAGAAGCAGCAGTAGACCACAACAATATTCCAGTTGTAAGGTTACCTTTGGCACATCTAGACGCTCGTAGCCACAAGGACTGCAACTCAAACACCTCGAGAAACACAACACCATGTTGACTACGATGCGAAGCTCGTGAAATGAGAAGACATCATGATCGATAAGATATTCGGTTCTTTCGATTGTCATTTGACATTATACACACAGAAGAAAATAATGATGACTGACCAGCCTCTCCTGAGTATGCACCACCTTTCAAATAATCAATCCATCACTTGTGTGCCATGCCATTTCCTGTTTGCCATCCCAGCCATTGTCCTGTTTCATTGGGGTATAGTAATAGAACCTTCTCATTTGGGAGAAAAACAAAAGAACTCCTCAAGTAAAATCACAAGAGAAAAAGATAAAGAAAAAAAGTGTTCAAAGATGACAGGGAGAGGAAAGATAAGAGCAGCCCAACAATCAACCAAAGAAACTCTTCTGAGTGGGTGTTTTGAGATCTCTTTGGTTGATGCCTAGACCGGCCAGTCCCTTGAGACCAGGTCCGCCCATCTCAAGTACAGGACTAGGCAACTCGCTGTCTTCGCCTTCGGTGGCAGCGCCGGAAGAGCTCACGCCATCAACCATTTCCTCAGGACTGCTCATGTCCTGACGACCTAGCAGAAATTGCTTAAAGCTGAAGGACGATTGTTCATCTTCTTCAACATCGTGTCGCAACTGCAATCGTGGAGGCAAGGAGAGCTTCAATCCTTCCTGGGGCTGCATACCATCTTGACTTCCCACCAGGCTGAGCTCAGGAAGTCTGTACTCATCACCAAAGTCTAGCTCTTTTTCTGCGGTAGGTGTGGAATCTAGTTTGACCTTCTCGATGAGCTGAGACAAGGTACCAACGCTAGTCGCACGCTCGAACGCCTCTTCTTCGATCTCCATAGATGTGGGTACGCCATGAAGAATGCAGCAATTTCTCTCAAGATATTGTTGTAATCGGTATTGTTGGCGATCCCAGGATTCTGTCACTAAGCGTAACGCGGCTTGAATGTCCTGGTCGGTGAGCGAAGCAGATGGTGCAGTGATGGGCGAGCCAGCGACGCTATTGGCCCTAGNTTTTAGAGGGCGAAAATGGGCGCGACGACGCGAGTGGAGACGAGACGTGGCGCGGCGTAGGTGCTAAAGAGGGGAAAGAGGAGGCGCTGCCGAACTGTTCCGATTGACACTTCTCTTCATGTTGGCAAGGCCTTTACGCAATGCCGATGAGGACGAAGACGAAGGCGGTTGCTTAGAAAGCGGTGCCGGAACCGAAGGTTTCAAGGGTGAGGTAGTAGCCGGTACCTCGTCGCGTATTTGTTTGACTTGTGTCTCCGTCTGCTTAAGAGCTGCTAATCGACTTTCGTCCATGTATGGCATGTATACTAGTGTTGTGTTCTTGCCTAGAGCATTGATCATGTCGGTGAAGGCGGAAAGGGGTATATCGTTGTGCTCGCAGTGCAGTTCTCGCAGCGTTCTGTTCACCTTCAGGACTTCTGCGAGCATACTAGCACCGGGCAAGCCGAGTCTCTGGTACTGAACTCGCAGGACTTGCAGACCTGTATTTTGACGGAGACCGTTCAATGCTTGGTTGAGACCGACACCAAATCGTGAAGTTTCTAGACGCGAATCCTCTCCTGAAATATCTAATTCTTCGAGCGTGCAGTTTTCCGCGANAAGTGACTCCAATGCACGACTGGTATCGTCATTGGCGTCACTGGGTAATGTCGTTCTCGAGATGTCAAGATATCTGATGCTTTGGTTCTTTCTCAATGCATTGATCAAGTGTCGGAATACCGACTCCTCGCGATACTCGATGGCTCGGAGAGTGATGTGGGTAGGTGTAGAACCATCCGAGATGGCTTTGCATAACTGATCGTGGTCTTTTGTGATATTGTTGTGACTTATGTCAAGATGGAGAGCACGAGGCTCGATTGAGCCACGCTTAGTAGCGCGCATAATGGTCGCAATATCACTACCAGACATGTATGCAGAGTCCAGGTACAACTCGCGGAGTGTATCTGATTGAGGATGCTTGAGATATGTTGCGAGCGCTTGGATCGTGTTCTCGTTAAGAGATGTGCCAGTCAGTCTGAGCTCTTCCAAACGCCAGGTAAGGAGAGTCTCAGCATTGAACAAGGGTTCGGCTCCCGAAGTTCGAGATGCAAAGGACAAGTTGAGCTTGCGAATGAAACCAAACACACTAATTTGTCCATCAAACACGGCCGGCGCAAGTCTTGCAAGATTTCCAGAGATGTCCAAAGCTTCTAGTGTGTTGTCCTGGGCGCGAAGAGAGTCCAGGATCAAACTGAGCGTACGATCAGTCAACGAACATCTGCTCAGTTCAATAGCACGGAAGTGGCAAGCCTTGTCACTTGCCGCACCAACCAGATAATCAAGATCGGTCTCGCTAAGGTGAATACCATTCAAGGCAATCCAGTCAACGTTCGTGATCTGATGCTTGCAAAGTGGAGAAAGGGCTTCGACTACACCACATCCAATATCCTTGACTTTGGCCTCTGAGTCATCTGTATAATCCGNGGGTTTTGCGACAATACACCTAGAGAAGTCCATCCTTCGGAGCTTTTTATTCGTCGCAGCCAGCGCACGAACTTCCTGGATCAATAGACAGGACTGAGTAAGTTCCTCAACAGTTAAACGGATTGGGGTTCCTCGTTTCGTTCTCGTGCAGACATGCTCGGTACCGTAACTGTCGTGAAGTCCATTGAGTACATCGAGTTGAACGTCAGCGAAAGAAAGCGAATTGAACGATTCGTTGTATCGCAGAGCTCGCATGACAGCTAACAACTCGGCTGCACTATACTTATGTCGACGCGAGTCCGCTAAAGGAAGCAGCTGGAAGCGAGGCGCGTCCTCGCATGTATAATCGATAGTATAGCAAATATTCGATGGGTTAACATCATATGCGATGCAATATGCCGTCAATGTACGCTCGAAACAGCAGTGGTCCTCCGTATCCGGATTGACTGTGGGAGGAAGCTGATCGTCGATTTCCTGTGGGACGCTAAACTTGAACATACGAGATGCGCACTCCGGACGAAGAACGTTCTCGACATGGTGGAGACGGAGGGCAATATCGTGAGAAGCCAGAGAAGCCAAGTATAGAGTCTTCGGTCGCTTCAGGGGTTGCCGGAAGGTGAGCTCGAAATGATCATCCGATTGGCTGACTCGGACAGCCGTCATATTGAGGATGCCATATGATGTCGGGACGTTACTTGCTGACAGCGAAGGCGATGAAACACGGCTAGTAGTCTTGACCAACGGAATGACATGCACTTTGTGGATACCAATGGCCAAAAAGCAAACAGTCGATGCAATCTTGGACAAGTCATCGGTAGAAGATCGTGATTTCGAGAATTGGCGCTGTATGACCTTGTAAATAGCATAGTTGGCGGGGTCATAGTCATTCTCGCGCTCCACAGCTCTTGCAGCATTTTNTGAGTTGACGACAGAAACGGGATTGAGGTCCTGTAGACGAGCCTTGTTCGCAGCCTGACGGATTGAGCGCAGCCACAAGTCGCGATCCTCGGGGTCCCCAAATTGCATGACCATAGCTGAAGCTTGAGAGCCGTCCTCGTCGAGATAGCAAACCTCAATGGCAAAATAAGGACGACCATCATCGAGCCTGTGGACAGCGACAATATGACGGACAGTGACTCGGCCTTCCTTGTCGCCTGATGAATCCGAGTGTAGCGATTGCAGGTCCTGAGAGGAGCCAATGGAATGGGTCGAGCTATGACGGATGGTCGGACTCCTGCCAAATGGAGGAGGCACACTGCCAATGGTTTCGGCAGCCTTTGACTGGTTCTTGTAGCGCAGAATATGGGTGTCTGTCAAGACCAGGTATTCTTTCTTCTTACGAAACATGCTACTGCTGGTCTGCACTTCGCCATGGTGTAGAACAAGTCCTTTTCGGCAATGGTTGGTGTCGAAATCAGCCCAATTAATGGATGGCGTTCGGCTTGAGGTGGTGGTCAAAGGAGTGTCGTCTTCATGCATGGATCGCATGGACCTCAGTGAGCCAAATACGGATGAGACTGGACGTCCGCCGCTCCGGACACTCAAGGAAGGGCGTGTGACTGGTTTCGGCGAAGGTAGGGTGCTTGTTGAAATGGGCGAGGAATCCTCATCGTGGACCAGCTCTGGTGAGGATTCAAGATTGGTGACGAGAGTAGGGCCGCGACGCTTTTTGAGCGTCTTGGAGGAGTCCTTGCTCAGCCTGTCCGGAGAGTCGCGAGTGGTGGTACTAGTAGGATGAATCTGGGTGAAAGAGGGAATGCCGAAGAGGCTGCGCCTCCGGCCGGCGTGCTCCCGACTGCTGGAACGGGGCATGACGGACGGCGCTCTGGGAGAAGAAGATTACAAAGAAGATGTCGTGGAGAGGTCAGGTCGGCGTAGTACTACTGGGGCATAGCTGGCTTAAGTCCGGAGTTCATGGCGGCGGGAGATCAGAAGGAGAGGGAAATTAGATGATCCGACACCAAGATGTAGGGATTTGCGATACACGTCAGAATGAGAGAGACGCCGACATGTCGACGGAGAGTCGTCTTTGCTTCCGGTAGAGAGAGTGATGTGAAGAAGAGAGGAAAGCGCAGCGGCGCAAAAGATGGTTCCTTGCGTGCCGGACGAATTGAACTCTGAATGTTCTAAAACCAGCCCGAAGACGATCAACAATCGCTCGATTTGCGCCTCCGTCAGAGGCGTTGACGCACCGGACTTGCTACCAGCCGATGGCTACTTGGCTACAAGGCGTACGTGGCTCGACAGCAGGGCAGCTGATCGAAATCTAGTTAGAACAGCCCTTGTGTGAGTTAGATGGAAGAAACCAAGAAACCACCCGATGACTTGGCTGAGCAATATCATCACATCTTATCCTCGTCACGAGGCCATGCTATACGTGCCTTAGCAGAACATGGAAAGAAGGGCAGTAGAGCAAATGGTCGACAGGCGTCGTATAGAAGCATGCACACGTTCAGTAGCAAGTCCCAAAGCGCACTGGCTTCCCGGCCACCGGCAAGCAACTTGGTCCGAAACAAGCCGGGCCCTAACGCTATCGATTAGAGAATAATTGGAACGCGAATTGACGGTTGACTTTGTCAGTCGTCGCCATTGCTCGGGCGCATACCAATATCTTCGATGCCCAGCTGGCGCACTCAAGGCATTCGCCCTTTCCGGCCCTTTCCCTTCCTTGCAAGTAGCCGCTATGTTTGTCCGCCATGTCGTCTGCGCCTCTTCTCGACTACAACGTCACGCCCGCTCCGCCACTCGACACGCCTGTTGAATGCCGAAGCCAACAAGGACGACGATACGAAGACTGCCACTTACAAGCCTATCGACCCTGAAGATGCGAGCCAGACCGAGTCCAAGGACAGTCCCCGGGACCATCTATGGCCATTCAACAAGGAAGATTTGAACGCGTCCAAACAGAGCGGCCATTCGGAAACACCTGCCAACAAACATGAGCCTGGGTACAAATTCGAAGGGGTGGAGCATACGCAGAACGCCGAAGGGGATTCAAGTCCTGGTTCAGATGTCGTCAGGAAAATACTCTTCCCTCGTCGAGTTACAGTCAGGCAAAGGCCTTCGCAGTCAGCCGAAGGAGATGACGAGGCTCACAAACCCACAGTCGATTTCTTCAAATCGTCAGACCCGTCGAGTGCTCCTTCGCCCTACGATGGTGGCGCCATACAATCGTTGAGAGACGCCATGCTGTCTATCAAGAGCAATCCCATATCTTTCCCTAGAAAAACATTAAGGAGGTTACGGGCAAGACGCAAGCGCTTTGTAAACAGCCCTGCGCCTCAGACTCCTGAACGTGTCGCCAGAGCAGAGAAGAAGAGAGAAGCCGATGAAAAACGTGCACAAAAGTTACTCGCTGCAGACATGAAGACTATGGATGCATCGGGCATCAAGATGCAGCGCTTAGATGTTGAACAACCTCGTGTTCCTCGTTTACATCACGGTCTTGACCGCGTCCTTTTCACCCAAGGCGTTTACCCACTCCAAGACAGACGTTCAAAAGTCTTCAACTTCGATCCCTACTTGCAGAAGATCATGCCAGTCACTGAGTTTGATTACGACGCCCTCACTGCGTACCAGACCTCTTCCAAGGACAACTTCCTCTCGGAATTCGCNAAAAAGCATGGCAANAAATACGTCGGTTCTACCTCCAGCATGACGAGTACATTGACTCATTTCCACTATCTCCTCTCTGCGTGGCGCAAAATCAACACCGACATGTTTTCCAGGGACTTNCCTGATACCCTGCAAAGCTTCACGGTACTCAACCGTATCCCTACTTCCATCTTCCTGAGACGCAAAGGCGACACTTACGCCGTTGACGCCGACAAGGAACACGACAGTGCCAATGTCCTCATGTTGCTCGGCAGATCCATGGAGAAACTCTTGACCATGCCGACCCCCGAGTTCGAGCGGTACAGAATGGACAAATCTAGTGGCATCTCTGAGGTTGAGCGGAACAAACCCGAGTCTTACCACTACTCCTCGCTGGGTGATTTCCTGTTACGATCGCAACTGGACGCTCAAGATGATCGCCTACCTGGGACAGGCATGTTCGATCTCAAGACGCGTGCTGTCCTTTCAATCCGTATGCAATCCCAAGATCACGAGCCGATGACCGGATATGAGATCACACAAGCCCAAGGTCAGTATGAGAGCTACGAGAGAGAATATTACGATATGTTGCGTAGTACTGCACTCAAATACTCTTTGCAAGCTCGTATGGGTCACATGGACGGCATTTTCGTTGCATATCACAACGTCAAGCGTATATTTGGCTTCCAGTATATTAGTCTTAACGAGCTCGACCGCGCTCTTCACGGTACGCACGATACCACTTTGGGTAACCGTGAGTTCAATCTCAGTATCAGCTTGTTGAACGAAGTGTTTAACAAGGCTACTGAGAAATTCCCTGATCAGGTAAGCATGCTTGACTCCAGACGTTGATCTGATACTGACGACGACATANNGTCTATTCGATTCACCTTTGAGACCAAGGCTGCTGAAACGCTTCCGACTATGCAAATCTTTGCAGAACCCATGAGTGAAGAGGACATTGACACGATCCAGGACTCACAAAAGGAGAAGATCGCCGAGTGGGAGCGCAATCTGCGTGATCCAGCTTCCAAGATTCCCAAGGAGCAAGTCAGTGAGCCTGCAAAGGAAGACGACGGCGCCGTCGACGAGTTTAGCGACTCAAGCAGTGACTTGGGTCAAGAAGCGGCTGCAAAAGACGTTTCAGAAACGTCCGAAACTCAGTCAAAGACGACTGCTGCACAAGAATCAGAACCCACCGAAAAAGACACAATTGTCAAGGAGATCGAAGCCATCCCCGAGACATCCGAGTCAGAGCCAGAAGCAAAGCCGGAGTCGGCAGCAGACACGGACAAACCCTTATTGGGAATGGTCCTCGCAGTTCGTTCCAAGGTCAATGGTGTATACGTCGAACGACCAGAGATGCTCAAGAAACACCACGATTGGTCAATCGAGTATAGCTTCACTGAACTCAAGCCTGCACAGGCATGGAGAGAATACCTTGCAGCCAGAGCGCGGCGCAGGAAGACATATCAGAAGCTCAACAACAAACCCGACAAGTCGGATCCTGACAGCGTTGAGTTAAGCTACAACGATCACTATATCAATATGCTCAAGGAACTCAGTGAGAAGGGCAGGAAGATGAGGGCTGGACTGGACGAGAAGGCAGCAAACAAACCAAAGATAGTGGTTGGCATGCCGTACGTCAAGCCGTCNAAGAGTGAGACGTCGAACACAGACGATGTGAGCATCGAGAGTGTTGACGATTACTTGACATGGCTGTACAAAGAAAAGGCATCTCCTGTTGAGGAGGTATGAAACGCATGATAGTCTTGTAGATCTGATGTTTATAGAGAAGAGGAAATTGTACGATAATGTTGGGGTCGGAGTATGGTCAAAGAATGTTGCAGAGCTCAAAAGTCCAGGGTCACTTGAAAGTGTTTGTAAATTCGTGGGTGAGCATGACGCAAACAGCTTTCAGACATCACGTCGCACAGCTCGTTGGACACCGAGACAGCACAAACAACGTGCGCGCCATCAAGTCATAGCTCTATTGTTTCAGACATCACATAGTCAATATGCCTCCGAAAAACCGTAACAATCGCAACTCGCACCCGCGACCCACGGCGCATCACCACCACGTTCCCTCAGACTACGACACCGACACAGCGTACGCAACCGACGCCATGAGTTCCCTGCCTCAACCAGCACCCATTCCAGCGCGCACAAACGAGGAACTGAATCTTAGTGTGCTGCAACGCCACGATTCCTCGGTTCATCAAATCCTCTCTGTCGCTCCATTCGCTGTCGTCTACACTTTCAATCCAGCCTCGTCGAGTTGGGAGAAACAAGGAACTGAGGGCACACTATTCGTCTGCTCGCTTCTGCCACTAGTAGGAGGTCCGCAGATTGAACGATACAGCTGCATCGTCTTGAACCGTCGCGGTCTCGAGAACTTCTCTAGTGAATTGTTCTCTGCCGAGTCGGTCCAGGTGACGGACGACTATGTTATCTTGCAGGTCGAAGGAGAGGACGGAAGTACAAACATCTACGGTCTGTGGATCTTTGCAGAAGAAGGAGGAAGCACGGTACAGACGAGAGTGGTCAATGCCTTGATTATCCAGGAATGCGCAAAGAGGGCTGAGGACAGCAGAGACGCAGCTGCCGTGGCCGATGTGGAAGAAGAGTATGTCGAGGAAGAACTGCCACCATCGCGTCAAGAACAACAACCACAGCACCAACCACCGCCCACGATACAGCATGAGCAACCCCCAGAGCCGCAAAGACATGACTACGACCAGCAATTACCAAACCAACAAGTCAACCTTCTCCACTTCTTCAAGAACGGCCAACAACAGCAACAACGTCCTGCTCTCGCCTCACCTTTCCAATCCTATGACCAGCAGCAATACTACAACATGCAACAGCAACAGCAACAGCAGCAGCAGCTCGAGCAACAGCGTCTCGAACAACAACGGCAGCAGCAACAGCAGCAGCTCGAGGCCATGCAACAACAACAAATGAACCAGATGAATGCTCAGCAATGGCAAATGGCTCAAAATCAACAGCAGTATGGGGCGCATTCTCCTGCGCCTCCTGGATTTGCGCCTCCTCAGCAGCACTTTCAACAGCAGCAAGTTCCTCAGGCTCATCCTCAGCCACAACCTCAGGCACAGGCCGATGTGCTGATGAGCTTGTTCAACAACGCTAGGCGTGGGTACTAGAGATGTCCAAAGTACTGTCTAGCGTACAGATGGTAGGCATCCTGATATGCGAAGAGGCGGAGATGTGGTCGAACAACAAAAGATACCCCTTATCGCTTTGACAGAAGAACTTCGAATAACATTCTTTTCTGGCACTCAGGTGTTTCGTTATTTTCTTGTTGTGTGGCTTCCCATTCAAATGTGTATATTTCGAGAAGAAGCAATTCAAGATCGTCGACCAGGTGGGAATGGTTAGTGACATGTATGTGTGTTTATTCCTTTGCAACTCTGTCAAACAAGCTGTCGTCTGACTTGGGCAACTATCCTATTATAAATCAAATGCTGGTCAAGAACTTTCCAACCCTCTTGATGAGCTCGTCAAAGACCTCTTGATCATCGCCATTCAAGTTGTGACTAGCACCACCCAACAACTCCTTGCTCTGCTCATCTACTTTGCCCTTCACGAACGGAATCCACTTGTTGACCAACGCCTTTCTATCGACAGTCGCAGGCACATACTCATCCTCCTCTCCATAGAGAATCAGTAACGGCTTATCAAGCTTGCCAAACGTACCCTTCAGTGTCTGGTCCGGCAAATCGGACGAGAAGTAATCATCCTCACCTCCCTTGCAGGCCAGAGCAACCCACCTCCTCGCCGTAACAGGATTACGTCCGAAATTGCTCGAGGTAATGTTCAGAGGTAAGATGTGTTCGCCTTTACCTTCTTTACACCAAGTATTTGCCATTGCGTTTGCGTTGTCGAGGTCTGCAGTGTCCATGTCCATGGCTATGGCTTCGCGATCGCTGACGGGGGCTTGCAATATTACCCCGTCTACTGCTGCTCTGTCCCCTCTTTTGTCTTGGCTGGCAAAGTAATGCAGGCAATCCTGGCAACCGGTGGAATGGCCCATGATGACTATGTTCTTCTTTCCTTGGCTGCGGAAGTGGGAGACGAGGCTGGAGATCTCGTTGACATCTTGAGATAGCGAAGAAGTGCCCCAGCCACTGCCTGCTGAGCTGAGGTTTGCTTGGGCGAGTGACCAGGAGGGTGGGAGAGAAGAGGCGAGTGCGTAGACGTAAGAAACGCTGTGGTATGTATCCGTCAAGCCGCCGATCCAGAGCAGGAGGTTTGGTGTGTTGGAGCAAGAGTCGGATGAGGGATCGACTTCGAAGGCTGACACTGGGGCGACGTGGTGGAGTCTGCCGTTTGTTGCGGAGGGCGATTGAGGAACCATGCTGGATGATGAGGAACTGGAGCTTGTGCTGTGACTGGGAGAGTGTGACATGTGGGTGAGTTGGTCTGTTGTGGTGAGTGGGCAGGTGCTATGTGGGTCTTGAAGCTTCGTTGTGCTCGTTCACATCAGATACCACCGTTCTTGTCTGTTCTTGTCGTAGATGAAAGCCCGTGAGCTTCTCTGACTGGACAAGCTATCTACAAACAAGAATTTTACGGTCTGCGATACACAAATGCGCATGGCAGATGGATGGAGAGCTTCCGTCACGAACCAATGACGCGTGTTTTCGTGGATAGCAGCACCCTGACTTCTGGCATACTACTCGGCCATCGACTAACATCGAGCCATGTCGTCTCAATTTGAGATATATCTGCTACGAAAATACATCCAAGGACAAGAAAAGCTTCGACCATCTTTCCTGTGCTCGATTGCACCGAGGATCTGACAAGAAATCATCATCTCCTATTTGTGCTCCGTTCGACGTCCCGATGCATTCGATCCATTCCCAGCTTCCACACTTTTCTCCCTTCTTACAGTTTCACTCCGCCTCGCAGTTATATCATCAAGCTGTGCCAATGCACACATGATAGCAATAGTATACACTACAGCCTGTACACCAAAGGATCCTACATTGACTTTACACTCCCAATCAATGTCACCTCTGTTGTGTCTGGTACATGCCATGACCATGTCTTTATAGGTTGGAGGCCTGGACTGCCAGAGCGAAAGCCCCATACCAATGAAGAGAAATCGGAACAGTCTGGGAGAGAAGAAGTAGAGCGTTGTGGTGAAGAGGGCGATGATGAGGATCAAGCCCAGGGGGTCTTTGGTCACGTCCATTGTTGGCTGTGGTGAATCAGTATTGCATTGATGTTGGCATACACTCTCAAAACACACTTTCAGATTGTCTTCCTGCTTGGACTGAGCTTCGGTTACGTAGCCAGGGCAATGGGTTCTTTCTCCACGAAGTCAGAGGTATGGAGAGAGCAGGAAATAGACATGACAGCTAGAACGACAATAGTTCGAAGTGGTGATCGCGAAAGGATCGCATGCCACCGAAATTGCACCGCACCTTACTGCAATCTCTAGGAACCCATGTGTATAGGCAAGACTCTTCATCGTGATTCTTGTTCTTAGAAGATGTACGTTGAGTAGATTGAAACTGCTTTTGACTGTTAAAGTTTTGTTTCAGACATGACACAAGGAGCATTCACAAAGCACAAGGGAAAGATCAAGTGAGAGCGAAAAGTTCCTTTTCTTTTTCAAAAACGACTGGTAGAGCTACTTTTAATCCCTTCCCAAGCCAAAATTTTGTCTCAACACGTTCCGACCAACAGCCCCAGGAACCAACACTTAGTTCTCGTGGAGGAGGGTCTTGAACTCGGCAGCGGGAGCGACGGGCTTGCCGTCCTGGATCTTCTGCTGACCAAGACCAGCCTTGGAGAAGGCGGTGGCGTAGGGGTTGAGGCGGAGAAGGACCTGCTTGTTGCGGAGAGGGTTCTTCTTCTGGACGTTGGTGCGCTTCTGGATGGCACCACCCTTGGCGGGGCGGAGGACAGACTGGACCTCGGAAGAGTTGATGAGCTTGACAATGTCGGGCTGGGCGACAGAGTTCTGGGGAAGGAGGAAGTCCTTCTTGAGGGCAGAGGCCTCGGTGGTGGAGCCGTAGATCTTGTCAAGGGCCTGGAAGGCGGAAGAGGTCCAGACGATGAAACGGCCGAGGTGACCACCAGGGGCGAGCTGGAGGAGGTTCATGGAGAAGACGGGGCAGGTCTCAACACCGGGGATGTTGCGGAAAGCGGTAACGAGCTCCTTGCCATCCTCGCTGGGGTTGTAGACAACGAGGGGACCACGGCGCTGGCGGTGGCGGCGGTTTCTCAGCTTACCCTTACCGGCGCGGAGCTTCTTGGAAGCCTTGACCTTCTCGAGGTCGGCACCGGCACCGACGGCCTTGAGAAGGGCGACGGCAGCGGAGGTCTTGGTGATGGCGGCGTTGCTGAAGGCAGTCGAGTTGACGACAAGGGGAACCTCAGGAACGGTGGCGACCTGGTGACCACGGGCCATCAGGAGAGCGGCGGAGGAAGAGGCAGCAATGGCAGAGGCGGTAGCGAAACGCTTCTGGCCAAGGTTGATCTTCTGCTGCCACTTGCGCCAGACCTTGGTGGGGGCGAACATGCGACCGGAACGGCACATGTTACCGAAGGCGGCCTGACCGGCACGGTGAGTACCACCACCGGAGACACGGGGGATACGGGCAACAGCACGGCCNNTGGAGAGGGTTGTGTTAGGAGCGGTATTCTTGGCGTTTCGAGATTTTCGTCGTCGTCAAAACGTACCGGTACCCCAGGACTCAGCAGAGGTCTGGTGGCCAGCCTTCTCGCTCACGGCGTAGGGCTGTCTCTTGTTCTTGGCCATACCAGTGTGGACGGTNNCCTGCGCGCGTATTATCAGCCAATTGCCCAGTTGTCGTCGTGTGGGCGCGGTTCAATCGTACTGGACAATGTCGGGACGGATGGGAGCCTTGAAGACATTGGGGAGAGGGTGGCTAGCCTCGCCGGCCTTGCCGTCGGCGGAGATGATGGAAACCGTGGGTCTGCTGGTCATTTTGGCGGTCGTGGATTGTTCGTCGCTGTCGTCGATTCGAAGAGGAAAAGACTGAAGACTTTGCAAAAGTCGGGGGTGCGATTCCTCGCTTAGCTCAGCCAAAATCTTGGCGCATACATGGTCATAGCTTTGATCATCACCCGAACAGCATTCACCTCTTCCGTTTGCAACATCGAAACGTATCATTTTATGTTGCTAGGAGTGAACATGCTTCAGGGCCATCGAACACAGTCAAATGTTTTGGCAGCCAAGGTTGGGATTCATGAATGGGTTTGGGAAAGAACGAGTGAGCTGTGTTGAACACAGCTTCCAGCCTCCCACGCTGCGGCAGCTGCGCTTTCCTTCCAGAGGGACGATGTCCCCAGAAAGAATGACCTCTCTATTTTCTCTTGACAGTCGTTTTTCCCGCCTTACATGTCCATCTCTATCACCGACCCAATAAGCCCAAACATAACACGCGCTAGCAGTATGCGTGTCTTTTGGAGGCACAGTCATGGGCGCTTGCAAGTTGGAGTCTCCACCTTGCCGCCTTGAAACTCCGCGCCGCATCCTGTGTGCTAATTTCAGAGTTGTATCCTTGCATCTACTCTTCCCTAGGTGCATCAATCGAATCCCAGTCACTGGATCCTTAACAATTCATCCTACGTGATGTGCAGTATGTCAGGAATACGTTACCTTTAGCCGCGCATGGCGTCTGTCTCAAGAGATCCTTCGATATGCTGGTTATACTATGATACTTGAGGATATCCACTTCCGCGTTCATCGAACAGATTCCGTCTCGTTGACCTGGCGTCCAACGAACCTGTCCTTTCTCAAACGTTCTTCATTATGGTTGACAAAAAGCAAAGATCAGAGAAGGAGGATGATAGTCTCATCGCTCAGGAAGAAGTCGATAATCAGCAGCTACGCACCTGGAAGCCGATCAGTCTCAGACTTCCGTTTCTTACCTTTGTCTTGTTGACTACTTCTGCTCTGATTGTGGTGCTACAATGGCTTCTTTACATAAGTCAGACCACGGGCGGAGTTCTCTTTGCTTCCAACATCAACGACCTGCCTCTGAGCAAGACTTTTGGCTATCTCTACGCTCCCACCATAATAGCCGTCATCTATGGACTCCTCTGGAGCTGGATCGATCTCGATATTGAGCGCATGGAACTTTATTATCAACTTTGCAGTCCTGCTGGCGCTTTGGCAGAAAATAGTCTCCTACTACAATATCCGTTCGACTTCGTTGCTCTCATACCATTCAAAGCTGCGAGACGAAAACATTGGTCTGTCCTCACGGCTGGACTTGCCGGTATTGTCGTCCTGTGGACCTTGACACCTCTGCAGGCTGGTATATTCGTAACTGAGAACCGGGTAGTTACGACTGAGGTACCTTTCCTCACTTCGACATCGTACCAAATTGCTTCCAATTAGACCGAACCTTCAGCGATATATGCACAGCACGCGTACAATATTGCTTGGTTAGACGAAAAACTACCATCATACAGTACTGTTGATTTTGTGCTTGATGCTTTTGCGCCTTCCACATCTCATGCTGTACAGGCGAATGAAGTCTGGAACGGAGCTACGAAGATGTACAGCGTCGATGTCGTTTGCGAACCTACCATAAACTACATCAGCAATCCGGGGGTCCAGTAATCCACAAACCAAGTACAACAGTAGCAGCGGCTGTAGTTATGGACTGCCCGTCAAGACTATGGCAAGAAGAGATAACGACACTAGCAAGAACCTCGAAGCCATGTACGTTGGATACTCGAATGACAACGGTGAGGCAGATTGGTACCTTGGGAGCTACTGTCCAAAACAAGCCAACCATACATTCTTGGTCCGTACGACGCTTTTCTCGGAAGTCTCGGAAGCAGGAATGCTGGACCAGAGCCTTGAATCTAAGACTACGCCCGATAGTGGAGTACTCAAGACCACATCTCTTTACTGCGAGCCACGATACTTTGAACAGGAAGTCAATGCGAGTGTGGTTGCCGCAAATGGCAGCGTCATCTCGGTGAATCCCATTGGAGGAAAGAATGATCTTCCTTTACAGATGTTTGACATAAATTTCTTCGAGACCGCTATGAGCTCAGGTCTAGATTACTGCGGGCCAGGTATGAGCTATGCCAGCGGCAGAGCAGATTTTCCTGAGAATGCGTGGCCCGATCAGAAAACACATCTTATCAACACGAACCTCGATATGACATACCTTCCAAAGATGCTTCCGTTCTCCTACGCTGCACTTAAAAGGCTTAATCTTGAAGATTGTTTGGATCCCCAAACTCTCGCGGATTCGTATCAGGCGGCGTATCGACTCTTGTTTGTTGCAAAAATGGCCCGCGTTCTCAGACCAGACTTTGGGGCTAATGCCACTCACCACGAAGGTCAACGTACATATCACACGCAAGCGCTTGTACTTGTACCGGGATTTACATATGCCGTGGAGACCCTGTTGGTGTTTGCTGTATTGTTCAATCTGTCTATCATCTACTTCAGCCTGACGAGGGCCTGTACACTTCAATTCGACCCAACGACAATTGCTTCGCATATGTCCGCCGCGGCGGATCATTCGGAACTTATTGCTCTTCTTGGTAATCTGGACAACAACTCTGCCGGCGCTCTACGTAGCGCGTTGGTGGGTTCGAAATTCTCTATGAGTTCGGACGTCAAGATCGAACTACAATCTGTACCTGCAACGGACTTCGGCCAGGATGTGAATACACAACAGACGACACACTCCAAAGGTTTCCAATCCCCGAGCTCAGCTGGTGTAGCGGTATTGTGTTCCTGGCGGTTCAGCTCGCATGCATATCTGTGTTTGCATATTTGTTCCACCAAGCAAAAATCAACAATGGTAAGTCACATTCTGGGCTAAGAAGTGCTCCAAGCTAACATTCGTATGAGGCTTCCTCTGCCATCCAACAGTCGTTTTGTGCGCCAATTACTGCAGAACTATATTCCAACTGCAATCTCGACAACTCTGGAACCTGTCTGGATTCTTCTGACCCGCCAGTTATGTGTGCTGCAGCCATTTGAGGAGCTTCGAAGAGGAAAATCGACCAGTAGAAAGTCAATTGCCCTGGCATATACGAATCTCCCTCCCCAGCTAGTCGTTTTCAAAGCCCTCAGAACGGGCCACTATATGCTGAGTCTGCTTGCAACCATGACAATTCTGTCGAACGTGCTCTCGGTCGCTTTCTCAAGTCTATTCTTCGAAAAATCGGCCAACATTGAGATTCAGACTACGCTTCAACCGTTGCTAGCTCTACCCTTTCAAAGTCTGAACGGAACGGACCTTCCATTCAATAACAATCTTGAAGTGAACTGGCAAGGCGGAACCACAAAGGACGAATTTTATATTGCGATGTCTAACGCGGTGGCTTCCTCCAAACTCCCATCCTGGACTGATCCTGACAGATTTTACTTCCCAGTTCAGCTCCCAGAGAGCACTCGGGCTGATCTCAACTACACTGTCACGACAGGATACTTCGGAGCGAGCCTGAGTTGTGAGGAACTTACTCAGTGGGAAGCCAAGAAAATGGAAGATAACTCAGGAGCTATTCTATCTGGACATAGTCTCTTCGAGTTCAATATTACTCAGCCAGATGGTTCATCCACGAACTGCTCGATAAGTTTCTCCACCAGTTCGCCAGCATATATATCTGGATTCAACAGTCTTGAGATTTCTACACTCGCAGCGCCATCAGATTCCTGTAAGCAGACTCTTGTCACTGGTTGGTGGAGGGGCAATGCATCGAACCAAACATTTGAGCTGACCAGCACTAAGATGCTTTGTCATCCAAAACTTGTCACTAGGTCTGCCGAAGTCACTGTGAGTAGCAGTGGTCACATCTTACGCTCAAAGGTTGTGTGATACTCAGATGGGTTAGCACCAGAGCACTTTATAACAAAGTCCAGTGACCTGATCTTGCAAGCTCATCAGTTCACCATTGACAAGACTGATGCTTACAAGAGTGGATGGCACAACGATAGCTTTCCCATGGACTAGAACAACTATCTGATGACTGAGACCTTTGTTGGAGACCGCTTTTTGGATCCACATCTACCAGTACCTACCTTTGACGAGGTGGTTACGATTTACAGCGCAATGTACAACAAACTTTTTGCCATCCTACTCGGCAATAACGCAAATCGTCTCCTCACCACCCCTAGAGTTGAGATCCCAGCACTACCAGCGGTCCATCATGAACCACAGATCCGCATATTCCTCTCCTTTCCTGCTTTCGTTATCGCACAAATCATCCTTTGTGTCTATGCCCTCAAGACAATATTTCTCTATTTGTGTCGTCCCTGACGAATTCTTCCACGCTTGCCTACAACCATTGCATCGACAATTGCATTTTTCGCTGCTAGCTACGCGGTCAAGAAGTTTGAAGGTAAGAGTGCTATGGGTGAGAAAGAGAGGAAGAAATGGTTACAGTGGCAAGGGTACTGGTGGGCGTATGGAAGGTTTATGGGTAGAGATGGGAAGGTGCATGTGGGAGTCGAGCGGGAGCCTTTTGTGGCTTTATTGGAGTGGGAAGAGGTTCCAAGGGTGAAGGCTAAGCCTGCTAGATGGAAGCCCGGAAGATAACGGATTGGGTAGAATTGGGAAAGTAGATGTTTATCTTCATCCATATGCAATGGAAATTCAAATATTTGATCTTTTTCTCCTTTCGAGCTTCACCCAAGCTTCGAACGCTCACGCATCGCCTATTCACCAAGTCTCCAACCTACAATGTACGGTATCAACATATATATGTGAGATACCATCAATGTATTGATGCGCAACGCCTCATTTGTTAGCCGCCCAGTTTATTACGTATATTGGCGTTGCTGTAATGGCGGCGGCTACCACGGCGGCTACCTGCAGCTTGAGTTGGATCTCCGAGCCCAGAACGAATGGCTACGCTAGAGCAAGAAAGTACTTCAAGATGGCGAAGGAGCGCCATGTTACTTCTCCCCGAGACTTCCGATACCTATTAGCTCATACCGAACCATGTTATCGATACCAGACCTAAACAATTCCAGCAAAGCCTATGGTGGTAGCCAACTACGACCGCAAATCTCTGAACAGTCAATTGAACTCTCGATCTGGACGGAGGATGACAAGAAGGCTTTGATTCCGTCGACAGCCAGACAGCATTGGGAGCCATTGACACAGAAAGTATACTTTCTTGTGCCGACCATCTTAGCTTCTGGAGCGTTGATCGCTGTCCTCCAAACCTACTTGGAACAAAGCAATCGACACGCTGGCATCTTGTTCGCTCCAAAGATCAATGATCTTCCAATAAATCAGACGTTCTGTTATCTGTACTTGCCGACGATCGTATCGCTGGTGCTGAGTTTTGTCTGGACTTGGATCGACCTCGACATCAAAAGGCTTGAGCCTTTCGTTCAGCTTTCCCGCTCACAAGGTGCCCTCGGAAAGAATTCAGTACTACTGCATTACCCCTTCGATTTTGTGGCGCTTGTGCCATTTGCTGCTCTCCGAAGAAGGTACAACATTCATTCAGTTACATAGAAAATCGCTGACGTCCAAAGACATTGGCCAGTATTCTCGGCTTCCCTGGCCGTGGTACTTATCTTCTGNGGGCTTACTCCCTTGCAATCCAGTATATTTGCAACGAAGATGATCAATAAATCTTTGCAAGTGCCTGGAATATTGTCTACATCGTATCTCTCGTTGCATGATCAGGCGACCACGTTGACCGGGCTGTACGCTCAATCCGTTTACAACATTGCATGGTTGAACGAGAGCTTACCTCCGTTCACGGACCGGCAAGGAATGCTTGCGCCTTTCTCTCTGACGGACAACCATATAACACAGACAGCCGAGACATGGACCACAAACACGCGTTTTTACTCAGTTGACATCAACTGTGAGGAAACTGGTCGTGGTATGAATAGCTCGTGGGGATGCAAGTACGACAACAACTATATGAATCTTGATTCCACTCTCTTAGAAAAAGACCAATACAGCACTATTTACGTGGGCTATTGGTACGAAGAGAGTATGGATTCCTATTTGGATGGTCTATGCCCGCAAGAAGCTAACCAAACCTTCCTTGTCCGCTGGATATCTGGAGTAACTGAAGGTCCCGTCGACAAGTCCCAGCCTCAGAATGTTAACACCACGCTCTGGTGCAGGCCGACCTACNNTGTATGGCTATCCCCAAAAACTCCTCGAATTCATTCAATATAAGATCCAGCTAACCTGAGACTCGCTGCAGATCAACAGGAGGTGAAAGCCACTGTTGTCCCACCAGAGATGAACGTCCTGGACATCGTGCCTATCGGCCCCAAGGAGCCACTTCCCAGCGATCTGATCAACATCACTGACTTTGAATGGAGTATGAGCCAAGGTTATGAAAAGAATAACAATCGAGGAAGCTTCCCTACATCATCATGGCCAGATCCCAAAGAAAGGGTGCGGACTAACTTCCCAGAGCTTGTATGGCAAGACTATTTGCCAAACCTGGCAAGTTTTGCACTTGGTGCGTATGAACGACCTGTGGCAGACTATCTCGACGCCGAAACCCTCAAAAACTCCTACCAGGCTGCCTATCGTCTACTGCTTGCACGAAAGCTGGCTGATGTATTGTCGACCGATCTCGACCGCAACAAAACAGTGCTTGCGACAAGACGTTACCAGACGCAAACAGTGGTTATGGTACCAACATTTGTCTACGTTGTTGAAGGTCTACTGGCAATCACAACACTCATTGCTCTCATAATACTTTTTATACCTTCGTGGAGAAAGACTAATCTCGCATCTGAGCCTGCAAGCATAGCTTCTTTGATGACTCTTACGAGTAACGATCAACGTATCGTAGAGACTACGAGTGGAAAGGACCGCGCAACATCCCAGGAGCTCAAAGACTTATACCAGGAGGCCAATTTTATTTTGCAACCGGGACGTCATTCTCAAGAACCTACCCTTTGCTATCTTGGCCCCGATATGCAACCATCATCTTCCAAGGACGCGATCACAAAACCGATAGTACCAATACTACCCCTNGAGTTATCCTGGATCTTTGCATGTGGTTTCCTGATATTACAGACCTCGGTCATGGCTGCACTTATATATACTTACGTTCGTGCGCAAATTCAAGACGGTAATTCTCGCACCACACTCAAAACTACTGTTAGNCTGACTTTAGAAGGCCTACCTCGCCCCTCAAACTCTTTATTTATTAATCAGATTTTGATCAAGTATTTGCCGATGATAGTGGGTGCCTTTTTTGAGCCAATCTTTACATGGCTTACCAGGACCCTTTGTATGCTTCAACCGTACGAGCAACTTCGCAGAGGTGATGCGGCGCCATCACGCTCACTTAGTGCAGTCTACAATTCCTTACCACCACAAGCTGTGATGTTCAGAGTGCTGAAGACAGGACACATCTCCTTAGCCTCTATGTGTTGCATCATGACGTTCCTGGCGAATGTGGTGTCTGTAGCGTTCAGCAGTCTGCTGTACGAACACACCATTATGCTCCCAACGCCCCGAAACTTCACAGTGAAATATCAGCTACCGATCAATGCCTCTGGGATCCCGCATTCATTCTCAAGTTCGACCTACGACCACTTCTACGTTGCAATGTCGAATCTCACAGCCGGTACACCTCTGCCAGCATGGACCGATGAAAGGTTCTTCTATGTCCCATTCCAGGACGTAGATAGTCGCAACGCTTCTGCGAACCTTTACCGCGTGAGAACGCCTGCTGTCAGCGCCTCGTTGCATTGTTATTCAATGTATCAAAAATCACTTGGAAAGAACTTGACGTGGGACATCCCAGCTGGTAGCCCAAGTTGTAACCTCTCATCACTACAAACTTACAAGAGCGTGGAGTCGCGATCACCTGAAGCCATCGAATACATGAGCTTTGATAACTCTTATTCGAGTAACAATCATACTTCGGGCTGCGAGCTCACCGTCTTAGCTGGATGGGGTAGATCATCCAAGAGATCTATAGAACAACCTCTAGATGCATCCTGGATCGGTTGTCAGCCTCAGCTTCATGTCGAGCTCCGCGAAGTCATGGTTGATCACAAAGGCCTTGTTCAGTCCTCGACACCCATAAATGACACTATGGACCACGAAAATCGATATCTCCAGGCTGGGTCTAGCGATATTCTCGATGCCTTTCACACGTTGCTTACACTGTCGATCGCTCCGAAATATCCATATGTTTCTTCCAAGCCGTATCACAACGATTCGTATCCTAGCGACTTTGTCAATTACCTCTTGGCACAGACATTGAACAGTTCGGCAACTCTGGATCCTCATCTTCCACCACCATCTTTCAACACGACCGCGCCAATTGTGGAAGCTCTGTATGCCAGGATATTCGCGATTGTGCTCGGCACGCGCATCAATACCATACTTCAACCTTCGAACAAGACAATCGTCGTTGCAGGTTCTGTGCTCTCGCCAGAAGTTCGCGTTGTTGTCTCATCGCCTATGTTCATTCTTTCCATCGGGATATTGAGCACATACATCTTGTTCACGATCATATTGTACATCCATCGACCCTGGAGAGTACTACCTAGAATGCCTACAACAATAATCAGCCAGGTTCCTTTCTTTGCTGCCAGTCACGCATTACAAGACTTCCTGATCACGTCAGATACATCTGGAAGAGACCAGAGTTACAGAGCTCAAGGGCTAAGGCAAAGATACGGGTTTGGGCGCTTCATAGGAACGGATGGAGGAGCGCATATCGGCATTGAACGGGAACCTCTTGTGCAGATTCTCACCAAGAAGGATCTACGTTTGATGCAGAAACATACATCACTGTAGCGCCAAAGATACGTCAAGCCAGACAGGCGCCTTCAGAAACAATGACAGAATATCTCTCATCCAGTAAGGGTCTGTATACCACTCCTCATGCCATGCATGTGCAACGGATTGGAAAGTCGGCGGCTCAGAATGTACGACGCTGCACGCGAAGTACGAGTCAAGAGCGAGGTGTTACAGGTCTCAAACAGAACCGAGTGTTTCATGTTAGCGACTGAGCTCCATCGGCCTTGTGGCCCGAAAGCGGATGCCGGCAGATCTTGGGGTCCGAGCTTCAACATACCTTCCTTAGCAATGGTCCATTCGCCAACAATCTGGAATGAGATTAACTTACTCTGTCCAGATATGGCAGATACCTCACTGACAATCTTTGGTTGCTGTCGACATAGCTGATCGAAACTTTCATTGTTCCGTGCAACAAAGGAGGCAAGGGAATGTCGAGAGATTGCTTCTTTGTTACATCCCTCCTGACGCACAGACGCGCCGCCTCCCGAAGCGTGTGCATCTCCTTTTCGACCGCTTCCACACTTCTGATCCTTGATTGGACACACCCAAGAAATCGTTTGCTTCCATGCATGCATGAAAATATACTTCGAGCGGGTATTGATATCGATTGTGGATGTGCTATCATGACTCTGTTACTGCTCGCAAGCTGAAGAATACTCGATCTGGGTAAGGCCTTGCTGAAATGGATTGCCCAATAACGCTTGATACGGATTGGCAGGCTGTGCAAATGACAACCTGACAGCAGAAACAGGAGACAGATCGATGTCTAAAAACAACCACACAAAGACAGCGTCAACTGTTGTGTCTCGTCCAGATCTAGAGACTACTGTGTGACCAGAACCAAGCTTTACCGTGCTGCAGGGGTGGCCTTGACCGCTCCGTCTTTTAACACGCGCGATCAGCCATGCGCAAACTTGCACGGACATGTGCACGATTTCTTCATCCGTCTTTCGCAGTGGCTTCGCCCCGCGCTTGGGACGATTTGACGGCTCTAGTTCAGTCTCACCAGTTCAGCAAAATGCCTCCTGGGAAGGCACATCTGGCATCTTACTGGATATCCACGGCCCTAGGGTCTGTGGACTATGGCCAATTCCATCCCAGAGTCCGATGCGTAGATCCCCACTATGCGACTTGGCTAGGCTACGCACAGAAGCAGGTGTGTGCTTGACCTGCAGTTCGCATACATGTGGCGGAAAATAGGGATATCCACCCTACGCAAACAAGATTTGATATAAGAACAGTAGGTCCTGGTGGCACCCAAACCTCCTGCTCCCTCTCATCGTCTCAGTTTTGCTTTGGAATCGCCTGGTGCAATTCCTACACATTCTTTACAGTCTGCAAAATCACCACACGCTTGTCACTCTTTCTGCTTGATTCCCCTGAATTCACTCACTTGGCCTTCTGGTTTAGATTTCGGTAAGTTCACCTTTCTTTGATTCTTGCAGCTACCACTGTCTTCTCATTGTCAGAGTAATATTCAATGCTCAATGCCCATTGTTCATTGTTTCCTGCTTATTGTCCTCTTTCAAGTTTTCATTGATCCATTGTGTTGTTCAATTGAGACATCATGATGTGTTGGCACAATACATATGTTCCTCGAAGATTCCATTCCTACTACCTGAGACAGGCATAAAACTCGAAAATTCCTGAAACAAGACACCTAACACATCTTCTCACCAGTTCTACAACTCTCGAATCTCAAGTCGCGTAGCCGGTCTAGCGATATAAAAGCATTTCAAAGCCAAACTTCTCGCACCACACTCTCTATCAAAACCCCAAACAACACAAAATGTACACCTCGACTGTTCTGCTGGGCTCGGTCCTTGCCCTCATCGCAAAGTCCAACGCTCACGTTGTCATGAACACCCCCACACCATACGGCTTCAATACCCTCCAGACCTCGCCTCTCAACGGTCAAGGCTACAACTTTCCTTGCCAAAGTGGAAGCCGTGCCAATGCTTTCGACGCTACTGGTGTTTCCAACCCCATGAAGGTCGGCGAAGACAACGATCTCAAGTTCACTGGTAGTGCTGTCCATGGTGGCGGCTCTTGTCAACTCAGTGTGACCTACGAGTACCCTCCTCCTGCCGACAAGTCCAAGTGGAAGGTCATCCACAGTTATATTGGTAGCTGCCCAGTACATGCCGAGGGAAACATTGCTGAAGTCGGAAAGGATGTTGATGGAAGGCCAACTGGAGCTCAATGCACTGGCGATAACCAAAGCGAGTGTCTGAAAGACTTCAAGTTCCAGATTCCTGAAGGTATGAAGAACGGCAATGCCACTCTCGCCTGGACTTGGTTCAACAAGGTTGGAAACCGCGAGATGTACATGAACTGTGCACCTATCTCGATTACCGGCGGTTCCGACGATGACACTTTCTTCAACAGCCTCCCTGAGCTCTACGTTGCCAACATCCCTAATGAATGTAAATTCATCGACCAAAGCCTCGTTGTCGGATTCCCTGACCCTGGCAAATTTGTTACTTACGGCGAAGCTGCCACACCTGGCAACTTTGGCTGTCCTACCAGCGCTGACACTGCACCTGGCTCCGGGTCGAACTCAACCCAGAGCTACACATCAGCTGTTCCATATGTTGCCAGTTCTCCTGCCACTGCTCCTACATCTTACGCCGCAGCGCCTTCACAGTATGCTCCTGTTCCCAGTCTGGCCACATCTGTCAGCGCTGCTCCCATGCCATCTGGCACTGGCTACGCCGCATCTGTCAACGACACTTCTAGCGCTTGCACCGGAGGCAAGGTCTCATGCCCATCTCCAGGTGCGCTCGTGTGCATCGACGAGAACACCTTTGGCATTTGCGACATTGACAACTGCGCTGTTCCTCGCCCCGTTTCTCTTGGTACCACCTGCTTAAACAACGTTGTCTCCAAGCGCGATGTCGTGAGAAGAAGAAGCTCGAGAATCCACCGTCACATCCCCAACCACATCCACCACAAGCACAGCTTCTGAACGAAGCCGACAACTTTTACGACAATCCTTTCAGGATCCGGTATCCTTTGCAATGATTGGGAAATGTTCATATTTGGGTTGAGGCGCAAGTCTCGGGGTTATTTTCTTTAGTAGTACGCATGGTTTTTGCACATCATGAATCAATTCTTTTCTGATTAAATTCTCACCTGTTTTATCCTTCTCAGTGAATCCGAATGATCTGTGAAACATGGGGTCTGAGCCCAGCCCAACATGTATACATAGCTCCGAGGTCGTATGCTGCACATAAACGCTGGACCATAAGAACGGGAAGGTGTTTCCCATGTGGTGCAACAAGAACAGAATGGCGGCAGGGTGGTGTTTCAGGGCTTTGGCGATGACGGAGCGGAATTGGCAAGAGCGAGGCACATCTCCCGAGCGCACCTCCACAAGCTGACCGCCTTCCTCTCGTGATGGTCCAATGCCCAGCCTTTGTCCATCTATGAGCCTTCTCCTGAATATCTGTGATTAATGCGTGTGAATTCGCCTCTATAGACGAGACTGCAGTGATTGAAGGCCATTTCCTTTGAAAAGACAACAGTCAGCTTCCTACGTCAGGCATCATTAGCTTGAATCAGCGTCAAGAAACACCGCCACAGTCGCAGGGTCTAGCCGTCTTTGCTGCCACTGGTCGCTGCTCTCTTGCCCTCAGCCACGCGACCGGCCATTGCTGCCCTCTCGACCTCCACCGACTCCGACTTTGACCTTTTTGCAACAACCAGACACGCTGCAATCATGTCCGGCCAACCCATGGAGCAGGACAAGTATGTCGACACCGCCGTGCGCGCTGTCACCAACAAGCGACCCGTCCCCGAGATTGATTTCACTCTCCACACCATGGAAGACGGCACCCAGGTTAGCACTCTGGAGAGAGTATGCAAGGGTATGTACTCCATCTCGGCTCTTGTTCCATACCGCGTGGGAGCTCGGGCAATTCGTTCAACTCGACGACAGACCAAGCTGACCCGCATTTCAACAGACGTGCAAGCGCCCGCCTTCCACCCGCCGACCGACGAGCAATTCTTCTCTCCCACAGACCCCAACAAGCCCAATCTACAATTCCTCAAGCAACACTTCTATCGGGAGGGTCGTCTTACCGAGGACCAGGCGCTATGGATTCTGAGCGAGTGCACAAAGGTTCTCGAGAGAGAGCCCAACCTTCTGGAGATGGACGCCCCCATCACCGTCTGCGGTGATGTCCACGGTCAATACTACGATCTGATGAAGTTGTTCGAAGTCGGCGGTGACCCTGCAGACACGCGCTACCTCTTCTTGGGTGACTACGTCGACCGTGGATACTTCAGTATCGAGGTATGCTCTTCTAGCTCCGCTCTGCCGCTTTGGGCCGCGCCAATCTGACATGATATGCAGTGTGTTCTATACCTCTGGGCTCTCAAGATCTGGTACCCCAACACTCTCTGGCTCATGCGTGGTAACCACGAGTGTCGCCACTTGACCGATTACTTCACCTTCAAGCTTGAGTGCAAGCACAAATACTCCGAGGCTGTGTACGAGGCTTGCATGAAGTCGTTCTGCGCCCTCCCTCTTGCTGCCGTTATGAACAAGCAGTTCCTTTGTATTCACGGTGGTCTCAGTCCCGAGTTGCACACACTTGAGGATCTCAAGAGTGTACGTTCCGTCGCCTTCCTCAGACTGCGGCCCATACTAATTCTCTACGTANNGATCGATCGCTTCCGCGAGCCCCCTACTCACGGTCTTATGTGCGATATTCTCTGGGCCGACCCGCTTGAGGACTTTGGTCAGGAAAAGACGCAAGAATACTTTGTTCACAACCATGTCAGAGGTTGCTCATACTTCTTCTCATACCCTGCTGCATGTGCCTTCTTGGAGAAGAACAACCTGCTTTCTATCATTCGCGCACATGAGGCTCAAGATGCCGGATACCGCATGTACCGCAAGACCAGGACTACTGGATTCCCTAGTGTCATGACCATCTTCAGTGCACCCAACTACTTGGATGTGTACAACAACAAGGCCGCTGTCCTCAAGTATGAGAACAACGTCATGAACATTCGTCAATTCAGTGAGTTCAGCACTACAAACAACAGTTTCTTCGAGCTAACAAAACACNNAGACTGCACACCTCACCCTTACTGGCTGCCCAACTTCATGGATGTCTTCACATGGTCGCTTCCTTTCGTTGGCGAGAAGATTACTGACATGCTCATTGCCATTCTCAACACCTGCAGCAAGGAGGAGCTCGAGGAAGAGACACCCCTCTCATCTGGACCACACTCGCCCCCTCTCCCAACAAACAGTGTCGCAAACATGGACCCGGATAGCACCGAGTACAAGCGTCGCGCCATCAAGAACAAGATTTTGGCGATCGGTCGTCTGTCAAGAGTGTTCCAGGTTCTGCGCGAGGAGTCGGAGCGTGTTACTGAGCTGAAGACGGCCAGTGGAGGAAAGCTTCCTGCTGGCACTTTGATGCTGGGAGCCGAGGGTATCAAGCAAGCCATCACCAACTTCGAGGATGCTCGCAAGGTGGATTTGCAGAACGAGAGACTGCCTCCTTCGGGTGAGGAGGTCAGAAGAAACAGCGATGCTGCTAGACATGATGCTTTGACGCGTGCGGCGCAGGAAGCCGAGAACGATCAGAAGCTGGCTGGTGTTGCCAGAAGGATAAGCATGTGAGTACTGGAAGTTCTCTAGGCTGTGATCAGACGCTAACAAGATGCACAGGTCCTCGGGCTCGGGTCGCAGCGGCAGACACTAAGATACCCCTATGGTATGGTGGAGGAGTTTTCTGAGAAAGTCTTTTTATTTTATTTGACATGACGACCTGTAGCGGGCATGTACATTACAGCTGCAAGTGACAGCACGCGATGCATTGACTGCATGAATGAAAACATTATTGAAACGCCATTTATTGTCTTGTATCTGAGTGATGAATAGGTGATGGGCTTGGGAGCTTTGACGAGGCTTGGCGAAGCGCATGCCATGTCGAGTTGCGGGCAGGCCGGAGGAGAGACACGATTGAGAAGGTCATTATGCTTCTTCGAGTGCCATTGGCACGAAGGCCGCTGTCGCCAAAGACGTGCGCTCGCTTGATCCCTTCGATATATACGCCACCAACAACATGGCGGTCCGGGTCGTCAATCGCTCGCAAGCAGCCATCCGCTGGCGCAAACACGCGCCTTGTACGTGACCGCAGACTCGTCCGCACATCTGCCACTAGCTTCTATACACCAGAACGCGCCCACATCAGGCATGCGACCAACTTGGCCTCAAGAACAGCCATCAATCCTCCCTCAAACGTTCCCACAGAACACCAACAACTATACGCATCTCTGGACCGTCTGAAGGATATCGCCAGCGACTATGTCAACCAGAGTAGACTACAACTCGCCTTGAGGGGACTGGAGACTTCGCGACCCACTGTGAGAATCGGTCTGCTTGGCCTGGGACAAGATGGAGATGTTGCTGCAAGGAAACTCGCACGTGTCTTGCTTGCCGATGCGCTGGGAGATGAGGGTCAGTGGGAGAAGATGCTGAAGCAGCCGTCGCAAGACGGCAAGCCTCTGCTNCTTGAGGTACGAGAAAAGTAAATCGACTTTGTTGTGCGATTGCTGATGTTGAGCAGATACGGAGCCGAAGACGACATGCCGCCCATGAACCCGCTCGTAAACGAATTGAACATCCCCTCACGCGTCTTGGAGAAGAACAACCTCGAGATTCTCATCACAGCCCTCAACACACCCAGTGGTCCTAACATCAGCGCTGATCCATCAGGACTAGCAGAAGCCATCTTAGTGCCCCCGTTACAGACCCCCGTCGCTTCCTCTGGCCGTACCGGCTTTGTGCGCTACCCCGTCCATAAGGCCATCGTTGTCGGAGAAGGAATTCAAGGATGCATGGACTTTGGCCGTCTCTCCAGCGCTTTGGAAGCCACAACTCTAGGAGTTACAGGCGCACAACAGGGTCTCATCCAGGTTGCTCTAAGTGTACCACGCGACAGCCCTCGCACCCAAACCCACGACACTGGTTTGATTTCTCCCGTCGACATCGACCAAGCTGGAGCTGCTCTCGATCTCTTCCGCCAGGACGTCGCCAACAGCGCCATCTTTAACACAAAATGGCAAGCTAGCAACATCCAGGCCATCATCAAATTCTTGGCCTCGGACCCTATGGATCCTATCACTGGCGATTCGGTAGGCCTGAGGCCAACTCTGCAATCACACATCCGCTCTACTCTGGACTCTGCAGCCGACGCCCTTGCTCTTTCCGAACAAGTCGCCAACAATGCTGTGGTTTCCAACAGCATCTCCGACCAAAAACGTCAGGAAATCTCTCAAGCAATCTCAGCTTGGGCACAACACGCACATACCGATCTACAGATCTCTCTCGCCAACGCGCTAGTCTCGCGATCTTGGCGACGAACGACTNNCTGGTCACGACTTCTGTGGCGTGTAGACGATGTAAACGTGGCCGCTGAGGAAGTGCTACGCTCACATTGGCTGCTTGACGCTGAATCCACCCTTGCTTTCCTTGCCGGTAGAATCGAACAAGCAGGTTTCTTTCGCAGCAGAGGCGGTGTAGCAAACTTCAATCCCGACTACGCCATGCACGCTTCCGATCGTGCAGTCGACACAAAGACTGGCGAAGTCATATCGAAGGAAAGAGCTTTCCTGGCTCCTTCCCAAGCTTCTTCTGCGCCATTAAAGAAATCTTCAAAGGGGTTCTTCAGCAAATTCTTCACCGACAAGGTTGCTCAACCTAGCGCTGCTGACCTCCTCAACACACACGCCCTCACGGCAAAGGTTGCACAAACTGGTGGAATCGATATCTTCCATTCGAGACCTTGGCCATTGGCTATTCACTTTACACGTCAAAAGCTCTTGCACGCTTTAGTGCCGTCCCTGCAAGCGCGTGCTCAGACCCTACTCGTACAATCCCTTACTACCATCGGCGCAACCTCTGCTTTGGGTGTTTGGCTCTATATTGCCACTTCAGGTACCATGCTGGCCGAATCCGGCGCCATCGCAGCACTAGGTCTTGTCTGGACTCTACGCCGCCTGCAAAAGAAATGGGAGGCCGAGCGGGAGACTTGGGAAGCCGAGGTCCGCGAACATGGACGCGTGGTATTGGCCGAAGTGGAAGACGTGTTAAGGACGGTGGTTAGAGAAAACGAGAGGGGTGTCTTGAGGACTTCTGATCTCGAGGACTGGAGCAGAGCCAGAGAAGCTCTGACCGAGGTCAAGAAGGCTTTGGGAGATGTCGATGCGGTTGAGGAAAAAGTGCAGGAAATTGGTGTCAAGTTGTAAAAGGCATGCTTCAAAAGTAAGCGGAAAAAGAGGTTTCGCAACGTTGTATAGAATCCATTTTCATTTTCTACCTGAGTGTCGCTTCGGTATGTGTATTAGCTGTAATATGGCTTCACCTCGTGCCTTGATCATGTCGTTCCTTCCTGTGTTATCCTGTCTGCATCGCTCCTTCTATGCTTGCGTCTCTATTCCATTGCTCCTTCCTGATTCCGGAAATCTGGTTTGCTTTATCCCGTCACAATTACATCGCTCCTTCCTAGCTTAATACGTCGTTCTTTACCTTTACATTTCGCCTGTGTTATACGAGGAAAACCATGCGCCCGCCACGGGGCATAGCAAAATCTCAAAATATCACAATATCACACATACTCCCAAACTCATACAAAGAAGCAGGAGATTTACATGTTGTCGAACGAACAAGCAGGAAAGAAGACACGACCGAGTTGATGACGAAATGGGCAGTTGCGTTGACGAAGAAAGAACAATCAAAGCGATAGGGGAGGGATGATTAAGTTGATGAGGAAAGGGCAATTAAATCAAGCAGGAAGGAGCGACCAATTCGACAAGGAAAGAGCGATCGAGTAGATTCGAAAGCGCGGTCGAGTAGTTAGGAAGCAGCCATCGAGTTGTTAGATCAAGGAAGGAGCGACCGAACTGAACAGGAAAGAGCAACCAAGCTACCTCCTGGTAAGGAAGGAGCGATTGACTGAGATGACAAAGAAGGAAGAAACAGTCGAGTAGTAAGGAATGAGCAATCGACTTGTCAAGGAAAGAACGACCAACCCGATGAAGAAAGAATGATCGAGTAATGGGGAAGGGACGACCAACAAGGAAAGAGCGGAATACAATCAAGGAAGGAGCGATCCAAACCAACTGATGGAAAAGGATAATGCGAGTCAATAAGAAAGTACCAACCAATCTCGACCAAAGAAAAGTCTCAACAAACCGGAAAGACAAAACCAGAAACTCGCGAAAGATAAGAACGAAAACAGAAGACAATCATATACCCAAACTAAAGATTACTGCAAGGATAAAGAAATGTCTCAGGAGACAAGGGATGTGGGAGAGCATACAAGAATAAAGGGTTAGAGACTTGGAGAAACAGTAAGCGGGTTTGGTCCAGAGGACGAGGCGATGGACATTTGCTTTGGAGACAGGAGGAGACGCGAGTGCTGCGCTTAGTCTGATGCGTGGAAGCTAGCATGGTAGAAGAGTGGACATTGGTGTCGTATCTGGATCTTGGCGGATGTTCTCAGAGCGATAAAAGAATAAAAGAAAGATACGGAACAAGATGCCAGAGGTGCGAGTGTGGGATGTAGTTCAGGAAACTCGTTTTGTACAAAGTTTTGCAGGTACTGTTACATTGATGCTGCTTCACATCACAAAATATTTTACCTTACACAGGCGTCCCAGGCCTTCAAGCTCGATGCTGCGAAACTGTTGGGCTCAGGATTTCTCGCTGACAGAGCCTCGGCCAGTGTGCTCAACCTCTGTTCATATTGCTGAACGATCTGGTTTGCACGGGCGGCGTCGGGCATGTCGGAACCCAGGATCTTGGATGCGAGGCTGAGACCGTGGTAGATGGACATTTTCGACAAAAATTCAATCGGAGGACCGACTGCTGGGAGGTCTGTCTCGGCAGGCTTGGAGTTGTTAGCTTGTGACCGTAAGGATGAGTTGAGAGAACGTACCTGGTTGGACTCGTTGAAAGTGGCCATGAATCTCGTGGCGTAAGCCTTGACCTTTCCACTCACGTCTTGGCCTCCTTGGTATTGTTGTGCGTATACGGCGTGCAACTCAAGGAACAAGCCGATGACAGCAGGACGTGTCCTGGGATCATTGGGTGATAGTTTTCTGCCGGAACCATGGTCTGCCGACTCGAGCAATTCGGCCAACTCATCCGCCTGCTTCAATGCCTTTTCCAAACGAGTTTGCTCCCAGTTTTCCAGCGATGCGGTCTCGCGCAGGGCATTGAGGACTTGATTTAACACGGCGTCGTTCTTGAGAGTGAGACCAGTGGCATGCGATCGTCGCAGCGAGCGCAAAATAACAGGGAATTGATCAGCCAACTGCAACTTCCTCAGAATCTTTTCTTGCAGAGCCAGATCCGGGTGTGGGCGAGCTTTGTGCAAACCCTCGAGGATGGAGGGCAATTGGCGCCATTCGTTGTTTTCCTCGATCAGACGCAGTGCTTGTAGGACCAGAGGTTTGCGAGCAGGAATGTCCTTTCTGCGGTCGATGTGGGTAAGGGCAATCTCCTCTTCACCGAGAGTTGCGTAGGCAGGGTTGTTCTCGAGTTCTTGCTTGAATTTGTCGCCAAAGATGAGGTGGCGCTGGCGCTTGTTCAGGTAGGCAGGGATAAAGTGTTTGGTACGGAGTTGGAGAAGGACATCATCGAGTTCGGGAGATGAGGTTTCGGCAAATGTGGGAAGAGTGGCTGGGCAGGTTGTTAGCAAAGAAGTGGTCGCGAGTGCATCGCGTGCATACCAGTGTTTCTTTGGGCGGAGGACGAGGCCGTGAAGGAGCGGGTCTGGGTGTTGCGGCGAAGGGCAGAGACAGCAGAGCGCTGAGTGCGCAATGCACACGTCCTACAGAGATCCGTCATGATTGATTGTGTTAGAGTCGAAGCAATTGTCTGGCAATTGGTGGTAGAGAGTCGCAAGCTTGCGGCGTTCGCGATTGGCCGACCGAAAATTTGGGGGCAGCGGAAGCCCGACAAGCAGCAACAGCGACATCCATCGACGACTCTGTACAGTCGACCACACACACGACCATGTCTACTCCAGCACGGCCACTGGCTGCTCTCAAATCAGCCCTGCGCCAACTGCGCGCAGACAAGCACCATTCGCGCTGCTATGCCACCGCCGCTCCCTCGACCACCGGCAGGCCCGTCAACTTCCACCCCGGTGCCATCATGACTGGCCGCAGTACGACACACGACCTCTTCAGTCTTTGTCCTCCACTCTGACACCTTTCCNNAGACAGCGAACACACCATGAAGAAGATCCCCGTCTTCCCCGCCGTCCCTTCAGCCCGCACGAACTGCAAAGACCCCATCGCCGCCGTCACTCAATCTCAAATCTCTACCCTCGACCCCACCGGCGCCCGTACCCGCCTCTTTAGCCGTGAGAACATCGATCGCGCAAACGTCGGCGACATCCTGCTGGTTCGCCTCAAGAACGGTGACCAATACGCCGGTGTGTGTCTAAACATCCGCCGCCAAGGCATCGACACTGCCATCCTCTTGCGTAACAACCTGACACGCGTGGGTGTCGAGATGTGGTACAAGATCTACAGTCCCAATGTCGAGGGTGTCGAGGTCGTGCAAAGGAAGGAGAAGAGAGCGAGAAGAGCAAGACTCTATTACATGCGCCAGCCCAGACACGACATTGGCAGTGTCGACAACATTGTCAGGCAGTACCAGAGACAGCGTGCCATGTTGCGCAGCTCAGAGGTCAAGAGCAGGGACTCCAACTCTCGCAAGAAGAAGAACAACAAGCGTGGCTCAAACTAGAGAAACCATCAAGAATGTTGCATTGGGCGGCGTTTTGCGGTGGCACTCTGAGAGAGAAAGAAAGTCATGTCTTCTGTATTTATATCTGTACAAATCTATGTGCAAAAGATTCTCACAAGACGGGAAACAATCAAGACATTGATACATGCACATTTTGGGTATACTTTAAAATTTAATCATATACCAGACTGCGACCGCGTCTCTCATTGTTGAGCCTGCGCCATCATGTTCGCAATCACACCTTCGCAAATCTCATCTTCGGTCAACTCCTGCCCTCTGACTTCAGAGCTCATGGCCTTGAGTAATACCGCCTCTTCGACCTCTCTATATTTGTTGCCCACACTCAAGACCATCTGTCCATGTCTGCTTTCATCAGCCATTAAAAGCACTGCTGCTTTGGCCACGTTATCCGCTGTTGACAAGTTGACATTCACGCCAGCGTAGTGAGCTTCCTCAGTCAAGCCTGTGACTGTCCAGCCAGGACAAAGTGCATTCACACGAATGGGTAGCTGAGGTGCAGTCACGGGGGCGAGACCACGCAACAGTCCCAATACACCATGTTTACTGACTCCATAGTCTGCAGCGCGGAAACGATGATAAGAGGATGGCGATGCGGTGAGTACGATACTCTGGACTCCGCCCTCGGGAGCAGGATGCTTCTGCATATAATGCAAAGCCAATGAAGCAGTGTTGATCACACCCTTAAGATTGACATCTAACGTCGTATGGTTGGGTTCAATCGGGTTACCACGTTCATCCACTTCCAAAGTGAGGTAGGAGGTTGATGGTCGCATGCCTGCATTCGCGAAGACATGATCGATGTGACCGTAGAGGTTCAAGGTTGCTTTGAAGAGTTCCCCAAGGCCGGGCCAATCGAGCACGTTTGTTTTGATCCAGTGGTAGGATTCAAGTGAGAAGGGCTCGGGACGCGAGATGGGGCCGATCATGTCACCATTGACGACTTTGGCTCCGAGACTGAGGAGCAAGTTTGTGGTTGCGAGGCCGATGCCTGAGGAGCCGCCTTTGTTGCCATGTGTTAGAGGATTCTACTGGTAAGGTGAGGTCCGTCGCATACCGGTCATGAGAACGACTTTGCCTCTGAGGGCTTGGAGGTCTGCATCGTTGATGGTGATTTCTGCCATGCTCTCTACAGTGTTGAAATGAAATAGGTGGAAAGAATTGGGACGAGGACAGGGAGACAAGGGAAAAGATGAATAAGAGGGATGAGAGACAAGATATACTACCTTACGCGTAAGTGTGTTGGAGCCTGGAGAATCTAAATGAGTTTTCTTTATATTACTTAGCACTGTATATAGCCCAGGCCAAGGACACGAAGGATTAAAGTAGCGAGAGAGGGGCTTAGAGGGGGAAGTGGTTCTAATTGTTGCCAACACAGCATGAGCCTCGGCATGATTGGAACAATTCGTACTAGTGGAGATATGATAAGAGCTTAACCCCACAATCAGTCCAGCCCATGACGACGGAATTCGTACACAATTAAAAGATCGGATCCGGGAGTAGGTACATTCCTTGTTGGACAATCGAACACATCCCTACAAAAACAAAGGTCATGAGTGACAGAGCCCTGGACGCTCTTGCCGAACGCGTCAGTGCAAGGAGGGAGGTGAATACGCTGCTTCCGGCCTTTGTTCCTTCCTGTTAACACCCGTGTGTCTGANNACAGAGCTTCGACGATATGAGCAGTGACGAAGGACACCAAGCCCTCGAAGTAATTCCACCCAATACCGTTCCTAGTATCCCTCGGACTCTGATATCCATCTCTGGCAGNGTCATCTTCGAAGGATCATCAACACCACGACGTAAATCATCAATTGTCAAGACCAATATGCGACCCAGCACGCAGCGTAACGACACATCATGCTTCATCCATAATATGCTGGAAGAGAAGGAAGGCGGTACAAAGGTTGAGCAGAGTCTAGAAGGGGAACATCAAGAGAGGCCGGCAGACAAGCTCTCAGGCACGCCTCCACAACATGGCGACCACATGCAGTCTCGCTTGCTCACCAAGAAGCAATTGTCCGACATGGCATTCGGTATTCGTGAGCTATCCAAGCGTTTGGGTCGAGTCAAGTTGATGCTCAAGGTCAAGAACATCTTTGTCCTTACCAAGCTCACCGATGCTACCCTGTGTGCCAAGGCCGCAGAGCTGACAAAGTGGTTGCTGGATCAGAAAGAGGCACAGTACACTGTGTAAGTTATGGATATCAAGATATATTGGTTGGCAACTGACAGGATGCAGNNTTATGTTCAGGACAAACTCAAGGATTTGAAGTCTTTTGACATCCCGTGGATCCTCGAGGGCGATGGGTCCAAGACAAGCAGGCTAAAGTACTGGGACGAGGAGCTCTGCAAGAAGATGCCACACAAGTTCGATATTGTTCTCGCCGTGAGTGCTGTACCGGCGAAGTTGTGATATCAGATCACTAACGTTACGCAACAGCTTGGTGGTGACGGTACTGTTCTCTTCGCCTCACTCCTTTTCCAACGCATCGTACCCCCTGTTCTCAGTTTCGCCATGGGATCCTTAGGTTTCCTCACCAAGTTCGACTTTGCCAGATACGCGTCCATCCTGCCTAGAGCCTTCAGCGATGGCATCACCGTCTCTCTTCGACTCCGTTTCGAGGGCACCATCATGCGAAGCATCCGTCGCGACGGCGATAGTGATGAGGATCACAAGCAAAGAAGACTGGATGAGGAACTCGTAGGTGCCGAAGCTGATGATCATCACACTCACAAACCGGAAGCGGCATACCACATCCTCAATGAAATCGTGCTCGACAGAGGTCCATCTGGGTCCATGGTCCAGCTAGATGTCTACGGAGATGAGGAATGCTTTACAACCATTGCGGCAGATGGTCTCATCGTAGCTACTCCAACAGGCAGTACGGCGTACAATTTGGCAGCAGGTGGAAGTCTCTGTCACCCAGACAATCCTGTCATCCTCCTTACCGCCATCGCTGCACACACGCTAAACTTTAGACCCATCATTCTCCCCGATACCATGGTTCTGCGCATCGGTGTACCATACGACGCGCGCAGTTCTGCATACACCAGTTTCGACGGCAAGTATAGGTATGTCACAGCTCTTCAACACTTCCTTACCCTCGTTCACTTTACTGACAAATCTAAACCNAGAACCGAGCTGTGCCCCGGCGACTATGTTACCATCTCCGCCTCGAGGTTCCCATACCCTAGCGTACTGCCATTGAACAAACGCAGCGAAGATTGGATCGAGAGTATCTCGCGCTCGTTAGATTGGAACTCGCGGGCGAAGCAAAAGCCCTACACGGAAGAGAAGAAAAAGGAAGATGGCGAGAACAAGTCTTAGATGGAAAATTAATATGCATTGGTCTGGCTGGTATCTTCTTCATTACTTGTCACATGGTATTGTAGACTTCGTAGGAGGTAGATATGTGATTGCAACTTTGATTATGAAAGCCGAAAGTTGTATAGCGAAGTCGGATGAAAGGTGGAAAGAGTGACCAAGCAGTGAACATGGAAGCAATAAATTGACATTTTGAAAGGGAAAGAGCGAAGTCTTGTTAGAGGGGCAAAAAACCACTGTGACAGAAAGCAAAATCAGACTCGAGAGAAAGGGATAGCCTGCGATTGAGCAAGGAACTGTGGACCTACAAAGGAGAAAAAGAGATGGTAAAAGCAGGAGCGACATCCTTTCCGAGTAATTCAAGACAGCTAACAGGCTCGACCGTCGTGAGGTGGCTACTCGAAACGATGTGTGACAGTCCCGCAGCCTTTGTTGCTGAATTCCTTGTCATCTTCTGTAATATTACAACCGTTACACATGTTGAGACAGCCTGGTACCTCGATTTTCTTGCCCTCGTCGACCAGAGTTGCATTACAATGTGTACACTCAGTCTTGCACTCTTCAGTAGGGTCGTGCCCAGGTGTCAACTGATTTTTCCTTCCAAAGGCTCGATAGCAACAAGTCCAGACATATGTGCAAGGCTCCTGGTCTACCTTGGCCTTACAAGTTCCGCAAACTCCGTCTTTAGCAAATCCTTTGAGGCTGTCAGATAGTTCTTTGAGCTCCTTGGCTGTCATGTTCACATCGCCGGCGATTACCATCGCGGCCGGTGCTCTTGGATCGGTAACCCTTTTACCAAAAAGTGCAGTTGCAGATGTGGTTATCGTCGCGCTAGCACTTATGGCTGCGGCCGAGACGGTCATGTGTAGGAGAGTCCCGGTCAATACAAGTGTGCCAGGATTTGGAGCCATGATAGTGATGGCTGCTGTCAAGGCGGCTCCAGTTGCTAGCCCTGCAGCACCGAGACCAACTGCCACTTTTTTGAGTATGGACTTTGTCTTGTCCTTCACATCCCGTGGCCCATGAACAAAAAATTGGATTCCGGGATGTTTGGATTGCTTCCGATGGATCCGAGAGATTGATTTGTGGCATCGTCCAAACGCACGAGGATCACCTTTTGCAAACAGTGCAAGCACTTAGCATTAATGCTCATCCACTATATAGAGTCAGCGAATGGAAATACTAACGACTCTTCCGCGTTGCTGCTACTTGCCTTGATCGGATGTGTTGCACGAAACCAAGTCCGGAGTACCTCGGATTTGACGGATTCCTGGAGCTCGAATATATCGCGCCCTTTAGAGGTTCCGACATTCACACCTTCGATTCTCAAGTTACAGTCGCCTGGGTTCTTTCCGTCCACGGAAAGCCCAATGTTCTTCATGCACAGCCTCTCTGAAACTTCTAGGCTGCCTGTGACCTTCTTGACAACGCTTCTCACAGCAAGACCGTGGGTCGTGGTACCATGTAGCATCACAATCACATGTGACCACTCGACTGGTTGGTGAGGTTTTCCGTCATTCAAATCAGGATTCACAAGGCCGTCTATGAAACGAGCCTGATCCTCGAGCTCATCGGTAACTTTCGGGTTGATGACGAACCAGAAGACTCCGTTGAAATGTCTTGCTTTCCGATCTTGGAAAGCATCGAGTAACTCTCCCTGTGTCTGGAATCAGAAAATGCAGTTGGGTGATCGGCGGCTCGCGAGTCTCCAAAACCAGGTGTGTCGACCAGTAGAAATGAGGGACGAATTTGATAGAATTTCGTTTCGCTCGTTAGGGATGCCTCGCTGGCTACAAGTTCTCTGGGGTCGACATTACCGCCCATGGATCGAACGAAAGTGCTCTTTCCAATGCCCGTGTTACCCAAACAAATATAGATTTGCTCGTCCTGCTGGAAACTGCTCATGTTGGATGTTATTGGGCTATCCTGGAAGATAGATTTCTATTCTGGGAGGAGAACAGCGTTTGTGCTGGATGGTGGAGTCATGATAAGTCTGCGACAATCGAGCGATATTTTCTTTTTCTTAGATGTCAGATCCCGAGCCGCAATTGCCTTATATTCATGGATGGGGCGAACAGCGAACGGCTCTAGTGTGTGGCAGAGACCACACGCCACTTCACAAGCTGACCAGTGTCAAGATGTACGAATAACAGGACGATGTCCAAACACGGCAGGAAGTGCGCTTGGCCTGATAAGTGGCTTGATGTGCAACATGTATATATCAACGCCCCTTCCAGTCTGTAGTCAGGAAGGCTGATGACATTGACGAACCAGAACATCGTGGATAGGCTACGTACTGATACAGTAGCTTTTGAGAGGATGTCAAGTTGCATGTATCCATCAGCTTCTCACTCTGAACACCTGTTATGGTATTAACATACCCTTGTCAACACTATTCAGTGTCGTTATCATCTCACGCTTAGCAGCTGAGGTCCAATGTATACGCATGTATATGTGGAGGTCCGGGATTGACGTGAAGGCTGCATGTTGCATGCACTGATTACTCGGAATTTGGTTTTGGTCGATTCCATAAATGGCATAAAAATCTGGTTAACTTGCAAGATGACATGGAAATAATACCTTTGAAATAATGTCTTGTATTGTGTTGTAATTGGAAAGTAAGTGGGAGAGACATTCTCCACGATGAGAACACAGTCTGCCGACATTTTTCCGACTGCTCAGCGTTGGCAACATGTACCTCAGCTCCAGACCTATCCAGTCAACACTTCGACTCGACTCGCATGACTAAACAAGAACAATTGATTTTAGCGGAGTAACAACCCTAGTTTGTCGTCCAATTACTATATGTCAGATATACTCTTAGCAGTTACCTAGCATGAGGCATCACTTCACGTGCCGAGCTCGAGACCTTCGACGCGATGGACGCGCCTTGACGTCCCCGGTACCTTTATATGGTCTTTGAATGCGAGTCGGCAGGTTTCATTGATCAAGGTCAGAGACAAAAGTTCGTAAGAACAATCCAGTTCCATCAGGCCTATTGTATCCTGCCTTATGCCCGGCAGTTCAAATCTCTTTGACCATTGCCAAATCAATCGTACAGTGTAACAATGCAACCCTCTCTATTAATCAAACCAGCATGTAATCTGTTTTCTTCAAGGATCTTTAGGACACAATGGGCGCTTTTGAAGACCCGAAATCGACTTTTCGATTTAAAGGAAATTGTCCATCTCAAAATCATTGAGACCGGATCCGGAAAGTCCTTTGTTAAAGTCAGCACCATTACCTTTTGTGCCCTTCTCAGTCAATGTCGACACTAACGACGAACTGGATATCCTCAGACGACCCATAACAACATATAACATACCTTCTCAAGGGAATCTCGCTATTCTGCAGACATGGCAGACGTGGGAGGCTACTACGATGATCCGTACCGCGAGGACAGGATAGACATTGAATTACGCGCGCTTCCTCGCCTACACGCTCCCGAGGGTCATTCGTGGGTGTGCGGTGAAAAGCTTGGTGCCGGTGGCTTCGGTAGAGCATATCTCTGGAATCTCGTCTCCAATGCAGATCAGAAAGTTGTCAACCGCGTTGTGCTCAAATACACCGAAGTACGATCAGATCAAATGATAACCAATGGAGGTCTGGGCCATGGACACATCAGAGAAGTCTTCATGCAGAGATCTCTAGTGCCCAATGGCACGCCCCTAGATCGAGTTTTCACTGTACCCTTGTTGGGTGCTGAGCATTGTTCTTGGTCGCTTGATTCCTGGAGATACTACTCGCCCTACTTTGCCTTTGGAGACCTCTTTGATCTTATCCAAACGCAAGGCATCGAAACGGGGTCTACGTTGACAGGACATCGACAAATCCCCGAGCCATTTGCTTGGTACATACTGCACCGACTTGTTTCTGCTGCCATGGTCATGGACACAGCATTACGCACTAGTCAAACCAACTATCAGGTCGCTCACGTTGACATGAAGCCCGAAAACATATTTCTTGGTGCTCCTGGATCTCTGGGCAAGAACAATAGCTTTCCGGTGAATTCAAGGATACATCACTCCTCTGTGTATGCTCAGAACTAACTGGTAGACTGTCAGGCTTATCCTCCGTGTTACCTTGGCGATTTCGGAAATGCACATATCACTTACAAAGGTACGGTGGTCGATAGCTCAACACTGAATAAAAAGCTAATAAAGCTAGGCGACCCCTGGAGCTTTGTCATGCTTGGAGGTTGTACCCAAGGATGGTCTGCTCCCGAGATTACACAGTTTTCCNNAGAATGCCCAGGTTGGTTCCTTTCGTTCTCGTAGTCATGATAAGAATTCTTCTGATAACAAGCCAGGTCTTGGCAAGCGCCTGCTGGATCTCACACGGTACGTACACGCACTCTCATATCGAAATCACTCGGAGTATCTATGTTCGCGATGGACCCCTGACTGTTATCTTTGCCAAGGATGCACTTGCAGGGCACCGTTATTGACAACACACTACAATACTACTGATAGAGACCATGCTGACCTTGTTCATAGAACGTCTGGCAAATCGGCTTCATTATGCAATCCGTTTTGATGGGTATAGCAGTTCACGGCGCTGACATCAACTGGGAAGCGTGCGATTATGATCCCGTACCTTCCTACAGACCACTCCCGAAGCGCACGAAAGCACGCGAAGCAGAAAACTCTCTTCGCAGAGAGTACAGCCCTGAGTTGCTGAACGTTCTCGAGGCTATGGTACAGTTCAAGGTGGAAGACAGGCCAACACCGCAGCGTGTGTTAGAAGCCATTGAAGAGCTCATGCCCCGGTTCACGCAAGGCATGGAACGTTGGGGCACCAACCAGTGGTTCGAGGAACTCGACGCCGGCGCTGCGGCCTCGGAAGATGGAAGCAGCGTTTCTGGTTCCGAAGGCACACCACTTCGAGGCAGAGCTGCTGTTGAAAGCGCCACGGCGAAACTTATCGACAAGTTCAAGTACCTCTTCTGCGTCCCTAGAGCTCGCCCCAAGCGCTGCAGAAGTCCCATCGAAAGGGATACCTCACCCTTCAGCGCAGTAAGAGCAAGAGCCGCGTCCCGCAAACGCCGTCAAGCCATGGTCACTCGTCAAATCAAGGAAGGCCTCAGACCAAAGCTACAACGCTACGTTAGCCCCGATCCATCTGACGACAAGTTCGTCCTTGAGGACAGTCTCAAGATACTACATCCTAAGCGTCCAGAAACCATCGGTGACTACTTCGCGGCCCCGGATCCTGCTCCGACGTACTACAAAGAAGATATAGATGATCTGGAAGCCTACGAAAAAGCAAAGAGGGCGTTCGAAAGAGCGCATCCTGATGACTTCCCACCAGTCGGTGCGGAGACCTACAATTTCAGAAGGGAGGGAGAAGAACCAGGAGAGGTTGTACTCGACCACCCAAGTCCGATATCTAGCTAGAGTTAGAAGGTACGAGGATTTGCTAAGGACCAAGGCGTTTGTATTTTTGTTCTCGGTTTCTGTTCATTTCTGAGGGTTTCAGTTTGGACTTCTCTTGCTTTCTGATTATCTTGCTCACTGTTCGCAATCTTGTTGAGATTCACTCTCCGCCCTTTAGTATTACTAATTTGTTCTGACTTCCGGACTGGTCATATTTCTTGGCTCGTACAATCGTGTGCTGGTCTCCGTCCTCATCTTCGTCTCTCACCTCGTCCCCTTGCTCTTTGTTGTCCTTACCATGTCCAAGAGAGCCTGATTTACTAGGTCAAGTACGTCGACCCAGGATCGATGCCAAGTGATTGTCCAATCCACCCTCGTGTTCCTCGTCATCTTCATCGTACTCATCATCCTCTAGCCCACCAGATCTGAGCGACTCAAGAAAGCTCGCAGCCCCCGGAAATGGCACAAGCTTTGCCAACGCATCCTTCTCGTCTCTTCCAAACATGTGATCCGGATAGTCCCAATTGGCTTTGTCTTTATAGAACTTTTTGATCCTTTCCCGACGGACTAGATCACGGTTGGGGCGAAAGACATTGGCCATTGCTGTCATGGTGTTGATCCTTGTATAAGGCGAGGCCTCTCCAGGATTGACGTGACCTACTGCATCAACCGATCCATGTCCGTATCGCATTTCTTGTCGCACCTTATATTGGAAATTTTCATCTCGTCTCCCAATCTCTGCGTGTTCGGCAAAGAATTTACTGAACATCAGGATTCAATCGAAGCTCATCTCGCGCGCAGCGATGTCGTAAGAGAAGCCTGGGAGTTCGGTGTCATTGATGATCTCGTCACGATCCCGATCATCAAGTGTTCCATTTCTCTCGTCTTCAGCTTCTAAGTTGTCTTCTTCTTGCGTCATTGGTGGTGTGAGGCGGATGACCCATGGAGGGACGTCGAAGCGACCGCCGTCCGCAGCTTCGGCTCCGAGGTAGAACTCGAGCTTCTCTTTCCACATGCCGTACTTCTTGCGCTCGTAAATTTTAGTATGTCCTTCTTCATCGATCCAGCCGCCGCGTCCACCGGTCGTATCCTCATTCTCCTTGAATATGCAGTAATTCTTTCTGCTTGCATCCACGCGGTCGAAAATCATATCCATGCCCATCATGCATCGAGTGCCGAACTCAAAATCAGGGATGTACGCCTCACCGATGTCGATGTAGATGTGAAATCGCAGGGGCTTTCTCAGGTAGTTGTCGCGGTAGGTTTGCTCGATGTGGTGCTTCTATGTCTGGCAGACCCGGCGTCCACTGAACCAGAAGTGCGCTTCATCATCATTGGCAGCGAAGGTGAAGATGCGTCGCCAGATCACCGGCGGTACCTCTGTATCCATGGTATTTGTCGAGAATTGACAGATGTAGATTGAGATGGGACGAATAGAAGGTGTTGTTGCTGAAGTGGAGAGAGTTTCCATGTGATATTGCGCTAGTGACGGCCCGCAACTCTAATTGCACTAACCATGAGCTTGGTGTTGAGAACGTACCAGGCATAACTTGTTCATAACTATTATATTTGGCCTATAGATGAAAGTGAACGCATGTCATGCGGATTGTGCAGCGCAGAGTAGAAGGATTCGTGCATATTCTGAGACGCATCTGTTGATCGCTATTTGAGCGACATATGAAGCGATACTTTGCAACAGAAAGCGCTCACTCAATACAGCATTCTCGTGGGGTGGTCGATCAGCGCTTAGCGAAAAAATTGCCCTTCTAGTATGTTCAGCAGTCACTACTGCTGTTAAGAGAGCAGAATACGATGCAGAGCAAAAGACATGATCAGTGATAGTTTGTGGCATTGCACATATGATGGCTCCACGTTTGCTTTGTCTCCTGAACATCGAGTGGAAACTGTGGGATGGAGGAAATTGTGCAGAAGGTGCAGAAGGTGCAGAAGGTGCAGTCTTGGGAGAGAGCGCGTCAAACTTGCCGAGCGACTGCCGATCAACCGCGTTTCTTGTCATTCCACAATCACTATTACTCGAGCAACTCCTTCAGACCCGCACAGCATCTTGAGTCGGACCATTGATATAATGAAGCAATAGACGCGAGATCGAAATATCTGCCTGATCAGGTTTAGGCTGGGGAGAAACGCTCATGCTTGTCGCCGTAGGTCGCAAGCAAGTCAACCAAGTTCTCCTACATGTTACAGCCTACTGCTGCCAAGGACACAATGTCAACGGCGCCTCTACCAATTTAATATGCAAAGCGGCACAGTGCATACTGTATGCAATCAATTAAGGTCTGGCGCCGCGCTACTCGACTGGATATATTAAGATTCAGAAGCATGAGAATGCTCCAAGCGTGGCTTGAGCTGTGAATCCTTCGTAGGATGGAGGCCTTAAGGAAAATGTGATAGATATTGACCTTTCCAAGCGCTTATTTTCTCTAAACAACCAGATCGCGTTTTCAGGACTAGTTTTTGCGCTCTTTCGATTCTTGAGGCCGTCGACTGCTGTACCTAGAACAACATCCGTTATCACGAAGAGTAACTGCAGGATGCACTTTCTGTGGCAGAGTGTGATTTGGTTTACACTTCTCCACCGAGCACGTTCTCAGTCGACCGTCACCACATGGAAGCCTTACCAGCCTTTACCGACAGCAGCGCTTGGAGCCGTCAGCGGTAATGGAACGTTCCTCTGGCCAGATCTATCAGTAGTTCAATTCTATGCAATCGGATCTGTGATGAACATCTCTTGGACATCGACATTCACGCGAGTGAATCTCTTTGCAGTTGCAAATTTCGACTTTGCTCATCCAGTCGCCTTGACAAGTAAGCATGCCAACGAGGAGAACACGACATACACGTGCTAACAGCTCTGCAGCCAATGTTACAGTGGGCCACTGGGGATGGACTGTTGATTGCGACGATAAATGTAGCGTCCCATGGCTCATTCGTGCAGTCGATGCAGATGCAGATCAAAAGGCGCAGTCGACTGAGGGTTTTGTATCCGCCGAGTTCTGGATCGGATCTAATGGCACTACAATCACCAGGACAATCCAAGTTAACACGGCTCAGAGGACCAGCACGATCCATGTTAACACGGTCCAGAGCACCAGCACGGCCCAGCAAAGCAGCACGATCCGGACTTATACTATCGATATCTCAAGGGGTCCGAATGCCTCATCGACTATACCCAGCGGATCGGCTTCCGGTCTTACATCTTCGACTACTTCACCAGCAGATTCAAAACCTCCATCCTCTGCATCGACAACTGCGCAAAGCGGCTCTTCAGATTCGTCCTCCGCACCGATGGGCGCCAATGCGGCAAACAGTATTGGAGTAGGCCTGTGTGTCGGCATCGCAGCAATGGCTCTTGGCTGGATCCTGCTTTAAGGATGCTGTCGAGGAAGAAAATCGTCATCTTTCAATCCACACACGATGAGCACTGTGTTAAGGTGTTCTCGGCCTAGAGTTTATCGAAAGACAATACATGACCTGAGCTTGTGACACACCTGCGAGAGCGCCATAATGTGCTAGGACGGGAATAAGAGCCACAAGAGCTTTACGTTGGGACAACATCATTCCCAATCTGTACTGGGAAGCTACGTTTAACGTGTAATGTACTCTAGGAAATTCAATTTCAGATATTCAAAGTGCAAGATGAGCCGAGACCATACAGTATGAATTTTTGAGTCCATGTTTATTTACGGCGAGGTAAAAATATGCTTCCTTTGTATTGCTCAATTCGTGTTGTGACTCGGTTTATGACTTCTGATGACAATCTGAGCTATAATGTTGCGTTTCATCTCAGCGAGAAGGGTTCGGGGCATGCTTTGTATATTGACCGACAGGTTTTCGTGTTCCAGACATGATCGACTCAAATATGAAAAAACGGAAGTTGCGGAGAGAGGAATTTTACGTCTGCCATACGAACAAGAGAAGAAAACAAAGAGAAAAAAAAAGAACTCGGGCGTTCATGATAAGTCTTCTGTTTAGTGGAGTAGCTGTCGTCCTTGGTCTTGGTTGATGATCATGCTTTAGTGTTGCTGTCTTGTGAACCACTAGCATTGTGCTGCACATAAACTCTCTGAAAATCACGCGTGGTCGTGGGGATAGAGCAAATGCTTCATTTTAGGGCTAGAGAGCGTATAGGAGGAGGAACTACCCATCAAACAAAGACTTTAAGAAACGAACAATCAATGAACAGAACCAGAAAGAACGATCCGCGAACGATCGACAAACGAGGAAAGCTGATCCTGACATCTGCACGCGCAAGTCATGCCGTGAGCCAGCTCACGTCGATGCAGGTTGGCACTGGGAGTAGTACTGGTTCAGGGTGACACACTTGGTGCCCGAGACACAAGATCCGGCTGCTGCTCCGGGACCGCCACACTGTCCCCAGACTTGAATAGAGCCACCGCTCGATCCGCCGGAGGAAGTGGTAGTGGTGCTGGGAGGTGCAGAGGTGACAGTTGTAGGACCTTGTGCGGGAGCACTGGTAGTGGTCGATCCAGATCCAGCTCCGCTGCCGGTGCCGGTGCTATCTCCTCTGTAAAGACATGTCAGTACAGCTTTCGACTCGCATGAGGAGTGATACTTACTAACCAGAGACCTTGACGTTGGCGCTGCCAGTGCCGCCGAAGGCTTCAACGGCGAAGACCTGGTAGTTGTAGTCACCGGCCTTAAAGCCGTGCTGTGCCCATGCATTGAAGTGGTTGGACATGGTGACAGTACCAGAGGTACGCTTGCTCTGGCGCACAGAGAAGAACTGGCCGAAGGTCTTGGTGCCGGAGATAGAGGGCTGGTTGACCTGGGTGTGGGTGCAGATCTTGTACGAAGAGCCGTCGCTGGTGACGGTACCGACCTGGGTGCCGGTGGAGCAAGGGTCATAGCTGTAGTTCTCAACAACGTAGTACTCTGTTCGTCATCAGGATTCTGTTCGTCGTTGGTTACTAGTGACCTCGGTAGACTGACCGGTCAAGGGGTTGTTCAACCAGCCGTAGACGGCGTAGTAGGAGCTGCTGTCGGTAGAGTAGGAACCGCTGAAGGTAATGCTCCTNNGTAAAAACCGTTAGCCAACAGCTACATATGTACCGTAATCGAGCAGTGCTGACCTGGCGCTACCCTTGGTCCAGCCAAGGCCGACGACGAAGTCACCGGGGTGGTTCCAGTTGGCGGTGTAAGTGCCAGCGCCCTGGTTGTACTTGAAGTTGGCGAGGTTGCCGTTGTAGTTCTGGACATAGTTGATGGGAGTGGCACGCTTCTCCAGCTCAGCAGCCGGGAGTTCAGCGGCCGGGGCAGCCATGGCAACGCCAGCAATAGCGGCGACGATAGCGGTGAACTTCATGATGTTCGTTGAAAGAGTGAGGTGTTTGAATTCAAGGAGTGTCTGTTTGCTTGCTTGGATGAGTCGATCAATACTGGAGAGCAGACGTGGTACTTATACACGACGAAGCATCGGAGGCCTGCTGTTCAGCCTAATGCCTGTTTCTCAGCCTGCATTACAAGCAGTGCAATCGTGTTTAGGATTGATGAGCCTGGTATGCGTCCTTACGGATGTGAACCTTACTACAGCCTTCAAGCGAGCGTCACCACGACCGCCACTTGATTAATCTCAGCCACATAAGCATTGTTCAAGCTGACTTTGTGGGCCTTTGAGAGGCGGGGGCTCGAGAACTATTGCGTGCAGTCGTAATAGGATGATCGAACAAGCTTTGGACGGGAGTATGGAAACCGTGCTTATAGGCTTATAGTGCTTAGCGAAGTTTCAGGTTGTTTCATTGCAGCGGTCGAATTCATTCTCTACGTCGATCATCCGTTCTTTGCCTAGAATTGAGTAATTTTGCCTAAAGCTCCAAAGCACATCGTTACTCATCAAGGTATGTTAGTGATCGTCTAGCTTAATTGGTAGACTTTCTAGACTGCATAGAGGCTTCCTTCGTTGCCATATAGAGTCACGCAACAAGTTTCCCCACGTGCACGATGCTGAAGAAAGATTAGTTATATTACCCAGAAGCCAAGCTCGTACGGCGTATTGATGAAGCAGTACTGAGGGGAATCTCGCGCGAGTACGGGTAAGTTTGATGTGCATACTAGGGGAATCGGACAGCGATGGTGATGTTTGCGACGCGTTGATCCGTCTTGCCATCTCGTTTGTCATTACATGCGAGATCCGCAGATCTCGGTTCGAGGCCCCGACCCCGTTTGCAAGACTCGAGATTGAGGTGTGTCTTTGTGATTCGAAGCCTGTGGTGGATTGAGGCTTGAGTTTGTGACGCGGCGCAAACTCGAAGTCAGGAGGCGTGCGGCATAATCAATCCATAAGCGTTCACAATCTATACTGATGAATAGACAATGCAATTGTGTTAGTAGCAACAGCATTACAACCATAGAGATTTTACCCATCAGATGTCGTTCAAAAGGCAGAAACGTCATTGGTTGCTCGGATGCTTCTCGGCCACACCTTCTGTTTCAATCTCTCGAAGCGACCTCTTCATCCCCACAGCTCTCGGATACTAAAACGTCCGTAAGCAGCATCATGACTAGCTTGCATGAGATGAGGTACACTCTTGGAAAGTTTACGGAAGCTTGGAGGTGGGCAAGACAAACGAGAGATGACAGTGCCGCACCGCTAAGCAAAACATATTACCAGGAGCAACGTGACCATCCTGCGCCCCTCATGTACTGGTACTGACTGATCTATGACTGCGTGAGGGAATATTGTGGCGCGATGCATCTCGTATTGCGACCTCATGCAAAGCTCAGTCGATGGACGCAGGGTATTCATCATAACAATCACAGTCTGGACTCATGCACGCAAAACCTGAACAGAGCCTAATGTCCAACTTGAACGACTGTCGCCTAAAGGCACCTCATGAACTTATGGCCGCCAGCCCCAGAAATTGCGACAGCAGCATATGCATACAGCGCTATTTTCGAGAACAGTTCCGGCCTACTCCGTTTCGAAAGACTAATTCAACTCCCACCCATTAGCGGCGAGCAAAGCCGACGTCGAACATCTCGTCTTGATGTCACAAGTGACGAAGCTGCGTGGCCAGAAGATCATTAACCATTCTCGCATTGAGAAACTCGATGGCATCATGGTTCCAAAGCCGGAGTGCCGAGTCTCCCAGTTAAAAACCTTGACCGGAATCATTTATGGAGAAAAATGTATAGAGCCACAGAAGTGTGGTTGATACGAAAGTGATGAATTATTTCTAGTATATCACAAGGTCTCTGACGATTGCACCTTGTCAAGTTCGAACAAGTCCGTCATCTCCTCCTCATCTCTTAATGACTCTGCACTCAACTTGGTCACCAAAGAACCCTGCACCGAATCTGTGCGACTGATCACTGCACTCGGGCTCCAGCGATTGTTTTGAATAATTTCCTCCATGCCATTCTTGATATTCGAGATGCGCACGGCATTCCAGAACTTCTTGGAGACGACCGGGATCAATTTTACAACCTGGGCATGTACGTGTTTTCGTTTGGACCAGCTTCCTTGTGCTTGGGTGGCCACGTATTCGCGACAGGCCAGCTCGATGTCGGAGCTTGTGACAAACTTGCCGCCGTGTTTGAATGCTCGGTCGAGGATGAGAATCAGATCGCAGGCACACTTGACAATCATGCGTGCGGCTGAAGAGGCCTCCAGCAGCGACAAGCCCGCGAGTAGTGGGGTACCCGCGCCTGCAGTAACGATGACCACGGCCATGCTGCCGCTCGCAAGCCCCCAATGGCCGACCTGCTGTGTGAGGAAGCGCTTGAGGTTCCACCCAATGATTTTGTTCATGATGTTGTTGACGCTTGCCGGGTCGATCTTCGGGAAGCCAAAGCATCTCAAAATGTTATCGCATAGCATCCTGGAGATTGTTGGCGTTGAGACGGTGGATACAAAGACTGCTCCTGCGCCTACCGACGATGTCCATACCCCGTGGCGGAGAAGGCGCATGCTTTCGTCTATCGCTTGGTTCACCTTGGGTTCCACGTCAACGACCTGTGCTGCCGTACACCTGAGCCGCGCTTCGTCATTGATAATCAAGTCCAGTGTCTGGTTCACCAGGCACCGAATCGACTCTTCGTCGTCTGTTGCAAATTGTCAGAAAACTCTCAATTCCAATTTCGCTCTGCCCAAATGTACCTTNNTCGACACGTGCAAGAACCGAATCCAGTCGATGTTGAGATTTGGTATCTTCCCGAGAGTGGATTTGCCAACTCCCGTGCGGCCACACACGAGTATTCTGCATGCTTTTACACTGGTCTGTGGCACGCCTTCCATCTCCAACTTTAGCCAAAGGTCTCTCATGTTTGGATGTTGTTCATCGCGAAAGCGATTTATGTCTTTCTGGAAGGGCTTCATTGCTGTCTCTATCCCGTAGCGGGCATAAACATCCATGACAAAGTATACTGAAGGGTGGATGATGGTTCCAAAAGCACCTATCGATAAGCAATGTCAGTCATTCGTGATCCGTCTTCAAGCATGACGAGATTCATNACCATGCTTGCTTTCAACGTGGCTTTGTAGCCTACCATTGCGAAATGGGTCTCGGGACGACTGAAAAGTGACGTGCGGGAACCCTGAATTCAGACGAACAGTGTGTCGCACCGGTAAAGGCTCGCTAGAGCTTGACTCGACAATCCTGTCGAGATCTCGGGGGCTTGTAGGAGTTGTCGGACCTGACGATGCGTCCACTGACTTCTTTCTCCCGAAAAGTCCGCGTATGAAGCCACCCTTCTTGCGTTGGGTATCATTCTCACTGTGTCGCCTTACGGAATCGGAAGCGCTGACGGCCGTGGCCGACTCCTTGGGCGTCAGAGTAGCGATCGTGTAGGACCTCTTATAGATGTCAAAGCCAGGCCTCTTCTTTGTCGGCTTTGTCAGTGCCTGCATATTCCCGTGGTTATGAGACAACCTCAGATCATGCATCTGAACCTTTATACCGTTTGCATAGTGATATTCCCATGGCGGACTGGGTGTAGCGGCTTCATCGCTTGTCAAGCCAGACTTCCGAGACGGAATGACCAAAGCCAGAGGATCCTCTATCAGCGCTGTCTGAGAATTGTGCTGCAGAACGAGACCTTGGTTCTCACTCTCAATCAAGAGCCACTGGAGAGGATATAGCGAGAGCCCATCGTCTCTTGCTCCGCCACCTATATCTGCATGTGCACCCACAAACCAGGCTTCGATCAGAGATCGACCTCGGAGTGACTCACTGTCGGTGATTGAGCCGTACATTTCTGGCTTAAAGTGCGAACGTGTATCGTTCAGCGCGAGAGCATGACGGACGTGTTGGAGAGAATCGTGAAAAGCTAACGAATGTGCTGTCGAATCGAGATCGCTGTTGACACGCTTCACGGTATCTAGAAGGCCAAGGAAGTTGATCCTCGGGCATTTCCTCGATTTNNTTGGGTACTATTGTTGTTAGTCACCGACAATCGTGATATCATTTCTTACTGACTGGAGGTAGTAGAGCTGTTTTTGGGTCAGTAAGCGTAATCATAGGGTCTATGTTAAACATGCCTTGCCCGAGTTTTCTCTGACATGACCCTTCTGGATGGCCTTATGCAGGCTCAGAGCCGTCTCATATGTTTTGTCGAAGTCCTCATCATACACCAAAGCACCTATCTTTTCTAGCAGTCCCGCTACCGCAGTCACAACATCTGGCTCCGTCAGCTGCTACCATCAATCGAGTAGTAGAACGAATCAACCCACNNATGCACCACGGCTGAAGCCGTAAAACCACAGATCGTCTTCGGGTCCCTTGAATTGACGACAGCAGTNACTAGTATTTCGGTGAGCAAGACTTCATGAAGCACGACAATAGGGATAGCACACCTTGTAAACACGAGCTATCTGTTCTGCGCAGCCTTCCCCAGTGACACCACAATTGAACTTCTCCAAAGGCCTCTCATTCGTTCCTATACCCGGGAAATATTCAACGATCTNGGTGCTTGTCAGCGTAAGAACTTCATTATGCAGATTGGCGTGATAGAGGCTGACCTGTTCGACCGTCTCGCTGTCCTCATTCCTGACAGGGCCGCGAGCTATCGCTGCAAAAATCCTAAAGACGTTGCTGTTGTTCCCGTGTCCTTGGCCNNTGATGACTGTATTAGTTTCGGTCTATGTCCCGAGAGTAAATCGCTCTTACTTGCCTTCTTGGCCATCGGCGTCATACCAGGTGCCATCAACACACGCAACAACACGTCTCCGTGGTCGTTGAGACATGACGCTTGGACAAAACACGCCTGACGACCGGTGCACACGTAAGGACAGTTACTCAAATGCTGGAACTGCGCAGGTAGACTCCTGGCTTATTCCTTGAGCTAAGTCGAGTCTCGCGGAAAACTGCTGGTGAGAGAGAGAACAAAGGTCAGGAAAAACCGATACTGACACCCAGGCCAGAACAGATCCTAATGGGTGGAAGCAGGCGATAAGGCGTCCTGCTAGCGGTCGACTTTTCAATGTAACTCAATATGCATGATATCCCGTCCTGGAGCTTGTGGCTTGCAGACGAAGCTACAATTCGTCCACAACTCTGGGATCTGCATCAGGATGAAAGTACTCTTCAGGAAGTTTTAGAGAAATCCGTCACGAACAAAGACCCATCGCGGTGCAAATTAGGCCATAGGTAGAGGAAAGAAAGCATTATCATATATGCGTCTCTGAACTGCACTCACAACGACTAGCGTTGTAGCACTATGGTTAAATTGTCGGCTTTTATGTTCTCCTTTCGTCGATTGCATACAGCCTCGTGGTCGGTAAGCGTGCATATAGCGCCTGCTGCATAGTGCGCACATCCACGCGGGCGTATACAAGGATTGCGCCGAAGATATATCATCGATGCGGAGGCCCCCACTGTTGGTTTGCCGGAATCCTGGAGGATTCATGAGGCTGTTGTTCAAAGACTCAAAAGACGATGCTTGAATGATGTTGATGCTATTGATGTTAATTGAGGTTCACAAAGCTAGTTCGTAGATACGGATATGAGCTGTCGCTCCTTCCGAGTCCGATGGTGGTCTCGAAGGTTGATGTTATCAGGATGTCTACGGTTGTCAACAGACGCTAACTTGAGTGGCGTTCGTCCTTCGCTCCTTCCACCGAGCCTCTGCATAGATTATGAAATTCTGTTATGCGGACTCTATGCCACTATTCGTCCTCCTCATCGCTATCACCCATAACAATCTCTGGGACTACAAATTCATCGTCATCGCTGTCTTCAGCAGTAGCTTGAGGTTCGATGGACTTTTGTCTCTTATCCACCGCTTTGGGCTCGTCATCCTCACGTTGTCTCTTGGCTCTCTGTGCTTCGTGTGTGTCTGCCATAGCCTCACCTTCACTGTCCTTGGTTGCACCGCCTGAGGTTTCATCGATGGGCTGTTGGCCTAGTCCTTCTTGGACGTATTCATTCAATGCCCAGTTTACGAGTTCTTGCTCTTTGGATGCTACATCCTTGTTGCTTGAGGCACCTGCTGATGAGCCAGCGGCATCTTCAGGAACTTCGAGGATTGCTTCTGCTGGAGTCTGTTCTTCTTCGTTGTCGGAGGCCGAATCTTCATCTTCGTCCATGGCATCGGCTTCGGTCTCTGCTTCAGTGGCTTTGCGTCCAGTCTGTAGGATGGGCATCCTAGGTCGGAGAAGGACTTCTACTTCAGCATCGGTGGGGTATTCGCGGGCAAGAAGGGGAAGTAAACTGTTGCCTTTACGCGCGGCCTTTGCTGTGCTTGTGTGGTTGAGCGTGCTTGCCATGACTGCATCCTTGTGACGGGCAAGGACTGCTGTGCGATCCATAGTTGCGCGCAGAGCGATTGAACAGTGTTCTGCAGGAAGCTGACCAAGAAGAGTGGGAAGCAGATCCCATGCTGCGGACTTCAGACCTACGAGTTCCGTCTTCGCTGAGGGCTTGGTGGAGGCTTGCTTGAGGAAAGTGTCGGCGTTCATGGTAGATTGTTGCTTGTTGCCATTGCTGTTCTGAGGATCCTTTTCCTCGATAGTGGGTAGTACGTCCTCACAACATGCAGTGATGTACTTCTTCAGGGCGCCGATGGCTTCCTTGTTGAGGGATTGGCCTGATAGATCCAAAACCTTCTTGCCAACAATATAGGTGGCAGTCCTGACCTCGACATTGGCAGACGAGGCATGGAAAATCCACATGATCTGGTCGAGGAAAGGCTGTAAAGCTGGAGTGAGAGCGTTTCCGTAGCGGTCCAAGATGATGGACAAAACTTCCAAACATGCAACTTGAATCTGAGGGAGGACTTCAGTCAAAGCATCACGCTCCTCCCTGGCTGCATCGCGCTTGAAGCGGATAGTGCTTCTGGTCGAACTGGTAGAGATGGTGTTGGACATCAATCTAGTCAGCAGATCTGCCACAGCGCCGACAGAGCCGACAACAGAGGCAGAGGTAGCAGATGCAAAGTAGGCGACAAGCAAGCGAAGATGGTTCATCAGTCCTTGGTAGCCAGGAGTGACGAACTGACCAACGGGGCCTTCTGCAGGGGTCCTGGCTTCCTGAGCCTTGGAGTAGAGTTCGGACAGGATATTTTTGTTTACGAAGTTAGTGCCAGTCACAGATTGCCAGTCTTCGTCAATGCTCATGAAAGTTCTGTCGGCCATAGCATGGGCACTGTGTAGGGTGGCGACAAGAGTAGCTTCCCACTTGTCACTGGCACCATTCTTGGGCTCACATTGGTGAAGCAGGACAGAGATGCGAGAAGCGAGGTCCATGATGTGGTCACCCGAAGCCTTGTTCTCAAAGACAACAGTCAAGAGCTTTGCAACGGCGTCCTGGTGTTGGCGGAAAATTGTGGGATGGCGAGGCAGAAGTTGGGCAAAGCATTCCAGAGTGGCCTTGACTTCCTGAGGAGTAGGCTGACGTGAAGCGAGGTTGCTCAGACAGGTTGATACAAATGTTGGAAGGGAAGGAGTGGTGATTTCTCTAATCAGGGTGGGGAACTCCCAAGTGAGCATAAAGATGCGGGTCAGAGTCACGATAGTCAGACTTCTCAAGAGAGGAGGGTCGGGCTTCTTGAGCAGAATCAAAAGACCACGCACCCAAGCGATGGACTTTTTGAGAGTTTCCCATCCACCAGCCTCGATGGCAGCTTTGATAAGAACAACAGCAGCCCAACGACCTTCGACATGGCGGTCTCCAAGCAACGAGGTGATCTGGGTGTTGAATCGATGAAGAGCGAGAGCGGCATCCGAGTCCTTTTGGTTGGCCAGATCAGGTTGGGCGAAGATGTCCTTGCAGGAGAGCAGAGACTGGGCAGTCAGAGCCGCGACCTGAGGAAGCTCAGCTTTGGTTGCATTCGAGATGCGGAAAGATGCTGCTCTCAGCAGAGAGACGGAGGTTGCCTGAGGAGCCATTCCTGTTGAGCCAATAGATGAGAGCTCCAGACAAACCCAGAGATTTGATATCCTGGCAGAAAAAGAACAATGCCAGACCCTTTTGCTGCCTGAATATTTTCTGAAAGTCTGGGGAAACAGGGACGGCAGCCGTTGGACGGGGGCACGGACGCGAGACGGGTCGGGGGTGATGGGCATGACGAAGCAGCGACTTTGGACTTGTTTGTGGTGCTCTCCATGCCTCGACACAGACGACAATAGCCATGAGTGTATGTAATGTCGTGCATGAGAAGTAGAAGCTGTTGCTGATGTACTGGCGTGCAGGTGTCAGAAAGCGACAAGGCTCAGCGCTACATCGGCAGCCTCAATGCCGCCCGTCTGAATGGCGCCTGGACCGACGTGCCCGAGCTGGTCCGCAAGGTCGATAAACACGCGCCGCACCGGAGATGCCTGACCCTCGCTGCCACTTCCGAGGCTCAGACCGCGACGTCGTCTAACCGCCGTCCTGGAACCCAGACCTCGGCCGCGTCCCACACCAGTCTCCTGGACCAGACTCCCAAGCTCGTCCAGGCTATCGAGAGCGAGCAAACCCTTCTTGAAGATGCCTTCCAAGCCAGAGTTGCGCTCCATGAGATCTACTTCCTGCGCGCCGAGTGGTCCACCGTACTGGGTGGTCTCAAGGATAATGTCTGGTTGGAAGTTGCTCCTTTTGCAGAGTCGCCCGCAGAACTGAACCCCAACACCCGTCTGGCCATGATCAAACACTGCTACTTCCTGGGTGTTGCATCCGAGCAAAAGTCATCCCTAGACAGCGCTCTCCGGGTATACAGCCAAGCCCTGTCAGCCATTGACCAAGCTCCCGTAAATCTGGCTGCTCTTTCCGAATATCGTACATGGGCTGCCCGTCTGCTCGGTCGCATCTGCACTCTCCAGTCGAAACAAGGTCACACTTCAACTCTCTCTACTGCGAACACCGCCTTGATCTCATATAGGGCATGGGCTCGCATCTGGACTGGCGACTCGACCTCGAAGATTGCTGCCCCGAGTTACTCCCTTGGTCCCTATGATGTCTCCAACAAGGAAGTCTGGGGCATGTACTACAGTTTCCTCTCTTTCCTTCTCGCCACAGATCTACTTTACACGCCCTCTGCCGAGTCACCCTTGGCTTTCTATAACCCCAACTACCCCACCAGCGATCTAGCCAAGATGAGGTTGCGTCAAAGATCCGAGCTGAAGCAAGTCGAGGCTGCCTATGAAAGCGTGCTGCTCTACAAGACCAAGTTTCCTCAGGCAAACCAATCCAATGAGGAAGTCGAGCAATGGGTTAATTCCGTAATCTCCAACTGGTCCATATTGTGCGGCCCGAGATGGCGTGAACCCGACCTCGGAGAAGGTGGTAAGGCTGCTGTTAGTCGCAGTACCTTGGACATTCTTTATCGCGCCGCAACAAAGACTTTCCATTCGACCCTAATTCTACGTCACCTCTTTACTGTTCATGCCTCGCTGGCCGAGTTCGACCTCGCTATCAAAGCTTTCGACTCTTATACAGAGATCACAAGCCGGGCAAAGTCAAGGGCCGAGAAGACTGGACACAACGAGCCAGGGTTGGATAGTGATGACCTTGTAGTTCTGACCGCCGCTCAAGCTATAGGCATTCTATGCAGATATGGATCCCAAGCCGAAGGCGAGAAGGCTCTCGAAGTTTCAAAGCGTCTCTCTGACTGGCTCAAACAACCGCGTCCAAGTTCCGCTATCACCGTCTCTAGAAAGGATGAACATGGTCGTCAACCGGACAAAGCCGCTATGCACGACCAGACCGCGACTGGGATTCTCATCTCAGCCGAGTCTTCTGTTGCTGCTTACCGTGCTATTGGTGAAAGTCAGGCCAACTTTGCTAGATTGACCCATGATCCAGCGCAGAGATCAGAATACAGAGAGATAGCTATCAAATCCTTAAGAAAGGCTGCCGAGATGTCACCAAACGGCAATCTTGACCCTGAGACTGCTCTATTGCTCGGGACTGTTCTTGCCGAGAACCGACAGTTGTTGCCCGCTACTCAGATTGTCAAGTTTGCTTTGGCTTCATCACAAGACGACGATTCTGGTCATGCTATGAAAAAGGGACAAATGATCCCTCTCTACCACCTCATGTCTCTGCTTCTCACAGCCAGAGGCGATTATGAGCATGCAGTTGAGTTCTGTGATGTCGCCTTCGAACAGTATGGCGGTGCCGACATCATGTTTGGAGAATCTGATGGCGAGGCTCTCATCCTCCAAATGGAAGACTCCGANAAAGAAGGATTACTGCAACTCCGTCTGACGCAGCTGGCTCTTACCGAAATGCTTGATGACTCCGAAACGGCAGTTGACGCAGGCTCTCAGGTGCTTGCGCTTTACCATAAGCTATTCGGCACATCAGCCAACGGCGTAGCACCATCCCCAAGAGACACAGTTGATCCATCAGCGGCTTCCTTCGTCGCGCCTCCCTTGAAATCAGAAGGTACATTCAAGAGCGTAAGTGGTAGTATAATGAGACGATCCAAGTCGACACGGAAAACCGCAGAAGGTACTGCACAAGAAAAGGACGTGCCTCCGCTTCCAACTGTCAACAACAACACTTCGACACCAGTATCCACCACTACCGACGAAAACATGTTGCATGAGAAGCAACACCACAAAATCCATCTACCTCACCATCCACTAAAACACCTCCATCACCACGGACATGCGACCGATCCCGAAAAGGCTGCTCTCGCCTTCGACAATGGCCCAGCTGTTCCAGCAAAAGATGGCTCTGACCCGAACCAACCATTACGCGAATTCCCTCACAACCTTGAATCCACGAAACAACCCGCACCTATCGGACATAAGGATCAATCGCCGTCGCAAGATCTTCGTCTGCCAGCTCCGCATCCGACAACGGCATCCGCGGCACCTCGTCCGCGTTATTCCTTTGCCAGACAGAGACGGCATACTGTGTCGCTGCTTGTCGAAGTCTGGCTACATATCGCAGGACAATATACCCGCGGCGAGTTCTTCGAAGATGCAGAAGGTGCAGTTGACGAAGCACACAAGCTAGCAGAAGATCTCCAGCAAGTTGTCGCACGAGAAGACTGCTCTGCCAAAGCGTTTGACGAGAAGGGTTGGGGAGGTGGGCGCAGTGTGAACAGACTGTGGGCAGATGTCTGGGCCGAGGTATGAACTTCCTATCTTTGATCACGGAATCACTATACTGACGTTGAACAGCGCGCTTCCCTAGCCGCAGCGAGGTTCCACCATCACGAAGCACTGGCTGCCTACGAAAAGGCATTATCACACTACCCCGACCACGCCGCAGCAATCGTAGGCATCAGCACAATCCTCCTGGACATTTACGCCCAAGTCATCCCTGCCGAGGCTCCTCTGCCTAACTCTATCATCGTTCCTTCCACACCAGCACCAACGAACCCCAAAGTCCTACCCACAGACCCAACCCCCAGTGTCGCAGTCCAAACAAGACTTGCAGCAAGGGACAGAGCATACTTCTTACTTACAGCCCTGACGAAGAGCGGAGAAGGCTGGGACGATAGTGAAGCTTGGAGTCTACTTGCCCGAGCACACGAGGAGAGTGGACAGTTGGATAGAGCAAGAGAGGCATTGTGGTTCTTGGTCGAGCTTGAAGATGGTAGACCATTGAGGCCTTGGAACGTTGTCAGCAGTGCGCTTTGAGATTCTGGCGATAGTAGGTTACATAGATTCGAGATGCAGGCCGAGAAGTAAATAATAGAGTTAATATCGAGTTGATCACCGAGATCAACTGCTCCTTTCAAGATATGGTGTATCGAAACCTGGTCTCTGGTAGCTCCTTCCGACAAGCTTGTGTCAACTTCCAGATGTGGACGGACCCTTCACATGCGGCCGCTTTTCCGAACCTTGTACCTCGGTACCTCATGTAAGGGCAGACGGCATATGGAGCGCACAGGGTTTTCTTATCAAGCGTGAACAACTCACAAATGTATACTTTCGCTTGGGATGCTCGTAGCAAGAATATGCGGGAAGACAGCTACAGAACTGTGAAGGATGTAGAGGAATTGAAACGACATCGGTTCATGCATGACAATCGAGAGAGCTGTGTACTCCTGCGACTGCTCTACTGCATAGCAACAATATCCATTGCTTGAGAATTATGCAGAGACGCCTGATAAGTAACCATGCGACGTTCACTACTGTATTTTCAAAATGACGAAAGGCAAGCCTCGGCGCATCATTTTTATTCGATAACCGTCCTTATCAATTGCCGACGGTATGATATTCAATTTGAGAAATGTAGTGATTGCCACCCTTTCTTTGTTCTTCAAGTGCTTGAGCCATTCTGTGTTTCCTGGACTTGCGAATTTGATCACTTTGGCACAATGAGCAAATCTGGAGATTTCGAAGCCGTTGCGGCGGATATCAAAAAGATTCTACATCAGCCTGAGTATGATGATGGAAGTGCTGGGCCGGTGTTAGTGCGTTTGGCATGGCATTCGGCTGGTACATATTGTGCGGAAACCGATACTGGCGGTAGTAATGGAGCAGGCATGCGTTATGAGGTATGTGCCATTCTCGACACACAATGTGGTATCTGGTTCACTAACTTGTTGCAGGCAGAAGGAGGCGACGAAGCAAATGCAGGCTTGCAGCATGCCCGTGTTTTCCTGGAACCCATCAAGGAGAAGCACTCGTGGATATCCTACGCAGACCTATGGACACTTGCCGCCGTTGTCGCGCTAAAAGAGATGGGAGGTCCTCAGATTAAATGGCTTCCTGGCCGAACCGATTATGTGGATGACAGCAAACTTCCTCCTCGCGGTCGTCTTCCAGATGGTGCCCAAGGCGCTGACCACATCCGCTTCATCTTCTACCGGATGGGCTTTACAGATCAAGAGATTGTTGCACTCAGTGGAGCACACAATCTCGGAAGAATGCACATGGATCGCAGTGGTTTCCACGGCCCCTGGGTTCCCAATGGCACTCGCTTCAACAACACCTACTACAAGATCATGACGGATTTTGAGTGGAAGGAGAAGACGCTTGAGAATGGCGTCAAGCAGTTTGTCTACATTGACGAGGACCTGGATGAAGAATTGGCCATGCTGCCAACCGATCTCGCGCTCGTCAAGGATGAGTCTTTTGCCCCTTGGGTAAAGAAGTATGCCGAGGACAAGGGTCTTTTCTTTGATCACTTTGCAAAAGCCTTTGGCAAGCTTCTCGAGCTGGGTATTCAGAGAGATGCCAATGGCAACATCAAGAATTCGGACAATGTCAAGGGCGGTTACCACAGCGCCCCGAAGAAGTCTTCGAAGCCTGGCAAGCCAAAGACTGCTGGAGATGGTATTGCCGAGCCTTTGCAGGAAGAGAATGCTCGTTTCAAGGCTAGGCTGTAGATGGGTTTTCACGGGAATATATGCATATACATGAGTTTCATAGAGATTAGATTCTTAGATTATACAATCCAACGCTAGATTAGATAATATACAATTTGGAGATTCACGTCGACTCATACAACGATTGCTGTTGTCGAACACCTTGATGACGAAAGCACCCTCTCGTCACATGCCTCACAGACAGCGCAAACACATCAGGGAGTAAGCTCACGGAAAATGCAGAATTGGAAAATGTGGTTGATGGTAAGGAGCATGACCCTGACGTGTAGACGTCACCAACGGAGATATCGGGCATAGGTATATAAAGTGATAGACTCGAAATGTTGCCACTTTCCAACCACCGTCAAACCACAAGCCTATGCCACCGTTGTCGTCTTCAGCCCTCCCCATCTGCTCGCGATGCATGCGACCGGGTTTTGCCCAGCGGGCCTCCCGTACCATTCAACAAGTCCGCCGTCTCTCCACGCCACCGAATGATAACCATGGAGAGAAAGAGCAAGAGAAGGAGCAAGGCGCCATGTCGCGCAGACTGGCCGCACTGAGTGAAGAAGGACTCGAATCTGGAGGCCGCAGTGCCCGCAAAGCCGTGGAGGAAGCAGGTTTTGACGAAGGCCTCAAGCAGGAACTACTCGAGCGGATCGCTACTGCCTCTTTCCGTAATGAGCATGCCGGTGCTATATCTCAGGCAGAGATGCCCAATAGCGCAAGTCGTCATAGCGGAGATATAGCTGGTGCGACGCCATGGTCTGGAACTGAAAGTGTGCATGATGCGTCTCTTCGCATGCTCAACGATTCCTACAAGCCTCTAAAGCCTGTCCAACGATCTTCCGCTGGACCTTCTCGAGGACCTCCGAGCAAGATCGATACTGGCAGACCAAGGAACGCCCCATCCTCTGGTCTCCGATTGGCGAACGCACGCGACAAGACGTCCATCTATGCGGAAATGAAAGAGTTACCAGACGAGGAAAGAGAGAAGTTTCGGAAGGAATTGAAAGAACGCTTTACACCTTCCGCCCGCTCCGCACCTGTGACTCTGAAGGGGCTGGAGTCTCTTGCAAACGAGCGCATAGAAGACGCAATTGCTCGAGGCAAGTTTAAGAACCTTCCTAGAGGCAAGGCTATTGAAAGAGACTACAATGCGAGTAGTCCTTTTATCAACACTACTGAATATATGCTCAATCGCATGATTCAACGACAAGATATTGTGCCTCCATGGATCGAAAAGCAACAAGACATTGTTAGCACTTCCAACCGCTTCAGAGCTCGTCTTCGTGCCGACTGGCGGAGACACGTCGCAAGGTCCATCGCTAGTAGAGGAGGATTGCTGGAAAGCCAACTGGTACTTGCTGAGGAGTATGCGCGTGCGGAAGCTATTGATAATCCGCCTGCGAAGAAACGGACGGAGAAGATCAACACCATCGACAATGCTGGTCACCTTACTCAGATAACGCTCGATGGCGAGATTACACCATCTGGCACTGCAGCTACCAAAGATTCACAACAAATAACCATCACCGAAATTCCCATCGACGAGGCAGCAAAGCCGATATCAAAAGAGGGCGAGCTACAGATCTCTGTCGATGCACCTGTGGAAGTCGTGGTAGAACCCAAGGCTCCACCCCCAAAAGTCGCACCATTCAGGGACGCAGACTGGCTACGCACCGAAAGGGCTTATCACCAAGCCGCCATCGACAACCTGAATCAACTGACACGCTCATACAATCTCATGTGTCCAGCACTGGCTCAGCGGCCATACTTCTTCCTGGACCGCGAGTTGAACTCGTGCTATGCAGAAGTTGCNCCCCAAGTGGCTGATGCCATCAGGGAGCGTGCAGTGGCGCCAAAGCCAAGATTTGAGGCTACTTCCAGCAACAAGCCTTCTAGGATCCTGGGTAATTTGGCTGGCCCTGCTAGTAAGGTGTACGATGAGCAACGTCCACAGTTTGGCTTCCGAGATCTCTGGAGAGAGTGGTTTAGCAAAAAGTAGAAGTTCTAGATGTGAAATGTTGATAGAAATTAACCCGGCACATACATTTATACTTGCGTCTGGCTCCAACTGCTCCTTATGTATTTCGATCCATCCTTCGCTGTACTCTAATGCCATCACTCGTGCCGTCATCTGAATAATTCAAGTGCAAAATCGCAAAAGACCATCATCAACATCAATCCTCCTTCTTCAACCTATGATTCCTCTCCCTCCACAACTTGACCCCAGCATCAATCTCCTTCCTCGAAACACCATCCCTCACCAACTTCATCACCACCCCCAACGTCTCCACATTTTTATTCCTCGATTCATCATCAAAGAACAACATTTCTTCATAAGGAATATTCGTCCTCTTGTGTATGCGCGAGAAATGCGTTTTCTTGTCTCCGGGATAGATCTCTAGTTCGTCGAAGGTGGAGAGCGCTTTTGGTGATGAAGATGAGGATGATGGTGACGAAGGAACGAGGAGGTAGGAAAGCATTTCGCGGGCGAGTTCGGNGGCTTGGGTTCGTGAGGCCGTGCAGAGTGTTAGGTTCTTTTCTTTGANTCTGTGAGATGAGAGAGTTAGTAGATATACTTGTGCAGCTGAGAGTATAGAAAGACATACTGCGACCAAGATGCCCGCAACATCTGGATAAAAGCCGTACGAGTCGTTGTAACGATCCTTGACCACCAGGCCATCTTTAGTAGGCTTCAAAGGGCCGGTGACATGGGTGTCTACCCAGAAGGGCCAGAGGGTATAGTCCAGATCAAAGACCATAACTTGTGGTAGTGGGAGTCCATCGCTAAAGGTCGAGGGTGCCTCGACCTCCAAGGCCGGCGCCGTGACGGTCGTGCTGTCGTCGCCTGTCTCGACGGTCCTGTAGGATTTTCGGACCATGGCTATAGCTGCTAGTATGATTGCAGCAAATGAGATTTTCGTTGTTCTGACCTGGAAACGTATTGTGTATGGTTTTGATGTGGGTTGGAGGACTCGCCGCCGGAAGGGACAAAAGTCCATACACCTACGTCATGCTGCCGATCGGCATGTGATAAACAATGCACTCGAGTTAGGTACTTATTTTCTTCAGACATTCAACTTCTGCACGGAATTACTTCGATCGATCAAGGGCATGGAAAAGCATGTAATGAAGGGAACACTGTAAATGAATGTCTTTTCGTTGTTGGTTACTTGAAGTAAGCACCAACCTCTGGATCCTCTAGGCTCCGATTTACAAGCCACACTGAGACTCTGCCTCTCCGTCTGCTACCGATCCTCAATACTCGACACACTCAGCACCAGAGAGCAGCATAAGAAGCTGAGAGCTCTCGTCCTTCATTCTCCAATCGTAGCCACTCTTCAGAGTCTCCCTCTTCTGACCCCATGTGAACGCCTTGATTTGCTTGTCCTTACCGAGATGGCTGAGATCAACAGCGCTCATGCCGAGTCTGAGAATGTCAAGGCAGAGCGGAAGAGGAAGGTGGCAACGCAGACTGGCATCCCTGTAGCCGTCGCTCTCGCCTTTGTGGTATGCCTTTAGCTTCTCCATTCTGTTTCGCTGGAATTGCATGTACTCCTCAGAGCTAACACTGGGCTTGACGAATCCTCCGACCTTCTGGGTGCCGTCTGAACTGTTTCTCTCTGAGCCTGTGAAGTGACCACGGGATGAGGTGCTAGTACGAAGAATCTTGGTGCTAGACTGCGAGCTCAAGACTGCAGTGCCGTCGGGCATAGTCAAGTCAGGGTTCATGGAGTCAACAGGCGAGGTTGTCATGAGAGTGGAGGCATAGGAGCGCTTCGCCTGACCGTCTTCGAAGTTCACCGAATCCGAGTGGATTGAGAGCGTGTTCAGAGAACGTTCGAGGTGTTCATCGGTAACAGGCATGCCAACCACCTCATTGATGTCAATCTCGATAGCATGGCCGTTGTTGCTCAAAGCGGGCTCGACGTCCTGTTTGCCTGTCTCTGAGACCAACTTGGTGGCGTTGAACGTCTTGAACACAGGTGCCAGAAGAAAGACCTTGCGCGACGCAATAATTGCAGCTAGAGATGCGCGCCAGAGATCGACGCTTTCACAACCAGCATGTCCTATGGTGTTGCGCTGAACCTTCTTGCGAGCACTCTGAATGTCTGATTTGTCAAACATACTGTAGTCAGCCGACTGAACGGAGAAGAGGCTTGAACGACGCAAGTGGGTGCTGGATGTCATTCTAGGAGATGCTTCGAGGGCGTCTGGGACACCTGCCGACATGTACGAGCTGGTGATGCTGTCCGAGTCTCCCAATAGTATCCTCATTCTCAGCTTCTCAGCACATTGCAGCAAGTGAAGGCCGTCCTTGGACAAGAACTCGGAGTTGTTGTCCCAATCAATGCCCTTTGTGTTGGCATCTTGACGGTAGGTACGAATAGAGGATGTGGCATCGGCTGCATTATTTTCTGTGACCAGTTGGATGGGATAGTAGTGCTGTTCCAAAACGTAGGACAGGAAGAGAGCACCCGTGTCGTCCAGGCCGACATTGGTCAAGGTCAAGTATGGAATCGATCGAAGACCGCGGCGATCCTTGAGCATCCATGCGTCGGCAAGGGTCTTTCCGTTGGCACATCTCGGAAGGTCGGGGTCGTTGCCGTTCCTGATGTGGGAGCCGTCAAAGCTACTGTTGCTAAGTACGGAGCAGCTGTCCGGCAAGGTGATGAATGACAGGTTGCTAGTGGCGGGCTCAGGATCCACAGCGGGCTCGCGTGAGTAGACGCGGGCAAGGACCTCAAAGGCTCGTGATCCGAGTGAGGNGTTGTCTCCGAGGTCAAGTCTTCGCAGGGTCATGCAGCCGCGGAAGGACTGAAGGAAAAGCTGCCACTCTTCAGCCTGCACGTCAGTCAAGACTTGGAACTTGTTGTGAGACAGGTCAAGAGTTTGTAGGGTGTAGCAAGATGCCTGGATGAGAGGAGCCAGACGGGCCAGAGATCGGGTGGTGAGGTCGTTGTTGGTGAGGTTGAGATCAACCAGAGCCAGGTCTCGGCATGTTGTGAGGGCGTTTTGCAGGCCGTCGGCGAGAAGAGTAAAGCCCTCGTCGGTCAAGGATTTGCTAGGCACCTTGAGATCGAGCTTGTGAAGCGTGCTGTCCTTTGCATCGCCATCGCAGTCATCACGATCTCTGTCCTTGAGCTTGAGTCGATCCTTGTGTGGAGTGCGCTTGGCCGAGGCGGGCAGTCTCAACGACAACCTGGGAGTTGACGATGATGGTTTGTTGGCCTCGCGCTGCTTCTTGTCTGCTCGCTTTTCGAGGTCCGATGCGATTGACTTGCCCAATTTCGGGCCCGATGATGTGCGNNCTACGTGCGTGCATGTCAGCGAGTGCGCAACGCGTCTTATCACGGACGCCGGCAAGCTTACACCTGTATAGTCGAATTTATTGGATTTGACCATGGTTGCGTTGTGTCATTCAGAATCGGAACGTGGTGTGGAATTGTGGAAAGTGTTGTGAATAATCGAGTTGTGTGCGATAAAAAGGTTGTCTGTTGGTCCGCGATAAACAACGCCAGCTACAAACGAGACATGGAAACAGCACCATCATCGCGGAACTTCTGCTGGATACCTCCGGCACCGTCTTTTTCTTTCTTGGGGCCCAAATGAGGGAGACAGATCTAGGAAATGGGGTTGTGAAATCTTCTTTGCGTCGCACCTGCCATTACCTACCATGCCGGATTTGCACTCTCTCACCAGTGAATTGGCGCCTTCCCTTACAAGACGCGTCTGCTCTTCGACTTGACCTACAAAGACACGGAACTGCTCGATCACTACATGCACAAGTAAATAGCCTACCCAGCCTATCATATGCTTGATTGCTGCTGTGCCAGACAAACGCGTCTCACACTGAGAAGCACTTGATTGGTCCAGTATCGCAAGGCAGGCGGTCTGATACATAGTCGCGCTGATGGCCTGATCAACACAGCTGGCCAAGAGGAAATGGTACATGTTTGCAAGTTATAGTCTTACAGGTCAAATGCGCATGTGGAAGACAGGTTGGTTCTGAAGGAGTGAAGTTGGAGGGAGCTTCAAATCTCTCGGCAACATCCACATCCCGCCTGCACGTGTCACCATTGTTTATGCAACTCTCAATTGTTTGTGTCCGCTGGCTATTATCTCGAATACCTTTATCATGTCTTCTGGTTCGGGCAGCGTCCGTCGTCAGGCCTCAGCTGTTGCCGGACCCAAACCGCCTTGCTCAATTCATCCGTCTGCCATAATTTCCGACAAGGCTGTAATTGTCGGCACACATCCCGTTTCCATTGGTGAAAATGTGGTGCTTCACCCCTTTGCCAAAATCACATCCAACACGGGAGCTGTCCGTATTGGAAAAAATTGCGTTGTTGGAGATCGTGCTACCGTGGGCTTGAGCGACAGCCCCGGAACTTTTGCTGGAACAACGGTCGAACTCGAGGAAAGTGTCAGCGTCGAGAGCGGATCAATCGTGCAGGCTGAGAAGGTTGGAGCTGGCAGTACGATAGAGGCCAACTCAACGTTAGGACCTGGTGTCGTTGTAGGCAAGGTGAGGTTTATATTGTCGATTGTGTGTGTAGTATACTGACTTTGGGATTATAGNTTCTGCAAGATAACTGCATCCTCCAGCATTCAATCAGAACACCTGCCTGATTTCACCATCGTCTACGGCGAAAATGCTCGGCGTATAGATACCACTACAAAAACTCGATCAGATGTCAGAGACCTTAAACTAAAGGGTCAAGTGATGCATATCGAAACGTTGAAGCGCTTGGTACCCAGCAACACTATGAAGTGGCTGTCTTGACCAAAACAGCGACCATCTCGGACAGATTGAACGAAACCTCACGGCTACCAAGAACGAAGTCAGAATGTTGAGATCATTTTGTTTGTCCAAAGAGTTATTTACTCGTTGGGTTGAATAGCAACAGTGCTTCTTGACACAACGCGTCAGAAGNTTGGCTACGTCATGNGACACCGTTTCTCGTCAAGGACATCATAAAGTCTTTCTGTCCAGCTCGTGACGATTCCTACGNACCATGTACAGACTTTCAATCACTTCCCGAAGAAGATTGACCCAGCAAGCACGAACAATCATGTCACAAAATACTCGACTTTCATACTCTGCGGCCGCAGGGTCTGCAGACATTCCAAAGCCGCAACCAAAGCCTGTNCAACAATCCAGTCGCCAACCACTCCTCTTCAAATCACCGCCAGCATGCTTCTGGCGAGCAGCAGGGACACCGACACGGTAGATCAGGACACAGTCCTACTCATTCACCTTCATACACACCAAANNGACATCAGCTGCCGAAGACTCAGTCTATGTCTTGACTCTTCTAACAGACGCCAAACACCACCGCATCTTGACCGAGACACGGAAGAAATACTTCCCTCCTCGTTTGAACAGACTCGACGCCCACATCACTCTCTTCCACGCACTACCCGGAAGTCTACTCGAGGAATCAATCAAGCCAACTCTGAGAGAAATTTCGAGCAAGACCAGCCAGTTCCATCTCCTTGCCGCGACGCCGTTCCGATTGAACAAGGGTATTGCTATTGGTTTGCCCAAGTCGTCGGGTGGTGATGATGCGAGACAGGTTCACCAGCAATTGAAGGCTGCATGGTCGGATTTCTTGAGTCACCAAGATGCCGGAGGATTCGCTGCTCATTACACCATCATGAACAAGGTCGATGACGAAAAGGAAGTGCAAAAGGCATTTGAGCAGGTGCAGCATGAATGGCAGGGATGCCATGGCACAGTTCTCGGTCTATCGCTGTTCAAGTACGATCGCGGAAACTGGGTGCACGACGAGGACTTCAAGTTTGCACCAAGCCAATAATCGGTGGGAAAGAAGCAGATTCCAAAAGTGGAGTGACTTGACGTCTATAATTTGTATGATTATTCGTATCTATGAGTCTCTCTGTTTGAGAGACAACGAACCGATGAAGTCCGATTGAAATGCTTTCATGTACCCGTAAAATTCTTTTGACGCTTTTCTTGCGAGGAAGCTGACTGGCTTTTGCTCTCTCTCACAGAATGGAGCCAATGCCGAATGTCTGCTTCATCGAGCGGACGTAGTAGTTCTCCCAGTTGCGCTTAGTGGCCTCCTCCTCGCCAACGGGCACACCAGTCCAGTCAACACGCATGATTGTAACAGAGTCGACATTGTTCTGCTCGAATGCAATGTTCAAAGTACTGTAATGACCCTGGGGCCACTGAGCCAAGCGCCACTTCTGGACAATCTTTGTAGGTTCCGAGAGCTCGACGTACTCTCCGCTGACGTTTCCGCCGAAAATCTCAAACTTGCCGCCGGGTCTGGCGCCCTCGAAGATCTTTGGAGGTGCGCGGGTGAAGGCAGCGATGCGTTGGGGGTCGGTGAGGATCTGGAAGAGCATGGGAGCGTCGCAGCGGAATTCTTGCTGGTCGCTGAGGCTGGTCACGTTGACGGTGGGGCCCTTGCCATTGGAGGTGGAGGTTGCGGTCGAGGGCTTGGAGTCCTCGGATTTGTTGACGGACGAGCTAGAATAGACCTTGGCGGGGGTGAAGCCAGGCTTGTGGCCAGCTGCGTGCTGGATGTCTTTGGCGTGAGCGTCCATCAGAGCGTGGCCCAGCTGCTGGAATCTGGCGCGGAGCTGCGAAGTGATTTGCGATCGGACGAGGTCCTTGACAGGGGTCTTGGATGAAGACTCGGAGTACATCTCAATCTCGAACTAGACGACACGTCAGCAACAAGTTCAGTGTGCGAAGGGCGTGGAATTACGCACAACGTACTCATCCTCCTCGGTGTCGTGTGCAACCTCGGGGATGGTAATTGTACCGCTGACATCCTCGTCGTCCTTGGTCTTGCCAGTGTACTCGAGTTGCAGCTTGAGGTCGAAGATGGTGATGACCTTGCCCTTGCGTTGTGCGACCTCGACATCACCCTCCTGGCTCAGCAACTTTGAGATCTCAGCAGATGCACCATCCTTCTCTGCCTTGATGCCGACGAGGTCCTTCTCCAGATATTCCTTGGTCCAGCCCGAGACATCCTTGTTGACCCAGTGCCAGTTGTTTGGGTTGTGAAGAACCATGTTGGCGGTGTGAAGCGGTAAGCGAGACGAGTAAGTGGATTATGCGCGTCTATTGGAATTGATGGTCAGTCAAGGATGCGCCAAGGGTCAAGACGGCCATGCAGAGATGAGAATGGGTATTTATATCAGAGATAGGGACATTGTCCCCGCAAGCTATTCCGCAGCAAAAAGAGTACAAGTCTTTCTAGGACTGGTGCCAGCTGGTGTCTCATCATATAAAGGTGACGTGGGATGATCAGGCAGAGTTGGGGAACTTACCGTGCGTGGACAGTTAAACAATTGGAAGAGAAGGAAAAGAAGATGGCAAGCAGCAAATAAGTAGACAAGAACACAAAGGGTATTGAAGATGATGGTCAAGCGACAGGAGGGAGGCCGGGACAGCGAGGAAATATTATTACCGAAACGTCTAGAAGCACACCAGAGCTTTGGCCAATCATGCGGGGATCGAGCCCGCCATCAACGACCAGGACAAGAAATGCATACTCAATAGTTGCAAATGGGTTCATGAAAAATGCAGCAGGTGGGTGACATGGGAGGTGCACGCTTTAAACTTCATATCACGAAACAGCCTCGGCAAGGAAGCTTGCTCTCTACATGTCAAGCGAACTTGTCTGATAGGCCCATTCAGGTACAATTTCTGTGCGTGTGATGCAGAGCCCACATCTGAGGCCTCTTTTGGAAAGCACAGGACAATCCTAGATGACAAGGGTCATGGCTGAGTAGACGACAGCTTGTGGGAAAATAGTCCTGGCTGACAGGAACTTTTGAGCAGAATTGTACATGTTGAAGATATGGTTGTAGTACAGAGAGAATGACAGGTCGCCGCCTGAAAAAGAAGCAAAGATCAAGAGGGAGTATTCTTGTCGCCGATACGCCGTGTAATGCCAGGATGCAGTCGTGAAGTATAAGAAGATTCGACCAAGCACTAGTTTCGCTTGTGTGGACCGATGATCTGGGGGTATAATCTCGAGAGATGGTAGTTGATCGAACTCTTCTTGGTTTGGCCAGCTTTCTGCGCAAGAGTTAGAGTCAGGATGGTCGTGGTTCGAGACAAGGCGGCCAAAACATACGGNNGGGCGTCCATGCATGCGCGAAGTTGTTGTTCAAGGGCGGCACATCCTTGAGCCGTGTATCCAGACGAGGCCCAGCATCCTGTAGAGCGTGTCAGAGCAAGAACAGCAAGGCAAAAGCAGTTGCGACCAAGCATACCGAGGACAGAAGACATGACACCGATGCAAGGGTTTGCGCCAGCCTGGTCGGGCTTGCGGACGCGCAGCTTGTGGAGGGGCGGCAGACGGGGCGCAGTGGCCTTTGCGACAGCTTGGGTGTTCTTGACGACCATGGCGAGCTACTGGCGACAATGATATGCTGCTGTATGACAGAGACTCAATTCAGCACCTCGTCGCTGCTCTAGAAATCTTGTGCTTGGCGTCGGCGCACCTTCCCCGAACAGGTGCGGGTTTCGCGTTGCCCTACGCACGGTTGGCTTTGTTGTGCTTGTCATCAAACATCATCTTGCATGTGCCTCGCACGTTGTCCACGTTCAAGTCGAAGTCGCTCCTGCTTCCCGTTCATCTTTATCGCTTTGCACGACTGCTTCGCTCCAACATGGACGTCGACGCGTCTGCTCCTTTCTTGACACTGTCGCCGCCCGCTCGTCCGCACTCTGCCCCCGCCGCACCCGTCTTGTCGCGTCCACAGCAATTTTCATGGAACTCGACCGACGCCGCTCACCTGGGTCCTTCACGCATCACAATCACTCGTCTCTATCAACGCGCCCCAAAAGCCCCATATCATCACTTGCAGTCACAATTGCGTTTTGCCCAACTCACTGCCCCAAAGTCGCCTGGTCCCCAGAAGAAGAAACGCTGTGTTAACCTCGATGCTGGTCCGAACCCCTTTCACCCTCAAGACTCCTTCTCTGATCCGAGTGACGCTGAGGATGCAGAGCCTGTAATCCTCCAGGACTTGCGCTCATCGTCAGCTCCTCCGGAAGACACCAACACCCCCGAACCTGTTCCCAAACCTAGAATTTCAGACGATACCGCTATCCTCCATGCCTTCCTCAGCCGCGCCGCTGCAAGCAAACGACCTATGGCCGCCCACAAACGCGAATCGCTCGAGAACCGCAGAGACTCGGATGTCGTGCGCCATGCCCTTGCTTCCGCCGACAAGTCCGAAGTCTTGACCGATCTTGACCCGAACAGTCCTCCAAAGCAACCTTCAGATGACACCAAGCAAGAACCCGAGCCTACAAAGGAGGAACCTACCGTTGAGTTGCCGGCGTCGACACCGACAAAATCCAAGGCACCGAGAAGGACGACGCGTACCCGCACACCAGCTGCCGCTCCGAAAAAGCCAGCCAAGATCGCCATTAGAAGTGCAGCCGATCACATTGCGCTGAAGAGAACGGAAGCACAGGAACTGGCTTTGCTCACGCGATCCAACACACGCAAGAACAAGGGCAAGAGTATCATGCCTCAGGCTAGACTTTTGAACATTGGAGAAGACATCGTTTCACTCGAAGATTCGACGGAAGAACCAGCTGAGACATTTGCGGCTGAGAAAGAGCAAAGCGACAAACCAACAGCACGCAGAGGTGTGCAGTGGAACGAAACTCTAACCCGCGTACGTGAGTTCGAGTCGGATTCACCCGACAGTCCGCCAAAAACAAAGGCTCGCACTTCAAGAGTGTCTGCCAGAGCCTTGGAGCCCTTTGTCCCCCTCACATCTGCCGAGGAGCCCGTCGAAGAAGTGGCCCCAGAATCTACCGAGATGGACGTCGAAGCCACAGAGCAAGAATTGCGACAGGCACTTCAGCTACCAAGCGAACCCACACCGCGTGCCAAACCAGTGTCTATCAAGCGAAAGTCTCGAATCGCGACTCCTGCACGTTCTTCCAAACTCGGGGTTCCAAAGCCAGTATCCACAGCCCCACCACTAGCACCCACAATACCTGCACCACAGCCCTCTGAACCTCTGACCACCAGCCTGGGAACGCCGAAAAAGCCATCTACTCCATTCACCGCACTCAAACCTCTATCTCTGTCTGCTAGACTCGAGTTTGCTCCGCCAAAGAACGATGTAGCAAGTTCAACAGTTGCTCACACGTCTTCTCTGCCCGGCTTGTCTAGCCCCGCAAAGAAGCGAGTCAAGACCACGCTGGGCAGGTCCGCGGTGAGGTCGGCAACGGGACAAAAGGACAGTAGCGAGTTGCCGGGTTTGACATCTCCGGCGAAGAGGAAAAGAGCTGGTGTCAAGTTCTCTTAGCGCGGCACCAAACACACATATCTTGTACATACATTTCAACCATCTGCATATTGCAGCGTCTAGGAGTGAATCGCCTCCTTTTAGCCTTGGTTTTTGGCCCATATAACGCTTCACGACTCATGCCCAATTTATTCACGATCACGGGGGTTCCGCTCATTACAGGTCGCACCCCATGAATACAAAAACAGTCTTTTCGTCTTGCAAAGAGTAACAATGTCATTGTAGTGTTTAGGTGTCTCGAGTGTTCAGTGATACCCCTTAACAGCAGAGCCTCAGACATGGACAAGTCGGATAGCTTGTCGACTGGTCCCATCACTCGATCCATCCTCGATCTTGTCTCGACACAGACAACCCTGTCCAATCCAGTGCATACTCCGGGCAACAGGTTTAGTAATCCAACAGCTCTTGCTTCCAGGTCCGTTCTTTCTCTGCATCATCCTTGAGCGCAATGTTCTTAACATGGCTTTCCAGCCCCTTTTCTTCTGCTTCGCTTCGGTCGTAGTTGAAATGGTGCCATCCTGACCGTTGTCTCTTGTACTCAAGACTAGGTTGGTGACATGAGGAGAACCTGTTTGACCGCCTGGCATCTCACTATCTGGTCCTTCGCGAACATCAGTCTGCTCCGGCGGCACATTGCCGCCATCTTGAANGTCCATATCGGACATCCGTCGAAACTGCGAGCGATCGTGACTGTGTAACGATGCCGCATCGTCACGGTATATCGGCATACCCGAGAAGGTGTACCTGTCCTGCTCACCCCGGATTGGTGGTGTACCCCCTGTCGTCAAGATCGAAGTGTCAGTTGCTTGTTGTGGTACCAAGAAGCCATTGTTCGACGCCTAGTCTTGACTTGCAGAGGTACCTGTCGTCGAGTTTCCCTCATCCAAGAAATGAGCGAACGGAGCTCTCTGAGGTACTGGCGCAAAGAATGGCAATCGTTCCCTTGTCTTCGTCGACGTCCTGGATGGCGGTGACGGAAAGCTCTCGATCGTTTCGATGGTCCGTATCGTATCAGAAGGATAAACTTCTGTACTTTGGCCCGTCTGTACCGCATTCTGGATGGGTGGTCTCGAAGTCGACGAGGCTTCTGTTATTCCCAACCTTTGAGGGACTGATACGGAACGAGCTCTGATTGCTTGAGCAGGGTTGATCGGAATGGCGTTACCATCAATGGCCCCGAGCGCTCGTTGAGCCAGGGAAGCGTTGGCTGACTTTGAACGACACCGCCTATCCAAAGATTGTCTCTCTGCGAGAGTTGGCACTGGGAGTAGCGAAGCTTGCGTCTCATCCTGTCTATCATCTTCTGATTGTATGACCTCTGCGAGGCGTGCACTGTTGAGCGGATGTTCAGAAGGTTGGTCGTAATGATATGTCGAATGTCCACTGACTGGTGGACGCCAATTACGAGGTTGTGGTCTACGACGTAATCGAATCTCTGAACGCAGAGTCCTCAAGACGAAACGAGTGCCTTCGCCTGGAGACAATGAGGTCGCGGAGCTCAGGGTTCTTGCTATGCTTCGTACGAGAGAGACACGAGCGGTTGCTGGCCAGTGTGGTACACCTTCGGGCGTCTTCACACGATGAGGTGGCACAAATGGTGGTTGCCAAGGATGCACTGGATCACCCCTAGAGCTGGGTATTGACGAAGCTTGAGTATTACGGGAGGGTACACGTCGGGTCGTGTATAGTACCGTATCATCGACGCTGGCAGCCTTAGGTTTTCCGGAGGATGTCGTAACGAGAGAAGTGGGTCCTCTCCTCCTGAAAGAAGCGAAGGAGATCTGGGTTCGGAGCGTGGCTAGCGACTTTTGCTCGGCGATGGTGAAGAGAGGCGTGCCGTGCGGACGATTGACGAACCGGACCATGTCATGTTGAGCACTTCCTTCGCTCTTTGCTCGTGCGTGAATAGGCTGGGCCTCGTGATCGGCAGCAATGGAATGATTGGAGGAACGATGGTGACTCGAATCCGAAGCAATGTCTGATACGCATGATGGCGCTCTTGATGCATTGTATATCGATATATCGGACGAGCCAACTTCCGAGATTGCTAGGTCTGTGAGGTAACAAGATTTCCTGGAAGTTGATCGCCAGCTTCCGTTCGAATGATCAAGGTATTTGCGATTGGTGCTATCGCGAAGTGGTTCTTGGGTAGATGATGGGGGAAAAGAAGCATGTTGATCGATGTGCTGCTTGCGGTAGGATGTTTTGTGTGAAGTATGGTTCGTCGTGGGAGAAGGATGCTGCTTTGGTGTTTTGCTGATATCCCACAGCACCTTCCTTTTCTATTTCACATGGCTTTATTTGTCGTGTTTACGAAGCATGTGATTAGGGCTGCTCATACGTCAAGAGATGAAGTTCGACTGTGGAAGGAAAGAGTGACCAGCCAATGTTCATGAGCCAAATCAGCCCTGACCACATATGCTAATGCGCGTCCACTTGACCAGCGAGCTTCAAGATCCAGACTAACACTCGCTGTGCTTTTACACGTGCCAAGTCGACTCTTCAAGGTAACTTGCATGGGTCGTTGACTCTATATATCAGTCGGCATGTTGCTGCCCAACGCTTACAAGCCAAACAGGGGTGATGCATATACTTTACTAGGCTAGTCGTCCCCATGAATTTTGGAGAAGTCTACCGGAGTTGATAAACGCAGTGTTCGACTTGCTGTCGGCAGTTGCTAGACTGTTCTACACTTGTGACTGATCTCGTTGGTGCATGCAAGATCCCTGACAACATTGCTGGCACAACACAATCAGACATACTGGCATCGACCAAGACTTCAATGTGTGGTGGTGTGATCCCGTCTTCCAAAAGTGTCGTACAGTCCCAATCTAGTATCGAGATCTCGATTATTCGCAGAGCTCATCGATTGCCGCACTGCGGCAATCTTTGATACCTGTCAATCTCGCACAGCGCTCCATCATACAGATAGCCGGACTTCGACCCAATGTATCATGGGTAGATGTCATGATACGATAAACGTGAGCTGTTTCACCCATCCAGGATCAGAAGAACGCTCGCTACGTTTGAACCATCTCACATGCAAATGCAGGGTAGATCGCAATAGCGGCACGGGGCGAACGGATATCTCTTAAAGCTCCTGGCAAGAGGTACTCTCACAAGACCCGATGTCGCTACAAACTATGCCTGGACATGACAGTTGAAGACATGAAAACTCAACACCTGCCGCAAGAATTTTGGAGAGTATCTTGCTGTCTAGAGAGTTGTTGGCATGCAATGGCCCCACAACTACAACCTCTAGCACGCAGTGATTCCAAAGGAAATTTCTTCCAGCGGCTTGGACTGTCGTCTCAGAAGAGTTCTGATAATCGTCTCTATGAGTTGATGNNAAAGTGAGATAGACGATCTGTAGTAGACTTGGAGAAATTGTGCTGATCACTCCTATAGGACGAGGCGATCCTAGGACGGGAACGTATCCTCAGCAGTCCAAACAGTCTGTTGCCTCAATTGAGAGGTGATCCTAANTGTGTGTGTCAGCAACTGAGTAGACAGTAGTATGATCGCAGCTGACGAATACAGGTACAACCACCCTATTCAAACGTTCAAATCTGTGAATCAGCAGTGCACAACGAGATTCTGAGAATCTATCGCGAGGCGAGTCCTGAGACCAAGCCTGGATATGAGAAAGGACATGATATCGAGAGTTTTAACGAAGAAAATTGGATTATGAGATGGATGTTGTGTAATCTTGATTGCACCCGGAGAAAATGAAGCTCGACTGATTTTCTACATCCTAGGGCATGTATTTCGGTTTCGTGACAGCAGAAACAAGCCTGCACAGTCCAATCAAACTCGCTCAAAGTCGTTGTCGACGGATGAGGGAACGAGCACCAGCCACACAAGCAATGGATACTGAGATCCTGTCAAGGAGGCACATCGGACGGCACAGAGCTAGAGTTAGGAGGTGTGGTATGTTGGTAAGGGTACGGGGGCTTTACAATGTCAAACCTCTTACATCACAGCTTTTTGAGGACAAGGGTCAGATTCAAATAGAGCGACCACCGACCTATCAGTCGAGGTGGGTCTTCGAGTCTGAGCACCTTGTTGCAAATTCGAGGATGCATAGCTAGTTGTGTATTGAGAGGTGCAGTGGTTGACGAGCAGCGACAGATAGGGGGGGTTCACGTAATGTCATGGTTCGATTAAAGAATCTCTTTTTGAATGAGGAAAAAGTACAAGATATGATCAGACGATTAGCGGTATCTCAAGTTACAAAACCAGGGCAAAGGGTCCTAAGAACACGCCGCTCCAGAAAGTCTATGACACAGATGATGAGACGGCTGAGAGGAAGATAGGACGGATAAAATAAAAAAGACAAGGGGTAGTTTGGCAGAGGAAACAGTACGAAACAAGAGAAAAGGCAATAATAAAGAAGGATATCACAGGTCGATAAGGCTGCCAGACTGTTGAGGGCCTTGCTGTTTTTGGCCAAAAGGATTGGATGATGCATGTCCGTTTGCAGGCCCGGTTTGTGCAGGGAACTGCTGCTGGGGCATGCCGGTGAACTGGGATTGTAAGAAGGGGTTGTTGCCAGTGCGCGAGGCTTCGAGCTTGGTTAGTCCCTGGCCAGCACTGTTGACAAAGGTACCAGGAGCCGTGTGCTGCGCAGGGATACGCATGTTTCCGACATTGCCAAAGGTATCTTGGCCTTCGCCAGAAGAAAGAAGGGCGTTGAGCTGAGCACGGTGAGGGTCCATGGGTTGGGCGGTCTGAGCTGGTTGTTGGAAGGGAGCAGCTGCGGGTGGAGGAGCCTGGTAGCTGGTGATGGGGTTGTATGCGGCTTGGTTGAACTGGGTAGCCGTCTTTTGTTCTTGCAGTGCAGACAGTGTAGGTGCTCTCTGCTGAGTCTGCTGCGGGCGGTTGAAAGACGAGGCAAAGGGATTGTTAGAGCCGGTGGCCTGAGGGCGCAGAGCTTCTTGCGAAGCAGGAGACGAAAGAGCCCATGGGTTGTTGGAGCCGGGTTGGGCCGTCTGCTGGGGCTGTTGCTGTTGCTGAGGCTGCATCTGAGTAGCCCATGGATTGTAGCCGGTGGCCTGGGGCTGGAGGAACTGCTGCTGCGGCTGTTGCTGCTGCTGGAAAGATTGGTCAAAGCCGGTGGGTTGAGGCTGTTGGTAGTAGCCAGAATAGTCTTGCTGTGGGAAAGCCGTCTGCTGAGCCTGGAGCGGCTGCTGGTTGTAGGCATTGTTCAAGTATCCAGTGGACTGAGGTTGCTGTTGGCCCATGGGGTTGCCGAACCAGTCGACGGCTGTCTGCTGCTGGTAACCCTGGTTGAAGCCAGTGGGCTGCTGCGTCTGAGCGGGCGTGTCGTCAAACAGCGAACTTGCATTTGCATCGTCGAATTCGCGCTTGCGTGCTTCTTCTTCCTCCTTGCTCAACCTGAGCGCCTTGGCCAGGTCGTCGTCTTCCTCGCCGCCTCGGTTCTTCATGGCACGTCGTCTGGCATCTTCCTCGGCCTCGTTCTTACTTGCTTCGAGCGCAAGTCTGTACTCGAGATCTTCGTCTGACGTGCGTGTTCTGTTGGCACGCTCGCGGGGCTTTCTCGGTGTCGAATGTGTCTCGCTTTCGTAGCCTCCGCCAGCCATGTCTTCGAGACCAGTGACTCTTGATTTCCACGAGTGTCTGTTTTGACGTTCGGAGCGCAGGCGTTCTTCATCCATGATGAGAGAGGTCAACTCCTTGGCAGAGACACGAACTGCAAGGCTAGTCAGCATGGTCTAGGCAAGGCTATGGGGACACGTACTGTTCTGGCCAACATCGCGGCCCTCCTCGTCAAGGTAGATGAACTCGCGGAGGGTGCGAATGATGTAGATGTTCTTGCGAGCCCATGTGACGCACAGCTCGGAGCCCTCGTGAAGGCAGTAGTCGAGAACCTTGAGCGATTTGAGGACGTGACGCCAGTTCTTGCCCTTGTCGTTCAGGCGCTTGTCGAGCATATCCATGACTTCGTAGAAATCCGTCGAACTNNGAAGGCATAGTGTCAGTGCCGGTTGCAGCAGAAGCGCAGTGGGATGTGCATACCTGTTGTAGGTGATCTTGGCGATTTCGGCCATGTCGGTGCCTGTCGGGCCCCAAGGGTCATTGCTGGTCGCNNTGTGCATAGTATCAGTACGGGCAGACTCGTCGACTGAAGAAGACGAACCATTTCGAACTTTGACCTGGACGGACGAGTATCCCTTGGTGACATTCTTGACACTCCTAAGCATTTGCGACATGGTGTGTGGTGGACTGGGGCTCGCGGCGGGCCCGGTGTGGTGTGGGAGAAAGAAGGGTGAGCGATCGAGATGCACGCGTCAATGCGACAGGATGAGGGCAGTGACGAGACGGGCGGCGGCAGCGAGGTTGGAGTGGATTGCTACAGGACAGAAAGTGGAGAGTTTGGGCGTGCATGCGACGACGAGATGCGTGTGTGGAGGTTCGAACACTCTCAGCACGTCTTCGTCATCGGTCCGTGCAGCCCCAAATCCCCACGGTCCATGGTCACACTTTCTTGGCCGGCCACTGCCACCTGCCTGCCACTTTGGGAGAGTCAGATTACGAGTATTCAGTCAACCATCTTCTCGAACATTGACCTCAAATGTCTTGCGATGTGCAACAATGTATGCATTTTCCGCTGCTTCAGCAGTCTCTATAATATAGTTACACAAACGTCAGGTCATTATCTGCCCCCGACGCAACCACGCCCTGCATATATGCCGCTGAAAGACAAACAAGACCAAATGCCACTCATGTCCCACCAGAACACCTTCGAGTCGTATGGGCCACTCGAGAAAGAGACAAACGAATGAATATTGTCAGAACGCCGCCCCGTGCATAAGCCCACAGCCTGTGCTGCAGCGAAAAGTGTGTGAAAAGCAAATGAAAATGCGGCAAGACCATCGAAACTCCGTCCTACGATAGAGACACCCAGTGCGCCTGTCTGCTAAACTCCAGCCCCGTCTAATTCGCCGACTTGTCTTATACATGCCTCATTGCGGGTGTTGGGCCCAGAGCTCCTGGCCAACGTGGCCAATGCGTTGTGCATGGTAAGGGTCCATGGGATCCGTGCTTTGAGGGCGACGCATGTTTTGGTTTTGGTAATACAAGTTTTGAGCGTTCTGCACGTACTGCTGAGTGTTGGGATCAGGGTACGAGTAGTCGGCCTGCTGCGCTCCACCAATCGATTGGTGAGCAGGGGACTGCCAGCCAGAGCCACCCATGTGGGGGCTACCTCCAACGCTGCCGTTCTGGCTAGGGGGATTGGTAGTAGGTGGCTCCAACGTTGATGGAAGAGGGTATGCACCAGGGTGAGAGGTCAATGGCTGGCGGGCTTGACTGGCCGAGCTGGGCATGGAATAATGAGAGTTGGCCGGAGAGGCGGAGCGCGGGCTGTGTGTAGCCATCTCGTTGCGCATGTGTGGGGGCATCGTCATACCACCGTTCATGGCGTTCATGTAGTAGTCCGAGGTTTGACGCTGAAGTGCAGCAACGCCGTTCATACCACCAGCGGGTGAAACCGAGACGGGGCGGTCGTGGGGCGAGGGAGTAGGCATCGGCGACTTGTTCTCCGAGTATTCTTCTCCATCAGAGCGCGATCCACGCGTCTGCATCGAGGCACGCGAGGCCAAGGCTGCAGCGGTGGCAGCGGCTGACTCCTCAATGGTGCCGGTGTGGTGGTTTTGGTGACGCGTCAGAGTTGTGCGACGCGTGAAAGTCTTCTGGCAGTCGGCATAGGGGCACTTGTAAGGTCTCTTGCCAGAGTGGATTCTGCGGTGACGCGCAAGAGACGATGAGTCGCTGAAGGGCTGTACAAACGCTGTTAGCAAATCGGACGCGACAGCGAAATTCAAAAACGCTTTTACGAACCTTGCCGCAACGCTCACACATGTGAGGCTTTTCTCCTGNNTGTGGACGCGAGAGTGCACTGTAAGAGCAGAGCGCTGGATGAACTGCTTTCCGCATCCTGGATAGTCGCAGACGTGAGGGCGCACGCCACTGTGAATGCGTTCNNTAACACGGTGTCAGCGAGGGGCTTCCTAACTTTTCACAATCGACATACCATGTCTGGCGAGATCACTTCTGCGAGCGAATCCCTTGCCACAGGTCGAGCATGCAAAAGCCTTGGGCAGGCCGCTGCCGGTGCTGCGCTGGGTTCCTTCTTGCTGAGGTTGTTGATCCTGAACTGGCGGAGGGGCTGCACTCATGGGTGGTTGAGCATATGCTGGGTCGTTCGAGGCGGGGTGGTAGCTATGTTGAATCAAGGGCATCTGCTGGTGTAGCTGAGAGGGCGAGGGGTAGCGCATGGCGGGGCCAAGGCTGTTCAGGCCTTGAGGTGGGTAGGCGGCAGGGTGGATGGCAGGAGGGGCTTGAGAAGAATAACGTGACGAGGGGTCAGAAGGGTGAGGTGAGACACCACGCTCGGAGCCATTCTCGGACTTGATTCTACCGGTAGGCACGTAGAGGTTCTGGGTGTACTGGGGCGCGGGTGCCGCCGACGACATGTCGTGGTGGGCGGGAGGGGNGTAGTGAGGAACTTCGTACTGCATGACTCTGTCGGGAGTGTCTGATGGAAACTTGTTAGTATTCAGGATGCTATTCAACTTCATTCTGCCGACGATGCCACTGTCCCTCCTCGTGCTGGGCCACAAGAGCGAATCGATCCGAGGGAGCAACATGTGGGCGTATAAGACAAAACGTCTATGTGTGTGCAAGAAGACTTTCGGCACACGGCGTGTGTGTGGTTGGGACTACTGACTGATAGGCAGGTTTTTTCTTCGCCAGGCACGCGTTATAGTGAGATGCGCGACGAGATGCAGACGAGCAGAGAGCAGAGAGCAATGAGACAGACGCGTCGAAGATGAAATTCGGTCGTCGTTGTTGTGGTCGGACGAGGAGCGCGAGTGAGAAGAGCGGTCAGGACTGGATTAGGATCATGTTAGTTGCTGGGCATTGGAAACGGTCATGGGTCAAGCGAAGGTAAAGGCGGCGACGACGACATGAGTGGATGTGTGAACGGAGGGAGGGACCGACAAAAGTGTCAGGGCGTTGCGGTCGATATGCGGTCGATGCGCGCGATGGATGGATGCAGCACAAGAGGGACGGGTGTCGGGAAAACGCGTGTGTTGATGGGAAAAAACGAACAACGAGGGCGATGATAGGGAGGCGAAGGTGGAGAGGACGACAAGCATACCTTTGATGGGGACAGAGACGAAAACCGCGCACAGTTGGTAAAAGAAACAAAAGAAGAAGTCGCGACTTGACGACGACTCTTTCTTGATCTTCTGGTCGATGAGAGTGCGCAGAATGGAGGGTTTGGAAGGAAGGAGCGAAGACCAGGATGCGACCGGTGTGATTTTTGGCAGGGAGCGACCCGCGAAGTTCAAATGTGGCTGTGGACGACGCTTTACCCGATTTGGCTGGCTTCTTGCTTCTCAAACACTGGCTTCGTCGACTTTTTCTCTCTGCTCGAATTACGCTGCTGCTTTGCTGCCTCTTGGGGAGATTGCCTCGTGTCAGATGTTCTGCGGTGGGCACTTTTGCTTTTGTGCCTGCAGTTGGTTTCCCCCTTTTCAGGAGGAATTTCTGTCAACCTGGACGCGTCCTCTGCGCGACGTCACCCGGATTCTATTATCGTCACCTTCGAGAAGGTCGAGAGAAGTCCCGAGGGAAAACGCCCCTTGGTCTGTTTCACCCTTTGACAAGTCCCGGATGTCCTGCACCGAATTCCTGGGCGCTGTTTCGAGCCTCTCTAAGGGAAATGAACCACTCAGTCCTGCTCGGTTTCCAGTCCAGTCTTGATTTGATTCGTAATCTCGCGGGCTTGTTTGGATCTCTACGGAGTTTAGTTTCGTGTTCTCCTTTCTGGGGATTTCCAGTCCTGTTGGTGGTCGTGACGGCTGTCGGCCTTGTTCTGATTCCAGGGTACGCGTATCTATCCGTGTGACCGACGCGGTCCTCGAATCACGACAAGTCCGTGGAATCGACGTCTGCTCTTCTTTTCAGTTCCAACCTCATGCCGTTCGTTTGGTGTGTCTTACGTTTCTAGTATGCACTGATGAGTTACTGCCAGCAGTTCTGATGCAAGGGTATGGATATGCTGTGACTTTTGCGTGGACGATCGGATGTCACGGTATGAGTGTTCGTATATGTATCTTTATTGGTCGTGTTGATACAATAGATAGGTAGTCAATGGTCAAGCCAAGTCGTCAAGTTGGCGATCAGATGATAGTAAGTCTGGAGTGAAGTTCGATGATGGAAGAACGAAGTGTACAGGACGTGGTCAAGTATGGGCGATGGGACGGGATAAATGTAACCAAGAACGGCCGCATTCTCTTGACATGATGAAAGAGAGGCTTCACGCTGGTCTTTGCCATATTCTACTACTGCATCTTGATCTGAGCGTCCCCCTGTTGACCAGTATCCAAGCGGGTTCGAAATAAGCATGTATGCTCCGCACCCGCTGCTCCATCAATCTCACTTGGATACGGGTCTGATGAGCGCATTGTCAATCTCAATGTGGCCCAGATCTGAGGGCCGTGACTTGGAAGGTCGAATCATGTTCCAACATCACTCACGCCGTCTACCAACAGATCAGTGCGCTGACTTGTTCACTNNAACAAGTCTAGCAGCTGTTCGGCCAGCCAAAGGATCGTGTGGTGGTCGAAGCTCGCTCGCAGCCCTCCAAGAAGTCGACAGATGGGTGATGCTTGCAGCAAGAGTACGCAACTTGGGACAAGTCAGTTCCGCCACCAACCCAGAGGCTTGGTAAGTTGGTGGCTGCAAAGTGAGCACACCTGCATGAAAGATTTCCCATTTTTGCAAATCATCTGTGCTAGGCAANGCTTTGGCGACGGCGGGTCGGACCAGCCCTGCCCTGACAGATCCGGTCTACGATACAAACCAAACCAAGTCGACAAGCACTGTGCGCATTCGAGTCTGGCGTGTGTCCCGGGAACAGATCTCTCAGCAACTGCCATTATCAGAGCGCATCGAAACCGTTCGAGGGTTCAAAAGTCAAGTTGCTCAGGAGCACACAGAGGTCTGATACACACACATGCCGTACGTTATGCGCAAGCGGGCAACAGCCATCACCACAAACGGCCACACTCGTGTACTCGGATAGTCCACACCGTTGCTATCCAAGAACCTCTACTCACGACATAGGAACCATTCTGAAACACTCGCGAGAATGCACGAAGACGCATCTTTGCAGGAAACCGCACTCGTGGTATCTTGCGACCATGCACGCTCGGCCATCAGATCCCTCTCATTTATTGTGTGTGTGTCCTTTTATCACAGCCAATGAAGCTTGCGATCAGAGAAATGTCCCGGTTGCGTCAGGCCGACAGCACTAAGGATCCCATCTGCTCACCCGATCTAGCCGCCGAAAAGAACTTGGCCGAGGGCACCGAATAAGACATCATTATCGAGGACCTTCTATTTTGCGTGTGCAGAATTTAGATATGATTGTGCAACGATCTGTTCGACGCGGCAGTCCCTTGATCAAATGCCAGCAGTGCTCGTACTACAAAAACACCTAGGTTGGTGACGCCATTTGCTGTGAATCGATGGCGCAAGGAAGAAAGACGTGCGTTGACAGCGGCCAGAAAGTGGCAGGTGTCGGTGCGTCTCTTGCACTCGTCCCTCTTGAGGACCCAGCTACCTGGATTTGCTTGTCGATATGGACGATCGCGCCATGGGCTAGTTCTTTTGTCCGTGTGTTCCCCGCCGCCATGCTCTGTCAACGTGCATAACCGCGGGTCGTAGTGAGTGTCTGTTCTTTTTTGTGGACCTTGCCAGGGAAAATCATCCGCTATCGACTTTACAGAGTCATGTTAAACAGTATCGCAAGGAGCCATGTGGAGATATAATCCCATATGGGCCGCTGGAATTGCCGGTCAAACGACTTGTCTTGCGGCAATCGTGTCTAGCGATGCCGCCGTCGGTGGCCATCTACTGCAACACATAGGCCATGCAACTACGAAACTTGTCTCGATCAGCTGGGGCGTAGCATTTCCAAATCTTCTGTGCATGCAACACTCAACGAGAAACCGCGAGCTCATGCCACAATGCATGCACTCGGAGGATAGCATCCTGCACACAGGACACAAGGCTGAGCCTTATAAGGTTTCGGGGGAGCAGAGACCAACGGTGGACTCAGAGCTGGTGCTCCACCGGCGTCATGTAGGGCTTGCATATACCGCTCTGGCCGGCCATGAATATCGACCTATGAGAGTGTTCATGGTACGACACGGCAATCTCAATACTCGAAGCAACACGACATATCATTAAATGAAGATTCATTCGGCCGAAAGAAGAGCCTGCCAATCCAGATTCATTTCCTAGCATTAATCTATAACGCATAGAAAGATACCATATCGAGTATATTGGGTCCCAGAATTTTTGAAGCAAACAGGCCACGAGTGGAATTTGTATGGCTTCGCTCAGAGTATGGATGGATCAACAAGGTATCACGATCGCTCCTCGAGATACCTTGAGACTGAACATTACCTAGTCTGCCTCGCGCACGTACTCTACCCACTGACTATCTTGCCAGAATGATTGACAACAAGCCATCAGATGGAGGCTGCAGATTGCCGCCGACTTGGCGAGTCGCGACGTCCTGTCCTAGCCGATCACGTAACCGACTTCCGCAACGAGACTCTTGCATCTGCTTGCATGAAGCGCCAATCTACCACCAGGAATCAATTCCTTCGATACAACCGGATTCCGGGTCAGGACAGCAGGCATTCTGTATGGCTTTCCGTCGCGGTTCACGATAGGCTGTTGTCGTCAGTGAATTTGACTGGTCTCCAATCGACAAATTCCAAGGGGAAATGACCAGTACATCTCAAATATCGATTGCTCGAGAATACACCGCTCATATTCCATTACCAGTGGAAACATGCAAGTTTAATATACGCAAGGGCGTCTCACACCGACTCTCGATCTGGTGTCCAGCTCAATTGTCGTTGCGACGAACCATTCTCGGAAGCCGTAGATCCTGCCTTACCAACATTATGAGCAGATCCTCTGACCACTCCTGTCTAGTCAAGGTCTTCTGATCACGAATGTGTACCACTCCAGTGTCTGAAACAGACGTCGCAGTCTCGTACTAATTACCCAGATCCCAAAGAAGGAATCAGAAGGCCATGTGAGCCATGGCATTGACCATCGGCTCTTTAATATATCGCAACATTCTGGGTTTGTTCCCTCACCTGCATTAGTAGGTTTCTCCAATATCGCTCTACCGCCATCGTTTGTGTTTGGACTGGCCGAGCTTCCGGATTAGAGTTCGCCCTGGTGGGCAGTACTGGGCTGCTAAGTTGGGAGGCCTGATGCGAAAAAGTCATGATGACCTCTTTGTCGCTGCTATTCGAAACAGACGAGACGACCGTCTCCTTAGAGATGCATACGATTGCATCACTCGAGATGGCGGTGTCGAGCGGCAAGTAACTGTGTGTTTGAGAGGGTCAAATCGCTCGCCAGACATTGACCGCAAATGTTCAGTGATGGTTTGGTTGTCCTCTTGGCTCGCGGAATATTCAATGTCATGAGTCAGCCTGGTGCCTTTCAACTTGCAGCCGCCTTCATGCCTCATGCTCAATGGTGACTACTGCACGAGACTGGATACAGCTCCGCACAAATTCTTCTGCTTCAGCTTCTACTGTACCTCCGCTCACTCATGTCTGCATACTTCCTGCGTGGCTCCTGACCACGAGGTCTGTTGTTGCATGAACTCTACTGCGAGGCCCAAGGCTCTAATCCTGGGGACTCTGCTGTCCCCAACTACCTGGTTCCAGTGCCTTGTGGTCGGTGGAGCCACTGTCAGGTTCAACGTCGGTGATGGACTCCGTGCGGGACACCTACTGTACCATGCCAGCTACCGGCTCAAGTATCTTAGTAAACACCCAGCTAGTTACTGCCAGTCACACCAGAGCAACGGCCTGGAAACATCGGTACTTGCATTCCTGGATGTCTTTCGGTAGCCTCACATGATCTCTGAAATCAGAGATCTGAGTAGTCAGCTTACATACAAAGTTAATGAGTTTTGACGCCAACACAACACTTCAGGGCAGCTTAATGGCGTACTAGGCATTAGATGTGTACCATGCTCCTAGAAGCGAAAGATTTATCATCTATCTAGTCGTGTTGGAGCACTCATCGATGTCGCCACGAAAGACCAGGGTCACGCCCACAGCAAAGCCACACAACCAAATGATCAGTGCGGATGTTAAATGGCATGGAACAAGTAGAATGTTGGAATATTCCACTGATTGTGAGTGGAATATTCTACTCCGTTGGCATGGAATAGAATCGTCAATTTTAGTGGAATATTCCACCATTCCACTCTCTAGCAAAGTTGATATTATTTCTATTGGGTATGTTGATCTTCATATCTTATCGCGCTTACATAATCGTGCCAAGCCTGATGATTACTAATCAAACGACAGGGTGACCCTCCACATGGACAGGGTGGCGACAACAACAGCAGCAAAATTGGAATTGGCATCATTCCACTAGAGAATTGGCACAGAATGGAATACTAGCTGGAAGTGGTGGAATGGAATGAAATGGAGCCGATATTCCACCGATTCCATGTAACATCCGCTCTGCAAATGATCAACTCACCGTTGGATCTCTCTGAAATGTGATAGAGCAACGTGCATATCTTGACTTCAACGACATGACTTGTTGAAGGACGGAGCTATTTCGATCAGAAGTTCTAGCAAGATTGAGAAGAAAACCCAACAACAACCAGCAAATAGGGTATAAAGCGCTATAGCATGCCGCAAATGTGAAAGCAAGAAGAAAAAACAGACCCATATCATGCAGTCGTTATCATCACCCAGTAACTCAGCCACTCTCCTCGCATCACTCCGTGAATTTTTGCTTCTTCTTTGGCGTACCCCNCAGAACCTGGCTTCCCGACTTCTTCATCTCTAACAGTGCATCGTCGGTAATCTTNNTTCTCTTCTTGGTGAGCGCTTGCTGCCTCTCGGCGACGCGTTTCTCGAACTCCGAAGCCAGGTTGCGCCTCTTTTTACGTGCAGCTTTGAGCTTTCCAAAGACCTTAGAAAAGCGCTCTTGGAACCAGTCTCCGGCCTCTTCCCACTCCTCAATGCTCAACGAAGAAAAGAGCTCTTTCTGACTGGGGACATCGAGTCTGTGAGCAGATGCAAGTCTCTCGCCGAGTGGTTTCGAAGGGTCAGACGGAGCTTCGTGGACCCNCTCACGAAGCGGTCCATCGAAAGGTTCTTTCTGCAGTTCATCAAAGTCCTTGGCGTACAACTCTTCTAGGCCATGATCGAGGTTTTCTGAATGCGTGTTCTGTTCGTAGTTCTCCTCCGGAGACTCTTCGGTCCTGTGCTGTTGCTGTTGTTGATGATGATCGAAACCATTGAGGTGCTGTTCTTGATGATTGGCCCTTCTCACATACTGCTGATGATGATGGTCAGCTTCGCTGACTTGCTGTTGACGGTGATTGGCTTTTGCGTTCTGAACATGAGAAGGTTGTCGATGTGCCTGGTTAGGTTGTTTGTCGGGAACTCGTGCAGCGGACTTGTGGATTGCGGCTCTCTGAGCGGGAGCCTGAAACTGCTCTGGATCATNGTTTGGCCACAGGCTGAGAGACCGGTTGTTGTGTCTTGGTCTGCGATTTCTTCTNNGGTTCTGTACATCTTTCTGACTTATGGTTGTTTTGGTTGCGACTTTGAAGTCCTCCTTGCGGGACTGGATGACCAAAGTAGGGGAAGCAACATGTCTCTGTGGGTCTTTGATCTTGTAAACATCACGCAGCTGCTCAGCACGGAATTGGGCTTGTGGATGCTCAACATCGACTCCATCCGAAAAGTCCTCGACTGGGTCTGGTTCGCCAGAAGTGGTAGGAGGGTAGGATTCAGGCTCAACATAGCCAGGACGAGCTAGGTCTTTCCTCATCTGCACCATTAAGCCATCGATGCCATCGAGGTCTTCACCAGACGCAGGAAGACCATGTCCTTGATGTCCTTGAAACGGCTGCTCGCCGTACTGGTTGTAGTCTGCTCCATCTTGAGTGTCATCGGAAGCAGCGTAGTCGTGGTCATCGAGAGAAGTACGAGTTGCATCAAAACTCTCAGTGTCTGTGTCGTACACATGATGGCCGTTGCGCTCATGGGCATTGTGTATCTTCTGGGCTGTTGCCGGCCGACCAAGATATGTTGAATCCCAGTGATTATCGACATTGTCTGGATCGCGACTCTGAACAAACTTGCCCATACTCGACATGACGACGGATACTCCCAGATATGATGATCCACGACGTGAGGATGTCGATGGTAGAATTCTGGTCGCTCAAATGGAATAAACAAAGCGATAAGGTCCTTATCGTCAACCCCGCGCTTTCCCGATCGGGCCAACGTCACAGGCGTCATTATTTAGAGCCTGTCCTCCCGGCCACTCCTTTTTCGAGTCGCACCTGCCTGTCTCGAGTGAAGAGGGTCTGACTTGCCTCTTGTTTCACATAAGATGGATTCTACAAAGCACCGTGGTTTTGATGCCTTGCCAAACGAGGTACTACCACTGCACCATATCTGATTCTTACTGATGCTCGGCTAATGGATTCAATAGCTTCTCTACGACATTTTGCACTCCTTCACCACAAAGAATGTCTTGACCTTTGCTCCAGTCTCGCGTAGATTCCATTCAATTTGTGTCAGAATCCTGCAGAATCGCCTGACAGCTGCTGCGACTCTGCTCGACCACATCTTGATGCTCGAGTTATATCCACCAAGTGCCAGATTGACGGCCGGTAAGCTGTTCTGCACATCGCTCGGTACCTCAGGTCTGGACGACAAGTCCATCGAGAGCCTTTCCGACTCGGCAAAAATCGGCCATCTGGGGAAAGCTGTGTATTCCAGATTCAGACCTCAGCACCAAGAGGTGCGAAGACCGTCTCTCAAACATCCTGCTGGGGACATACCAGGCTCAAGGACTCATCCAACTTCTGCTGACCCAGGTATTCACGTCCACAATACAGAAAGTAACTTAGTGTCTCAACAAGTATCTCTGGACGCGGACGAGCTGTTCACTCAACTGATCGCAACTCTTATGCTAGTGAAGCCCGGACCACGCCCAGACACGATACTTACGGCTGTCGAGGTCTGCGAAGGTACTATCAGAGTCTGGAGAGACTGGCTGGCTACACAGACCAAAGCGGACGCCCACTTGACTTCTTCTAGCCCTCCAGCAGATGATTCATCTATTCTTTGGGTTAATACAGCCGATCAAGCTGGTGGAGTCAAGTTTAGAGTCAAAGAAAGAAAGTGGAAGAGAGATAACCCTGTTTTGTTTTCTTCAGAAGAGGAAGTTGCAGTCTCGTATACGGTTGATCTTGAAGAGGTTGTATTGAGGACGTCGCACTTGTTGTTCGTGGTGGAGGAGTCGTTGAGAGAACAGCACGAACCACTGAGTAGGCAACTGTACTTCAGACCAGTCTGAGCTGCAATGATTCAGCCATGGCAAGGCGTCTCTTGTGTCGTTGTTTGTGATATTTCAGCCTCTCGGTCTGCCCAGTATTCTTGCCCCGACCTTTGAGACCTTCAAAACATCTCTGTATGTGAGACTGATTCGAGTCGTGCGCACATTTTGGCCTCCGTTATCAATAAAGACTTTGTGGTCGCCGAGAAGAGTCCAATTAGCCACGGTATCGGGACCCAAGTCCTCATCGATCTCGATTTCTGATATGCCATGTAGAGTGTCGGTATACGCGGACCCACAGGTGACAAGAAGAGAGCGTGGCTCTTGCAATACTCGCCACTTGGGTGTTGAACTGGGGCGAGCTTGATCTCCATCTTGAGCCTTTTCGTATATATCAAGGCACAAAGCACTCGACAGGCTTACTGTAGCTACGATGGGATAGTATGCTGCGCCATCCTCATGTGGCATGATTCCTTCATTTGGGTTGTACTCGTTGATCAAGACGTGGTTAGGCGCGTGATGCGGACTGTCATTGAACAGACCAAGTGACTTGAATTTTGAGATGACCGGGTTGACGAGCCAAGAAGGCAGCGGTGCTTCGAGAAGTGTGTTGCTTTTTGAAAGTGAGGATGGTTGAGTTTGCAAACGACGGTGCTGTAATTGGATCCAGCGATTCGATGGTATTGCGTTCAACAATTCTGCTTCTTCCTGCGGGTCGATGAAGTTCGGTATGTAGTACATGCTACCAGGGATTCCTGGGATCTCACAGCCCTCTAGAGCATTATCGGCTGCCATGTCTGTCCCAAGTAAATCGAGTCTTGTTGGAAAGAAGTGGTAGATGACAGAATGAAGTGTCCGCGATTGTGATTTATGCCCGATGATCGGCCGCTGGAAGGCAACGCGACGGATACGTCTGGAATGATGGATGGAAAGAGACTAGATGTCAACAAACGAAGTTATGGTTGCCAACGACTAGAGCTGTTGGCTTCACTTCCTTCTATCACGCGCATCAGCCGCAAGTCCAGCAGCTTTCTCTCACGCAACAACACAACTCTCATCAAGATGGCGCCAAAGAACAACAAAGGCAAAGCCAAAGAGCCAGAAAAGGCAGGCGGAGCAAAAGTCAAAGGAGGTTAGTGCTTTAAGCCATGGCTGCGCTGTCAGCATACATTAACCTCTATATCATGCNNAGCCCAGAGTATCAATGTTCGCCACATTCTATGTGAAAAGCACGCAAAGAAGGAAGAGGCACTTGCCAAGTTGAATGCTGGCGTCAAGTTTGATGAAGTCGCCAGAGAATTCTCCGAAGACAAGGCTCGCCAAGGTCAGTCGCTCAGCGCCACGTTCGTTGACAAATTCTAACGAGATATTGTCACAGGTGGCTCGCTAGGCTGGAAGACCAGAGGAAACCTCATGCCCGAGTTTGAGAATGTTGCTTTTGAATTGCCGGCCAGCACTACCAACAGCCCCAAATGGGCCGAAGCCAAGACTAGCGAAGGCTACCACATTATCATGGTTGAGGGCAGAAAGTAAAACGGTACTCTAGGCAGGTTCAGAAGTCGCATACCAAGAGTGTTCTCGAGCAACAATAAATGCTATGTTTCACAACAAGTGACGGATCAAGGCAGAAAACTTGGTTTGACATTTCGATCGACTAGCGAAGAGAATTGCGAAGAAGGAACGTCCACTCGAGGACAATCATAAGGAGCGTAAGAAGAACAAGAAGAGGAAGAAGCCTCAGCGAGGTGGAAAAAGAAGAGAAGAACCAAAACTTTGGAACGATTCCTGATCGTCCATCGAATGTCTAGCATCCGTGCCATCATCACATTTGAACCAGCATATATCCGTTCAGAAACATAACCATCTACCAGGTGAAGCTTTCCTCGTAGAAATCAATCGTCGTCTTCTCACAGCGTTCTCTGACGGCACGTCTAACGTCGTCACCCAAACNCCCAGTACCACAGACACTGACGGCCATGGCGCCAACCTGTTTGGCTTGCTCTGCAGAAATCAGAGCACCCACGTCAGGCTTGCCAGGGAACATCTGGACCGAAGCGCTAGGGGAGTGAATTTCCTTGGTGCTCTTGGGACGAGTGACGAAGAGAAGAATGCGAAGACAATCACGTCTCTTCTCCATGGCCAAGATTTCAGTCATCCAAGGACGAATCCATTCAAGATGCTCTGGGCTTTGAAGGATCCATACAAGAACGACCTTGCGGGTGGCGCAAGTATTGTTGGCGTAGCCACCCACAAGCTGACGGGCGTGCGGTACGGCATGAGTGATACCAACACCAGCGGCGAACAGCATGACATGACCATAAGACTCGTAAGAATCGGCAGCCCCGTATGGACCCTCGACAAAGGCGTTGGTGAAGAATCTGCCATCAGGTGCATTCTCAGCTTTCTTCCAGAGCGAATCGGTGAAACCAGTACGGCGGCGGATAATCAAAGACATGGTTGTCTTGCGTCTAGCCAACACATCAAGCGCATCGGTCGGCAGCTTCTCAGAGGTAAGATCCTGTTCCTCTTGATTCCAAGCGATGGTGAACGGATGACTTGTCCACATGCCAACCGCAGGCAGATACAGATAAAGGTGTTGACCAGCACGGAACTTCCAGGGACGTGCCATGCGAATAGTGACCCTGATGGCTTCTCCGGCTAGAGCCTCAATTTCAGCTCGAGTACCGCCCCGACCGACATTGTGACGAATCAAGATGGCGACACGCGCAGTACGTTCAAAGACCCAGATGACAACGACACCGAGGATCAATATTTGCTGAGGGAGTGTCTTGAGATGGATCCAGATAGTGACGATGGAAATGATTGCCAAGACGATATGGACGTGCAGGAAGGTCTCGTAGAACGCATGACGAACGACTGAAGGCGAGTGAAGCAACAGGGCGATGAAGGCGCAAGTAGCCTGTTTGGTCGTGTGAGTCTAGAAGGAAAGATGTCGAGAGCAGGTACAACTTACAATTGTGCCAGTCAGGATAAGTTGACTGCTAGCCATGGCCTTACCAATGATGTTCCAGCCGACCGAAGACGAGGTAGCNNTTTACTAGAATTAGTCGAGTAACAGTGACAAGCAACGATACAACATACCGGTCATGATCTTGCTTGCCATCCATGCAGCAGTATGAGCCACTGCTTCGAGAACCACGATACGGCCAATCCAGCGGTGCATGAGGTTGTAAGTGTCGAATGACATGTCGAGCAATTTGATCAGTGGGTTGTTGCGACCGGCGAGCAGGAACAGGGGCAGCATGTTCATCACTGACAATACGCCGGTGCGATTTCTGATTTCGGTAGCAATATCGCCGCCGCTCCAATGAATGCTCACGACGCAAANAGCAATGTTCATTGCTAGATAGCCTGCAAGGAAGATTAGCAACTCACACATTTCAACGAGACATGATGACGAACCAATGAGATACATGGTTTGGAGTCTGCCAGGCAACGTTCCCATGCTGGCTGCAGCCGAGAGCTTGAACTCGCGATTGTGTCTTCTGCGGAAAAGGGGAGCATCGATGATGTTGCGCCTTAAACCAGCCCAGCCGGGGTGAGGGTTGACAAAGTAGTGCTGCTTCTCGTTTTCCAAACATGCCAGCGTTCGTACATATCGCAATGCAGTGACCGTGACGCGGTAAGTGAAGATGGCTGCCACGGTCGCCGCCCAGACATAACCAAGATACCATTGGATACGGTGGTTCTGATAGTATGAGTCGTTAAGCAGGGCCTCTTGCTCGGGTGTCAGATTGGGCTGGTAGGCCGTCACAGCGGTCGTAAAGACGGCGAAGAGCAACGAAGTGCTGTATGGTGCCATGCTGGATAATTCTCACTGATCAACAGGAGGGGTGGTAAACAATGGAAGGATTGCAGAATCTAGACTTCCAGAGCACGCAGTTGATGTCCGACGGGAATGTTAAAGAATGGAGGGAGGTGGCCTGCACCGTAGCTTCAAGGACGAGCGAAGCTGAAAAGGCTAGACCTGGAGAATATCGAGGGAGCGGATAACGAATGGACGACCAGCACAGCTGTCTTGGCGGATGCAAAGTCGGGAAGAGGATGGGGGTGGTGGCATGCAAGGTAAACCCAACCACTGTAAATAGAACTGACGGAGTTCGCGAGCGAAGGGGCGAGGTGTTGATTCAGAAAGACAGTCAGAGATTTATCGTGCTTCAAACACTTGGTCTTTGACCCTGTCCATGCGCGTCTCCCTTGTCAGCATGTGCCTCCAATGCGTTCTCGCATCGTCTTTGTGGTGACCTGCTGCACGTTTCCTGCTGCAACGGGCCCGTAACGTGAAACACGAATGGTGGAGCATCTAGTCTAAGGAGCAGGCCTGAGGAGGCTTTGCGATCAGAGCGGCTACCGAAACAGACGTTCCAGGGGCTTTCTCCAGCACCGTCGGGCTCTGATACTGCTCTCTAGCCAAGCTGGCGCTTCGTCGATCTTGCTTCACACCCCTGCGACCCTGCCAGGCACACATCCTTGGATCGATCTCGTCCACAGCCCCAAAAAACCGTGGTCATAGCATATCCTGCAGCACGACACACACAAACTATTGTCCTCTTCTGAAATCTAGAGTGGTATAACCAGCCGGGAGCCCACTCGTCAAGCGCCCCAGTGTTACAGCCTCTAACTCGGATAAGCATAGTCTATGGTTTACGGTCACTACATATCTCTTTGTTTCTGTATTGATACCTAAGCAAGAATGTTGGTTGGACAATGAGATTATCTAGCCTGCCTGCTCGTTCTCCAATTCGAAGACATGAGCCTGGCAAATTACACATCTTCTTCTTCAGGTCTCACACAAAGAGCCGTGTCTTCTTCTGCATTCCCCACTGTTTTCAGAGTGCAACTGCAGCTGCCAACTCTCGCTTGCCTTGAGCATTCGCTTCTCTCTCCACAACACCCGAAGCAGCAAGTACAGCACACTCGCTTAGGCTCTGGCTCGTTCAAGTTCAGCAACATATCCCAGCCATAGTTGTTAGCGAAGAGTTTCAGCTACCTGGCAATAAATTGCTTGATATGAAGTGTAGCCACAACCGATCGCAGGTTTGGCGCTGAGTGTGTTCAGCAGTAGAATCGATCGATCTGCTAGGCATACAGTTGCCGCCGAGCAGCGATTCTGATGCAGACCGACGGATAGCCGTCGTTTCCTCATGTGGTGGTTTAGTCGACGTATCTGTGTTCTGCAACGCAGTAGAGCCGGAGGTTGCTTTCCGCCCAGCCCAGGACAGTGGCCTTTATGCATAAGTCTCGAATGCGCCGTGTCAGATTATATCTCACTGTCTTGGTGGAGCAGTCAGTTGTTCACCAGTTCAAGAAGAAGAGACGCGTGTCAAGCCATGTTACTCGGAGGTCAGACCTAGATTCGAAATCAGACTCCATGTGGTGCGATATGCACGACTGTCGAACATATGGATCTTCTGTATATCAGCCAAGGCTGGGATGCATGTATCCCACGATAGTTCCGATGGTTGTCCTGGTCGAGCAGGATACACATAGCTCTTACAAGCGTCATCGGAGATAATAGAGGATGTCTTGCATGATCATTCGGTTTTGCGCTTTCCGTGGTGCAGCATCTTGTGAGACAGTGAACACTGCCGCAAGTCAACAGGAAGAAGTAAGGGCTGCTCAAGATAGTGACATGTGGAAGCTTAGATAGACCCAAGTTGAATCACGGTCAAGACATCCACGGTCATTTCGAGTTAGGTACTGTATTGATATTGAGTGAAGGAAAGGATGGATGTTTACTGGAAAGCGCGTGGAAGGCTGCGGCGGGTGGTCTGTGCGCGGCGGGATGGCGCTGCTCTTCTCCAGACGCTCGCAGCGACTTCGAGCGACCGTCCTTGACATTTCCATAACCGCAAAACAATCACCATGTCGTGGCGCAGTCAAGGCATCACCGGTAGCAACAACATCCCTCTGGGTAACCGTCGCAGGTTCGGAGGCGAAGATGGCTCACCTCCTGCCGAGGAGAGCTACAGCAGCGGCCCCGTCGAAGGCGACAGCCTGAAGCGCGGCCGCAGCCCTGTCAGAGGTATGAAAGTCACATCCGATCTCTCTGCAACCTGCTCACCATCATCTGCAGAGCTGAACCCCGATGGCACCAAGAAGAGAAAGAAGCGCAACCGATGGGGTGACGCGACCGACAACAAGGCCGCCGGTCTGATGAACTTGCCCACCGCCGTCCTCGGAAACATGACTAGCGAACAACTCGACGCTTACACACTGCACTTGCGTATTGAGGAGATCAGCCAGAAGCTGAGGATCAACGATGTCGTCCCAGCCGACGGTGACAGGTGAGTCCATCCCTCTTCGTGTCCTCTATACACAACCAACATACAGTGCAGATCACCCTCTCCGCCTCCGCAGTACGACAACTTCGGTCGTCGCGTCAACACTCGCGAGTACCGCTACAAGAAGCGCCTCGAAGAAGAGCGCCACAAGCTGGTCGAAAAAGCCATGAAGACCATCCCAGGCTACCACCCTCCTTCTGACTACAGACGTCCTACTAAGACGCAGGAGAAGGTCTACGTGCCTGTCAACGACTATCCAGAAATTAACTTCAGTATGATTGCTAACCTCTTCCCCCTTATTCTCCCCATGATGATGGCACGCTACAGTGTGACTGCTCTTCTGCCCCTAACCATTCACTGCTCTCATGTCCCATAACAGATACTAACATTTAGGGTTTTTTCCTACTAACAGTTGGTCTACTCATTGGTCCTCGTGGCAACACCCTGAAAAAGATGGAAACAGAATCTGGTGCGAAAATTGCCATCAGAGGCAAGGGTTCCGTCAAGGAAGGAAAGGGCCGATCCGACGCCGCCCACACCAGCAACCAGGAAGAAGACTTGCATTGTCTTATCATGGCCGACACCGAAGACAAGGTCAACAAGGCCAAGCAGTTGATTCACAACGTCATCGAGACGGTAATCATCATTCACCTAATCCGGCTGCGCTACATTCTGGAACATGGGCTAACACCATCGCAGGCCGCATCCATTCCCGAAGGTCAGAACGAGCTCAAGCGCAACCAACTACGTGAGCTCGCAGCTCTCAACGGTACTCTTCGCGACGACGAAAACCAAGCATGCCAGAACTGTGGCCAAATCGGACACCGCAAGTACGACTGCCCCGAACAACGCAACTTTACCGCAAACATCATCTGCCGCGTCTGTGGTAACGCTGGTCATATGGCCAGAGATTGTCCCGACAGACAACGTGGACAAGATTGGCGCAACAGCGACCGCCCGGCTCCTGGAGCCCCTGGCCGCCCTGCCGGTCAACTCGAACCCGCAGACACCGAGTTCAACAACCTTATGCAAGAGCTGGTGCTGGCGGCGCCATTACTGGAAGCGCAGCCCCTGCTCGCATCGAAGCTGGTGGATATGGTGATGACCGCGGAGCTGCCAAGCCCTGGCAACGTGGACCTACAGGAGGTCCTGCTCCCTGGCAGCAAGGTGGTGGTGGCGGCGGCGGCGGCGGCGGTCGCGAGCGCGAGGGTGGCAGCTCGGGTGGACCTGCACCATGGGCGGCTGGTGGTTCTGGCGGAGGCCGCGGAAACGACAACTATGGAGGCTACAGTGGTGGCCACTCTTCTGGCGGTGCAGCTCCATGGCAGCAACAGCAGAGCCACGCAGCACCTCAAGCTCAAGCTGGATATGGAGGTGGCTACGGTGGTTATGGCTATGGCGGAGCGCCCGGCTACGATCAAGGCTACGGACAGGCAGCAGCACCCGGCATGGCACCATGGCAACAGCAGGGCTATGGCGTGGCAGGAAGCCCTCCACCTCCTCCCCCTGCCGGCGATGCTCCTCCCCCACCTCCCCCCCTCTGAGAACCCACCCCTCCTCCCCCACCAGGCGCTTGAACGAGATTGGCACAGAAGGAAGACAGGATTAGCTACACTATGTAGATAAGTAGTAGTATCGAAATTGGCAGAAGCAAGTTGTTGTATTCTACTCGTGTATTCCTGAAGCCATGTGCAGCCCGAGTCAGTCGGGCGTCTGTGCCTGGGCCGGGCATTGTGACGCAAGCGACAGGTCGCGGACAAGTGGTCGGCATGGCTCGACTTGAATGCTTCACAACAAAATCCTGGATATGGTGGGCACAGAAGCAAAGGCGCTGTCGTCGGCGCAGTGCATACTGCTGACAGTGCACTATGCCAGCGAAGCCAACATCCGCGCACTGCATGCCTTCACGCCGCTGCGTCTCGACGTGCTGTCGCCCGAGCTGGTCTTGCGCATCGTGCTGAGCTATATGCCAGAGACGGTCGACCCTACCCTGTACACGACCTATGTTCGCGAGGTCGCCACACGCATCTACTTGGAGCAGCAGGAACCCCTGGAGGTCGACACCGCACCCGTGACCTCTCTGTCATCAGACCAGGCCCAAAGGCGCGTCAACAAGCTCTCCATCGCAGACCTCAGTCCGCCAGCATTCCCTCCTCATGCGCCCAATGACCTGTTGACTCGTTTCATCGTTCACCGAGCAAACCGCATCGACAACGAGACGGGCCTCCTCGCTCTGGTTCCACGCCTGGCAGAGCCCTTCCTCGACACCAATGACTTCCTGCGTACTTGGTACGTCTCGGTTGTCCTGCCTCTGCTGCGTCTCCGCTACGACTACTACCCCGACATCAAAGACCCACCAACTGTGTCCGCCTTTGAGAAACTAGACGGCCAGCAAGGTATCGACCTCTTGCTTGACAATGTAACCAACGTCGAACACGAGATTACCTCGGCCACCGACTCGGAAGGTCTAGTCGCTAGAGATACAAGAGCTATGGTTGGCCCCTGGATGTACGGCCATACCGAACGCAAGAGACGTCGTCTTGACAACAAACAAGATCCCAAACCCGCCGAACAAGACGTCGTCCGCTCTCCTCCACGCACTGCTTTTATCAAACCCGATGGCGTATCAAAGGACGACAAGACGGGCCACGATTGGGAATACGTCTTCGAATGGATGGTCCACAATGCTGTAACAAACTTTCCACTCGTCACCAATCTCATTGAAGAATGGGACGGCCCCGGAGATGTCGACCTAGGCGGCTTCCACAATCCCCAGGACTATCTCGATGACGATACCCAATCCAAGCTCGAACGTCAGTATGCACAGGCTGCCTTTGCTTCTTGCTACGCCGCCGTAGCCGATAGCCCGGAGACTATAGACGGCGCTCATGGAATTCTTGTCCGCCTGGCTCAACTGCTTGATTTCGAGCCTCCTCCAGAACTCGCCACTAGTGTCAAACAGCTACCCAAGGTCGATAAGCACGCCGAGCTATTACATGCTACCGACTCAACCATATACCTCGAACCGGATGTCCTGTTGCGCCCCGAGCATCCTCTGGCCACTCCCAAGCTCGAGACCTACATGCTTTTACAGATGATGGTCTACTCCGCCTATCAGCTCTCTGGTCTAGGCCACAGCATCTCAATACTCAACGTTGCAAAATTGCGCTTCTTCTCCGACCAGGACGAACAACTAGCTCTCCTGCTCAAGATTGTGCACGGTTTGGCTGCTCGAGGGAAACGCGATGAGCAGCAATGGCAGCATGACTATGACAAACTGCTTTGGCTGTGGAACTGGAACATTGAACCCGAAGACCAAGGTCGCAAAGGTGCTGGCATCTTTGGCCGAATTGAAAAGACAGTCATTGAACGCGAGTTGCTCAAGGTGCTCATCTCGAGTGGATGTAAGTCTGCTGATGAAGGCCTTGCTTCAGACATTGATAGGATCTTGCACATCTCCGATCACTAGCTACCAATCATATTTTCATTCTTTTTCTCTTTTATCGTTTGCACAGAGATCAAAATTCTGACATGCTTGTGATATAGGNNTTACTCACTCGTCGATCGTCTATACTTTTCTCCCTCCGACACTCGCCAGATTGAGTCAGATGATATGGAAATGGTTATACTCGATCAGGCAATGCAACTCTACGACAATGCCAGCAACGGAAATCGAACGAGGGGCAGCATGAAGAAAGCCCAAGACTTGTATGTTGACAAAGCATAATCTTTCTTCTCTCACATCGCTGACCAAAGCTAGNNAATCATCCATTGCCAAAGTCGATTCCCTCAAAGTGCCGAGTTCAAGAAAGCTCTGGCATTGATCGCTGCCACACACTCCATGTCCTTCTACTCACTAACGTTGCAACACGGTGTTCCTTTCCAGCCCGTGAACATCCGCGCTAGCTTGGATCCTCTGTCGCTCCTTCCCAAGCTGCTCGAGCAGAATGCCAATAGCTATACAAAACTTGATGACCTTATAGGAATTGGTCGCAACCTAATAGCAGCTGGTCTACCACTTCGCAATGCCGATGGCGATCTCATCGATCGGAGTCTCGAAACGGACGACGACAAGCAGACCAAGCTTTCGGTCGCCGAGAAGAGGGTCATCTACATGTGCGTCGAAGCGTCACTCACGGTCGGCGACTTTGAGACTGCATACTCGTATGTCGTCAACAGACTGGCTCCACAAGACACCATCCCATCATCAACGACAGAGGAGCATTCAGGAGTGCAAGAGGACGATGTATCCTGGCGTGCAGCTTTCCTCGCCGGCCGCTACAGACCACAATTGAACGCCCAACCCACCCTCCGCCGTCTAGATCAACGCACCGAACTCCTGAGTTTAGCCCTCCTTCTNCGCCCCTCCAGCCCCCCCCTCTCCGAAGTCCTCAACATATGGCGCCGCTGCGAAGAAGAAACCAACGCCCTGCTCGCCGCCGAAACAGAAGCAGAAGAAGAGTTTGACGACCGCGCGGACAAGCGTATCAGCGTGCCTGGCGGCTTCGCAGACGTATCGACCGAGGGCATGGTATTTGGGCAGCCCCGCCGTGAAGTTGGCCGCTCGAATGCAGAGGCCAGACGCGGCGCCGACGAAGAAGCACCCATGGGTCTATTCGATGTGGCTCGGGGCGCGGCAAAGGCGTTCAGTAGGAATGCATTNCCCTTGCGTGGTGCTGGTGCAGCAGCATCGCAACAACAGCAATCCCAGGTGTATGCACAACAGCCAGACTCGGCCGGTGAGGCAGTGCATGAAGGCATGGACGATGCTGGCAGAGTGCGCAGGCGAGACATGATTGCCAACACCGTGACCGGTGGTCTGGCGTCTGGAATTGGATGGATGTTGGGTGCCACGCCGGTGGACAGGAGTGCAGAGGATCGGCGATGATGAGAGCTTTTGATGCAGCCTCAACACCCTATACCCAAGACACCTAGAAGCACCTATTAGTTGAACGAAGCTTGGAAAGCGAAGTCTGGACAATCATTCCTTCGTATGATGTGTGGCCAGATCGTTTCTCGAAACTAGAAAGGTGTGTTGTTCTACCGTCTGTACTTATGCGCTGTCAAGATCTTGGCCATAAAGCGATGAATACGGCTTCGACATTGCATACATACACAGACGAGAAAGGCACATTGAGTCACACCACTGCATTGACGAAGAGAAGATAGTAAATTGATGGAAAGGCCGAGATAAAAAAACCAGAGAGACCCAAGGAAAATAAAACAGCAAAGCTATAACCGCATGCATGCATCGCTGTCGAAGCAACCGAACAGGCAGGAACGCTCAAGAAATCTGCTGCCAATGCTCTTTCCATCCGAAAACCCCTTGCAAGCCAAAATGTGAAGATCGTGACCGGTGAATGACAATTGGAAAAAAAGAAAAAGATAAAAACTATCAAAATGGGAGAAATGAAAGCGTTGAGCGATGTAAAAACATTGGAAATCCACCAGCGCGAGAAAATACAAAAGGCCACCAGAGAGAAGAGTGTCTTGAATGTTGAGGTGAGGAGTGTCGTATCTCAAGTGTCGAGGTGAAAATGTTTGGAGCCAGGCCTGGGTAGAGCCGTACATGAGGTGAAGAATGCCGACGACATTGAGCTCATGATTGTGAGAATCGTTGTTGAGCTCATGGTCGTGAGCAGAGATCAATATATGAGTTCTCTGGATGGCGGGCTTCTGGCTACGGCAGAAGGATCACANNCTATTCCTGTTAGCTTGTGGTTGAGTGTACCGAGGAACAGAGACAGGCATACCTTGTAAGCGTGTCTGAACCAAGATGTATGACTCTTCTTCCCACCATTCAGCACGATCCATTTGCTGCATGATCCACAATATGCTTCCCAGCCTTTGTCGTCAGCCAAAGCTCGAGTGCGAGTTGGGCGCGGGAAGGGCGTGCCCATAACAGTGATACCATGGCAAAAGTTCTTGTGGTCTAGTGTTCTTGTCAGCGCAGATTCGTTTACTAGGAACAATGATTCCACTTACANCCAGTAGGTGCTACGTTTCAGACTCAACCATTTACCAGGGCGACATGCACCACACCACCCCTCTCGCTGTTTGCCATCTCNCCTAATCCATCGCGGCATATAGAGATGGTTCGGATCCTTGAGGTTGCGTCTTTGTGGCACCATAGTCTTATCGCTAGGGTTCATGTCCTCAGACGGCGGATCCACCATCTCGGTAGGAGGATCGGGTACGAGGTCTGTCGGGGTCGTCGTATTTGTAGTTGCGAGACTAGCATTGTCATCAACGTCCCAGCAAGACGAAGTTGGGGATATCTGGGTGCGCGGTGTGACCATTGACGAGCTCGGCTTGGAGAAGTATGAAGTCCCACCAAGATGGCCGAGGTCTTGAATGGCAATATCTGTGCGAAGCGGAGGGTGAAGAGGCAAGACGTTGGGTGCGGCCTGTGACCAGTTCCAATGACCAGTGTCATGCTTCTCTGGATAGTAGCCCTCGTGGCTCAAAGCTTCATCGGGAGAGACGAACGTGTAGTGATTCAGATCCACAGGCGCTGTCTCAAAGCATGCATCTCCTGGATCGGAGTATTGCGCATCCGCCCTACTTTCGTGATGAGGTATATCGTGTGCGTGGGGCTGAGACTCGTGTCGGTGTGAATCGTTGTAGTTAGGATGTACTGGATTGTAGGTCCATGGAATCTGATTGTCAGTCACGTCTTGGGCTCCATGGTACGAGCGCTGAAGAAGCCAGTTGTCGGTGGTCGGCTGGCTGGTTTGAACATAGTTTCCGTTGCCCAAGGGAAAGATCATGTATGACTGAGATATGCTGCTGTTGTTCCAATCCGAGACCGTGTGTTCGCTTCCATTCGCACCTGGTGAGGCTTGGGAATACCATGTGTTTGGCCAAGTGGACCACGCTGCGTTCATGTCAGTACTGATAGTCCCTACCCTTACAGAGCAACATCGACTCACGCTTGGGTTGAGCATCGTCAGACACCCAGTGGAAATGAACATTACTATCTTCCAGCGATGGTTGCAAAATGTGTTGTTGTTGTTGATGGTATTGCTGCTGTTGATAGTGGGGTTGGTGATTTCCACAGCATACAGACTCGTCGCCAAATGATGCTTGTTGATTGGCTGCAGATGAAGACCGACGGCAGAAATTAGGTCGCACCGTGGTAGGGTCCACGAAGGACGAAGTCATTGCATCCTAAAGGGACAAGGGATTCCACAAAGCATCTTGGAAGAAAAAACGTGACAGGTCAATATCCCTCGAGGACTACCCCACCGGTTATAGCAAAATNCTCCCTTGTGCAAGTGCATGACCATCACGGCCACAGCCCTACAAGGCCACACANTAAAAATGCAAAACCCCACGTAGCGTTTGTTGAATCCTGCGTGAGATGATGTGCTGAAACAGTCCTCGTGCGTTGAAGCCTGCATGAGCTTTCTTCACAGACTGAAGCAAGGGATGGTGCTGAGCAGGCTAAGCTGATCCAGACTGGNNGAATCGCATTGACATTNNTGGTACTGAAAGTGCGAGTAGGATCAACCACGATTCGTCGGTCATGTGCATTTGGGTTTGTACTTCGAGTCGAGATGATTTGGTCAAGAATGTAAGACAATGAAGGAACCCGGATGGGAGAATGCGGCTGCAGCCAAACAAGCCTACCATGAGTGTGTGTGGANNCGAGATTACTCGAGAACTCGATCGCTCGAGACGTTTGCACGTGGCTACTCTCATAATCAACAAGAAGGCAGCCAGTCTCGAGCTCCGAAGGATCTTGTGTAACACATGGCTGTCCTAGAAGCGCGGCCCAGACGGCCCGGCCGCACTGTGGTGGNNACATTTTGGGTTGCAGACAAGCTACCTACCGATAAATATTCATGTGGAATGTGTGAGCAAGCGCTCGGCGGCGACCNNGATGGAACACTCGCTGCAGCCTTTGTTGACGTGCCGACAGCTGCCCTTGCAGAGCGGGAATTTCAGTNNGAGGGGAATGCAGGAGCGTGGGATGTTGAAATGTACGAGATAGACGAGGTACAAGGTCGTGATACCTGGTGAGTTGCGCGTTGATGATTCAAGGAAGGTCGGAGTGGTCTGGTTATTAACATGGCATGTGTCTAGGGTCGAGAGACGGCAGGAGAGATCGACGTAATCTTGCATGCGCCATTCGTTAGTGCACGCAAGTCCGGAGAATGCAATGCAAGGCGTACAATGTCAGTCACTGGTACGCTCGCCGAGAAGGAGTAACAGAGGTGCTCTTGACGAGAACCGAAGTACTCTGGCAAGACTGCCGACAAAGTGAAGTCGAGTTCTGAGCCGCAAAGGGTTAGGAACGTTGGGTGTTACTGAAGGTGTTCGCCCCGATTCAAAGTTCGGATCTGGCTGATCGACAGCCGCACGCTGGTCACCGATGAGATCAAATCGTGCACGATTCATCATCGCACCCCTGTACAATTTCTGTGAACCCCCAAAATGCTGGGTGAACTGCTGTCTTGTGAGTTCATGACGTGAAGGCTTGCCGGGGCAAGAGACTGCCCAAATGTATTTGTCCCGCCCGTCGCTCTTGCTTTTCTTGGAAGAGATGGGTGAAGTCTTGCTCAATCATCTCGGACATCGACAATGGCTCCATATCTGGGTCTGAGAGGCTCGCGTCTTCGAACTGCCATTGCATTGGCAGCTGGACTTTGCTTTGTCGCCTTCGGCTACGGTCAGAGTGATTTCGGAGGGCTTCTGACAGTCTCGACCTTTAGAGAGAGATTTCCACAGATCGATACCGTTGGACGGCCCTTTAGCAGCCATGTTGCCGTCATCCAAGGAATCACAAATGCGACATGGAACATTGGAGTATGAACGATAAAATGCTTTCTTTGGCCGACAGATGCTGACCTTCGTATTAGNTGCTTCGCCAGCGCCATCATCGCCGTCTTCCTCGGTAACTACCTCGGGCGTAGACAAATGATCATGCTTGGCTTGATCCTCATGGCAATTGGCAAGGTGATTCAAGCCTCATCCTACTCATATGGCCAATTGGTTGCTGGAAGGTTCATTGCTGGTTTCGGCAATGGCTTCAACACTGCTGCCGTGCCAGCCTGGCAAGCAGAATCGACTCGTGCACATCGTCGCGGCACCATGCTCATGGTCTCATCTGGAGCTTGTATTGCCTTTGGTGTTGCTGTGGCCTATTGGGTCGACTTTGCCTTTGCATGGCTTGCTCCAAGCTCGGCCTCGTGGAGAGTAGCCACTGCATTCCAGGTTGTACCCGCAATGCTGGCATTCATGCTCATCATCTTTCTTCCTGAATCTCCTCGATGGCTCATCCTTACTGGCAGAGAAGAGGGAGCCTTGACCGTTTTGTCGGCACTTTCGGACGCAGCTCCAGATGATGATGAAGTTCGCCAGGAGTTCCTCCAAATCAAGGATGCAATCCTTGAGATGGCCCGTGGTGGCTTCTCGTCTGCCTTCTCAATGAATGAGTATAGGTATTTGCATCGCACCATACTTGCATTCATGCTGCAGGTCATGCAACAGTGGACGGGCATCAACCTCTTCACTCAATATCTCGCTCTCATTTTCAACACACAAACAGATTACAAGCCATGGGTGGCGAGGCTGCTCGCAGGTTGTAGTGCAACCGAATTGTTCCTGGCTTCTTTCGTCACCGTCATTGGCATCGACCGATTCTGGGGCAGACGTGCTCTGTCTATGTTCGGTGCTGTTGGCATGTCAGTCTCGCTCATCATTCTCACAATCATGAGCTACCTCGACTCAAGCTCCGCCCACATTGTCATGGTCGTCTTCATCTTCGTCTACAACACCTTCTTTGCCATCGGATGGCAAGGCATGTCATGGCTATGGGCCGTCGAGTTGACACCTCTGGCTATCAGAGGGCCTGCCAATGCCGTGTCGACTGCTGGCAACTGGCTTAGCAACTTCGTTGTCGTGCTCATCGCACCCATCGCCTTCCATCACATTGGTTACCGAACGTACATCATCTTCGCAGTGATCAACGCTGTTCTCGTACCAGTCATATATTTCTTTTATGTGAGTTGTTTCCAGCTTCTGTGTTGTAACCAACGACTAACAATGTACTAGCCCGAGACTGGATGCCGTTGTCTCGAAGAGGTTGATGTCTTGTTTCATCAAGCATCTCAGACCTCGAGTCCTTGGACCAGTGTGGTCAAAGTTGCTAACAAGGAACCTCTCTGGTATGGCAAAGGTGGAGAGAACACCTTCTCATATGAGCAAAGTGACTGGCACCAGCATCTTGCCGAGACCCAAAGAAGCTCTGGTGAACAAGGAGCCTCTTCATCCAATGGCAGTCCGCCTGGTATGGAAGAGAAGCAGGAAGTATAGATGTTGGTTGCATGGCGTACGGGGTTGTCATATCATGTTCAATGTCTAAGCATTTATTTATGTATACACATGTACAAGTAGTATTCTTACATGATCTTTCCAAGTACTGATTACTTGACCCACTGTCTCCAAGTTGCACTTCTAGCTTGAATATAGGTCTTGGACTGGATAGCCTTCCAGATGCCAAAGAATCCAGCCCAAGGCCATTTCTCGAGGAACTTCTCGGGGGCAGCTTCCTTCTGCGGCAGTGCCTTAACCTTGTCATAAACACTTGGCAGGTTGGTAGCACCGTACTTTTCCCTAAGCTCATCATACCATTTACGATCAAACTGCTCCCAGAATTCAGACTCAGTGTAGTAAGTCTGTGCGTAGAGCCACTTCATGCCACCCAACTCGCGCAACTTGGTTTCCAGGTTTCTATTCGCCTTGACGAATTTAGCGCGGTTATTGGGTCCAAAGCCCCAGACACCGATGTTTAGCATCAGTTCCTTGTCTTCTCTGGTGTAGGGGTGCATAGTGGGCTGTTGCGTTCTCTTCAATGGGCACAACCAAAGAGGGAAGATGTCGAGTTCAGATGATGTATAATCGACAAATTTCTCGGCTGTCGAGTAGGGAAGAGCAAGATCTTGGATGATACAGCGCTTGGACTCGCCAGATGCATGCAGAGCTGTATACATCATTCGTGTATGTGTGAAATCGTCCANAAACCAGCGGGTAAATTTGTTGTAAGGGAAGTCGAAGTATTTGAATGCCATGTCGCCGACCCAGAAGCCGCCGCGATCATAACGGAAGAGGTATTCGGGAAGTGGCACAGCTTCCACGACGGGTTCCTTTCCTGGTCTGGAGATTTGACCTTGGACATGCTGATAGAACCAAGGGTCCCATGCAGAGCTAAAGGTCTGTACGGGAAGATCTGACGGAGGTGTATCGGTCATGCGTCCAGTTACGACAGCTCCCTGGGTCTTGGAAAACATGATGCCGTCAACATAGTCAAGACTGTGGTCTGCTGTGGCTTTTTCGAGGGTCGCGATTGCATCCTGCATGTTGGTGACGGGGTGATATGTCGTCTCGACAAACTTTTNTGCAGGTTCAAGACGGAGCTCAATTAGTGTAGTGACGCCAAAGCTACCCACCGCACCGGCCGCTCCATAGAAGAGATCAGATCTCTCAGTTGGAGAGCACTTGACCACTTCACCCGTTGCGAGAATCATCTCAACCGACTCAATGGTGTGGTTGAAGAAGCCATGTTTGAAACTCGAGCTTTCGCCTGCAGTGCCTGCATAACCACCTCCAGCTGTGATACCGGGAAACTCCATAACCACTGGAGGGACCAGACCATATGGCAATGTGGCTTCAACGAGTCTGTCCATTGGCACATTGGGCTCAACATATGCGATCTTTCGGTCGACATCAACTTTCAACACCTTGTTCAAGGCACTCACGTCGAGTACATGGGGGCCTTTTGATGTCTGACGAGTGCTGTTGGTTGATCCATGAGAAATGCGAAACTTTTGTTTGTTAGAGTGGAACTGTGCAACGCGTGTGGAGAGGTCGTTGACGGCAATGTTGTGCTGAATGAGGAAGTCATTGGTGCCCGACGTGGATGCAAAACCACGAAAGCCTGCGGGAATCTTGTGACGGACAAGCTGTATGCGAGGCGAATGGTTTAGAACAGTGGTCCTCGGCAGTGTCGCAGCGCTGAAGTTGGTTCTGTATACCGCGGTCCCCTGGTAGTGGCGACCCTGCAGAGAGCGCGACGCGCCTGCATGCTCCGTGGCTTGTGTTGAATTTTTCAAAATCGACAGGTGAATATTGAGAGGTTCCGCAAGATTACAATAACAAGAATGAGTGACACGCAACGATTGAATACCTATGTAGGATACAGGTCTACTGCAAAAATTGGCTGATGAATCTGGAGCACGGACGAAATCTGCTTGGGCTTTCTATATGTACTCGAGGACTCTTGGAAGGGATACCATGACAGCAACCCGGAAATTTCATGTGGTCTGGATCTCAGTCCAGCACGTTCATCATTAGTTCAGGTACCGCCACACCTGCGGCTTTCATCCTATCTATACATCTTTTGGCCTTGGAGCGCTCCATGGAAGCACGCTCCTTGTTCTCATCATCACCATCATTCGACTCGGCTGTGGTCGTGTAGAGATCCGCTAGCCAAAGTGCTACTGACCCTCTTAACTGCAAGAGTAGAGGGTATGTGTCAAAAGGAGGAGACAACATCAACTCATCCATACGAGCTGCAAGGCGTGCTGCAGAGTCTAGCTCGGATCGTTTGATGGCAGCGATACCTTCTGAACCCTGATCCTGGGTTGGCTCCAATTCAGAGTCGGATCGATCCACCTCTGGCGAAGAGTTGCGAACGCTTCTAAGAGCCCGAGTGCATTTCTGTTGAATCTCATAAATGCAGAGACCGAACATTGCAGGATAGAAAGTTAGCGATGATACCGCATTCGGGTTTGTTTTTTGAAAGGGGAACTGCAGGATCAAGCGTTCGTAATAGTCTCTTGCTGCCTCAAGCCCTTGATCACTTATCGTTGATGCATTGCCGAGCTCCTCCTGAGAGTCGTTCTGAGGCGAGAATTTTCGCATCAAAATTTCAGCACCAATACCCCATCGACCATGTGTGCGCACGTCGAATGGTCGACCAACGACACTGGTACGCAAGATCATACCCCATGCTCTGCCTGCACGCACAAAGTCATGTTTCAAAAGACTTGTGTGCAATATGGTAGTGAGCACACCTAGATGATGACGGCGAAGCGATGAAGTGGAATCTTGTTCGCCTGGAGGCGGGACGTACAAGGGAGGGTTCAGAGTTGCAAGCTCATTCTGGAGAGTGTTGGACAATGGTTGGCGGCTTTTCTGTTTGACAGCAGGGGCATGAGGAAATGATGATCCAGGCAATGGCATACTTTCAGGCCATCCGGCAACACGGTAAGGGTCATTGATGTCGTGAGATGAAACTGAGGGCTGAAGAAGTTCGATGTGTGAATCAGAATCATCAGTTTCATCGTCGTCGTCGGGGTCTTGTTGTCTTTTCCGCTTCCTAGGAGGAGCATATTGCTTGCTACGAAATGACTGCTGAGGCTCATGCAGAGGATAGACCGGAGTAAAGTGGTGTGCAGTTGGCGGCATTGTGAGTGTGGGGGTTGTGCAAAAGGAAAGTGGACAGACAGCGGAGGGGTATCACTGTTTGTACAGTGCAGCGTGTCTCAGGATGAGACGAGTGCGTATATACAGTATGTCGTGTTTTTGCTTGAGTGTATCAGGGCAGCAAGCGGCAAGATCAAGCAGGGCTGAAGCTTAGCGGCAGTTTTTGGATCTGCAAGTGCGCGGGAAGCTGCTTCTTATTTGGTAGGGAGTGCGTGTGCTGCACGCTGGTCTGCAGATGGTCGAGGAGCCAATGTGTGCGTTACAATCGAAGCAGAGCGAACGAGCGTCGGACGGGAATTATCAAGTAATTATCGATAAGTTGTTATAGTGCTGGTGCAGCAGGATTGAAACGGTCTTCAAATAGATTGATTCAGCAGCGCGAGTCATCCTCTTTGGCTTGGCGCTCTCCCATCGTCGACTGCTCCAGCGGAGGTGCGCTCAGCGGTGCGGTAGCGGGAGTGTACAAGTCGTCAGCCTGTCGACAGCTCGACCCCTTCGTCCTGCCTGACGCCTCTTTTGTTTCTACTCCTTCTCCCTTGGCCCCCTTCTCAACCTCGCTCTTATTGATCCTGGCCGCCGTATCATCACTACCATCCTCGCACCATCGGCTAAGCACTCTCCGCCGCTGATCTATCCTTCTCCGTGTCCGCATCCCGCCATGGGTCAGGCCGCGTCCACAGCGACGCCTTCGCCGCCTACCGATGGCCCGTCATCTCGCCGCGAGTCCTTCTGGCGCCGCTCGCTGCCCGCTTCCTCGGTCCTCGCCCCCGACAACGACCATGCCGACGACCATGACATCCGCCCACATTCTTCGTCTCCCCGACCGTCGCCCGCCTCACGTCCACGTCCACGTGCCGCTCGCTCGTCTTCCATTCATAGGCTCTCCCAGATGCTCCGCTCGTCCAGCCCTCGTTCCGACCATGCAGAAGACATAGACTCTGGCCTCCACCGACCTTCGCGCTTACAGCGCGCTCGCACTTCGCTCCACAACTTTGGGTCTCGCCATTCCCCCTTTGCACGTCCGGCGCAAATGTCTCGCTCACGGACTGACGACTTTGGCTATGCCTATCCGCATGTTGAACTCAACTTTGACAACTTTGAGCTCAATCTTGACCTTGCTACTTCGAATCCCGAATCACGCACCCCATCATCACGTTCCAGTTTCCGTCTTCCAACCTCTCTCTCTGAACGCCTATCTACTCTTCGCTCTGATAGATCAACACGAAACCCTCTTTTGACCCCTCCAAGGCTCACGCCGACTACCTTGCCCGAGTCTCAACCGATCTTGGGGTCTGAGCCATCCTCGATCTGGACGTCTGCTGCTGGGGCTGCAACCCAAGAGCCTTCTGTGTTGGGCGCTACACCTACAAGGTCAAGAACCGAAGGAGAGGGACAGATAAGAGAAGACAATACGGCCTTGATATCCCGGATTTTGTCAGTTGCGGCTGCAACCACGGCCGCCACTCTGCTGAATGGTGATCAGGAGGCAATTGCAGAAGCTCATAGCGTGAGCGGTGATGGTACTTTCAGCAACTTTCTCCAGTCCTTGGAAAGCGGCCGTTTGGCCTCGGCTCTCAGACAAGGGGGTCAGACTTCGGCCAATGCGCCGCTCAACTTCTTTCGAATGTTCCGCTTTGGCTCGGCGAGGGATGCTTCTAGGGATGCCAACGACTCGTCATCTGCTCAGTCCACTGGACCCGACGGACGTATGGTTCCAGTCATCATCGTGGGCATTCGCTCTGTAAATCAGACGAATGCAAATGGTGCTCAAGATGCTGCAATGCCGCCTTTCCTGGATGCCTTGTCGGCTCTACCAAGATCACCGTTCAGCGGCGAGAGTGACAGTATCGACCACATCCTAGATCCGACACCGACACATCGTTTCAGTCATCGCCGGCGGGCTTCTATGGGCGGCCACGCCAACTTTCCAGCTGCATACGATTCTCAGCGTCACTCGTCGACCCCTGATCGTGCACGATCACGCTCCATAAACACATCTCGACCATCTCTGAGCCCTGCTCTTTCACGAGTTAGTTCGGCTAACTCTACTTTACCGCCCCAGCGTCCTCCGTCTAGCCGCTCCAACTCAAACTACTCCGAGCGTCGTGAGAGCATTATCCGGACCACTACAACAACCACAACTCTCGAAACCACGGCAGAGAACGCCCCACTGAGACCTCGTCCACACCGACCACGCCGACTTAGCGAGTCAGATTATGGCCATCGGGGTTATTCTTCCCGGCGTAACGGCTTTGTCGAACCTGACAACGCACCAGGCGAGAACACCCGTAGTTGGATCATCTATGTCCTTGGTGGCAGTTATCCCGAGAACCATCCCATCATTACTACTCCGAGTCTCTATACCGACTCGCCCACTTACGAAGACATGATGCTGTTGTCGGCCCTGTTGGGCCCTGCCAAGCCCCCTGTAGCCAGCGAGCAGGATGTTGCTGACGCTCCAGGGATTTTCAAGATTCAAAGTACCGGGGACTCTCTTGTCGCTGTTGCCCTTGAAGGCGAGGATAGGATCTCTTTGACCTCTGAGCAACGTTGTCTCGTCTGCCTCTGTGACTTTGAGCACGACGAAGAGGCAAGACGCCTTGTCAAATGCAATCATCTATTCCACAAGGAGTGTATAGATCAGGTACGTTGGTTCTCGTCTTCTGTTCACGCCTCTTACTGACTTGTGTGTAATAGNTGGCTTACAAAAGGTCGAAATTCTTGTCCACTGTGTAGAGGGCAAGGTGTTGATGANAAAGAGAAGCCATCTACTGAGGACATATCATCAAGCCCTCCAACTGCGGAGGCTTCCACTCTAGACGCTCCTGTCGTTTTCTGATGAGTCGTTACTCATGCGTCCTTTCTGGCAATCGCCGCCTGTAACGACCAGAGCGCTTTCATGTTCATGTTTCCCGGCGGTCACATATCATTCTTCCGCCATTCTCGCCATCACTTATGAACCGATCACGAATTTCCTTTTCTTCTCTAATGTCCATCATGCATATTCATCGGCGTCTGAGCGTTGCATTTTTGAGTGGGCGTTTTCTCTCATCTTTTCTATCACAGCCAACGCAGTCGATGTCGCTTCATTCTGTCTCTTTTCGGATTTCATAACTTTCCAGCGCTGGATCAGTCTCAAATATGAGGAGGATTGAGGGGGCAACCATTACTAGCTAGTCCAAACACACAATTCAGACTTGGAAGACTTGATGCCTCTCGTATTGCAATTGTCCACAAATTCGAAACCCTTCTGGTGTACCGCCTGTCGTCTATAACATGTCACCAAAGGTCGTTAGCCAGTCGAGTTCACGGTCAGTAACATGACTATCATCTGCTGCGTTGTTTGCGTAGATCACTACAGCCATGACATGAGCTCAACTGGTCACACCGCCCAATAGACTTTGCAGCTTTGTCTTTGGTCAACCTTGTCTTCGTTGCTCCTGCATGAATCATGCGCTTATTATATGCAGTCTGAAGACCATTCAACTAGCTCTAGACAATTAGCCCTTCAATGCGCCATCCTACCTTTTGGAACCCTACTGCTTTTGTAAACAGTGGCTGAGCCTTCGAGAGACCACCTCATCTCCGAGTGTTGCGTACATCATTGTTTGGCATGGGTGTACTAACATCCTGTACCACTACATCGTAACCATGAAACGCGGACTGGGAGGGGTATGCTTGTTCAACACGATGCGGTGGTTATGTCACGGATGTTTTTGACGTCGGCGCACATGGTTGATCGGGACATCTTGGATGCATTTCCTCAAACCGCGCATGCCGACGCGCAAGGCATATCTCTCTTGAAGGGTCTCTGCGGCTGAGTAGTTGAAAGCAAATCATGATGTGACGTTGGTGCATATCTTAGGCTAAGGGCCCTAAGACTAAGGCTCATGGCACTTTCCATATCATCATGCTGGTTGATCCTTCACGATCGACACTTCGTAAAGAGGCGTTTTCTTCAGCAGCGGCTAAACAGAACATGGACCAGTTGGAAACGTGGCTCTGCCTGGTGGTTCACGCAGGATCTTCAGCACATTGGGCATCTTTGCGCAATCGCATGAATATTCCCGTCACTGAAGGCGTGCGAATGATCGCCCAAGCCTCTTGGTTTGTCCACAGTCGTCCTTTTTACTTTGGCTGGTGCGACAGAACTTCAGGCGCTTCGAAGGAGTGGTCTCTCCCTCCCAACGGAAAAATTCATGCACCCAGACCAATCAGATTATTGAGAAATGTCGAATCCTGCAAGGGAAAGGGAATCCTCCGTACAACTCGTCCCCCTAGGATCTCTAGATGCGGCGCTATTTGCTGTGGGTATTGTGACAGCATGCGCATGCACACTATTCACAACCAACACTGCAACAGCCGTTCCGTCAACGACGGTGTAAGGGCTGGCCAGTCGCCGAGCTACTCCATCAACAACTGAACAACAAGCACCATAACTGCACCAGGCAGGGGAACGGCTAGTTGCGGAGAGTAAAAGGTGACATGACATGGCAGATCCCGAACAATAGGGCACTTTTCTCGAATTAGCAAAGCGACTTCCAAGATCTTTGGTGCGGCAATGTTTTGGAAAACGAGGGTTGATCCCTTGTCGCTCACTGCACGTGGAACCCGCTAGCTTTGCGGGAGCGTGTGCACTTTAACCAAAGCCACCTGCCACTTCAGGGAAATGAATTGCCATATCATCAAGCTATACAAGCTGATTTACCACAAACCATGGATGAAGAGAAAGCAACAAGTCACTGTGGCTGAGGATCTCCATCCATGAGGGTTTGATCCTTCGATCTGATGCGCGTTATCGAAGAATAGCGGCGTTGCTCCCGGACTTTGACGGCTCAATCCTTGAAATGCTGGTCTTGACCATCACGTCACCTCACATTGGAAAGCAGTGGAAATAATGCCGACAATGGACTTCGGAGACCACCTTACCACAACCAGGTAAGAAAGCAGGGTTCGGATTCGCATACATATGCCACTGATGATGATGGCATCGGCGGACGGCGACGGTGGATAGATATGAGACATGTGCAAGCTTTAACTCTTACGTCCAAAGCCGTTGTCTGGCACGGAGCATTTTGGTGTCCAGGAACCGATGCGTATTCACGTAATTGTCGAGTACGGGATACATGTCTACGTTGTAGCTTCGTTCGGCTGTCGGTGTTGTGTTAGATTGCTTTCACATGTCCACATGCCCGGCCGAGGCCAGAGCTGTGAAGGCAGCTGGCTGTCGTTCTCTCCAGCGAGATTGGTTTGCGATCGCGATGGCCGTCTTCACGATTCAGGCGAACCTCAATCAGCCACGGATGGTGAACGGTGGTGAACAATACGGTGAATCGAGATGCGGTACTCGTACTAGAATCTGATCAGTTTGTTGGGCCCCCAAAAGTGCCCATTGCTCAGAGGAGAGCGGATTTTGTACTGTAGCTGCAAGCAATGCGAATTGCTGCCGCGCTAGATCCACACGTAGTTGAAGGGGTAGCTAAATGGCCTACGATTTGGGCGGAGCGTCGCGCGTCTACTGAAAGACAGCAGCTGCAGCAACACACCGACTGGGGCCGCCGTGCCCTGTCGCTGAAAGCTAAATCGGCACGATAGGTTCTTCTCCACCAGCATCCATGGACATCGGAAGTTGCCTTGGGGTAGGCGGTAGTCGTTCATAGAAATCTCCCCGGCTCCACGTCCGAGCTCCAAGAGGTGCGCCATCAAGTCGATCAAGCCGTTTGGCCATGATGCTCTGGAAGCACATTCTTTGCCGTTTTCTCGTGGGCCAGGAGCTCGAAAACAGTTGACATCTGAAACGGGGCTTTCCTGCATACAGTGTGCGCTAAATCGTGCCTCTTTTCCCCTCGCACAAGAAAGAGGAGGGAGGCTTGCATCAAGCGTTCCCTTGCCGGTCTCACTTTGCACGCCGAACATCCTTTCTCTTCCTTCTCATCGTGCGCGACAGCCCCAACCACTGTGTGACGCCGACTCCAGCACTTCTAATCATCTATCCTGCAGATCGTCACCCGGGTTTCGTGGTCAGTGTCCGTCACTAGGTAAGTACAGACTACGATCATCAAAGCATCCATCCCTGCCGTGCAGTGCGTCAAGGCCTGACATAACATCAGCTCCAATATTTTTTCTACTCAAAGAAAAAGCTGGGCCCAATCATCCACGATTGGCTCCGAACACAACCGGTCCCGACCCTGGCTTTTCTCGAAGACTCCTCCTTCTCACAATCACTCAAATGAACACACTACTTCTCGGCTCTTGATACCGTTCAGCTTTTACCACCCACTCGTTAGCTCTGATCTCTTCCTTTATACGCGCTGAGACCGTTCCTTGGCCAAGGTGCTGGATTTCCCATCCCCGCACCAAATTAATATCGGTTCAGCCGGGAGTGTCAGCAGCTCTCTCCTTGGTCGATTTGTTCTTTTGCAACAAGTATAGTCTGGCCTACCTTGCTTTGATAGTATACTTCCGCCTTGGCCACTACGGGGTAAACCAGACCGGACCTCTTATCCCAGATCTGAAGCTCTCTCTGGATCCACTGTGCCATCCTCTCATTCAGGATACCCAATCAACAATCTAACCATCAGATTATCAAACAGGACTCTCCGAGGGTCCTTGCTGCATACGCTTCCTATCAAATCCCGTCCTTCTGGTTCATCCCGTGTCTCCCTTGCAGTGGACTATTTACACGCCTCCCGTCCCAATCTTTTGGTATCCTCCAAAGAAGAACATTCTAGAGGCCTTAATCCATCACCCGCCAGTCCACATCACTACCAACCATGGACAACCCCTACTATACCATGAATCCTATGGGTTCCGGATACTACCCTAATGGACAACCCATGATCCCCTCGGAAGGCATGCTGCCAGACGGAGTTATGATGCCGGATGGTTACGTCCCAAGACTCTATCAAATACCGAGCATCTCTCAAGAAAACCTAAACAGCTACTCCGATATTGAAGATCCTAGCCGCACATCAGTGTCGCAACAAGGAGGGTCGCGCGGTGGTAAAAGGCGATCTGTCACAGGAGCAGATCACGTCAAACACCGTAGAACGCGGAGTGGTTGCTTTACGTGCAGACAGCGCAGAGTCAAGGTGAGATTGCACGAGTCATGACATTATTGACAAGTCGTTAATCTTTCGAAATAGTGTGACGAAGCTCATCCCATCTGCGAGAGTGAGTATTTCGCAATCTACTACATGAAAATGTACTCATCATATTGCAGGNNATGTCGCAAAGGCAAACGTGAATGCCACTATCCCGAACCTACCACAGGCTCATCAACAAAGTCTTCGAAAGGCAACAAAAGCAAAGGCTCCGCTGGCGAAGCCTCAAACTCCTCGGGTGAAGACTACGACAACAACGAAGCCGACAGACTGCCTTCTATCCCGGACGATGAAGAGATTGAAGAGGGCGCGTCAAGTTTGTGTTCCAAGGAGGATCGCAAACTTTCTGATGCATCTTCCAATTCGAGGGATCAAAGTCCTCTGATCAAGAGCCCTGCAACCACGGACAGCTCCATCACATCAACTCGACCCGCTACACGCCCGCAAGTTGTCCGCCAGAGTTCGAGAAAATCACTCAAGTCCAAGCAACCACCGAATAGCAAGTGGACGCATTTGCCAAAAGATGTCAAATTCTACATGACTTACCATCGAGAGAAACTGACGCACCAACACTACGCCATGAAGTACGACAGTGGAGATTTCTTGAAGACAACATTCTTGGAGATAGCATTGGGTTACGAGCCTCTTCTCTATGCAATCACCGCATTCTCTGCCTATCACCACACATTGATGAAGCCAAGCGGTAAACTCTCGAGCTTTCTAGGTTATTACAACAAGTCGGTCTCGTTACTACGCCAGTCTCTGGAGAGGAGCCCGCGGCACACCGTAGCCACCCTACTCACCATTCTGCAGCTGGCCACTTTTGAAGAGTTCCTAGGCGATTGGGTCAACCTGATGGGTCATCAAAGGGCTGCTTACGAGATCCTCACCGAGCTCTTCACACCACAAACCATCATGCAGAGCGAAACACACCGCAAGATCATCTCGTGGTACATTCGATTCGACCTGTTTGCGGGCTTCATGCATGGCTACGGAATGGTTCTGTCCCGTGACTGGCATGTGGCGTGCATGGAGTTTTATGTTCGACAGGCGAGAGACAAGCCTCGTGACCTGGGATCTATGTTTGAGGAGAAGTTTGCTCGGTCGAGACTGCTGGCTACCGACATTTCTCTGCTTTTCGCGCGAGGCAAAACAGAAGGGCCGAGTCAAGAGCTCATCATGGATATGGGCAAACTGACCGCTCAACTGGAAAGCTATGCTCAAGAGCTCGAATCCGCCTTCAAGGATACACGGACATATGTCAAGGAGTTCCCCAATGCGCCAAAGGGAGAGTGGGATGACGTGGTCGGCTCGACAGATCCCGAATTCCTATGGGCAGGAGACCTGTTCACATGGAATTTCATCCTAATCGACTTCTGGGCCATCCATCTGCTCTTCAAGTCGCAGATTGCGCAATTCGACCCCACGGTGGGCGGAGAAGAGGTTGTAGCCATGGCTTTCAAGGTGTGCAAGATGTTCGAGGCGCTACAGTATTGTGGCGAGGACTCGACAGCCATGATTCTTGGCGCACAGGCAAGTCTGGGTATGGCTGCAGCATGCATGCCCAGNGATCAACGGCACACCATGTGGTGCCGCAACAAGTACGCTCAAATCGAGCAATGTNNGGGTAAGTTCTAGACTCGTTCTCAAAAAGTGGGTGTCGCACAATATCTGACCAAGCATAGTTACATCTATCCTGCCGCGCTGAGACAACGTATGACTGGCGTCTGGGGCGTCGACGTGATGCGTTGGTGGCTTCCCAACGACGAAGGCTACTACCCCATCCTCCAAGCCGTTCGCGAGTTCATCGACTACCGCGCAAGGGTGCCGCAGGACACTGTGCAGTCGGATTTGCGCGACATGAAGGGTCTCTTCAAAGCACTGCAGCTGGACGATACCGACTCCAAGAAGAGTGCGGGCAGTGCAGGGGGCACAGATTCATCGGATCCGTTCGACTTTGAACCTGCTGAACATATGCCGTGGGAAAGCAGTCCGGAGATGAGCTGGCCCTGAGAGAAGGTGGATTGTTGGCTTGCATGTCGGCATACTCGAAAGTATAGTTATTAATAATCTAAAAGCCGTGTTTGAAGACGACCGTGTGTATGTCGTGATTGTTGAGATCCACAACTGCCAGACCGAGATCACTCAAGCAGTTCTCTACCAGCCGACTTAATCAAAGGCTCAATCATGTGTAGATACAAGATGTGGAAAAAACGGACCCGGAGCAAATACCGCAAACCAGCCTGATAAACACACCGGCTGCGCATGACATAGCCACATGAAAGTCTGCAAGGCTGAGCCCAAGTCTCAGATCCCCAGCACGTCCATGCTCGAGGCAAAAAAGACGGCGACGGCACTCAGGCACACACGCACAAAGATCGGCATGGTTAAATGGCTCGGACCGCATGATACAAGTCAATGCACATTGCACAATCTACATCTTGCATTGCGCTCCCTTGCTTCCACTGGCTTCTCTACGGCTCGCATCCCGAAGGACCGGATATTCAAGTATCTGAGCTCGTTACAGATTAAGGACCTTCTTTCTTCTGTGGAGGAGCGTCTTCTTCTACTATACTCGATCCTCGTCTTGAGAGGCGCAGTTTGACGATAGGCAATATAGAGGAAGCGATTAGGACCGTGACCGAGGGAAAAGCTTGGCATCGAGAAAGGTCCGTGGAGACGGCGTGACACTTCTTCAAAGGTTGGATCATGAAGCACATTCGGTCCGGAAAACAAAGCAGAGCCATATGCATGTATTGAATTGATTGAAGTGGTATCCAGAAGCGAAGCTTGCGAGAAGAACAGACGTAGAATCAGAGAGAAGAAAACGGAAAAAACAGAGTCGGTGGGGAGCGAGGCTCGAGTATCATAGAGATTGAGGAGGATCAGAAAAGGTGGACGAAGCTTGTCAGGATCTACTAAGCAGAGTCGCGGGCTCTACGGTAACTGGCCTGAAGAAAGGAATCAGAATTGGGTGACTTGGATGGAGGGAGGAACGGAGCGGTTTGATGATACCTCCTGATCGAGCTGCAGCTGGTCGACCTCAGGGGCCAGCTCTGACAGAATCTCGTAGGCCCTCTTGTGGAACTCTAGCTGGGCGGCAATCAACTCGGCCAGGTTCTTGAGAGGCTCGGGTGTGTCGAGGACATTTTTCATGACGCCCACGGCCTCCTCGGTCTGGTTGACGAACTCGTCCTCTGCCTTCTCGATCTCGGCGCGCTGAGCTTCTGTGTAGTTCTCCTCGCCATGAGACTGGGTCTTATTGTTGAAGGGGTTGTTGATGCCCTTGACACGGGCCTTGGTGGCATCGAGGTTGAGACGGGCGTTCTCGACGTTCTTGCGGGCGCGTTGGGCGAATTGAAGGTTGGTGTTGAGGGTAGCACTCCAGCCGGCGAGGAAACGCTGCTGGATGCGCTCGTCTTGAGTCAGACGGGCCTCGCCAACTCTCTCCTCGGCAACAGCGTACTTCTCCAGAGCCTGAGCAAGCGAGTCATCGGCACCAGCACCACGAACGTCACTCTGGTGCAACAGCTGGCTGCCGGCCAACGAGGCACGGGCGATGGCGTGGTTGAAGGTCTTGGGCTGGGGCTTTGCTTGGGGAGTAGCAGTGAAGGCAGCCTGAGCCTCGGCGGTGCTGGTGGCGCGCGACAGGAGCTGAACCTTCTCGGTGACGTTCTTGGAAAGGTCGGTGAAAGACTCGCGGATGTTGGGAGGGTAGTCGTATGCTTCGTTGGTGTACTGGGACGTGACGGACAGCAGCTTCTGGTGGACAAGCTTCAGGGCATCGACGCGCTTCTCCAGCTCGATATAGTCTGGGGGCAGCTCAGTCTTGTCTTCGATCTGGCCGAACTGCTCCTTGACATATTGCTGGGTGCGAGCTGCGAAGGGCGTGAAGGATGAACTGTCCAAGTAAGCTTCGTGTCCTTGAGTAACAACGGGCGTGGTCTGGTCTGCGCATTACCCGATGTTGCCAAGGTTCTTTCCGAAAGCTGCAAACTTGTCCATGATGGCGGTTGATCGTGTTGGTTTTGTTGTGTGTGTGCAAGGGAGTTGTCTTGTTGTTCAACTGTCCCCTCGTTTCGTGCATGTGAAGCTCCTGGACCCTTTCCACTGCCAAGCCTCTCACATGAAGGACGAGCATTCCTTCCTAATTTACCTACCCGCCTACCATCCAACCTTGTGCATTGCACTCTCCAACATCATCGACATGCCGCACTCTCACCATTCTCATTCAGGCCAGTTCTGCGCCCATGCAACATGCACCCTCGAAGAAATGGTCCAACAGGCCATCTCCCTCCACATGGACACTTTTGCCTTGACTGAACACATGCCCCGCCATGCCGCTGATCTTTATCCCGAGGAGTCCGACGCCCAAACTCTCCTTGACCTCTTTGATGCCTACTATCCCGAGGCCCTGCGTCTGCGTGAGAAGTATGCCTCACAGATCAACATTCTGATCGGCTTCGAGTCCGAGTGGATTCGTCCTGAAACCAATTCCTTTATCAAAGACTTGCTCGCTCGCTACAAGTTCGACTTCTTCGTCGGCAGCATTCATCATGTCCACACCAAACCGATTGACTATGACCACGACATGTATTATGAGGCCAGGACCATCTCTGGCGGTTCCGATGAAGACATCTTTACTGCATACTTTGACCAGCAATATGATATGCTCAAGGCTCTGAANCCCCCTCTTGTTGGTCACTTTGATCTTATTAGACTGAAGAGTGACGACCCCGAGCGTGACTGGACTACCATGCCAGCAGTCTGGGAGAAGATTGTCAGAAACCTCGACTTCGTCGCCAGCTACGGAGGCATCCTCGAAATCAACTCGAGTGCAATCCGCAAGGGCATGTCTGAGCCATATCCCAAGGCTGAAATCTGCAAGGTTCGTCTTGCCCAACCTCTTGCTTGTTGTACCGTTACTGACATCTACCAGGAGTTTATAAGAAAGGGAGGACGTTTTGCTCTTTCTGACGACAGCCATGCCACCAGTCAAGTAGGCCTCAACTTCTCAAAGGTACTATGTTTCCTCGAAAGCACTGGCATCGACCAAGTCTACCACTTCACTTCCAAAACCGACAACTCATTCGATACATCATCTGTCAAATCCATCTCTCTGGATCAGCTGAAGAAGCACAAATTCTTCGCTGCATAACCTTGATTACAAAAGAATACTAAGCCGAACGCCATTTCCGAAGGCCATGATGATGTTGTGAAAAGAGGGGTATCTTCCTTGCCCAGGCGCCGTCCATAACCTACTCCAAAAGAATCATCATGAAAAAATCAAGCCATGCATCATAATCACACCGCTTCCCGCCAGTAGCATTGGCAAGGACGTCGTTGACAACAGCTCCAAGCTTGTCGTCAGTGTCTTTGCTCTTTCCTTCCCGCTGCAGCCAATCCTTTTCGGCCTGGATTGCAGCCCTGCGGATGGTGCCTTCTTCATCTTCGACAACGTACAAGTCGCAACGGTCGCACTCTGAACAACGACCTCCCGCCTCTCTGAAATGCTGGCAAAAATGACCATAGCCTTCTCGTCCAATCTCTTGACGACAGACATAACACATGGAATATCCGCAATTACATACGAGCTTGTTACAGCCACTCGATTTGACGAAGCTGAGATTGCACTTTGGACAGGTGCGCTTGATACTGCTTGTTGTGGCAGCCTCGATCGCCTGTCTGAGAGATTGCAAAGAGGCTTCGTTGCAGGCATGAGGATCTGACCATGGGCTACCGCAATTGGTGCATGAGCTCTTGCCGCAAGTCGGAGATTGACAAGTGAACTTCAGTCCTCGTCTCCGGCGGATTGTGCGTGTTCGAGATGCTTGGATGCGAGTATGTGCTGACTTGTCGACCACAGCAACGAGGATGAGAAGAGGATATAACACAACCCACACCAGTGGATAAACAAAGATGAACATCAATGCAATCAAGGATTTCAGCGGGTCCATTGGCATGTGGACGAGGTGGGCGGTCAGAGCCATTGGATCTCTGAATCTCAGGCTAGTCGGCTCGTCAAGCTCAGCATAAGGACAAGATAGACATCTCAAAAGAGGCAGCCGGCTCTTGACCAAGTTTTCGGATATGACACGCTCCTGGAGTTTTTGCCAGTTCGTGGCACCATCCTNTTCTGTACACAGAGCCCTTTGGATGAGTTCCGGATTGATGCATCCTTGACATTCGGGAACAGATGGAGCCAGACATCGCAAGGAAGATTTTATCAAGTCGATATTCCTTGCCCATCCTTGACCATACAGAGCTTCATTTACAGCAAGCTTAATGCATCTGAAACAGATGAAGTGACCGACATCAGAGTTGCATGTAGATATGGACTCGAAAGGATAGGCAGTGAAGCAGCACTCGCAGTCAAACAGAGCATCGGCCTCTTCGGCTTCCGTCTCGTTGAGTTCGTATGCTAAAGCTTGATCCTGATCCAGTCGTTCCTGGTTCTGGCGAGCCAAGACAGGAGCAATATACATGCGATACAGCTCTTGATCCAGCTCTGTGCAACCAGTCCGCTTGAGGTAGGGAAACAAATTGAGTGGTTCGGTGGAGTTGGTAAGCCATTCGACGAAAGGATGAGAGTCAGGATCAGAGGTGGCAGGACGTTTCCTGGTGAAGAAGCCTGAAATGGTGGCTCTCCATGATCTCGAAGACAGATGCTGCAGAGTCGGACGGGCGAGTGTGTATGAATAATTATGTTCGGCCAGAACGGCTCTTATGGAGGAGTGACTCAGGTTTCTGAATTCAAGATATAGAGTATCCTTGACAGCACGCTTGTATTTGTCGGACCTAAACGTCTCGTCCTTGGGAAGTGGCTCGACGTGGCGTGGCTGGCTAGTCTTGTCGTCGGATGGCTTTTTCCTGTAGCGTCCTTGAATGTATTGTGCTCCATTCCTCAGAAGATGTTCGGTCACAACCTCGAGCCTGCTCTCTTTGGACAGACTTAGAAGCATCTCACGAAAGACGTCGGGCTGCACATCGGGAAATATGTCGACCAGGGCACCAAGTGCAGTATTCAGTTCTCTGAGATCAGGCTCCTGCTCTTCCGTAATATCTTCCAGCACCTCGTTCAAATCCAGAGGTGTCTTGACGTCTGTCGAGGCGGAATCATCGGATTGGCGGGACCTGAAGAAGCGGCCGCCCTTGGGCATTGAGATGGACAAGATCATGTTGGCTGTTTAAGTGACTCATCGGTTGAGCACATTTCGATTGCAGTGTCAATAGGAGGATAGCAATACGCCGCCTCTACTGCCTGGTCGCAAGTCCATGTGGTCAGGTCAGGCGTGTTTGGGTAGGGTCTCGGCCCCTCGTCGTTTGTGACGCACGGCGCCTTCCGGTCCTCGGCCAACTCAAACCTATCCAGGTGTTTCCTTCCTCTTGCACAATCACATTTTGACATTTCGCGCTCGGCTTTGTCAATTTACATCTACCCGTGAATTCAAGTGTAGGTCTGTATGTCTTGCGATGTTCTCGAACCCAAACACCTCGCGATCGATAGGTATCGACTGTTACCGCTGGCTTGGACCGAGCAGAAACATCAATCAAGCCTCTAATCGTATCGCGTGATCGCAACCCCTACATTTCTCTCCGACTCCTTCCTTGACTCACCTCGGTCTGTTTCTTTCGGTTGCCTTCCTTTCTGTTACCTTCTCCGTTCAGTCTTTTCACAAGAAGCCATCCACCTTTCGTTCATCACCTTCGTCTTTTACTATCAATCGACTTTCTTTGACTTGCTCTTCAATACCACATCTATCTTTTGCTTCATTCACAATATGGTCCTCGGTCCCACCGCCCGCCTTTGGCTTCCCTATTTGAATTTCACCGTCGCTGTCTCAGCATTGGGCTTCCAGACTGCGGTTTTGTATCCCTGGCACGAAGAGCTGGACAAGGAGTTCAAGATTCTCAAGCAAGAACACAAAGAGCAACTACACTTGCATCAACAAGTCACGCTGAAGAAGTTGGAAGATTTGGAGAGGAGGATCTTGGTGACTGAGAAGGCCATGCCGAGTGTAAGTGTGATTCCTTTTTATGGCTCGGGTTGGCTGTCGCTCACATATTGAAGGGTACCCGATGATTTTCGAGAGGACCTGAGTCTTGTAGTTCATCTTGAGTGAATCGTCCTTCGCTATCGACATCAGTTGCACGGCGTCTATAGGGGTATCCAAATCATGAAAGCCCTTCTTTCTAACGGAAGCTTCTACAAGAGCATGGTGCCTTGCTGTGTGCAAAAGGATGACGTACAGTATCACTATATGCTGTAAACCCGCGCAACTGCTTTCAAACAGATGTATGATCTTGGAGATGCCTAAGCATGACATTCACTCCGGTGATGTCGCTCTACTGTGGAAAGTATTGGGTGTTTTGTAACCAACACTGTGACTGTGTATCTTGATTCTATATCCTTGCAAATGACAGTGCTACATAATCCTGTGTAGCATCGTTGGCGAACAGGGCTGTCGACTTTCCAAACGCGTTCTTTCCAAGAGTTGACAGATACTCCACAGTCGAGATCAACGATTGTCATCAAGTCAATCATGTTATGGTAGCAACCCTGTTCTCTCCAGCCAACATCTCCGGTCATTCTCTCCTTGCCCTATGCTACATCTATGTTGTTGTCAAATACATTACACGATGTCTTTCGTCCTCTACGTAGGTCTCTTGGTCCTTAAAGCGCTGGTGCCGTCGTCAAAGTGGTTTTGATTTTTCTGTTCTCTCGACATCAAGCTTTGACGTGAACATCACACTCACCAGATCACAACTCCCTACTTGAAATGTACACCCACCGCAATCTGCCTAGCAACCAAATAGCTGCCTTTGCACATTCTCTCAATATCGTTCAACCTCATGCGAGTGTTAATCCCATAACCTCGATCAAAAGAACCACTTTTCACATGCATGTCCACACTCACGCAAGAACTGCCTTTTTCGTAAACCCAACCGACGTCTCAAGATACTCTTATATCCGTGCCTATGCTGTACCAAAAGCAACGCCTTTGACCGCCGGCAACAGAAAGCAAGCTATGATTCTTCTCTTCCAGACCCTCAACTCAACACACTGACTAGCAGTTTTGTTTGGTACACTTGAGGACACATGTCTGGGTTTCAGGCGTGCACAGCTGAAGTTCACGATTAAACGAGATTGGCATCAGAGAGAATTTTTGTGAAGTTGAGGTGAGTGTGAGGCTCCTCTTGACTCGTGGTATTAGAGTTGTTGGTTAGACTTGTGTGGGTGGGCCAACGGCCCGGAGTTCTTGCACGGATCTCTGTGATTGTGCACCTGGTTGCAGTCGATCGCGAGCTTGCGTGTACGATGGTGTCTACGAGTCAGTGCCGGCTCGGCAAGTATGGCGATTCTAGCACTGCAACTGCCATGACATCCATGATGGCGATCCAATCTCATCTGTATATGGGCTAGTTTCGGTGAGGGCGATGTGGAAGACATGGCTGACCCTTGTTCTTGAGAATGCAATCGAACAGTAATTGATGACATGGGAAATGACATGGTGTCTTTGCTAAGTGTCGGATTCCACTATGCCTCTCACGGCAAGCGATATGAGCTGAACGAAAGTGTTTCTTGTATTCTGTCCGCGTCTTGTCATGGTTGCAGTGTCACATTGAACGATGTTCATCTCCAAGCCACACAGATAGCATCGACGTTTGGTCAGGGAGTAGCAACATATCACCTCTCATCCTCAAAAGCCAAGGCCTGCTGCATGGCCTGATCATGGAGTGTATCATCATGCTCGGGTGGAATGAACTTGCGCATGACCTCCTGCACGTATTCTTTGGGCACACCTTCCTTGAGAGCGTCGTTTATGCCCATGTTCATGCGATAGATGTACTCGTGCTTGGGCTCGGAGTCTGTTACGTGTTTACGACTGATGTAAACGAGCATGTCCTGCTTCTTTGCCGGTTTGTGTATATCGATAGGCTCATCATCTTTCTCCTTGGGCCAGAATGAAACGGGTAGATCTTCCTTGGTGTAGGCAACGGGGACACCCTCATTGATGTCGAGGTTTTCTTCGTCGGCCGGCTGTAGCGAGTAGACAAGACCATAGACGACGTTGGCGTAGTTTGGCTCGGACGAGGAAGGTGGTTTGACTTGGACGACGTTTGCGTAACCGCGATCATTGATCATCCAGCGATAGTTGTCAAGACGGGCGATGCCGAGGTATTCTGAGGTTAGACATCTCATGTGCATCTGGTGTTGCCAGAGGTTACTGCCATATCCGAAGTAGATGGTGGGTGTGGTCGCGTTTGCCATGATTGTGGTGTTGAGGAGATGGATGAAGCGGTGGAAGTGGACGAGAGACTGCTTTTATTAGTGGTCTGTCGCATGGATGTCTCACTGCGTCTTGAGCGTATTCAAAGACAGCAAGCGCTTTGAATCAATTGATGAGAAGCAGTTTATCAATGTAGCGGCTTTGTGTTTACGAATGGGTTGGTGGTCGAGGGTTGGTGACTTCGGCAGCTATTGACGCGAAGATAGCAGGTGACACAGAAACCAAGACTACAAGATGTTGGTTGAGATGCACGTTTGTCTTGTCCAGGCAGTCAGACCTATGGTGATGAGGAGAGCGAGCACGCAAGGGAAGTGCAACGAATCCTTTAGCGAGGATTGACAGGCGGTGAGGTCGAGATAGGCAGGAGCAGCTTCCGAAAGGGGCAGTTTGGCCAAGAGCAAGGGCAGCTGCGTATGGGCCCCGCCGAAGCTCGAGTCTGCCCTCGGAATCCATCACTCACATTACGATGCCTCGTCTTCCCACTTCTCTCCTCTCCTCCATTAGACCCAGACAGACTCCTCAATTCCCCAGAAGCTCCTTCCATTCCACAGCAATCAACATGGGTGTTACCAAGCAGATCATCAAGCAGGGCGACGGCCAGAACTTCCCCAAGAACGGCGACAACGTCTCCATGGAGTACACTGGCTGGCTCTCGGAGAACGGCTCCAAGGGCAAGCAGTGAGTCTATACCACGAGTCCTGCTGCAGCTCCGCAAGTCTGACACATCTAGNNGTTCGACTCCTCCGTCGGCCGCGGTGACTTCGATGTCCCCATTGGTACCGGCAGAGTCATCAAGGGCTGGGACCACGGTATCGTCGAGCAGGACGGTGGCATGTCCCTCGGCGAGAAGGCCACTCTTACCATCACCCCGTACGCCCTCCAATCTTGTCCATTGACTCTGCTCTCGCTAACCAACACANNCAGCGACTTCGGTTACGGTGCTCGTGGTTTCCCTGGTGCCATCCCCCAGAACGCCACCCTCATCTTCGATGTTGAGCTTAAGGCCATCAACAACAAGAGAGCTTAAGCGACAAACGACCCGAGTACGACAAAGAAAAAAGAGCATAGAGATGTCTCGACCGATTCTATAGAACATATCTGAGAAACAGCTTGATCATCCAAAAAGCCTCACAATCATTTGTGATTGTCACAAACATCACACATCGAGCCATCAGGTCTGATTGAGGTGAATAGCGCTTGTAGCAGAATTTAGCTGCTGCGTGTCGTTGTGAATACATCATGTTGTCTAGTTCTCAAATTTGAGATCTGCCTCTTGCCTGACGGCACCGTAGATGCCAGCAATGTCTCCTTTGCTACCCATGTGCTTCTGGACCTGGGCCAGATGCTGGTCGGCAACCTCGACATCTCTCATCTTGACACCATGAGTCTTGGCCAGAGCCAAGGCATGTCCAGCATCCTTTCTTGCAAGGTCTACAGCAAACAATGGCTCTTCACGCTTGTAGTAATCGCCCTGGCGCAATCGGTTGCTGTATGCAGTGTATGGGCCAGGGAACATGGTCTCGACAAACTGATGGAGTCTGTCTGAACCAAGGCCCGACTTCTCGGCAAGAGCGTGACCTTCTGAAAGAGTCTCGACCATGTTGAGGATGAATGTGTTGCCAATGATCTTGAGTCTCGTGGCAGAGCCATGAGGTTCGCCAGAGTAGTCGATAATGGCACGGCCCATGACGCCAGTCGTGTAAGGCTTGACTTTTTCGACGGCATCGGCAGGACCAGCCAGCACGCAAACAAGTTGACCTGCATCCGCCATGGCAGGAGCACCAAACACAGGGCAGGCCACAAACTCGGCACCTTGGTCATTGATGGTCTTTGCGAGCTTGTCTGTGGTGTCGGGATGGACAGTAGAGCAGTCCACAAACAACTTGCCCTTTACATTTCCCTTCAGAGCAGAGTTGATGGTGTCTTCGATTGCCTTGTCGTCTCCCACGCAAGTAAAGATGATATCTGAAGCATGGACAGCCTCTTCAATGCTCGAGACAACCTTGGCCTTGCCAGATCCGAGACTCGACGCGAGCTGATCGGCACGAGATTGCGTGCGGTTGAAGAGGATGATGGGATTGGAAAGGTTGCCCTTTTCGACCATGTTCTTCACCATGCNCCTGGGAAAGCTCGTTAACAATGTTTTAGTAGTGCTATTACAAGCCTCGTCACTTACACGGCCCATGTTGCCGAGGCCAATCCATGCGATTTGAGGAGCCATTGTGAGTTGTGTGTATGTTCAGGTGCTGGGTTGGAAGTCTGAGTGGTTTGCAGAGAAATCGAGGTGTTCATCCCCAGCTCTAGACGACATACTGCCGGTCTGTCCCGCTGACAATACCGAACCGGCGAGAAGCACTCGATGGATGAAGCTTCTATGACGTCTTGGCGTGTATGACGGAGATAAGTCGCGGACGAAAGCAAGCCGCTGTCGGCGGTGTGGAGAAGTGACGATAAGATAAGAGCTCGAACATGGAGATGAGTCTTTTTATTCCTGCTGGGCCTTGGACTGTGATGACTCGTCTACTCTCCAACTTGTCGACCGCCTCTGGAGACTGGTTGACAGGCCATGAACCATGGCAGCATGCCTCCCGACACTTCGAAGCAGAGTGCGCCCTGACGCTTTCAAGTGCTTGCACCGCGACTTCAGGTCACTTGCCGCCAATCGTACCAACCACGCCAACAACACAGCCAACGGAGAGAAGAGGGACAAGCTAGCCCAGAGGGTAGGCCAATCTGGGTTCCAATGCCAATCGTGCCTTCTCTGACCATAACAGGACTTCTTCTTTGACCTTCTCAATGCAAGTTCGACCCGTAGAGACGCCAAACAATACCTGGCCCGCTTCAAACCAACCCTCGACAACAAACCCAAGAAACCACTCGTCGTCCACGATGCAAAGGAAACAAAGCAACAATGGCAACTCCAGAGGTCTGGTGTCAACCTTGGCCAGCTGTACCTCCCTACCCAAGCTGCTGCTGCCACACCGACCTTCTCCCAGTACGTAGAGCAAGAGACGCAGGTACAACGAGGTGCCGGAGAGATACACGTCGCACTGGTCTGTCTGAGGGCTCCTCATCTGATTGATGATGAGACACTAGATGGCATCGCTCTGACCATGGCTCAATTGGTCCGTCTCGACATGCAGATCGTGCTCGTGCTCAATTGCGAAGACGAGATTGTGCAAACGAACGAGTCATACAGAGAGACATACCGACGCCAGGGAAGCAGAGTAGTCGCTGCATTGGAGCGTCACAACAACGAGGGTGCTCGTTATGTCGAGTCTGCCCTCAATGTTACTAGCCAGGAGCCAATGCCAGCTTCACGTCCCAAAGTCATGGGTGCTGTAGAGCTTGGTGTGTCCAAACTTATAACAGAGCCACTGAAGCGAAGCGCTATCCCCGTCATGCCTGCAATGGCTTATGACACGACTTGCAAGGTCCAGAATGTGTCTGTCAGCGGTGTTATGCTGGCCCTAACACGCGCCTTGTCTGGTTTGGCCACTGTTACTGGTACACAAGACGAGCTACTCGAGGACACCTCAGTGGACAGAATCATCATGCTCGATCCTCTAGGCGGTCTCCCCACAGAAACTCGACAGGACCAGGCTCATGTCTTTGTCAACCTTGAGCAGGAGTACGACATGATTCGTGACGAGATCCAGTCCTGCGGCATGAGCCCTCATCACCTCGATACTCTCAGTCTGGTCAGAGACTGCTTGGCTCTGCTTCCCCCTGCTTCATCAGCCTTGCTCATATCCCCCGAAGAAGCAGCCATCTCTTCGCATCATTCTCGCAAGGACCAAGCCATTGGTATCACGACTCGACGACAAAAGAATCCTCTGATTCACAATCTGCTCACCAACAAACCTCTTATCTCTTCATCTCTACCTGCCGCCCGCCTCTCAGCTAACGGGATAATACCTTCAATGTCCTCTGAGAATCCCACCCGCTCCACACTCGTCAAGCGCGGTATGCCCCTGATGATCGTCCCCGATCTCCGAAACACACCTTGGACACCACCCAAATCAGGCGAACCCACCATCGCCCTAGACAACCACCCAGACATCAANTTTCCCCGTCTCGTCGCCTTGATCGAAGACTCCTTCCGCAGACCCCTCGATGCCCAACACTACCTCAACCGCATCAAGAATCGCGTAGCCGGCGTCATCATCGCCGGAGAATATGAAGGCGGTGCCATCTTGACCTGGGAAGAACCACGAACACTTGATTTCAAACAGTCAGGAGCCGACGCGGATCCCAACCGCTTGGTACCCTATCTCGACAAGTTCGCCGTGCTCCAGCGCTCTCAAGGCAGTTCTGGTGTGGCGGATATTGTGTTCCAAGCCATGGTGCGCAGTTGCTTCCCTGATGGCGTTTGCTGGCGATCGCGCTCCAACAATCCTGTTAACAAGTGGTACTTTGAGCGGTCCAGGGGGACATGGCATCTGCAGGATACCCAGTGGACCATGTTCTGGACGAACCCGGATCTAGTGGCCGATCAACAGCGCTGGGAGGGGTACGTGTCGGTGTGTAGAAACATCGAACCCAGTTGGGCAGACAACAAGGCTAAGCCTGATTGATGCGCCATCTTTTCCATAAACTGTATATAGTAAGATAATCATGATCATGTTAGGCTCTTTGTGAGAAGGTTCATAAATGCTTTTAATCATTATCGAGATCAACTAAAGATCTGCCACTATAGCCTCTCCTTACATGGACTTGGTATCTACCTGCAATCATGCAGAAGCTGGTCGATGAAGATGCTCTGCCTGCCTGTGCATTCGATCTTGATACCCTCTAATCTCCGCAGAGGCCCTGATCTTGCACGAGTACGCCATGATCTCAACAGCTCGAAGCTGGGTCTGCCCTCCTTGAGGTCCTCTGTTGGCTAGAGCTTTGTAGTGTACCGACCTCCTCTTGTCCGTTTCTTGCAGAAAATGGTGCTTTTGATGGCCTTTCTGGCCGGTTATGGAGCAGGGTGTGCTCATGCGGGCGCTTCTGCAAAGTGTAAAGGCGAATTATATACAGCTGAAGGTAAGCTCGGGAGCTCATGATTTGTAGTGCTGGCTTATGCGCCTATGCTTTTGTCTACTGGGAAGGACGCGGTCTTCGAATCTGCGCATGAGCTTATTGGTCTGTTCGGCCAAACTCAAGGTCAAGANTCTAGAAAGAATGTCAGTAAAGGCCAGATTATGAACAGGCGCTATACGTACGGTATGCGGCAAGATTCTAGCCAAATGGGCAAAGAAGCCCTTGTAAACAGCGAGCGGGCCTTCGGTCTTGATTGTGCGGAACAAGCAGTCGAATGCGCTTGAGTAAAGATTGCCAGTCTGGTTGTACATGCGACCCATGACGGTATCCGGAGGGTGCATGACGCAGCAGACGACGAAGCCAGAGCAGGCAGAAGACATGAGATGCAGAGCAGGACTCTCTTGCATACCAAGGTGTTTTACGAGGTTGCGCTTAGCGAAGAAGTATGTTGGAAGTTGAACACTGGACCCGAAACCGGTTCGGACCATGGCCGGTACAACACCACGATAGAGACCCTTGATACCCTCGGTGCGGTAGATTTGGGAGAAGCCATCGGCGGCGCTCTTGTACTGATGTTGTGCGCCAACAGGTAACGCGGGACTGTAGCTCTGGAGACGAGTCTTGACAAGGAAGAGAGGGGAGCCGAGAGCTGCACCGATGATACCAGATGAAGCGCCAGAGAAGATGTTGACGGGGAGGTTTTGCATGGCGGTGGCTTTCGGGTCGTGAGCGTGCGAGAAGTCGCGATTCAAGAGCAGCGAGTTCGTGTGGGTGCGGATGGGTTCGTAAAAACCGAGGCGGCAGCCATTGAGCATCATCTGATAGACGTAGGCACAGTTCAGACCACGCAACAGGCCCTTGATGCCTTCGTTCTTGAAGATGACGGACATGCCGTGAAGCACACCTCGGTACATTTTGGGGGCATCCTTCTTGGCCTGCAGCTCACCCTGAAGCTGCAAGCGCACCTTGACTGTCTCGAAGCTGTGGGTTACTGTGACAGCACCGCATGCTGCAATACCGCCGGCGACAAAGGAACTGTTCCAGTCGGGTTAGTCGTGGATTCTTGAGCGAAGGTGTGGAGCGATTACCCAATGCCGGTGGACATGGCTGCCTGTCAGATTGCTAGGAAGAGAAAGACGGAGAGTGAGAACGGGAGGCAGTATAACAGTATCTAGTATCTAGTATCAGAAAGAAATACGGACAGTTTGAGAAGCAAGATGGACTCGAAGCAATTGAGCCGAAATCGGAGAAGGCTGGTCAGCGTGTTAAAAGGGAAGGAACGCTGACGTCGGCTGTCCCTGAGTCGCGGTTTCCTTCCGTAGATCTGGGGAAGCCGAACATTTTGAGCTTGACGCTGCCTGGAGCGCTTCCACCTTTGCCAGGACCCATTTCACTTTGTCTTCTGCCCTCCAGGATTGCATCGATCGGCAATATGGGCGCAGCAGAGAACGGACAGCCAGGCCCCTTGGCCAAGGTCAGCGAGGTTATCGCGACGTACCGACCGACGAGGGTGAGAGCCCCCTCATATGCACCTCTCCCCAACCTCAACACTGACGCAACCAACAGNCTCTTCAAAGCTCCCAACCTGCACTACACCTCGCTCGACTTCGACTCAACCGGCGAACTGCTCCTCCTCGCCCGCACTGACGATACCCTCCACATTTACAACACAAAGGCTGGAGCGCACGCCAAAGAGCTCAAGTCGCAAAAGCACGGCTGTGCCCTTGCGCGCTTCACCCACCACTCGCAATCCGTCATCTACGCTTCGACCAAGCTCAATCACGACATCAGATACCTTTCTGCTCATGACAACTCCTACATCCGCTACTTCAAGGGCCATACCGACAAGGTTACCTCCATCCAGCTCTGCCCGAGCGATGACACCTTCCTCTCTGCCTCTCTCGACAACACAGTCAAGATATGGGACCTACGCTCCTCCTCTCCCCAGGGCAGTCTCAATCTGCACGGCGCCGTCTTGACTGCTTATGATCCTTCGGCCACCGTCATTGCCATCGCCTCTCCCGCTACCCAGACCATTGTCCTCTACGACGTTCGCAATTACGACAAGCCTCCTTTTGCAACCTTTGACATGCAGGATATCGAGCGCCGCTTCAGCCAATATGGCCAAGCTCAAGCCCAAGGCTGGACAACTCTGGAGTTCAGCAACAATGGCCAATACATCCTGGTGGGAACCAACGGCCCAGGTCATTATGTCCTTGACGCCTTCGAGGGTGTTCTGAAAGCCTATCTGTATCGCGCCCAGGGTCCTCCACCTTTCCCATCTCAGCTCGGCCAAAGCGACAGCCCCTTGCGCCATACTCAATCCTCGCTCCAAGGAGACGCCTGCTTTACCTCTGATGGCCGCTATGTCGTCTCGGCCTCGTCCAAGGGTGGCATGTTGGTGTGGGACCTGCTTGCTGACAAGCGCTCTGACGGTACCATGAATCCCATGACCGATTTGCCAGGGCCAAGAACTTCCACAGTTGTTGGTGTAAACCCCAGATACAACAACCTCGCCAGCGCTGGTCAGGATGTCGTCCTTTGGCTGCCCGACCCTGAATTGGCTTGATACCGGCATTCACATCCATCTGTACATTTAGCGAGGCGTTGGCGGTGCGGTTTTTGCATATCTTACATTGCTCAGAGCATCTTCGACGCGAAAGCCCATGAGACACGAGAAAAAGGACTACAAGTCAACAATAAACCATTTTGATCTCACCTATGCTCCTTATCGAATCTTGCCGTCTGCAACATCCAAAGCTCAAATGTCACGAAGCGAGGCACCAATTGACTCAATAAGAAAAACATTTGAATATCGCTAATGCCGCAAATACGAAAGAGGCCATGCTTGCTCTCAAAATCTCGTATGCAAACTCCCATCCTTGGTCCTGCCAACAACAAATCCCATCGCTCCCTGAAATGCCACAACTAACGCCGTCCGATGAAACGCATCTTCCTCCATTCATAAATCAATAACTCTCTTGCTCGGAATAGCGTCGCAGGTACTCGCTCAGTCCGTTACCAAAGTTCAGCGGCTCAACATCGTCCAGGCCACCTTCGCCTCTGAGCATAGGGCTGGTGCCAGAACCTCCTCGCCTTTGTTTTGCCAGGAGTGATGAGAGGCCATTGATGGATCCGGAAAACCATCCACTCTCGGTGTCGAAACCAACATGCTCGAAGTCATCGGTTACATGTGACTCGGCACTCTTGTTCGGCACACTGGTTCCTGGAACTCGGAACTCATAGATGTCTGATGTCGATGGAGATACTGAACCTGATGAAGCAATATCGCTACTGTCAAAGTTGTAGTAGCCGCCCTCTTCACCCTCGAAGCCGCCTGCAGCATCGGGGTAAGAAGCGTCTTCCATTTCCTCGTCAATCGGCTCCAGTGGCATCTCGTCTTCTTCCGGTCCGGAGCCTGCCTGTGAGAGTTGTTTATTGAGACTCGCCAAGACTTCTCGGAGGCGAGCCTTGCTGCGAGGGTTCGAAATTTGGTCGAGCTGCAGCTCAGTCTCCTGAATCTTGGACACCAGCTCCGATATGAGCTCCGAAGTAGGGCTTTGAGTGCCAGTAGCCTGTGGTTCGGGTGTCACCTCTGCTGGTGGTGAAATGGATTCTTTGGCCATGACATCTCCAAAGCACTTCTCAAACTCCTTCAGTTGACCACGGTCAGTGATGGCAANAACAATCTCTTTGATGCCTGGCCAGGACTCCGCCTTTCTGGTAGTACCAAGGATGACGCGCTTCCAGATCTTTGCGACTTCTCGAACAGGGTTTCCATAAGCACCGCAACCCCACGCTCCTAGGATAAGCTTTTCAGCACCACGAGCTTGCGCCATGCGAAGCACGCCACGCATCTTGTGTGTCACAAGTTCGCGGTCACGGTCGCAGTAGCTCACACCACATGAACAGCCGCCCTCAGCGTCCTCCTTCTCAGCAATGCGTGCGCTGTTGGTTTCGGGGAATCGAATCATGGCGGCGCTAATCATATCAACAAAGAAACGCTCCCGCTTTAGCAGGTCTTCTGCTTCAGGAGTACTATCTCTGTGCACCAGAACGTCCGGAGTCACAATTCCACCAATTTCGGGAAGTCGATAGAAATCGTCCCAGAGCGAAGCGTACAAGGTGGTACGCATGCAAAGAAATTCTTCGGAACTGGTTGCACCGTCCAAAAATCCACCACCGGGGCGCAGAGGAGAGGCCATGTTTAGAATGCATACATTTGTCGACCTGGTTGGTTGCTTCGAGGCTGCCAACGCAGCCGCTGCAGATTGCCGGCGAGACGAGTGAGTTAGGCGACGGGCTGCAGTAAGAGAATCCGTGTTACAGAGTCTGATTGTCAAGTTTGATGTCGATGACTTTTCGGTGCCGCTTTCCGGTTTAGGATCGGTCGTCAAAACAGCGTTGTGGATGCCATGTCTGGCCCTCGGACTCGACTTGAGAATATCCGGAATTACTTTGTTGACAGTATCCTTTGCCCTTTTCGCTCTATCCGAACGTCTGTTCGCCTGAGGAGTGACAACGACTGTTGGTTGCAGCCGTCCCATGATTGCTTTTCGTTCGGGAAGGATCCTTGGCAAGACGTTTGAATGGTGACTGGGTCGTATTCACAGAGTGGATGGAACGAAGGACACACGAGTCCAGCAGCCAGATAAAAGAAGGGAACAAGGAAGAACGAGGAGCGACAAACAGGAAAATAAGACAATGATGGGCGATTCAGCGAGTACTAGGCGTGTTGGCTGACGTTGGCAGGCCTGACATGTGAAAGTGTACTATATTAGCCAGAATGACGTTCCAGCTCCACTGCCGAAAGACGGAAGCATGTGCAGGCCGGTGTACGCAGAAAGAGAGGGATGGAGAATTGGATATACTGCGAGGCGGTTGGATGGAGAGCCGAAGGAAAACGGAGAAGCACGAAGGGATGGACATGGGAGGAGAGACAAGTGACTGCATCACAACTGCATGCGGCATCTTCGATGGATTGACTCTGGCCGTGGAAACGCCTACGATGGACGCCAAGTTTGGCATGTGAAGACGCCGGAAGCGGGCTACAAGACGCGGCTGTCGGCCCTAGCGAACGCAAGACGCATCATCAGAGTCATGTGCGTAATGTCAAAGACCGTTTGTGCTCTCGATTCTTGTCCATCTCTGACGGAAAAACATGTCTCAACTCCTTGCTGGTCTCTGCTAAATCGCATGTATCAGAAAATGTGCTTATATCCAGTGTTTGGATTGAGTTTCGCACATCAGCGTCGGTATATAGTACAAATGTTCGCTAGCATGTCCAGAGCACGCTGTATAAGCAGTCCTGTGGATTTAACCGATCTGGGAATACGAAGCGCTGCTGGCTGGTGAGAGAGCGTTACAAGCAGCTCATAGTTTGATTTGGAGCAGCACCCGATTTATCGATAAATACATCTCCAATTTTATTGGATCGATTGCTTTTGTTTAGGGCACGCGAGGCACGGCGTGGACAAGTCGAGACCAGCGACGTGCGTCTCGGAGGTCGTCTGACTGCTAATAACATCGTTGCTTATACTTGTACCGTCCTCGTACTCGATATTGGCCGACATGGCTACTCAGCAGCACGCGCAACAGCAACATTCGCTGCCACAGCAGACCCAGACGCAAGCGCAGACGCAGATCAATGCAGTGCCCGGTGCTGCCAGAGCGAGCTCTTACACAGCGCTGCCTCCACCAGCAGCCTACACACCACTGCGCTATGCCAGTAATCGAAAGACCATCTACGACCGCAATCTCAACCGTGCTCGCACATCCGAGCTGAGCCTGGCATCCTTTGCCCACCTCTTCAACACCTTGATCGCATACCACCAAGCTCGCGCACCCTCGGTCTCGGACCTTGAGGCCAGGTTGGCTCAATCGGCGTACCCCATTGGTGTCAAGCAGCTCGATCTCCTCCTCTTCCGCATGCCACCCCGTACAGCCTCTCGCCCAACCCGCTTGCTTGACCTCCTGCAATTTATACATACAACTCTATGGCGCTCCTTGTTTGGTCGCCCTGCCGATGCTCTCGAGGCCAGCACTGGCAACAACAACGACTACATGATTGTGGACAATGACCCACTTGTCAACACATACATCAGCATACCCAAAGAGATGAGCCAGCTCAACTGCGCCGCCTTTGTCGGTGGCATCATTGAGGGTGTATGCGATGCTGCTGGTTTCTCGACGGATGGAGTGACGGCACATTGGGCAGAAAACGACGAGCTCTGGCCTTCCAAGACTATTTTTCTCATCAAGTTCAAGCCCGAAGTAGTAGAGAGGGAAGAAGCACTCAAGGCTGGAGGTGGCTGATTGTTGAGGGAAGTCTTGCTTCCTGACAGGTATTGAAATGGATTATCAATGTTGGCCCATGGCGCGGCTCAAGAACTACGGCCTCGGACGGACGATTGTACACAATTCGTCTTCAGAACAAGCGGCTCCTTCTTGAGGAATCTCTTCGGCCAGCTTATCTGCTGACGGAACTCCTCTTCTCTGGCCATATTTTACTCTGCCACGGTACCGATCGGCACACACTCCCACGCTCCCGTCTCTCGTCGCCAACCGCCTTGCTCTGAAGGGACATCTTCCATTTCCACGTCATCTGTCCTCTTCGTCTCCTTCCCTGTATCCTCCTCGGAATCCGCGTCGTGGACGCTCAGCAAGGCGCCAGCTTTCACCAAACTCTTCCAAGTAGTTCGAACATCCATCTCGGCATCCTCGAGGATCTCCTCGGCTAGTTCGTGGCTCCATTGTGTGTTGGGATGTAAAATGCACTCTCTCAGTGCGAGGATCTCGAAAAGCACAGGGCTTTCGCCACGCATCTCGAGCCAGGCGTCAGAGTCTAGGACGTGCATGATCCAACGGTAGATGGCCCATTTGGTTGGGTCTGCTCTGTCTTGGTCCTCGTCCGTAGTCATTAGTTTTGCGTTGTGCGCGATGGCTCGTTCGAAAAAGGCTTCGATGAAGAGTGAAGATCCAGATGCAAGCATGATCAGGAATTCGTCCCAGATCAAGTAAGCGCCTTGTAGCGCCGAGTCAGCAAGAGGGCCTTTTGTNNCCTGTGACGATAGATTAGCAAAGCACAATCAAAAGTTTCACTTAGACCACACATACTGTTTCAATGATGGCACGATCAAGCCATCATCAATCAAGACCGATGCTATTTGAGTCCACTTTGCTGCTTCATCTTCACCGCAGCATAGGTTCTGGCAATGCTGTTGTGTTTCAAGTAACGAGCTGGCCGCATCCTTGGCTTTTGCTTTGCTCTTTAGTGCTGTGACTCTGCGCGACCTGAACTTCTTGAGATATTCGGTGGCCTCTAACCTCACTGCCGCCAAAGACTCCAGATCGACTTGAGCTGCAGCCTCTTCGCCAGCTTCGGCCTCCCAAGCGTCTTGAGGCAGTTTCGCCCAGTACACACCCCAAAGCCAGTTGACTGCTTCACGAGCACTGCGGACAAGTCTTGCGAGACCAGGCAGGTCTTCGTGTGCGACTTCATGACGGAGCTCGACAAAATGCGGAGGCAAACCAATAGACCTGGCGACATCAAACATACTCTGACCAGGTCCGTTTCTATGGCGTCCCAAATCCGCGAATCCAGTCACAAATCTGGAGAGTGCGGTGGTGTAGGCAGCTCTCAGGGCAAAAGACGAAGCGGTACCATCAGTAACACCTTGAAGTGGCCATTCTGAAGGATCGGCGGCAGTAGAGGCTTGACGTGCGCTGGAGGTTGAGAATTGAGCGTGGAGAAGCATGGCGTCCATGAGAAGAGCTGTACTTTCGACTGCATGGGNGACGTTGCCTCTTTGCTTCCATGCTGCTACTGTGGCGATGGCGTGGCTTTGCTCTGCTGGTGTTGAAGGGCTGTAGAGGCCATGGCGGACATTTAGAAGGTCGGCATGGCTGCGCCAGGGCGTGACGAAGTAGTTTCGCTGTACAGGTTGCGGAGGCATGATGGAGGCCTCTTGTGCTTTACTTCCAGGTTCTTTGAATTCAAGTCCGATGTCTTCTTGACCTGTGTAAATATCGAAAGTCAGTACGGTAAATGGCACAAAACTGGTTGGCTCTCGCCGCGATCTCGAAGCGGGAAACGAGATTGAAGCAGATCAAGAATTTGAACATGGAAATTCAACCTCCCAATGAGCTACTTCAGTACTTAGTGCCAAATCGGATCTACCTTCTCTGATATTTCTCTGTTGATTTTTCGCTTTTTTTCTTCCCCAGAAAAAGTCTGCTGATGGTGGTATGCAAGTTGCAGGGAGTTTGATATGTGAAAAATTACTTACACCTGTTGTCTTGGTTATCCTGTGCTTCTTGATCAAAGCCAGATAGAATGTGTCACTCGAGATCCAAGTATTGACGTTGGTCTCGTCAAGAGTGGTCGTGTTCTTGAGGTCGTTCGCTGCGCTCCCAAGTCCGCGATGAGTCCGTGCGTTGCACCCTCCTTCGAGCAGACGTACGAATCTGTCTCTTTCCTTGTATGTTGACTGCCCAGGTTCATACATGTGACAAGGTACAACAAGGAAGATCATGAGTGGATACGTATGCCTTAGCTTAGACCGCTCTGTACCACAAACTCAACTAAGTCACGGGTGGTTGCATATACCAACACAAGATACACAGTCGCGTGACATACGATCAATTTCAATGTAACAGCTTTCAGGACCAAGACCGTAAGATTTGAGGTTTGACTCAGCTGTCTCGATATCTTGGAGGGATACCTGACCTTTGAGTGCCATATCTGATACAATGTCTTGCTGGAAGTTATGGCCGACAATGCGATGTCAAACACACGACCAAACAACTCTGCATGTTTCCAACGTCAATTGTAGCAGATCTTGAGGTCGATTGTAAGGCTTAAGGACTAATGCCACGTGCTGCCTACAAGCGTCATCTCTATAGCAACAGATCAGTTGCTCCTTCCTCAAACAAAAAGCTCTCGAGCATCAACGAACTTCCCAGATTTGGTTCATGCAGGTCCGAGAGATTGAATGTGTGGTCCTCTTGTCCATTATCCCCTCCATCGAGTTCAGTGAGGATCAGGTCGTACGCATAGAACAGGAAGGCTCTTAAACATCGAAATGCGGCTAACGACACGTGCAGCAAACAACAACTTGCGCCTGCCAAGTATCCACATAACATACTCTCTTGCAGGCAACCACATAACTTCTTCTTGTTCTCAAAGTTGTCGCCCTACCCACAGATTACGGGAGAATCAGCACCAAGTGCCTCTATGGAACCACGTCCCCTAATTAATTCAAGTCTGTACGCCTGGCGCACGATCCAGAAGTTGCTTGAGGATGGGGACTGCATCATTGATGGAAGCTCCCTGGATATAGCCACTGTCGTTGCTGTTGCCAAGTCAGTCTCAATTTATCACTCTTTTTCTAGACCACATCCGTCTGACTATGTCTTCCAGNNATATGGCATATATGCACAACTGTTGACCGACGATGACACTCGCAAACGTATAGATGGCAGCGTTCGTGTGCTGAGAACCCACCTTGACTTGGGCCATCTTGTTTACGGTGAGACATACATTCGCCTGTATTCCTGCCCAGCAAATTCTAACCATGGCTGACANGGTGTCTCTACCGGATTCGGAGGAAGCGCAACGACAAGAACCGACAACTTGGAAGACCTTCAGAGAGCACTGATTCAGCATCAGAACTCTGGTATACTCACGAGCCACGATATTGGCCGTCCCCAAGTTGTATCGGCAGCGAGTGATCCTTTCAGATCCCGAGACATTGACATAGACTTCAGCACCAATTCTATGCCACCAAGCTGGGTGAGAGCGAGCATGCTCATCAGATGCAATTCGATCATCAGAGGACACTCTGGTGTGGGCATGTCAGTAGCGAAAGCCATTCTTCACCTCCTTAACAAGAACATCGTCCCGGTGGTACCGCTCAGGGGCAGCATCTCGGCCAGTGGAGACCTGAGCCCTCTATCATACATTGCTGGAGCCATCGAGGGCTCTCCCGACATCTCTGTCAGGCTCGCCAATGGCAATATTTCATCAGCGGCAGCGGCATTGAAAGACGCTGGCATTGAGCCTGTCGTTTTTCAGCCTAAGGAAGGATTGGGTCTTTTGAATGGAACAGCATTCTCTGCCGCGACAGCATCTCTTGCCTTACAACAATCCCGAGATGTTGCAGTCCTGTCGCAGATTCTGACTGCAATGAGTGCGGAGGCAATGCAAGGTTCCGCAGAACCCTTCTGGCCTCAGATTACCAACATGCGTCCTCATCGTGGTCAGATCGAATCAGCTGCAAACATTCTCGCCTTTCTCCAAGGTTCCAAACTAGCAAAGTGTGTTGAATTACCCAAGGACACAAAAATGACTGGCCTCTACCAGGATCGTTATCCCTTGAGGACTGCATCCCAGTGAATTGGACCTCAGATCGAAGATCTTAGGCTCGCCATCTCTCAGATCCACGAAGAGCTTAATTCCACTACAGACAACCTTTTGATGGACGTTGAGTCAGACCATGTCCTACATGGGGGCAATTTTCAAGCAGCTGTAGTGACTTCTGCCATGGACAAGACGCGTCTCTGCTTAGAGCGATTGGGCAAGATGCTCTTCTCTCAGGCGACTGAGATCATCAACCCCATGCTCAATGGTGGATTGCCAGCAAACTTGTGTGCAGACGATCCCTCATTGTCGTTCACGTGCAAGGGAATTGATATCAATATGGCTTCTTATCAATCGGAGCTAGGTTTCCTTGCCAATCCTGTTGGAAACCACGTCCAATCAGCCGAAATGCATAACCAGGCCATCAATAGTTTGGCTCTCAGATCTTCAAGCTACACATTGCAAGCACTCGATACGCTTTACATGATGGTGGCTGCTCATTTGTTTGTGCTCTGCCAGGCACTGGACCTACGTGTTCTGCAGGTCGAGTTTCTCACATCCATTGAGGCAAACATTGAGAATATGGTTTGGAATCGCAGCAATTTCTACGTGCCCGAAGGGTTGCGAGACACACTCAGAACCGCAATCAACAGACGTATAGGAACCGTGTGGTCTACTACCAACACCACTGACCTCGACCAAAGATGCAAGACCACTGCCGATGCCGTTATTCTGGATGTCAACAACGCGTTCGGNCACGCCTCACCTGCTGCACTTATTACTTCCGCCGAACTGATGAGTTTCACGTCCGAATTATAAACCCAGATGCAAGCCCAATATGAACATGACAGGCAGCGTCTGTTCGACACTCATCTCCCAATCACTCCGAATTATCTAGGAAGCTCAGCGAAGCGTATGTACAACTTGGTTCGTGTCGATCTGGACATAAAACTGCATCGCGGCTTGATCGAGCACCCTACTCAGCCGCTTCCTCCCGGTGTCAAAGTGAATGAGCCGCGCAAAAGTATCGGCAGCAGGATCAGTGTAATCTATGAGGCTTTGAGGGATGGACGCGGAAGTGCGCTGCTCATCGCAATTGCTGAGGAGAGTTTGAGAGGCGAGACTTGAGCTGCAAAAGCACAGCGAGAGACAACCAAGAAGTGTCGCTACGAGGCTTAGCCTAACAACATGGAGGATGGAAAGGCACCCATGAAATGTGTTAGACAATGATCAATTACTGTACGCCTACTAGATTACAAGCTAGCCCTATTCATCGTCTGTTTAAAGACCAAAGCGTAATTGAGAAACCGAGCGAGAAAGTAAGAACGGGAGAACGAAAAGGTATATGGCACGCCCAATATTGGGGCCAGAACGTGCCCTGCCCCTTATTCTACCAACTGTCGTAGCGCAATCCGAATCACGAATTGCAAATCTATCAATGCACAGCACTCCATCCTCAAGGCAGCTTGCTCTTACCGACCGACGAAGGTCATGAAGTCAGAAGTGTATCTGGATCCCATCAAGGCATAAGTTTGTGCCGAAGCCTTCGGTCTCCAGCGAACAGAGCTGCCTTCAGAGCATATCTTAGCCACTTGAGTTACAGACCCCTGGGTTGGAACAAGACCATATGAATTCTATGGCTTCTTACAGTGCTCAAAAGCACTCCCATCTCTGTACATACACTTTTGAAGTCATTTGGAAACGATGTCGCTTTGTTGTTGCAGCCTATGGGATCCCTATCGAGAAAACCCTCTTCCGAAACGTGAGCCTATCTTTGAGCTCGCCAACTCGCCAATCAAGATCGAAACATTAACGTGCTGTCTCACAACACTGCATAAGCCAATACTACTTTCTGAAGCGCAAGACCAGGTATCCAAGCACACGATAGACAGCAATGATGCCAACCATGATGCCGACAGTCTTGCCCAACTGGCCAGTGGGATAATCGTAGTATTGCAGCACAGCCCGGCCATCGATCTTGCACTGACCCGAAAGTTCACTCTCGTAGGCACAAGAACATCCAGTAACAACGTTGCCAGCACAAAGATAAATGCGGCCGTCAAACTCATTGACCATCATGCCGCGGAAGACATAGGCCTGGTAGTCGATGTAGTGGAAAACATAACGCCAAAAGACATTGAGGCTTCCAGTAGGCACGAGGAACCCGCCAACAGACATCCAGAGGCCATTGGCGAACGCCACGAGGGCGAGAGCAATGATGAAGTTGGGGAAGAGAGATGAGACGAGGACAACCAGGCTCTCAGCCGCGACCAAGTCCAGGAAGAGCCACATGACGTGGACGAAGAAGGCAGTGGCGTCAGGACGGAAGTTGATGAGCCAGTAGGTGACGGCAGCGAAGAGGATGGATATGAGGAAGAGGAAGGGCAGGCCGATGAGGAAGTTGGACACGACGAATGATAAAGGTCCGTACAGGCCGTTGGCACGCTCTTTGACGAAAATGGCTCTGTCCTCGAGGAAGGCAGGCACATAAGCGACAGCCATAAAGCTCAGGAAGGCACTACCGAAGAAGAGTGCATTGACGAAAGACTGAATGTCTTTTTGGATGGTACTGAGCCGGAGCCAGACAGTGCCCATCATGATTGCAAGACCCATGTACATGGCGACACGAATCCAGTAGGTGACAATGTCGCGATAGGATTTGAGGAAGAGACGGTGCAGCAGAGTGATAGGTATGCCTAGATCATGAGCCAGACCAGGTCCTCGAGAGCCTATCAAAGTCTCGCTCTTCTCGAGTCTAAAAGAAACTCTGTTCTGATTATTGCCATGCGCCTTCCATGCAGATTGGATAGTGAGAAGACGATGGGTGGCAGTGTTTTCCTCGTCATCTTCTGAGTCGAAGTCGGTGTTTGTTAGGTCGAGAATGTGCTCCGAGGGATTCATGAGATCTGGAACCGGCATGCCGAGGCTGGCAAAGTAGGGTGCAACACCTGGAACAGGGCCGAAGTAACAGGTCTGACCCTGAGATAGTAGTAGCAGCTTGTCGAAGAGCTTAAATGTGGCGGCTGATGGTTGGTGGATACTGGCTACAACGATGAGCTGGTGCTGCTGAGCATACTTCTTCAGCAGGGAGATGACCTCGAAGCTGGCCACAGAGTCGAGTCCGCTGGTGGGTTCGTCGCAGAACAGGATTTTGGGTGCGGTAATCAGTTGGCTCGCGACGCTGACACGTCTCTTCTGGCCTCCTGAGATGCCCTTGCGGATGGGTGTGCCGATCAGAGTATCAGCTTGCTTCTTGAGACCAAAGCTGTCGATCAAGCTCTGGACTCTGCTACCCTTTTCGTTTTTCAAAACAGATCTTGCTGTGTCAGTGATACGTGTTGACGATAAAGAGATGCTAAGCATACCTGGNNGGAGGGCAAGACGAGCTGCAAAGTTCATAGTCTCTCGGACAGTCAGGGAACCCACAAGTGCATCCTCTTGCTCAACAAAAGACGTGAGCTTCTTGTAGACCGGAGCTGATACGCGAGCGTCATTGACGGCCACAGTTCCGTTAGTTCCAGAGGTACGACTAGCAAGGATGTTCAGGAGAGTCGTCTTTCCACTGCCGGAAGGGCCCATGAGTGCCAAAACCTCCCCTTGATAGAGTGTCAGTGAAACCATCTCCTGGAGAAAGGTAGCCAAAGACTTACCAGCCTTGACATGGCCACCAACATTGCTGACCAAGTCCTTGGGTTCCTTAGTCAAGCGGTCCTCCACGGTCAGTGTGATGTTCGACCATGATAGAGAGTGGACAATATCATTGAACATGTAGAGCTCATGGCTAGACTGTCTTTCTGTGTCCGAAGACACATTGACAGACATTTTGTTGGGCATGGATGAAGAAGATGACAAGATACAAAGGTGGAAGGGGAGGTGGAAGGGAAGCAAACAACAACTCTTTTTAAGAACCGGGTCGACAGTACAATACAACGACAACACTGCCCCGGAAAGGACTAGTTTCTTCTGCTCGCCGATCCGTCGGGGACCTGCAGGATGAGACGCTTGCTACAGCACATTCTACCATGGATACAATGCTTCTACAGTTGTGCATCCCCAGCTGAGGCATGACGCTTTTTTCGCAGGCTTCCGTCTTACAGGAAGACACCGGCATGAGCTTACCTAATCACACTGCTTTATTTGGACAAGATAAAAGTTGCCAAAGACTGTAAATTAGCATATAACTGAATGTATCACGGCTGTTGCAAGCTGGCGCTAGACTTTCGCTATGATGCGGTTGGTTGTTGTCGCATGAGTGGTTGCATTATCCATCCTAGAAGTTTCTGTGATACCATCGATCGTGGTTGAGGATCAAGTGAGCAACAAACGCACTGCCAGCTCGACTAACGGGTTCTTGCCGTATTGTACGCCCGTGTCAAGTGTCAGCCCATGCAAGCAAAGGTCATGATACAGGTAAGGGATAAGCAGCTTTCCGGAAATCTGACACATCAGAGGGTACTCGCAAATCGATAAGGTCGCCGAGGTTCGGTAGCGTAGAGTGCTGAGAAGTTGGTGCTGACGCTGAAGGTTGGCAAGCGAAATGGATGTCCGGGGTGGTCACAACTCATAGTTCACCGAATGCCATGCAATTGGTACAATGTCTGAAGACTCGTAAACGCCGAAGTTCCTGGTTCGAAAAGACGTATATACTGACCAGGTGGCATCTCTTGCGGTGCCTGCCTGGGCCTTCTGATCCGGAGGGGCTGAGGGGTTATACATCTAGCCTCATGTCCAGCGAGCCAGTCTCGAAGTCTGTACAGCATAGACGTGAGGGCCGAAGTCCTTTTCAGATCCTGCATGTCAGTCATACTTGAACACAAGAATTTGAAGTATGAAGACGATTGGATTACAAGAATCCGAACACTTGCATAGCAGAAGTACCTGGCTGCCCCAGGCGCCAACATGCAGTAGGACGCAGACCAATGTTAAGTGCGCGCTTGCATCCATGACAAGGCCTTCGGAACTGTCTATGAGGCCAAGGACGCAGAGCCAACTGTTCAGCCAAGCACCTATAGCATGACAATTATGTAGTCCTGGACGTTGAAGATGATGACTGGTCGGTGAGAGTCGTTCTGAAAGAGCGTTGAACTAGCGGGCCGAGGTCAATGCGCGAGCTGGCTGGTGCGCGTCCCTCCGGTCTCCGCAAAAACTGGGGTGACCTTCCTGTCGTTCCTCTCTCACTCCACATTGCTATGCATACCGAAATGGATAATACGTCTTTTTCATTGCCACCCACTCGTCGGACGAATCAGGCCTGCGATGCTTGTAAACTCAGAAAGGTCAAATGCAACGGTCAAGCAAAATGCCAACAATGCAGTCATCTCAACCTTCGCTGCGTCTATTCCGCGCCCAAACCAAGAACAAAGACTCTCAAACGTGGAAAACTCATCGCACAGTACAAAGAAACTACCAATGGACGCACCGAAAACCCAGACTCGAGTCCAGCTCAGCCATCACCCTCTGTGATCAACCATGATACCTCATTCTTTACTAGTTTCTTGGACGATTATGACGTCTCCGTCTATCCTGTCAACCCTATCATGACCGTCGACGATGTCCTGGCGTCAATCAGNGAGATGGACCAAAGTGCAGAAGCGAAAACCTTTGTATATGCTTACACAGCCATCACAATCGCCTTGACCAATAGAAGCCCGGACACCTCGATTGACTCTCAGTCGCAAGTGAGATATTGGCTCGAGGAACTCATCAAGGCCAGAGCAGCTATTGCATTCGACGAGAAAATGTCTGTTCGAAGGGTCATGATCAGCCAATTTACTCACATTTCTCTAATGTGTCTCGCCAACATGGACATGTCGTTCTACTACGTTCGCGAATCCATCACCATGATTCAAATGCTACAAATCGGCCACCCGGAAGTCATGGAGAAACTCAACTCGAGTGAGCGAGCGCGCAGACAGAGATTATACTGGGAAGTCTTCATTCATGAAAGATATCTGGCCATATCCAATTATCGACCTGTAGTCTTGCCGCCTTTGCCCGATCTTCCTGAGTTCGATCCATCGATACCTCCTGGCGTACACGAAGGCTTCTCGCAGATCATCCGACTCTTCCGTCTCATCGATGAAGGATTTCTTGCCAACTGGTTCGGCACCACAACCGTGACACGAGAATGGATTGACAGCAAACACAAAGAGATTGACGAAGAGCCAGTCGCAAACGAAGCTCACGTCGGTGTGACACCCCTCACAGATATGCAACAGGCGGATTTGATTGTCACCAAACACTGGCTGAGAATGTTGGTATGGCAGATGGCCATGTCGAAATGCTTGCTAAGCTCGGTTTCGTCGAAAGAATCTTTGTCATTGTCTTTCCCAGTGCGATTGTCGATACAGTTGCGAGCACTAATGACGCGATTTTCCCGTCAAGCTATCGAGATCCATGGCTCGGGCATTCAACAGAAACTGTTCGAGCTGACAGACACGATCGCTAATGTTATCATCACCGTTCCCGCGACTACAGTCCAGGAAACAGCCGGTCGAGTCGACGATTTCACCTTCCTGATCAGCTTCTTGTTTTCTCTGCCGACCTTCGACTTGGTTCAGAGAGACATTCTGCAGAACAAATTGGAACAGTTACAGTCGCTCTTTCCCTACTCGGCGAGTGAAGCCGGCGCATCGCCAGCTGCCAGCGATGTCACGTATACCTCGAATGGCAGAACACCACACTACGATCTTCCATCGCCTCCCTCGCGCGTCGTCTGGCACGAAATGGCGAAGAAACTGTCAATGGCTCGACCTCAAGAAACTCCGCGATCGGACTCAACACGCCTCGTTGAAGGTGTTTGAGTCGCACATCCAGGACCCTGCCAATATTCGCATAGCGACAAAACCACACAAAATGAAGAGATACGTTCAGTGAACAAGACAGTCAGGGGACTATCCCAAGAACAAGACGCTGGAGGACATTGGTTGATCTGTGTAGAAGGACGAGCTTGGAGGGAGGATCGCTCTTCCACTGCTAGATTCTTACTCGGCACGACATACATTGTCATATGGTTACACTTCGCTTCACGTCCGTGGCTGCCATACCTCGCGCGACAAACTATCAACAACCACATTGCTCAACAGGACCTCGACCATGGCCAGGCTCTTCGAGGTTCTCATTAACACGCCTCGATAAAGAAATCTGCTGGAGCAAACAGTCGTAAGAGCCGGTGCTTGCAGGACAGTATTCTGCAGATCTATCAAGGTTCGCTCGCACGACAAAAGACTGCCTAAGTACTGTGAGAGGAGGACAGTACATACCAGCAATGGTTGTAGAAAAGGGGGACAGATCGGAACATATTACTCGAGGCCAGAAATTGATGTGTTCGCTCAGCTTGACGATGAACCTGAATAGCATCGTTGTTTATCAGTATCGATATCAAGCCATGATCTGTCTGCTTTTCTATAGGCAGAAAGTAGTCCATACAAACACATAGATCAACGGACAGTCAACCACCTCATGCCTCTCTTTCTATTTACCGTTCGTAGTGAGCCATGGCTCTGGACAATCTGATGACCGTAGAATATCGAGCTTATTGTTGATCAAAGCTCCGATGTAGCCAGCCACAGGAGAGATGACTCATGCAGGCATATGCTCTCTTCGAGGTAGCGTGTGCCCAAGACAACAAATGACTCTTGTACATGGCAATCCTCTCTCCATGCCGGTGACTCCCGAGCCGTCTGGGAAATACCGAGTCTGACATCCTCACCTCGACGGTTTCTCTTGACCATCGTTGAGCCCCTGTTTCCTGTGGACACAGAGCCGGCTCTACGGCTTCGGAGGGAAAAAGATGCGCGTGATCGTAGGGCAGGGTATGACACGAAGAGAAGCTGGCAAAATCTGGTCGCAACACTGGACAGGGCGTCAAGGAGGACGGCAGTCGAGAACGATGAACGACGGTGCAGAAGAGCACGAGAGCCGAGTGCGGCGGGGGTTACTGGTATGAGCTCTTCCAGCGCATTAGTGTTCTTCCTGTTCAGATCTCGATGTAGAAGGCAAGACTTGGATGGCTCAGGGTGTCGTTGCTGCGGCGCAATGCGTTACCCCTGGGGGTCATCCAGTATAAGTATGCCGGGGAATCGATCATCGGTGGATGAAGAAGGGTAGAACAGTACACTGCGAAGGTGGGTTGGTCAAAGAAAGTCGAGATGGGGCCGGAAATACTGCTAGGTGGTTGATGAAGGGTTTAGCCCCCAAGGATGACGTTGTTTCGGATGTGTGGAAGCTGAACTTTTGGAGATATAATAGCGACCTCATCAGAGAATCGTGCGAACAGTTGATGGTGCGAGCATCCGGGAAGCCATGTGAGGACGTGGAGTGGGCAATAATGGAGGATGTGGTGGTGAGGTCAAAGGTGTTGGTGCGATATCCACTGCTGGGTCATGAGCGAGTTTCTCCCACTTGATGACCGCTACGTCGTGGTGTATACAGTACCCCTACGCGCAGTCTTGCCGTGGTGTCTGCCTAATCACTGTTAGCCATCGAGACAGATACGCGGGCACTGCTCAAGGAAGGAGTGGAAACAAAGGCAGGAAACATATGGCGCGCTGAAACATATGTGATATTGATGGAACGCTATTCAAAGAAGAATACGTGCTCCCGAATCATCACTTCGCCGCATGATCACAGCAACAAATGCAGCATATATAGACCATGTTGTTCAGTGCCCTCTCGCCAACCAAGTGGTGAATCGGACGCGACAGCCGACTTGGTTGGTGCCAATCCGGCAAAAGTCACATGCGCAGCGTAAGGTCCCGGGTTCAATTCCCACCATGGGAATCAGAAAGACAGAAGGAAAAGAAGAAAAAGAAGAAAAAGAAGAAAAAGAAGAAAAAGAAGAAAAAGAAGAAAAAGAAGAAAAAGAAGAAAAAGAAGAAAAAAGCGCAGCCGTCCCAAAAGAAAGACAGAAAAATAACCAAATTAAACTGCCTTCGAAATGCAAGTTTCTTCCGCCGCGATCCGGTGTTTCTTTTGCTCGTGGTGGAGGGTAGCACTTACTCTCTGCACCTACTGCTGAAATTCACTGATCGCTCTACATATCATCGACGCTCGCACATGGTTCTTCTACTTAGTCAGGATAGCCTACAGAAGACAGCAATCCTACTTCAACGATAGCATATACGCGATGGAAATCTGAGAAGGACAACATATCAAGTTCAAGACGAGAGGTTCCTGAATGTCAGCAAGGACGTTGAGTCAGAAGTGGACAAGGGATGGCAGTTTCGTCGGAGTCACAGTCCGCAGCCGTTATCGGCAACTCCATCGGGTAAACTTGTTGCGAGTGACGAAGTGCGCTTGGTGGGACAGTGTCAGTGGGCTGTCTCGACACAGCGAGCTCTTCCGACCTCACACGAGCAGACAAGAGACCATGTCCGTACCGCTGTCTTCCAAGGAACAGTCCCTGTTCAAGCAGGTTGTTCAGCTCTACGAGTCCAAGCAGTACAAGAGGGGTGCGCATCTTTCTCCAACGAGACAGACGCTGGCTAACACAGTGCTCNNAGGAATTAAGACTGCCGACCAAGTCTTGAAGAAGGTGCCCAACCATGGCGACACGCAGGCCATGAAGGCCTTGATCCTCAACTCCCAAGGCAAGACGGACGAGGCCTTTGATCTGGCCAAGCTCGCTCTCAAGAACGCCATGAAGTCCAATGTCTGCTGGCACGTCTACGGATTGTTGTACCGCTCCGTCAAGAACTACGATGAGGCAATCAAGGCCTACAAGTTCGCCCTGCGTCTCGATCCCGACTCGCGCCAGATCCAGCGCGACCTTTCNCTTCTTCAGGCCCAGACTCGCGACTGGAAGGGTCTTGTCGACAGTCGCAGGACCATGCTGACGGCCTCTTCGGGTGTTCGCGCCAACTGGACTGCAATGGCCATTGCCCACCACATGGCCGGTGATTACCAGGCCGCCGAAAAGGTCTTGACCATGTACGAAGAAACCCTCAAGGTGCCCCCACCTGCAACCGATCTTGAGCACCACGAAGCCGTCCTGTACAAGAACACCATCATCGCCGAGTCGGGCGACTACGAACGCGCTCTCCAAGGCCTCAAGGCCATCTACAAGTCCAACCCCGATAGAACCGCCGTTATGGAACTCAGAGCCGAGTACTTGTTGAAGCTGGATCGTAAAGAGGAGGCTGAGAAGGCATACCGCAACCTGCTCGAGAGGAATGCTGAGAGACGCGCCTACTACGACGGCTTGGAGAAGTGTCTCGGCCTGGACAGAAACGACCCGACCGCACACACCCAATTGCTGGACCTTTACAAATCATTTGCCGAGAAGAGCGAGAGAATCGATGCGCCTAGACGTGTGCCGCTCGACTTCCTTCAAGGAGACGCTTTCCGTGAGGCCGCCGACGTCTATCTCACAAGAGTCTTCCGCAAGGGTGTCCCTTCGACCTTTGCCAACGTCAAGGCCCTCTACAACGACGAGGCCAAGAAACAGACCATTGAACAACTCGTCCTCGGCTACGCTTCTCAAGACAACGAGGAGAACGGCAAGAACTGGAATCTCGCCGTCAACTACTTCCTCGCACAACACTATGACTACCACCTCTGCCGCAACCTCGAAAAGGCCTTCGAATACATTGAAAAGACCATCTCNCTCAACACCAACCCCCAAGACTACACCTTCCACCTCACAAAAGCCAGAATCACAAAACACTCTGGCGATCTTGAAGCCGCAGCCAAGCAGATGAACGAAGCCCGCGAGATGGACCGCGCCGACCGCTACATCAACACAAAATGCGCAAAATACCAATTACGAAACAACCAAAACGAGACTGCCATTGAGACCATGGGCCTCTTCACCCGCAAGGAAGCCAACGGCGGCCCGCTCGGTGATTTGCTCGACATGCAATGCATGTGGTACCTCTTTGAAGACGGTGAGGCCTTTAAACGCCAAAACAAGCTGGGTCTGGCGCTCAAGCGCTTCAAGTCCATCCACGACATCTTTGACGTGTGGTACGAGGATCAATTCGACTTCCACAGTTTCTCTCTGCGCAAGGGCATGATTCGCGCTTACGTGGATATGATTCGCTGGGAGGATCATTTGCGTCAACACCCCTTCTACTCGAGAGCCGCATACTCGGCCATCGACCTCTACGTCAAGCTCTTCGACGACCCCAACTACGGCTCCGCAAACGGCGACCTCAGCGACGCAGACAAGAAAAAGGCAGAAAAGAAGGCACGCAAGGAAAAGGAAAAGGCTGAAGCAGACAAGAAGGCCGCCGCGGCCGCAAAAGCAACCGCTACTTCGGAAGAGGTGGTCAAGAAGGAAGACACAGACCCGCAAGGCGAGGAATTGCTCAAGACCAAGGATCCGCTCGCCGAGGCCATGAAGTACTTGTCCCCTCTGCTCGAGCAAAGNCCCCTGAACATCAAGTCCCAACAAGCCGGCTTCGAGGTCTTTGTTCGCAGGGAAAAGTACCTTCCTGCATTGAAGTGCTTGGTCGCTGCTTCCAAGATTGATGCCAATGACGCGACAGTAGAGGAGCAGACTGCCCGTCTGCGCAAAACTCGTAAGTTGCTATTCTGTTTCTCCACCTTCCCTTTTGCGAATGTCCGACTGACGTGATTGCANACAGTGTCTGAGCTCAAGGAACCCCTACCAGAGAAGATCAAGGAGGTCATCGATGCCGAGTTGGCCACACTACCATAGAGTGGTGATTTTTTGCCTTCCTCTCCCCTCTCCCTCCATCTATGCAAATGACAATCAAAAAGTACATTCTGTCCTCTCTTTCCAAGGAACCCTCTAGCCATCAAAGTGACATCGGTCTATCAAGATAATACCTACATCCCGAGTCGTCACGGCATGTGCCAAAAATGTACGTGCTTGATAAGAAAGCAGCGAAAGGTGTTCATCTCTCCAAGTGTGACTCTTTGAATTGCATGGTTTTGTGACTGCAAAGATAAGGAATCAGAAGTTGCAGAAAAGCTGAGAATGTCGATAACACATAGGAAGGAGAACAGGGAGAAAGAAAAAGAAATCTAATGTCTATGATCTAAAGTCTATGACCCTATGTCTATGTCTTCTCTGGGCCTCAAAACAAACTCCATGAACAGAAATATGAATAGAAAAAGAAGAAATAACTCCTCGCAAAATGCTGGTAGCAGGTCATGTTTCTCGTTTCAGCCAAAAGAAAAAAAGAAAAAGACATCATCATAACACATCCTCCGAAGTGAGAAGTGGAAGGTATGAAGCGACAAGAAAGATCAAGGTATATTTCAACCCAATCTTAATCTTCAGCTTCTTCCACTCCAGAGACTGTTATTCCAAAGTCTCTGTTCTAGGAACCTCCATTTTCCACTTCTCCCTTTTCCATGGCTGTCTCAAGGTCACGAGCTTGAGTGTGCTGGCGGAACATTTGCAAAAAGTCTAGTTTGCCTTCGTTGGCTTTGCCCTGCCATTTCTTGGGTGTGTAGTTGACGGGACTTTCACCACCCTTGAAGATGCAGGTATCGTAGAGAACACCGCCAGCGATACCGCCAGATAGTGTAGCGCCCCAGGCACCCCAGATCCACCAGTTGTGGTAGGCGGTAAAGACTTCGGTGCCGTAACCCATGGCCATTGCGGCGAGGCGAGGGCCAAAGTCTCGTACGGGGTTGAAGCAACCGCCCGTGTTGGAGCCGAGGGACATGATGAGAGCGATGACGAGGAGACCGATGATAAAGGCGTGCATACCGGCACCGGGAGGTGAGTTTGAGTCATCACCGAGTGCTAGGATGGAGCAAGTGAGTATTGCGGTACCAAGAAATTCGGTGAAGAAGGCTGTCGCAGGTTGCACCCACTCTTTGGGTTGTGTATATATCTGCGTGCCAGTCGATGAGGCGATGAGTCCACCATCGTTGTAGAGGATGGCGTCTCGATAGATGGCTATGGCGATGAGGCCGCCAGTAAAGGCGCCCAAAATTTGGAAGATGATAAAGACTGGAAGTTTACGGGCAGGGAATCCGCGCTATTCCTGTTAGACGAGTTGCTAGAATGTGGGCGAAACATCACTTACGTAGATCCAAAGGGGGATGGAAACAGCCGGGTTGAGATGTGCACCTGAGCTTCCACCCGAGATGTAAATGCCCAACATGACAGCCAATCCCCAACCCCAATACAGGTTTTGGTAGATGCCTGGGTGTTGTGATTCTCCAGTTGCCACGGTAAGATTGCTGCTGACGCCAATGGCGACGAAAATGGTAGTNNCTGCGATTAGGGTCAGTACAAATATAGAGGCTTCAAGGATGACAAGACTCACTCCCAACCATTCACCAAGAGCATCTTGAAACTTGGCGCGAACAATTGCCCATGAGTTGAAAGGCGCAGGCTCGCCAATTACATCCTCATCCTCGGGTGCAAGTGTCGTGTCGTCACTGTCATTGCCAGGAGAGTAGACCGCTTCATCACCAATGACTCCTGTGTTTTCGCCGTCACCTGCCTGAGCACTAGCTTCGTGCATCATCATGCCTCCCGACTGGTTGCTCTGAGTAGACCCATGGTTTTGGTGCCTCTGCTCATCAGAAGGTTCAGGATTCTGCTTCTCACCACCACGATGTTNTTTGCGTTCATCGGCGTCTTGAAGCTGAGGAGCGGCTTCTCCCTCCCCCTTCTCGCCAGGTTTTATACCAGGCGCTGTTCCAGAAGAGTTTGGTCCTTCGTTCTTCTTCTTTCCTTGCCAACCACGTACTGTACGCGGTAGGTTGGAGCCCAAGCTGAAGGTCGGTTCATTCTGCTTCTTTTCGTATTGTGGATTGAGATTACGATATCCTTCTGCGACATACGTGTCTCTGTTGGGTCCACCACGGTTTCCTCCGGTTTGTGAACCAGCCAGTGAGTAACCACCTTGTTCTGCAGTTCCTCCGGTAGCGTTGGTAGCCATTTTGCTCATTTGTGTAGCCATGCGGCTCATCCTGGGTCTTAATGTGCTCATGGTGTGTTGATTTCGCATATCCGGTCGCTTCTGCTTGTTAGTCCTGGATCTCATCGTACTTGCAGTACGCTGATTTTGCATATTCGGTCGCTCCGGCTGCTGCTCATCTCCAGATTGATTTTGTTGAAAAGAAAGATTGCGACTCATTTTTGGTAAAAGTCCAGTATATGTGTCGTATGTGGTCCAAAAGAGTCAAAAGGACTCGAAGATCCTGAAGGGACAAAAACAATTGAAGCAAGAATTCAGAAGTGGGAAAGTGTCGGCAGGTGTTTGCCTTTAATATATCAGAATCTTCGTGCTGATGACCCTTGGGAGCGAGGTCCTACTATCAAGCAATGACCAGTGTGTGATGCTCGCCGCCGGGCAGGCCCCTACAAAATTCATTGGCAGAATGGCGAATTCGACAGTGGGACCGAGAAACTTCTCAAAACAAGGTGACGATAAAGCGGGTCTTTGTTGAGCCTCATCGTATGCCCTTGCCTTTTGAGGGAATATAGCATGCGGATCTTTGCGAAAGCAGGGACGACCACGACGTCAGATCTTCGATTGCTTCAGCATTCTCTATCTCTGTCACAACACCGCTTGGCCACGTCAAATTGCCATAACAATATACACTGTGACTACATGATGAACGATGGAGCAGGTTCAAAAGGGCAACTGCATTCGAATACGGATCCCCAACATGCCAGTATTCGCTGCGATCTGACTCAGGTGTGGAGCTCTTCAACGCCGAAAAGAATGCGATTGTTTGAATTTCAGTCAAACAAGGAGGCTCTCCCGGGAGCTTCTCCCTCGGACCTTCAGACCTTGTGAATCAAGAGCCTCACGCACACCCATCCGCGATGGATCCACCTCCGCATCGCCCATGAGGCTACACACCATACTGTATTTGAGTATCAAAGAGATGATCTCTCTCTTCCACCTTCTCAGATGTTATCATTCGCCACAACACCACAACACCTCTGATCCCCTGAGAATTTGCATGATGCCATGCTAGCGCAAGAAACGATCATAGTGCTGGCAGTCTTTTCTTGAAGCAACATGCACCCTTTCAATCCTTGCATCGGTCATTTTTCGCGGGACAAGCCTACCAAACTACAGGAACTTTCTCGGAGCTACTCGGTTGATAGTCGTCAAGAAGCGTGTTCGACCCTGCATGCGATAACGAAGAAAGATGGGATGAAAATTGCCATTCTACTGCTCTAACAGAAAAAATGTGGATATAGTGACCCAAAACAACATCAAAAAGAAGACGCCCGCCCAATCTATTGTGTCGCAGAAAAGGAAGAAAATCAAAATTGTAACGCCATTCACCCTACTTTTTGCAAGTCGTAGCTGGAGACATTGGGGTATTGGTATTCATTACCAGCAATCACAATACGTCGACACCTCTTTACTCGTCGTCACTGTCAGGAGGGTGAGGGGTTCNCCTGAGGAATTGTTAGCAAAATGTCATGAAAGATGATATGAAAGTGAAGTAACGAACCTTGGGGCTGTTGAGCCACTCAATGTGGCGCAGTCTTCTGCGAACCTCTCTCTCCTTCTGCTCCTTCTTGGTCATCTTCTTCTTCTTTCTGGCTCTGAAAGCCATATCACCACCACCTTCGGCATCACTCTGGGTAGGAGTGCCGACAGTGGAGGGCACGGCGGAGCTAACGACCGAGCTGGCAACAGACGAGCCAGGCTTGGACGAGTCCTCGAAACGGTCGAGCGAAACAGCGACAGTGCCCTTCTGGGTTAGGCGACCATCAGCGACGTGCCACTGCTCGGGGCAGAGAGCGCCGACGAACTCCTCGTTGTGAGAAATCATAACGACACCACCCTTGTAGTCACGAATGGCGACGGCGAGACCACCGAGGGAGTCTCTGTCCAAGAAGTTGGTGGGCTCGTCGAGAACGAGCAAATGGGGGTTGTTCCACATGGCACCGGCAAGGACGACCTTGACCTTTTGACCACCGGACAGACCGCTGATCTCGTTGTGGTTGGCAATTTCGGGGTCAAGACCAACATCCTCGAAGTGCTTGGAAATGACCTTGGGCTCCAGCGAACGGAAACCAAGACCTTCTCTGCTAGCCTCGTGGTCATCAAACTCTTGGACAAGCTTCTGGAAGCCAAGCTCCATGAGGGTCTCGCGAGAAATCATGGTGTTGTTCTTGGGCAGCATACCAACCCACTTGATCTCGTACTGGAACGACTTCTTCCACTTTTGTCTACCGATGATGGACTCAATCTTGCGCTGACCCATGCCAGGGCCAAGGTCGACGAACTTCTCCATCTGTGCCTTGTCCTCTTCGGTAAGTTGACGAGTTCCCTTCATCAGAACCTCACGGTCGTCGCCGTTAGCGTAACGCCATTGCAGGTACTGGTTGGGGGTCTTCTCCAAGTGCATCTCAACGTGCTCAAGAGCATGCTGCTTGATGTAACCGATACGCAAGTTGGGGTGCTTCTCGACCTTACCGGTCTGGGGAATGGTTTCACCAGTGAGCAACTTGATGAGAGTAGATTTACCAGCACCGTTGGCACCGATAATGGCAACTCTGGAAGAGAGAGACAATTGACAGCTGACACCTTGGAGCGAAGGCTTGGAGCCTCCGGGGTAGGTGAAGTTGCAGTCAGTCATGCGGAGAATGCTTCTGGTGTTGGACTTGACACCAGTCAAGATACCAGGAGGAGGGAACTTGAACTGAACCTGAGAAGCGGAAAGAGTGTAGTACGCACCAGCTTCGGGCTTTTGCTTGACGAAAGCAGCGAGATTACCCTTGTAGTTGACAAGCTTCTTTGTCTCGTAGTGGATGATGTCTGTGCAAACCTCGTCGAGGAAACCGGAGTCGTGAGAGACAATCAGGGAAGTAATGTCGGTGTGGGTCTTGAGGTACTCTTGGAGCCACTTGACATTGGCAACATCGAGATGGTTGGTAGGTTCGTCGAGAAGGAAGACATCGGCGCGCATCAACATGGCTCTGGCCAAGGCGAGCTTCATCTTCCAACCACCAGACAAGGAACCAACCTTTTCGGATTGGCGTCCCTCGGGTCCAGAAGCGAAACCAACCTCCTCGAGAACGGCCACGATTCTGTCCTGGCCTTCGGCCTGGAGCTCGGGGTCCTTCAAGCAGTAGTTGAGAATGGTGAGATCAGCATCCTCACCCTGGTTGTGCTCGACGAAACAGGTGCGGACCTCGTCCTGAGGGGGAAACCNCTCGAGCTTGCCATTGGCAATGGCACGCATCAAGGTGGACTTTCCGGCACCGTTTCTACCACAGAGACCGTAACGGTGACCCTTGAGCAGACGGAGGTTGGTGTGAGAGAGCAAAAGCATACCACCATAACCAAGAGAGAAGGTGGCGTTGACAATCTCAACCTCACCGTCCTCGAGAGGTGNGGGAGCACCAAACTTGCGCTCATCCTCGGAGATGTAGAATTTGTGGACAGCCTCGGCGACAGCATCAGCCTTGCCGGCATCCATGAGGGGAGCCATGTAAGGAGCAATGTTGCCAGTGATGCGGTTGAGCTTGCGGTCGGTGGCATCCTCGGCAACCATGGTCGAAAGGTAAGGCTTGGCCAAGGTCCAAATTTCGGCATCGCCAGACATTTGGAGAAGACCACCGTTTGCTTGTGTCTCCTTCTCCAAGACCTTGACAACCTCTTCGGGGACGGTGCGGTCGGACTCGGAGTGGTCGCCGCTGGCCTGTTGACCCATGGCCTTTTCAATAACGTCGAGAGCTCTCTGAGCAATCTCACGAACCTCGGGAAGAGAGGCTCTGTCGCGAACAGCCTTGGTACCGGGCAAAAGCTTGGGAAGGAAAGATCTGGCCTCGACAGGGTCGTGGACAAGCTTGGTCAAGTTCTCGACGACAACGACTGTTTGACGGGTGACTTCTTGGGAAGTGCTGGGGCTGTTGAGAGAGCGCTCGAGGAGGGGAGTGAGGACGGCGAGGACGGGAGAGGTGACGATGGCCACGAAAGTGGTTTGCGAGAGGGCGTGAATGGCCTTTTGCAGACTTTGAGTGGAGGGGTCCTCCATCGACTTGATCAAGAGAGGAAGACGAGGCTGGACATCGTCGTTTTGCAGGAGAGTGGTGAGGGAGTTCATGGACTTGATGGCTGCCTTTGCGACTTCGGACTTGAGGTCGTGCATACCACCCTCGACGATGGGAATCAGGTCCTCGAGCTTGCGACCCATGGCTTCGCGAAGAACGTCCTTGGCTTGTTCGGCCTCGAGGCTCTCCATGCCCATCTTTGCGTCGTCGGCCATGCGACCGACCAGCTCGTATGCGACAACGGCGCTCTGCCACTTGGCAGTGCCCTTGCGGAGGTATTTGATAAGAACGGGCAAGAGACCATAAACCTTGGCCTCGGCGCTGAGCTCCTTGTAGAGAGCGTCGATGGCGTACTTGGCTCCGTCGCGAACGCTGGGAGTCTTGTCGGCGATGGCGTCGAGGGCCATGGGCAAGAGGTAATCGTGTTGAAGAAGGAATACGACCTCGCTCAGGCGCTGCTTGCTGGGGAATCTTTCAAAGATGGCACCGAGCGCAAACATGGCGCCTTCACGACGGCCGATGTTCTTCTTGTCTGTGGCAGCCTTCTTGACTTCTTGCAGGACATTGTAGTCGTTGAGACCGCGGAAGCCGACCGAGTTGAGGAGAACATCGCAGAGAGAGTAAGCGGCGTCGAGCGACTCTTGCGATGTCTTTGATTCGTAAATGCTCTTTGTGATGGCCGAAACGTCCTCGGCAGCGGGCGGCGCCGATTTTGAGGTGACGGTGGTGTTGTTCATGCTGGGCTCTTCGAAATGGGGCATATCCAAGAGAATTCTTTCTAGGGAAAAGGCGCAATTAAGGGCGTAGGCGGCGCAGGGGTTGCGCTTTTTGCAACCGGAGAAAAAGCAACCGGAACAAGGATCTCGATAGCAGGAAACCGAGACAAAAACAACTAACAAGAGTGGAGAGTGGAGAGTGAGAGAGAAGGTGTTTGCAATCAAGCACTCCTTCAGGATGGTTGAGTAGAGAGAAGACTTGGTTGGGCTGATATAGGAATTTTTTCTAGTCTGCGGTCAGCGACTTTGCCGGGCGGCAGCGGCGGCGGGCCAACGCGGAGTTGCTAGCGAACGCAATCCTCGTCTTGTTGAGCACACCCTGTCTCTGCGCCATAATGTCCCTCATCTAATCAAACAACAGACACTCAGCCATGATCTTTGGTGAATCGGTCATCTCCTCAGCCTGACGGTGGAGTATACTCTTTCACAAACACGAAAATACCGCCCCTGATCTATCATGTCCAGCATCCTCACGACCCAAGTTCACAAGAAGCAGACTCTTGGCATACGCATTCACCTACGTTCAGTACCCACGTGTCTGCATCCTTCTTACTTATTGACTCGCGCTAGATCGTCATCTGCGTTTGACGAGTCGAGTTTTTTCAACAAAGACTTGAGATTCCATTCTTACAATAGCCGTCTAATATTTCTATGTTTTTGTTGCTTACATGCTGTCCTTGACATAGAGATCCACGTACTGGTCGATCTCCATGGCGTACAGCTTGTCGGGCGAGTTGCCAAGATCAACCAACTCCTTTACCCGGGCCTCGTCAAAGTGAGGTCCAAGATGCCTCTTGTACTTGGCCATGATTTCTGGCTTGGCCTCCTCACGACGCAATCTGTGACCGAGGGGTGCCTCGACAATCTCCTCTTCCAGGGTTGTGCCATCTTCCAAAGTGACGGTAAGAGCGTTGGAGATGGTTCTCTTCTCGGGGTCGTGGTAGTCCTTGGTGTACTGAGGATCCTCAACACACTTGATTTTCTTGCGAAGGGACTCGACAAGAGGGCTCTCTGCCGCCTCGGATCCATCAGTGTAGTCTGACGCCTCAAGACGGTTGAAGACGAACATGGTCGCAACCATGTACTGAACACAGTGATCACGATCGGCAAAGTTGTCCATGGGCTTCAACTGCTTGTCGATGATACGAATGCATGCCTCGTGTGTTCGGTTAGTAACATCCTTGATGTCTTTGGCGCTCTTGCCCATGGCCTTGAGCTTCTTGTTGATACGGCTGGCCGCTTCGACGGCGGTTTGCGAGTGGAACTCAGCTATTGATGCAGTCAGCATGAGAAGGTCACATTAGCAAATTGTCACCTACCAGGNGTATGAGACCTTGAAGAGGACATTCTCCATGACATAGCTGCCATACTCTCTCTGGAAGTTGAATTTGGCACCGTGGAAGTTGACATCGTAGAAGCCCCAAGTAGGAGCGGTAAGGACGGTTGCCATACCACCCTCGCCCTTCATGACCTTTAAGCAGAGGTTGACGGCCTTCTCGCAAGCATCGCCGGCAGCCCAACTCTTTCTGCTCATGGTGTTGGGGCTGTGTCTGTACGTACGCATACTCTGACCGTCAACCCAAGCCTGCGAAATTGCATCACGAGTTTGAGCCTCGGTCAGGCCAAGCATTTGACTGACGACGGCGGTCGATGCAACCTTGACCAGAACAACGTGGTCAAGACCGACCTTGTTGAAGGAGTTTTCGAGAGCCATGCAACCTTGAATTTCGTGTGCCTTGACCATGGCCTCAAGGACGTCTCTCACAGTGAAGATCTTTCCATTGCCCAAGTTTCCACCATTGCGGTTGGTTCTGCTGATCCAGTCTGCAACGGACAGAATTGCACCCAAATTGTCACTGGGGTGACCCCACTCGGCAGCAAGCCAGCAGTCGTTGAAGTCGAGCCATCTGATCATGGCACCAATGTTGAATGCGCCGAGTACAGGATCGAGCTGGTAAGGTGTACCAGGGACTCTTGTACCATTGGGAACAGTGGTTCCCGGCACGACGGGACCGAGGAGCTTGGTGCAGTGGGNGAATTCGAGGGCCTTGAGGCCGCAGCCCAAGGTGTCTAGGAAGACATATCTGGCGGTATCGATCTGTATATGAGGTCAGCTAGTGGTCCCGGGGTTTGCTTGAAGAAGCAGACATACAGCGAGCTCCGAGTTGACCTTGTAGTTGTGAATGTAAGATGCCATGTCGGTAATCTCACGGTCGAACTCGGCAGCGGGAGCCGGGCTGGCGAAGGCGTCCGAGTTAGGCTTCATGGTGGTAGAGAAAGCGGCTGCGGAGCGGATGGAGAGGGTTGTTCGTGCGATTGAAGCTCTGCTGGTGATCCTGGCAGTGTTGCGAAGGAGGGAGCGCTGGCCAACAATGTTTCTGGAGCAAGTGCGGAGAAAGGTACGGCTCAGTGGGGAAGACATTACTGCCCGAAGTCCGCCAATATGATTGTGTATATCTTGACTGAGTAAATGAGAGAGAGAGAGGGACAGGTGCAAGAAAGTGACCACAGGCACAGCTAGATGAAGTTTTACTCTTGCCGATGATCTGATAGCTCGACGGCTTCCATAGCTACGTCGCCGGTCAACCCCGCCTTGCAGTGTTGCACAACCTTACCGGCTTGCCGAGGTATCGTGGGGGCCAAAGGGAGGTAGAGCGCTGCACCGAACCCGATGTTCACGAAATAGCGAGCACACACTGAATTGGTGTCTTGTTGTCTTGCTCTCACAGCCATGAACAACAATTGTCTGACAAGGAATCGCTGTATGATCGAGATTGACTTTTAAGTTTGTCTTACCAAGTCACGATGCTGAGCGGATGACCCTGACTCTAATACGACAAGGCGAGTATACTACCTATACCTACTCTGTTGTATATGTGTATGTGTGGTCGAGCATGGATCAACAGTGATGACGCTCTCTTAACACGATTATTACCATTTACTACATCGTCACATCGATTTGGACATCCATCCCGTTTGGGTTCGGAATGGTTTGGAATTGCGAAGGCAACAAGGATGCAGCTGCCTCGCTGTTGCCTTGCACTCTAACGCTTGCCAACCTTGACAATAACAATCCACATCCATCTCGATATTATGCATCACTTGTCTATTCATTGTGTTCTCATCGCTTCTTATCGGATCCGTGTTATTCGAGTACACCGGAGAACGATATCTTGCAACCAGCTCACAGATAAAGGTCCAGACCAAACAAAGCAAGACCCGGAACAACCATGAATCTTCGAGCATTCGAGAAAAGAGTACAGAAAGCTGAAACAAGAGGCAAGAAAGTCATTTCATTATCCAGTCTTAATCCTACTATGCTATTGCTATCTCAAAGGAGTGTGTGAGTCCAGCACAAAAAGCAGGTTTCGTTCAATCATCGAGTCGGCATTCCTGGCCGATGCTTCTTGAGGACAGGATTACCATCCACTTCCCTCGCCGTCACCACCCTTTGACTCGCCGGACTTTCCGTTCTCGCTCCAGCTATCACCCGAAGAACCCTTGTTGCCGCCAAATCCTTTCTCACCAGAAGAACCCTTGTTCTCTAAGCCCTTGTTGTCGCCAGATCCTTTCTCACCAGAAGAGCCCTTGTGGTCTCCGCCATTGCCCTGGTTGTCGCCGCTCCAGCCGCTGGACGAGCCCTTGTTGCTGTCAGATCCTTTTCCAGAGCTTCCATAGCTGCCGCCATAGGATCCCTGGTTTCCGTTGCCATTATCCTTGCCCTTGTCACCTCCCCAGCCACCCTCTGAAGAGCCCCAATTATCGCCGGAGCTGCCGGAGCTTCCCTTGTTGGAACCGCTAGAGCCCTTGTTGCTGTTGTCTCCAGATCCCCAGCTACTACCAGAGTTTCCAGAGCCATCTTTGACGGACTCGCCGCCCTTTCCAGACTCGCCGCCCTTGCTGTCACCCCAGCCACTGCTTTGACCGGAGCCTGTGGAGGAGCCTTGCTCAGAGCTCCAGCCCGATCCCTGTCCTTGGCCGGAGCCCTTAGAAGAGCCTTGTTCGCTTCCCCAACCTTGACCGTTGGTCGAATCACCAAAACCTCTGGCAACAAGGCTTCTGGAGGATTTGCCATTGCTGCTCCATCCGTTGCCGTTGTTGTTCCATCCATTGCCGTGGCCTCCTTTACCGGAAGCCCAGTTGGAGCCTCCGAAGCCGCATCCATAGCCTCCTTGGTCTCCTTGACCCTGACCACCATTCGCTCCCCACCACCCATTGAAATCACCGCTGTTCTTCTTGTTGCTCAGGGTATCGGCCCAATACTGCGCATCCTTATCGGAAAGCTTTCCGCCAAATCCGTTTGCGAAGTTGGAGAGATCCTTGGCGAGATCACCTTTGTAGTTGTTATCCGAGGACCATCCACCAAAGTTCTGGAAGAAGGATTTGAAATTGTCTGCCAGATCACCATCTGTGAAACGTGGTTAGCTAGATCTGTAAACGAGCGTGAAGATACCGCTCACTGTATCCATTCGAGCCACCTCTCTTCTCAGCAGGGACAGCAATAGCAGAGCTGAGTATGCTGGCGAAAGCAATGAAAAGTAGTTTGGAAGAGACCATTTTGGCTTGTTGTTCGTGTGTTGCTCGTTCGACGAAAGGTAGACAATTCAAGTATGATCAGGTAGTCTGAGCTCCTGATGTTTCGGTTTGTTGCTGTTGTTGAAGATGGAATTGGAGAGAGAGAAAAGTGGTCAGTATTTATGTTCTTTCTTACCTAACAATCGCATTTCCCCTCCTTCTTGCCAGCAAGCTCGTTCTGTTCTCGTTTTCGTCGAGCGTCCTCGAAAACTCATGCTCTCGACGTCATGATGCTGCTTCGCTCCTCGTCTGAGGCGTACGAGATGCCTTGTGTATGATCTCAAAGATGTTGAATCCGCACTCTGATCCAATCACGACTCTTCCACTAGTCCATACTCCTGGTTACGAGATGGATCTCAGCATCTGTGAGCGTGGTCCTACACGACGCGAAACAGATGCATCAAGATTTGCTCAACATCCGGGTCAGGAGAGAACGCAGGTCCAAGGATGCTCTGGAATCTCTGCCAATCGAATCTTGTCATACCAACAGAACTCTGAGGTTTATTGGACGTGGACTGCGGTACAGCAGTGTGTCCATACATACCCCAGACGCGCGTCCACTCGGGAGTCTGCCGTGCTATAATTCAACTTCGTAAGGGGTTGATGCGATGGTCCGAGAGCATAGACTCGGCTTGGGCATACAAGCTTTCATACTGAAACGCAGCCATGAAGGTCAGAGTGGTACACATTAGCAAACAGAAACTTCGAGTTATGAGGATTTTATACGCGAAGGATACTAGAGCTGACTGTCAGTTGCGCCTCGTCATGCTCGACGGTCCGGTAAGCTAGATATTCCGAAGCAATGATGTCCGTAGCGGCAGCGTGGACATGCAGCGATTCTCGTCGGTCTCAAAACGTTGAGGATCTCATGGCTCCAATCAGTCCTGTCTGGTATCCAACAAATTTGCCTGCCAGTCCTCGAACGATCATATCTCTTGTGGTATACTCGACAGAAATTTGACCTCTTGATGTTGATGCCAAGGTAACCTGCAGTTCTCGTGGAGAATATTGTACGACGGCGGAGGTAAGCTTCTATTCTGAGTATTTCGGTAAGCATGGTAAGCCATAACCTTTGCAGTGACATGGTAAGCTAATGTCCCATGTATTTGACCTGGCTGGAGGAACACAGGAAGCTCTAAGACCCAGATCAAGCCATTGCTATTGATATTCAGACAGACTACATCAACAGCTTCGAGATGGAGGCGTTCTCACTATCTTCGGCCAAGTTCCAGTGCATGCTGGAAGTATGCGAGAAGAGTACAAGACCGATCTGAGCAGTCACGATCACATCAAACTTCCGATCTCGCGTGTCCGGAAACGTAGCCGAAGAAAGTGTGAGCCGTGCAACTATACGGTATTGGTAGACAGGGATAATCGTTGAGGAGCATATTCCGACTAGAGAAGAGTGAGCATCGTCTCGCTGCATCTGCAGTCACAGCATATTTGTAGCAAGACGGAGTTGAAGTAGGGGAGCCGAGAGGATGTGCTCAGGCAACTGGTCGTGTCGCAGCCTCGCAGGAGCGGTTCAAGCTCAACGTCATCCAGTAAACGACAACTTCACCAACATGAACATGTTGTCAAGGAGTCGCGACTTCCCAGGGCTCGAAGTCGTGTGGTTTTGGGGGTGCCATTCCGGTAGAATCGCGGCTGGGACGCGCCTTCCTCTGTAGGGTCTTTGTCCTTCGAGACGCCCATCTCGGCCTCAGGCACCAAGGATGACAACCTCCCTGCCATCTTTACATCAGTTTCTTGCTTTTCAGTGATTGCATCCATCAGATGGATGTGACCGCTCAGCTTGTCCGACTTTACTTGCCTGTCTGCTTCACTCTGACATGGCTGCCACGTCTCGGCCTCGCGTCAAAGTAATTGTCGCTCCATAACACGTCTAATTGGACCAGACATGAAGCAATCTGCCATTGAAAGCACGCCATTCGACACAAGAGTGCAAAACAACAGACAATGGTCTCGTGAGACCTTACCGCATCGAGATGTTCACTGCCCGACTACCACGGACTCAGTTTAGCTTCAACAAGCCATCGTCCCCGCGCTTGCAGATCCTACAATGATATCTGAGGGGTTTGTTCATCTCTTGCCGAGTTCGCACTTGCTCTGCCTTTTTTGTGTTGTTCTGCTTTTCCATTTCTTCTTCCCTCCAACACAGCAACGGAGTCTACGTTACATGCTCCCCTACCACGAAACACCTCGCAAGCATGGCCGCATCCCAGGCTTCAAACGCAATCGATGGCGCTCAGAAGCGCCCCAACTTCCTTGTCATCGTTGCAGATGATCTGGGTTTCAGCGACCTCTCTTGCTTTGGTGGAGAGATCAGAACTCCAAACATCGACAAGATAGCAAGTAATGGTATCCGATTTACGGACTTTCACGCAGCGGCAGCCTGCTCGCCCTCACGTGCCATGTATGTTGTGCTCGAAGATGGATCTAGGGTTGTACGCAGGCGCCAAATATTATGCGACAACGATGCATGAATATGTTCGCTTGGTGTCTACTGCTACGGAGACATTTCTGTAAGGCAACAAAACAGCGTGCTGATTATCTCTGCAGGNATCATGACCGGGACAGACCATCATATTGCAGGTCTAGGAAACCTCATCGAATGGACCAACATATCTGGCCAAAACGCACCAGCAGAAGGCAATGCAAAACGATTTGATACTGCACCTCAGAGAGGTATGCCAGGATATGAAGGCTATCTCAATGAAAGAGTTGCTACATTGCCAGAAATACTGCAAGATGCCGGCTATTCGACCCTGATGTCTGGCAAATGGCACCTCGGCCTGACACCTGAGCGTAGTCCAAAGGCAAGAGGCTTTGAAAGAAGCTTTGCACATCTTCCAGCGTGCTCAAACCATTACGCCTATGAGCCTCAACTTCAGACGCCTGACAAGATTCCTGAATTCATGACTATGTCGTTCATCGCTCTTCACTCAGAGGATGGTGAATACGTGAAGAAGCTTCCTGATGAGTGGTACAGCAGTGACGGCTACGGAGACAAAATGCTCTCGTATTTGAAAGAGCGTCACGAAAAGAGGGATGAGAGACCTTTCTTCGGATATTTACCTTTCACGGCACCCCACTGGCCTCTCCAAGCTCCTGATGAGTACATCGCTCACTACAAAGGTGTCTACGATGATGGACCAGAAGTTCTGAGACAGACGCGCTTGCGGAGAATGCAGGAGATTGGTCTCCTTGCTCGTGATGTCGAACCACATGAAGTAATCGCGGACGAAGTAAAAGTTTGGGACGCTCTGACACCTGAAGAGAAAGCCAAATCGGCCAAGGCCATGGAGGTTTTTGCTGCTATGGTCGAATGCATCGATGCTAATGTCGGCAAGGTCGTCGATTATCTCGAAGAGACTGGAGAGCTTGACAACACGATGGTCTGTTTCATGTCTGACAATGGAGCCGAGGGTGCAGCCTATGAGGCGTACCCTATCGTACAGGGTGAAATGATGCAGCACCTGAAAACATACTACAACAACAGTATCGAGAACATCGGTCGTGGTGACAGTTTTGTCTGGTACGGACCACGATGGGCCCAGGCAGCGACAGCACCCAGTCGCCTCTACAAGGCCTTCACTACAGAAGGTGGTGTTCGTGTACCCTTCGTCGTACGCTTTCCTGCAAACGTCGAGACTCGTTCCGATGGTTTCATCGATGGCCCCGTAGAGGTTGCCAGTTCTGGTTCTCACGTCAGCGCCGANAAAGGCAGCATCACTCATGACTTTGCCACCGTGATGGACCTTTGTCCCACAATTCTCGAGATGGCAGGTGTCACACATCCAGCACCGACCTACAAGGGTCGCGAGATTGTACCAATGCGTGGCCAGAGCATGGTGTCTTTCATTGAAGGCCGAACCCACTCGACTCACCCTGAAGATCACATCACAGGCTGGGAGACTTGCGGTCGCGCAGCCGTCCGTTGTGGCGATTGGAAAATCGTCTTCATTCCCAAGCCTAAAGGTCCCGAAAAGTGGCAATTGTACCACCTCTCAAAGGATCCTGGCGAAGTTCATGATCTTGCCGAGCAAGACACTGAGCGTCTGGCTCGCATGATCAAGATGTGGGATCAATACGTTCTTGAAACTGGCGTTATCCCTCTGGCACCAGAGTTGGGAAGATTTCTTGAAGCTACCGAGGAGCAGATGCCTGAGAACGCATGGATGGAGTACGAGTACTGGAAGGACGGGGCTAGAGATGAGCCTGAGAAGTTCTTCAGACAGCCTCCAAGATTTCAGAGGAATGTACAGCCCATATGAGTTACAGATGATCATAGTGTAACAAACTCGTCTTGACTCATATCATACATAATATGTTCAGTCAAGGTGTGGAACGATGGTGCATAAACCTAGGTCTTGTGGAAGCAAGGAATCACCATATGTCTGAACCAGCAAGCAGCATTGCTTCAAAAGTAAACAAAGCCGTTCCAGTTCTCACAACGCTCTCTTCGTCCTAGTCTGAACGTCATCTCTATGGAAGGCAACCGCTTTCCGAGTAGGAGTATCTTGCTTGAAAGCTCTTTCCTTTCGACAGACGAGTAGTTCTATCCATCTCTGTTCGATCAACGTATCCAAATATGCTTAAGCGCTCGTTTCCCCTCCAAACTTGATCATCTCTCCTATTTTGTTTAAATGCTTGCGTCTTTCTATGTTGTATATCCTCTTCCCTTTATCAAGGCGACACCCCTTTTGTACCCTTGTTCTAAGGCGCAGTTGATTAATCGCTCTTTCCTTTTCGTCCATGGTTCATCTTTTCATAATTGTCTGAACAACAAATATCTTCATGGTTTGTTCCTGCCCTCTTGTGCTCATATTGACTCCTTGCTCGTGTTATCTTGGCCGCATCGAAGAAACTATTCATTAGCTGTGTGTAAGATCTGCTTTACGTGCAGTTCGAACATATCTGTTGACTACATCCGTTCTTCTGCATGTTTCTCATAAGAGCGTGTTCCACAGGACACTCGTTTTTGTTGGTCTTGCCGTTCTGTCGACTGTTTCTTCCTTCTTGATCTCCTGGGTTGCTCTTTCCTCTTTCGGGCTGTTGCTCATTCTTCTTGATACATCTTTCCTTCCCCTAAAGTTTTGAGTATGAGAACGTGGAATGTTCTGTCTTTGTGCCGATTTTCTTGCATAGGTATGGGGATATTCAGTAGATACAAAAGACTCGTTCAGCTGCGGCAGGACTGTACCATGAATGAGAGCTTGTAACCCTCTCTCTTATACTGAACAGTCAGAATCCAAGACTTTGTAGCTGGTCAGCAGACTACGTATCTGAAGACCTGATGCGATGCTCGTCAGGAGAAAACTTAGGATTGGCAGAATATCGCTGGAACCACATGGCCGCAAATCCCAAGAAACCAGTGAAAGGACCTATGACTGCAAAGCAAAACTTTCAATCAACCCTCTCGAGTGCAGCAAGTATTGAATCCAGAGAATCATCGGAGCACATTCCGTTTGGCATCCCGATCGAAGCCCGGCAGTCATGTCCCGCAAGGCAAGCCAGATTTCCGGGTGGATCGATACACGCCGTGGATGGCGCACCTTGGAACCTAGCCCTAGCATATGGGCGTTGATGCTGAGTGGTGTCTTCTGTAATCGCCGGAGAACCAGGGCAAGATAATTGCTCGGTGTAACCCTTTGCTGTGGAACCTGCAATTTTACTGGGATGGATGTTGGATGCAAGGCTCGGCAGTATGCCGTGGAATGGGGTGCCTGGATGTAAATATTGCTTGCTTGACTATCACGCCTGTATTTTGCATATTTTGCCCTTTGCTATGCAGCTGGAAGGCCAGGAGATGGCAGGCAGGTATACATCGTTATTTTCTGGTGCAGCAACTAGAGGAAGAGTGGGCAGGGGTGACCACGACGGCCGCTTTTCCGAACACGAGGTCGAGGCACAGCTGTAGCTTCACTCGCTGTTGGTGACGGCCATTCGAGGTTTTGCGCGAGCGACTCCGTTTGGTGTGTGTGTGGCGCAGCAGTCACCAAGATCGATCACGATTCGCAGAGACGCCGAGGGGTTGTTGTAAACAAGAGATTTCTTGGTCAGCTAGAAGGCACCAACGGGGTAGTTCAGATGTTTGCGCGGGTAGATCCTAGGCAAGCGTTTGACAGCAGCGGCGCAGACAAGGGTTCAGAGAGTCCTTAGTAGAACAGGTAAGACGGTGCCGTAGTCGCGGAGACTAGAGGGAGTGCTAAAAGAAAGTAGATTGGAGTTTGCTTTGCCTAGTGTCGTGCTCCTCAGCTCGTTCCTTGCCAGACACTTGCGCGCCGGACCGCCGCTGCACGGTACATCCGTCGACTGTCGATTGCCTGCTGCTTATATTCATGCTTAATTGTTTAGCCCATCTATCTTTTGACTTCTGATCGCGCGAAAGACGATTCCTGGTTTCACTAGGTACAGTACCTACTGCTGGTCAACCGGCGCCAGCAGAACTATCCCAGCGGTGCCGCCAGTATGTTTCGACTGCCGCCAGGGTCCCCTCGGTCTGTCGCCTGTCGACGCATTGGATTCCTTTCGACTAGATCTACACTGAATGGTCCGCTGTTGGCTTACGCATCGGCGTGCGTGTTTAGTTAGTCGGCCTGTATGAAACGGCTGATTAATTATTCGAAGGTAGTGTGCCACAAACACGTGTGAGTCTAGTGAATAAGGTCGTGATAGTTTGCTAACCATGGCGGGTTTCAAAACGGACGACGGCTCCTTCTGGTGCTTCTGACCATTTCTTAGGCTACCCTACCGTTCCACGACTACTTGAAGCATGCTGGCACCTCGAGACAATTTGATCTGATTCTGATTGTTTTTGTTCATTTTGCAATGTGAAGAAATCTGAGCTCGTCACACTTCCGCATCTCATCCTCCACCAACCACAGGAAACACAAACCGAAACAAGTCCACCCAGATACCTCATGCTTCGCGGGAAAAGCAAAAGCAACAATGAAAAGGCCCATCGGGCATGCCAAAAATACAACTACACTTAGGACTGCTTCTCCGACCTCTCCGGAGTTGATGCGTGATCGAACACCGAGAGCCGAGATCGAACACGATACGCCTGAAATGACACCAGCCGAAACCAAAGAATTGGAGAGACGTTGATTAGAAAACATCGCTCATGTGATGGTATCATGAAAAAGCAGTGCTTCCGACCACCGAACGAGATGAATGTTGCAATTGCGATGATGCAGAAAAACCGCTTCTTCAAAGACTCTTTGCAGGCTCGATCGCGAGGGCGATAGCAGCAGCTGCGTTCATTTGAGAATTTGAGCGGACTTGGAAAGAAAGAATTATCATGCCAGCGCCCGGTCCGCGTCGAGCTACATGGGCACCGACATGTCGTAGACAGGGGAAGAAAATTACTGGTTGTGTCGATATGCCTGGTTCTGGGGTTGTTCAGGATCTGTTGTCCTGTTAGTCTCAGCGATGTGATGTTGGGGCGTGAGTGTCTAACGTTGCTGGTAGATCTGGCCGCCCTGCTGGGCATATGGGCTTTGAGGATAGCCTCCGTTGGTGTACATCTGGCCGGCCGGGTAGGGCTGTGCTCCGTCTACTTGCTGCTGTGACGGAGTGTATTGCTGAGGAGTAGGTGGAGCGGCGGGAGCGTAGCCGATGGGCGGTAGTTGAGCACTGCTCATGGGCTGAGGAGGCATCATGTGTTGTTGGGGGTACTGTGCCGGGGCGGGCTGGGTCGGGGTGCCGGCTTCCTGGGCAGCACGGCCGGCCTCCTGACGCTGACGCTCCTCTTCCTGCTTGCGAGCATTTTCCTCCTCCTTCTTTTGGCCTTCCACTCCTTGCGGATTTCTTTGAATTCTAGACGTGACGAGTTAGCGCGGTTCATCCACGTGCAGCTTGTGTTACGGGGTGCATGCGCTAGGGGATTTAAGCATGGCTGGCGTGCTAGCTTCCGCGACAAGGAGGATGGTTTAACCAACCCAGCGGTCGGGGTAAGCACTAAGGAAATAATGCGACACTGCGACGCAAAAATGCGTGCCATTTGAACAATGTTTTTTTGCTGTGCTTGCATACCTTCGGGAGTGCGCTTTGCGCCGTGCGACTGCATAGTAACGTGCGCATTCAGATGGTTAAGCGTGCCATATGCCTTTTCACAGCCATTCCATCCGCACTTGTACATGCGCTCGATCTCTTCGTATCTTCGACGCGGACGCTTGTGCTGCTGCGCACCGGGAATTGGGACAAACGAGTAAACAGTAGACATTGGGTGTCCGCCCTGCGCATGGTTAGAAAACGCGTTCCGACGCGTCAATGGAGTCTTACAAAGCCATGACTTACACCTGGAGGTCTGGGGACGGCGGCTGCCATTCCTGGCGGTCCACCGGCGGCTGACACGGGGTAGTGCATAGGTTGAGCGTGGTAGGCCCCCATTCGGGGCGCGGCGCGTACATGGGCTGGCCGGGCTGCCCAGGGTATTGGTGCATCTCATGCTGGGGAGGGTATGGAGAGTATGCGTGTTGCTGAGGGTATTGCGGGTTCTGTGCGGCTATCGTGGGATCTATGGCAATGGCCGAGTCAGAACGCGTGTCGCGCAACGCGCTGGCAAGAGGCATGGACCGACTTGATTGAGCCATTGCGGCGTGTGGGTGGCCACCTGGCTGCTGGTAACGAGGAGCGCCCTGCTCGGGGTATGGTCGCTGGGCTTGTTGCGGCTGGCCTTGAGGTTGCTGCTGATACTCGGGGAATGAGGCAGAACGCGCAGACTGAAAAGCGCGTGAGTACTCGGAATTGGCAGGAGAGAGGCAAAGGAATGGTCTTACGTCTGGGTGGTAATGGGCAGCTTGGTTCTGGTCTGGGGAGGACAGGGTCTCAGAAAGGTTGCCGGTATAGGACGAGGAAGCGTAGGGCGAATTCAAACCTGGCTGCTGCGAGTACTCTTGCTTGAGCGGAGCTTGGTGTTGGTATTCCTGCTGGCGAGCGTCCATTGACTGCGGATGGCCGTTCATCTGTTGCGACGCGAGTAGCGCGCTCAGAGACGTGTCGGTAGCGGGCTGAGCTGGTGAAGTGGTGTAAGTCGGGGACATGCTACGCCAAAAGCAGAGTCGCGGTCGAGGGTTAAGCACTACTGCTAGTGAGGGGACTTGGAGGGTAGACGAAAACGCTGGCGGCGGCGCGTTGCGGACAGGCAGGTAGTTAGCGAGCGGCCGAAGAAAGGTTGTGTTTTTGCCCAAGGAAATGTGATGTGCATAAGCCGACAAGCTCCACCAAAAGGATGATCTGGCGCCCGAGTAGAGCGGTGTAGTGCACAAAATGTTCCCGAAGACGGACTGGCCTGACGCTGGGCGATAAAAAACGGCGGGAGACGGTGCGCGTTTTTGACAGATCAGTACGGCAAGCCCGGACGGCGACAAGACAAGGGGGCAACAAGGGCTGTCCGCATCGATGGATTAACGTTACGATAGAGTGAGCCTAACGACAAGGGTGGGCCAGCTGCCTCAAATCGTGCGTGAGACGGCGTCGAACTCTATTTGATGATGATCTCTGCGAAAAACGGACGGTGGCTCGTGTGTCGGCATCAGACGTGCAAGGTGTCGCGGCACGAGGCCAAGAAAAGCAGCAAGAAAGAGAGGGGTGCGTGGTGCCGGAACACTGGGAGACCGACGACGACCAAGGGACGAACGACAGACAGACAGCCTCAGGATCGCAGATGGATCCAGAATGTGACAGGTTGCAAAAAGACGACCACTTCGACCCTCGACCTGCTCGTCCTTACTCGGTGCGCTGCAGCGACTCGACCCTCCGGCGGCTCCCGTGCGTAAGCAGGAGCCTCTGACTCTGAGAAGAGCGTCGGGGGAGCTTCTTCGTCTACTCGTCTTCGGACTTGGTTTGTAAACCCATTGTGCGAGTATGCACACGCGCAGCCCTGCATGGTGATGCACCTGCCCACATTTAGAAGGGACAATCGCTATCTTACGCCCGCGCTCTTGCTCTGTCGCAATATCGAATTACGGACGAGACGCATTCTGTCCGGACAACTGCCACTCTATCACCTTCAACCTCTTCCACCTCTGGCCAATTTATCGCTGCCGCTCGATTCTCAACAATGCATATCGCTTGCCGTCGTCCTCTCTATTCTCGACGTCACTCATGCATTGCCCAGTGAGACTGTTACACTGAGAATATTAATGGCACTCAAATGCAATTCATGGTCCGAGAGCGCTAAGCCACATGGGTAGTGAGGCATGAGTCGTTCTGTGCGTGTCAAAGGCTTGAGCTGCCGATGCTTTGACCGTCTCCTACTTCTACGCGAATCCACTTCATATCCCTCTTTCTCCGGTGCCGGTCTAGAAGGACTCGAGGGACTCTTGAGGTTTGGTTTGGGCCTTCCTATCTGTCACTCCGTGCAAACAGAACCCATCGTCGTCTATCATGCAATTTTCATCAACCTTTGGCAATTCCAGTCCTCGCCATGCGCTCTGTCTGGTCGCCCGACAAGCTTGTGCGACTGTCCAATGCCATCCCTCTCGGCCCAAATTCGCTGTTATACCACTTCGACCTCGATGTGTTTGAGAATAGCTGTGGATCACTGCGCAAGCGAACCCACCAACAATAAACTCTCAATAGCGCATTGCGGGGGAATCTTGATCTCAACTTCAGTCCATGGTGCTGTCGTACTGACTCGTACAGCGTAAAGAATATACAAATTGAACAGACAACGTGTCTGCTATAGCATTTCCATCTCAATTCCGTGTTGAACGTCATTGCACAGTACTTCTCTACAGAATCCGGTGTCCGTCTCGAGTCAGGCCTGGCAGACATCATACCATTCCTTCTTGCCTCGTGAATTGACTGTTGCTGAAAATTCAAGTTGAAACCGGGGATATCGTTACCACACTTTTCCGCTTTCCCCACCTCACCTGAGGATGCCCAGAGTAGAGAAGCTGTGTTGCTGTCCAAGCTCATCCTCAATTGACATGAGATTGCGCCTGCCCAATTGGGAGCATACCACGAATCAATGTCCACCAATTCTCATAAGATGAAATCGTGAACGCGACTGCTGCATTTCGCTTAGATATGGACGTGTCAGATCTGCTATTACTTGCAACGGCATCCCTCTCAAAGAAACACGGCATTTGACCGTGTTCATTAATTGCCATTGGCCAAAAACGCTTCGGTATTGTTGATATTCTACTACTTTATTGCTGCGCCATTGGCTGGTCACAATATGTGGCCCAGGCCGTGGTCCCGGGCACAGAATTTCGTGGCGGTGAGGAAATCATCGGGAGCTGACGCTGACATGTTTCAACAATGAAAGTTGAATTGATCATTGAGAACGCCGACTTGCTCTCGGCACGAGAGGACACGGAAAGGGGTGAGATGGAGTAACGAGCTGTCAAACCCTTCTTTGACTTGTAAAACAAGCTACACATGACCAGCTGCAAGGCAGTCATCTTTACATGCATCTAGCACGTGTGGCCTAATTGCTTCAACTGACGCTAGTCCCNTATAGCTGCATCGAAGAAATCTTGGATGCTACTCGAAGCGTGGTTCTGAGAGGGCCGGCGTAAAAGGCCGGTGCTATCGATCTGCCCCTCCGGGACCTGATGGCTGGACTCGAGATGTCAGGGCTTCTGGTCGATGGCTCTACCCGTGTAGCCGTCCGCCGAGACGACTGCCCACTGCTCAGAGTACCCAAGCTTGCTTTTNNTAGCGCGTCGCGTCCTCAACATCTGCAAATACACTGACCACCCTATTGGTTCTGAGAATCGGCATGCTAACGCGAGATCTGAAATAGTCGTTGGCCGGTACTCTCGAGATACAGTATNCAGTGTCTCAGCCTCTTTCANTGCCCATCTCACCATGTCATCCAGGCGCGCCTGAAAGAGTCGAGTCTTGCAGACGAAGAGGGGCTCCATGCAGGCTGCGCATTCAGACACTCTGCTCGAAGAATCTTGTCCGCGCTCGATCAGAATGTGGTAATTCTATGGTCTGACATTCCGCTGAGCCTCAAGCGCTCGAGCAACAAACAGGAGAATCACCGGGATAGACCCTGTGTACGGGCGCAGAATGGAGCCGTACGACTTTCGCAAGCTGCGATCAATGCTCGTACGGAGCATTATTGAAACCACCCCCAAGCCATCAAGTACGAAATACAAACAAGACTACACATCCTCCCACTGCTCGGAGACCCAAGAAACTTTATTTGATTGCGCACATGCAAGCAATGCAGAGATGCAGAGAGCGTCATGAAATCTGCACACCTGCCCTATGGATATTGTTCAACGACGATAGCGTGAGACGTATCGAGTAGCACAGTACAAATGCTACAGTACCACGGCCTCTAGGCGCCTTTTGGAATAGGCGATGCGGGAGATGGCAGCGACGGCGCGCCTGTCAGTATGCATCCATATGCAAGGACCCAAGATTTCGAAGAGCCATGTTTGATCGCCTCTTTGTTAATCCGAGTACTCTATCACGGCGAAAAAAGGTATCAGGGCCCATCAAGCGTACTACAATTGCGTATTAGGGTCCGTCCCGACTCCAGATCACCACTCGGTTTCCACTCTGCGCATTGTTCAAGCAGGATTTGGATCCACCTTCTCTTCATGCAGGTCTTTTTGACCACAGCAAGACCGGTCAAAGTCAGCGACGACCCTGCAGTCGCTCATCACCAGCCACTCGAATTACCACATTGATCTCTGCCGGTATTTCGTTGTCTATGTACCGTGCAAGAACAGACACTACAGCTTGATATTTCAAGCGGAGTGAGGACTCAGTGTGGCGGTGTCTAGATCTCAATGTCCTTCACACTGCCTTGTTTTCAATGTTCTCCTCGTGGCCTAGCTTGCTAAACGTCAAGACGATGGCAACAAGGATATCGGTCCATGACTTTCTGCACTTTCAGACCCTCATGCGGTGGATCTCGAATGACATCCAGACAGTGTCTCTGGCGGCAATGCTGGATGTCCTTGCGGTGGCTCTGCATGCATGATGGTGCAGCATATATGACCACACACTAACACATATGTTCTGGACACGGTATTCAGGCCCTTCTCCCCATTTGCCAGCATATCGATTCCTAATGTCTTCCCTCGTCGATGGCGCTGCCCTGCGATCCCACCATCCTCCAGTCGACGGTTGATGCCGTCTCGTCGATAGCCAACTATTTGCTGAATGCCGCTCATCCGCAGGCTGATATAAGATGGTCAACAATAATCCTTCAACTGTCGGCCATGATATTCACTGGGACAATGTTTACGGGTGAAAGGCCTGGTCCTCGTGATTCGTAACTCGTGGATGACGATTTTCTGCACTGAAGACTTATATGACTGTCTCAGGAGGGATTTTAATGAGGTGCTCGGGTGCACGACTATGTCTGGCAGATTCAACAGTTGTTTCACAAGCTGCAAACATACTACCTCATGTTCATGCAACGTGGTCCGGTTTCCTCTCGCAAATCGCGTGGTCTCTCGGTCTCATGTCGTTCATACTAAAGATACAGTCTAGGTTCACACTGCTCAGGCAGCAAAGACGGCATGATACATCAGACCTAGGCCATGTACATTTCCCGGCGGGGCAGCACCATGTATACCTGCAGCCACTCATGAGCGACGAAAGCATGCATTTCTCCATGTTTACAATTAACGTAGGTACCTGCATTCACTCGATTCAGATTCTGAATGTTGGAGACCTGCGAGTTTTAATAGCCCTCAGGAACACTCAATCTGACCTGCATGAGGCAAAAGTACAATCTACTGGCCAAGTCAAGCTTCTCCAAGAAAAAGAATTCCGTGAGATTGTCTACCATCTTCGACCCTGATGCCGCTTGCTCACGTCCTCCACATGCATCCGTCGGGTCACCATTCCAAAACATCATCACTTGCCGTCTGAAGCCTTCTATAACCGCGAGTCACAGTGTCCAGATTTTGCATCTCCTTATACACACATATTTCATGCCGCGTTCCGTTGTCTGTATAATGTGGCGGGTTCTAGCCTTCTCACAAATGACGCTGTCTCCCGTGGATCTATGTGTCGGGCCGACTTTACTGTAACATGACTGTCGGTCGGTTGGCTGTATGCATCTATTCAGTGCATTGCGGGTGTCAAAGACCATTGCCAATCCCCTCGAGCCGCGTTCGATGGCAGGTTGATTCCAGACATACATATCATGTATTCTCATCTATTAAGCTTCCGGACATCTTCCGATGCTACCGTCATGTTATTGGGTTCATCTGATCCATTGCATGTCCAGCGGTGAGAAATCGTCAGTTGGACTTGCCCAATTCATGACTTCTATTCGTGAATCTACTTGGCATTACAATAGCAAACATCAATGTGCCAAAACCTGAGACAAAGGGAGCGCGACGTGTTTTGGGATCCAATTGTCGGGTCTCCAACACTTTGATGTTTTAAGGGAGTTGTTCGTCTAGCCGCCATATGCGAGCAGGGCAATCAAATAAGCTTTCGATGCTCGTCTTACGTGCCTCTCCAATCACACATTCATCTCTACACCACACACTCACGCAACAATTCCACATGCAATGTGCTTTCCTTGCATGTAATGCGCATGGAAAAGATGCCTCAGCCCCAATCATGTTCCTCTCTCCACCTTGCAAAGTGCGCTTTTTCCCAGTCATGGTCATTGATCCTTCCAACGTCCCTTCGACCACATATCTATGATGCAGGAAGTGGCTCCCCATTGTCGCGCGGAGTAGGTTTCCGACTGCCTCATACGCTTCGAAATACCCCACGAGTCTTTGTGTTCTCTACGGTAAGAAGCATGCATCCACCCTCTTTCTGTCTTGATTGTGTTCGCATTGCATCTGCTTTCCCCGCTTTGCTTTGCAGACATGATCCCAAACTTGCGCCACCGGTCTTGTCTACCTTCCCAATGTATACTCATGCCCCGATGAGGTGTCTGAAGGATACGAGCATCGCAGGTATGATGTCTCACTCTTGCGGCCGTAAATGGACGAGTATCCAATGGTTATCGGGTTGCGTGGTTGCATGCTTCTTCTCTCTGCACATCGTCATCACATGCGCTCTCTACACATCCCGCTTGAACCTGACCGGACAAACCCGGAAAGAACTCCATTCTTTCGTTCCTTCCCGCTTTCCCCATCCATTCATCCATCCTTCTTTCCTTGCCCTTTTAGCCCTTCTATCCTACGCACGTAGCAAGTATCCTTCTCACCTAAACGAAATTCGTTTCTTGGGTGCTTTTTCGCCTCCATCCTCTTTGCCGAGACCATAGATGCATATGATCGAGGACAAGCAAGAAAGACTGCAATACTTGCCGACAATGAAACAGCAAACAAGTTGCCTGTTTCCGTGAGATAGAGAACGTGAACGGAACCACATCGGAGAATTAAATTGCATGACTTCTGCCAAACCCTGCTTTGCAGATACACACAAACTCTAATTCTTGCTACGTCGCTGATGCTTTTTCCCTTTCTTGTGAGTCTCTTTTGTAGGTTTTGTTTTATGGCACTGCGATAGGATCGATTCGCGGCTCGGCGTTCTTGGTTCCACGGTTGGTTTTGTTCCATGGTTGCCATTCTGGATAATTGCCTTCGTTGTTCATGCAACAAAAAGGAAAAAAGGTGCATGGTGTGTGTGAGTTGCAGGCGATGAAGGATGCACACACAGTTGCTGATGCTTTGCTCGAAACTCTATCCTCCACATCTGTCGCCCAGCTTATCCACTTAGGCCTTTGATGATGGGCACATCATTGGAGTTGCGTCCAAAACGTATCGTTTCTGTCGTATCTGACCTATCGCCTTTTGTCGTCACTTATCGCTGATTGTTTTTTACGATGGGCACAGTGGTTCGAGATACATTATGCTCCACATCGAGGGTCTCTTGTGCAGGCCGACGGCCTCTATCATATTTGGAGAGTAACAGTCATGACGAGAAAGCGGCATGTCAGATAGGTACGTGTAGATGGGCATTGGTTGAACAGGCGAGGAAGACCTACACGTGGTGTATGCTACTCTACCTATCTTCAGAACATGGCATAGAGATGGGACATCATGGGTCTTCTTGTGTACCGGCCGACGGCCCTATATTACAGCAAAACACTGTGCTTTGCTCCAAGACATGTGTGGAGTAGTAGTCACCACCTGTCTATCTTTCCCTGCTGTCTGTCCTATCGCCTTTCTTCTCCTTACACCTAAAGAATAGATTGCAACAGAGAGGGCTGTGCAGCAGGGAATGTCGCTCCATGGACCCACGTATTTGTGGTTTCTGAACGGACGTGGCTAAGAAGGTCCTCTATCCCACCAATACCTGCTGGATAGTATCAAGATGATTGTGTCTGTCAACCGTGTCAGTGGTGATTCTCAAATCTCCTTAAGTATCCCAAGTCGTAAGGCGTTCAAGAAAGTAATATCGAGGTCAGGGTGATATACTCAATAACTCTTCGTCGCCATCAAGTGCGTCAATCGAAGCAACGACGACTCTGTTGTTCTAACAAAGATAATTCAAGGTCTCTTCGCGAGTAAAAGTATGATTTGGAGGGATCTGGCAGTGTATTCAAGCATGGTTATCGAGTTATGCCACACAACGCGTTCCAATATTCTTCCAACGTGAAAAGACACGAGATAGACAATAACTTGGACTCCAGCAAAACAATAAGAGCACTGGACAGGTCCGAAACCTCAAGAAAAGATACAAACAGAGCGGCGTATACTGCCATTGCGAGAGCTATGTGGAGTCAGAAAAGCGTGCAGATCACCTCGACTCCAGATGACTTATCACGCTCTTTGCCAAACCAGCCAAGCGACAGCAGTCCGATTTGCCATGTTTGATGTTGGTCGATGTGCTCTCATGCATCTATGACCCGACACTTGATCTCAGCATCCAGTATACTGTTCATTAACATCCATATCCATATGGACGCTGGCAGTAACAGATTGCAATCGAAGGCATCGAGATGAGTACGTGACCACATGCGAGCGAGACTTGTCGACGAGACAAAGCTTCAGATTTGCACAGAATGACAGGAATATTTCAAGTGAAATTTCTATTCTTCTGATCAATGTATGATCAATGGAAAGACATAATGGCTAGCAACGCAATCTAAACCGTATGCTCAAGAACCCCTAAACTCGTCGTAAAAACTCCATGCCCGCCATGATTAGCATGCAGCAGTGAGTGAAAAAGACCAAAGACTATAAAACACAATTCTTTCTTTTGAGTTGGCTCCATACCAGGGAAACCATGAAACGCCGGGAAGACCAGAAAGAGGCATAAGACGAAAAGCACGAAAAAGGGTATCATCATCTACCAGCGAGAGTCACGACCAAGGGGAGCGTTGTTAGAGCTGGTGAAGCCGCCACCACGGCCGCGGCCACCGCCACCACGTCCACGACCACCGCCCCAGCGACCGTGGCCACCGCCGCCACCACCGTAGCGGACCATCTCAGCGAGACGGGGTCGATGTTCTGCTTAGCCTCGGCCAAGACGTTAACAAGGTCGCGAGCCTGCTTGGAGTCTGGGAGAACAATGTCAGTACAAACTTCGTGATACGGTCAAGGATAGGTAAAAACATACTCTCAGTGGTAAAGAAGGTGATGGCGGTACCCATAGCACCTGCACGACCGGTACGGCCGATTCTGTGGATGTAGTCCTCAGAGTTGTTGGGGTAGTCGTAGTTGAGGACGTGGGTAATGTTGCGAACATCTTTAAAAGTAAGGGTTAGCATGTCTGTTGGGAGAACAGTGTGTATCAAAAGCGAGCCTTTGTCGGTCGCGTAATCTGATGAAGAGGTGTGCAATAATGATATTGACAACACTCCGTGCGCTCCATAGGAGTCGAAGCTTTGTAGAAAAAGCAGAAAGCAATCATAGCAATCACATGTCACAGGCCGTAGAAGATATCATGCAGGATATCTTCGAGGTCCTACCGTCTCGGATGCCTTGGAAGCGCGTAACAAAACTACAATGCAGCGCTGCGCGGCGAAAATACCTGCATCTCACTCTCTACTGGGCAAAAAGGCGCACGAAGCGCAAAGTAGAGGGCGAGAGGTACGATGCGAAGCCAAAATGAAAAGACAAAGGCCTCGAATCGAGCAAGTTTCTCCCAAGGATCCGGAGTAAGGAACCAGTAAACTGGACGGCCTATAAGGAACATGGTTACGTATGCAAAAGGCGCACGAGTGCTCGGCGTAGAGCACCACCTTCAGATCACGCAAGTGCGAGCAATGGGGAGGGGAGAATTGGCAGTGTAGTGGAGGATAGGGGAAGGGAAGGTGCTGTGAGTGATGGAGAGGGGGTGTTCAATCATACCGATACCACGCGAAGCCACATCAGTGGCAACCATGATGGGACTCTTGCCCTGCTTGAATTCGTTGAGAACCCAGTCACGCTCCTGCTGTTGCTTGTCACCGTGGATAGACAGGGCCGGCCAGCCGTCCTGTCTGAGGAAGCGGGTGATCTCGTCGGCGACACGCTTGGTGCCGGTGAAGATGAGGCACTTGTTGTCCTTGTCCTCCATGATCTTCTCGAGGTGCTTGATCATCTTGTCGCGCTTCTCGAACTCGGAAACGACCTCGACGACCTGAGTGATGCGGTGGTTGGCGGAAAGGTCCATGGAACCAACGTTGACCTGGATGAAGTCGTGCTGGAAATCCTGGGCGAGAGCGCGAACCTCCTTGGGCCAGGTAGCAGACCACATGCAAGTCTGACGGTCAGGGCGAATCTGGCCAATGATCTTGCGGATCTGGGGCTCGAAACCCATATCGAGCATGCGATCAGCCTCATCGAGAACGAGGTAGGTGACGCGGCGAAGGTTGGTCTTTCCAGACTCGAGCATGTCGATCAGACGACCGGGAGTGGCGATACACACCTCGACACCGCGAGCGAGATCTCTGATTTGCTGACCCTTGGGGACACCACCGTAGACACAGGTGTTGCGGATGCGCGACGATTTGCCGAACTTGTTAACTTCGGCCTGAATCTGGACAGCGAGCTCACGAGTGGGAGCGAGAATGAGGACGATGGGACCGTCACCGGGGGGAAAGGAGAGGCTGGGCGTTGATGTGGACGATCGAGGGAAGACAGTAGGTGAGGGTCTTTCCGGAACCGGTCTCGGCAATACCGGTCACGTCGCGACCAGAGAGAGCCATGGGCCAACCTTGGCACTGAATGGGAGTGGGGTTGGCGAAGCCCTGGGCCTTGACCTCGTTGATAACATAGCCGGGGAAACCAGCCTCGTCGAAGGTCTCGACGGGCTTGGGAACGTTCTTTCCCTGGACGGCGATCTGGTGAGTCTTGCGGAACTCGTCGACGTCGGCCTGAGAGCGCTCGGCGACGGTAGGTGCCTCCTTGTAGAAGGATTTCTCGAACTTGGGAAGGGTGCTCATGTCTGTGATATGGTTAGTATGTTTGATGTCGGCGATAGGATGAACGAGAAGACATACCCCACTGCTGGCTCTTGAGGCCGGCACCAAGCTGGCCCATTCTGTCGCCGCCTTGGCCGCCGCCGTAGCTGCCACCACCGTAGCCGCCCTGGCTGCCACCGCCGTAGCCACCCTGACCACTACCAGAGTAACCACCTTGGCTGCCACCGCCGTAACCGCCGGATCTGCCACTGTTGTACGTTAGCATTTGATGGAGAAGTAATGGGTGGATAGAGATAAAGGATAGGAGCATAAAAGCTGAGCAGAGACTTATTAAGAATCGTACCCGTCGTAAGAGCGACTGGTTGAAAAGTCGCCATAAGAGCTTTGTCCATAGGATCTCGAGTTGTCGTACCCGCCAGAGTAGCCATTGCTACCACCGCCGTAGCCGCCGCCGCCGCTGCCGCCGCCACGCGAGCCGCCGTAACCACCACCGCCGTAAGACATGATGTGTGTGGGTGTGAGGGGGTTGTCGAAGTGTTGTGAAGTGAACTTTACGCTCGTGTGATGCGACAAGTCCAAATGGAAAAGAGATGTAGATAGAAGAAGGGGGTTGATGGAAAGAGAGAGTGTGGAGGATGAAGGAGAGAAAAGTGAGGAAGGCGCGCGCAGGCTTGATAAAAGTGGTTGGCTGCTGCGTTTTTGCGACAGGGCGGCGACTTTCTGCCGCGCTAGCAAACGCTAGAAGAACTTTGATTGCCAAGCCTCGACTTTCTCGTCTTTTCGATGGGACGCTGACCCGGACGTTGGACCCTGTCCTCTTTCAAACTTCTCAACATCATGGCAAAAGGGAGGTCTTTTTCTTGCAAGAGGTGAATAATATTGTACAGTGAATAAGTCATGTTACATGGCAAACATTTGACTGCCTTCTTCATCCCTCGAACGGCAAGTCTTGCAAAGGTCTTTGCTCAAGCTCCTTCTTGTCCTTCACCCATGTGCCGTTTTCCTTCTTTTGCCTCTTCACCACGTTCTGGCGAAGATGCCTAAGTTGCCTGCTATCTCTCCTCAACTCGACAAGCTTCTCCTTGGGAATGATGTTCTTCCCCTCCATTCTGTCCATTAGCCTCGTGACAAAAGCGTTCAGTTTTGATCGCTTCTGAGACCATCCCTGCATCTGATCCTGGGGAACCAATTGCTTGTTCATCAATTGATCTATGGCACCAATGACCGTCCTCATCAAGGCCACAACATCATGATTATCCATAGCCTTCATCCTGCCCGAACTGCCAGAGCTGAACTTTCCAAAAGAAAGCATTGACTTGAACTTCGCGATAGAGTCTGACAGACGGTCGATGGTCTGGGCGATGACTTCTCCGTCTTGTTTGGAAATGGCCAACTCTAGGTATTGATTCAACATCTTCGGATCGGGTTCAATCTGATAGTGCTCGCTCAATTCTACGAGCTTGTTGGCATGCGCCATTGCTTGGGNGTTCTTCTTGTCGCGACTGCAAGTACTCATAGCAATGCGGAAGGTCTTGCGATGGGGTGTCCAGCCGTAGGTTGGTATTGTGTCATTCACTAAGCCGAGAGCACGACCAGACGCACGCGATTGTCGAAGAATACGCATGAAAGTGTGAATGTTATCCATGTCGGGCTTGAGAGCATAGGTGGACTTGTTGGTCAGCAAGTCCCAGTATGCGTATGACTCTCTGTAAGCGAATGTCGCTCTGCAAGCTTCAAGGATGAGGGATAGAGAGTTGTTGCCTGCTTTGACCAGTGTGACGGATTGCTTGCCTCGGTTGTCGAGTAAGAGTGCTTGGTCAAATTCACTCTCGGGCTCCTCGCCTTCCGTATCGTTCATCCTATCCTTCTTCGCCTCGTGATGCATACGATTAGGCAGATGCTCAGCCTTTCTCATCTTGCTGCCCAATTTGGGAACCAGTCGAGGGATTCCCATGGTTTGTTCAATCAGGGAGAGGACATCATCACAGTCTCTTGGCTGCAGACCAATGAGCAAGAGGCGACCCATGGCGCCAACCATCTCTTCATTGACGGCAATGTCTCCCGACCGCCATCTCCCAACAATGTCTCCCCAGATCCTTCGGCCCTGCTGGATGGCTGTTGCCCTCAGCACAGCAATCTCACTGTCGTCTGTTCTGTTGCCGCCTTCCAGCAGTGCGTGCTCTCTGATGGCATTCAAGATTGTAGTGTAGGTGTAAGGGTCGGCGGCGCCAGCGCCTTTCTCCGGTATCTTTGAGGCTATGCCCCAAAGAGAGTCCATGTCGTTTGCGCGTGCACATACTCGCAGTGCAGCATTGGTGTGTATGGTTGTTGGCTTTACTCTTGAATTCTCAGCGCCGAGGGAATGATAGATGGCAAGAGCCCTGCCGAGGGTGTCTGCGGCGACTGGGGGCTCAGATAGGCCACGAAGGAGGATCACATAGGTATGCGAGTCGGGAAACTGTGCGCGCTTCTTCATCTATGCGGTCGTCAGGTCATGACCATGTTTCTAGTCCAAAACAAGTCCTACCTCGTTATAAATCTTCAAGGCAGCATTGACCTGCTTCTCGGACAACAAATGGCCAATGATGTGGTTCCAGCTGACAATGCACTCCATGTCCTTGCTGGCGATACGAGTGAGACCAAGAGCCTTCTCGACATCGCCCTTCTGGAGAACGCCACGGACATGGTCGGCGAGCTTGAGCGGGTCTGGTAGGTACTGTAGTTCTTTTCGGATCTTTTTCTCTAGAGCCAAGTTCATGTTGGGCACTTTGGCATCTTCCTGGTCTTCGTTGGGCGTGCGCACTTTGCGATGTGCATTGTTGGTGATCCAGCTCTTTTTCGAGTCATACGTCTTTTGCGGCACTCCATTGACCAGACTTGTGCGTTTGCTCTTCTGGCCATCAGATGTAGTCTCGTTCAACTCTCCCGCCAGTGTGCTGTCGTTCCGCGGTTTGGCGTCTCCCTTAGACTCTGTGGTATACTGGCGGACGACTTGAGACGATCGCGCATGTGGCGCTATGCGATTCTGAAGATACGGTCGTGGTCCCGTGCTGGCCTCGGCAGCGATGGCACGAATGCATCTCAGCAAGCTGTTTCTGCACTCTGACATCGAAGTACGCGCGGTTGCTCAGTCCTGGAACACAAGGCGAAATGTTCAAGGTGCCATGCTATCTCTTCTCGTCGAACTTTTGATGCACAGACCATCAGTTCGCGCGTCTGGCTGGCGACCGTCGCCTCGTCCATTCTGTGCCAAACTTCCAATCTCCCACTCCCTTCCGAAAGCCATATGCTAGAGTGAAACGTAGGCTGCAACTATACACGACACTACACAAAAACAGTCCGGTGCTCACCGAGAGCCATGAACTATCGAATCTCACTGGGGTGGTCTCTCATTCGGAAACATACGTGCATCTGTACAGGCTGCTCGGAACTCATAGCAGGGATCTGATATTTGTCGTGATATCATGTCGAATGTAAATATACATTATGCGATCGTTTGGCAGGAACATTCGCCTACCACTCATACGCCAAGCTAGTATCAAAGGTCAAGACAGGTCGATCGTTTACACCATCTTCCCTTGGTCCTCGAAGTTGGCGTCCTTTGGGAGCGACTCGGGAGCTGTCGAGAGCTGAGAAATTTCGTCCAAGAGTGCAACCGTCTCTGCGGGGCTAGCAATCCATGCCGTCGTACACGCAAGCCTNNACTGTTTGTCAGCATGTACCGCAAAATAGTGCTGACGATTCACAAACCTAGCCTTGAAATCATTCGCTCCGATTGATAAGAATTGGTCGCCGACGTGGAGAGACTTGTTTCCTTCTATTCCACCAAAGTATCTCTGACAACTCAGAACACCCCAGGACTTGTCGCCAATGTCAATGAAGACGTCGCTTCCGCNCTTTGAGTGTGTCAGTAACTGTACCATCAAGCGCGTATATCAATTCTTACCGTTAAAGGCGCAGAATGGCAACCGCTTGCCGACAGGAGTCATTTNCCTAGTCTATGTAAGCAAACGTCGAGCGGAGCGTGTCAATGTACCACGTACCAGTGTCTTCTGGCAGACAAGGACAGTCTCCTCCAGCTGTTCCCGCGAGAGCTTAAATCCTTCGACTGGAATTATGCCGACTGCTCTTTCTTTTCGAAGGATGTCAGCCTTGAGCCTCATGGCGTCGACACAACTGCGGAGGGACTTTTCAGCGATATCCAGCAGCTCTGTAACATCCTCTTGAGTCCAAGATTGCATCTCCTGGAGCGACCACTGCTTGCGAGGGATTGCAACGAGTCTATCCGGGCTTTCACTAGCGAATTGGAACAGGTAGCTCGCCTCTCCTCCAAGAACGATGAGATTCTTCTTAACATCGTCTGAGAGATCGGACGTAGCTATGGCATCGAGTAGACCGTGTAGTCTACCATAGTACTTGGATGCTTCGGTGTAGCCAGCTGCAGTCACGATGCCGATGCGAGTGCCATTTCTCATCAGCTCTAAAATGCGAGGAATGGCTGGGTTGTCATCTGTCAGGGACTGGCCATCATCGTAGAGTGTAACATCACCATCGAATGTGACAAGGTCCAGACGGCTGTGTTTGACCAAAGACATGACCTGGGCAGTATTTAGAATCAGACGGATATCGTTGAAACTGGGAGCCACAAATCTCCTTGAACTTATGTATCGTCTTTGGTCTTGCCATTCAAATGCATCCCTAAGCATGAGAGGAGTGAAGAAGACACCAACAGTCGGAACTAGCAATTTGAGCTTGGAGTGCGTATGTGTGCCTTCTTTTTGGCGGGAGATGTGATCGTTGATGAGCCCTTCAACATCACTCATGATTTGAGCATACCGTTCGTGAGCATTGCGAGCCATCTCGTCTGTGCCGTGTATTCCATCTTGCCCAAACAATGCGGTAGGCTGAGACAGGAGTACGAACGGGACAGCAAGGAGCCCCTTGATCCATTCGATNNCTGACACAGGGTTAGTAAGGCCAAGTAAGCTGAGTCGATCGGACCATAAACTCACCAATTGATCACGGCGATGAGTCTTGAAGAAAGTGTCAGTAAGCTTCATGATGTTGATATAACGGCATACGAACCTTGAGGGCATCTAGATATAGTCAGTGTCAAGTCTCAGCATGTGACAGGCAATGGTAAACATACACTCGACACGGTATCTGGTGGTCATGTTGGCGTTCTATGGCAGGTTTGTTGTTGGCAAGGATCAGGGAGTCACGGAGGGCAAGTTAGAAGGAAGTGAAGGAGGTGGCAGCGAGGTATGACAGAGTCACAGAGAGTCGGAGCTGGCCGACAAGACTGCCAGCAGGTTGTTGATTGGTGATAGGCATGTGATGCTGCACCCCACAGCGCTAGACAGCGGGTAGAAGCGGTGGCGCCGATCTCTTGCTCAGGAACCGCTGACGCTTGTGCCGACGCCGAAGCTTTCCTGATTCCAATCCATCATGGCCGACATCACTCTGCCCTCGTCCTTGCTGCAACCGCGCGACGACAACGAAGCAGATTCACTCCTATCTATCCTTGGACACATTCACGATGAGCGTGGCCACTTCCGACACATCACCGAGCAAGGCTTGCAGGCCGAGATAGCTGCCAACGAGAACGACGAAGAAAGCTCCGAGACAGACGACGAGGAAGATGGCGCAGAGGTAGACGGAGTCGAGGAAAAAGATCGTCGAGAGCAACTATGGGCAGCAAGAGCCGAGATGAGGCAGCATGTCGAGTACGTTGTTTTGAGAGCATCGATTGCTAGCACGTCAACTTACTGACCCTTCCAGNNCTCCGCGCGCAACGAAGCACTCATCGCTCTGGACTTTGTATCCCTTTTAATCTCCAAAGATGCCCCCAAACAGGCTGACCTTACCATGTCACCCCATCTTAAGCAATTCATCAAGCCTGGAACCCTCGCTATGGATGTATGGCAGAATGTGCCTCTTGACAAAGAGCAAGAAAAGGTGGACGACACAATCGCTCGTGGCTGGAGAATGCAATCCCTTCAGGCATCCGCCGATTCTTTGTTGGGTGCTGCGACCCGCTTGGAGAACGACGTCAGGAGAGAGACACATTATTGGGAACAAGTCTTATCTGTCAGTGACAAAGGCTGGTCAATCTCTCGCCTGCCTCGTGAGAAACACAATCTGGGCGTCCGATTCGGCTTTTTGGAAGCTCTCGGAGAGTTTAGAGACCGTGGACTCGCTGCACTGAGGTCAGACGATGATGGCAATGTTCTTCTCGACAAGGGTTTCGGAAACAACAGCAAAGTCCTGAGGGTGCGCATTCAAAAGGGCGACAATATCGTTGGCGTCTCACAGATGCCAGACGTTTCAGCCGAGTCAGAGGCTACTCTTGAAGCTCGCATTCGTCATGCTAGAGACTCGCTGTATGAGGAGGAATTGTTCCTTGAGATCATTCGAGAGTCGCGAAGTCTGGCATCATACGGCGTTGATATGCGCGAGTCGACCGTTCGTCTTCCGACAAGACTGTCCTCGACTGCAGCGTCATCCACATCAGATGCGCAAGAGGTCTTGATTGATTTGATACCATTGACTGAGATCGAGACAAAACCTCAGGAAAAGCAGCCAGAAGACAAATGGGCGCAGACTATCGCACTGGCTCTTCGCCTGTTCCTTTCATACACCCATCGCGAGAGACTGACACGCCGATCTGAATTGCCTTCACCAATGTCAAGTGCCAGAAAGGACACACCAGTGGCAAGCATTATGAAGCCTGTACTAACCTTGCTGCAACACCGTTCCATGCTTGATGATATTGGCGCCTATCTTGAGCGCATCAAAAAGCTTCTCGATGCTGCATCTGTCGACACGACAATCGAGACAGCTGCGTTTGATCCAGCACTTTTGAGATCTGCAGAAACGATAGATAGTCTTATGCAGAGAGGTTTGACGCCTCTGCACTCGCGGATGAAGATGTCACTGAAGATAGCGCATCTGTCAGAGGCCCTCGAGTTTGGTATCGAGATGCGTACATCCATCTCGCCGCCCGCTTTCGGCAGTGCCATGTTGGTGACTTCACCAATAGGACTATCGCGAGTCGAGATACCGGAGATGGCAGAGCTTAAAGATTACTTAAACACAGCGATCGCAAACGCTTTGGGTTATGGAATCGCGGACAAGCTGGCCAATTGGAGTCTCAACGACAGGTGTGGTATTCTCACCAGAACCAACAGCAACGATAAGATCAGCATTGAAGTCTACGGAGATGAAAACGCAGCACAGGACAGTCTTGTGTTACGCACGCCCAGAGAGAGATTTGAGTGGAAGGGCGAGGATGAGATGAAACAAAACGGCTTCTGGGAAATGGTCAAACAGCACGTCTGGGACGGAGCATGATTCCGAGAATAAATTTAGCTGCCGCGACTTTCAGGGTCCAGCGACTTCTTTTTTCTTTTGCGCCTGCATGGAGGGGCAGGTGATAGATAGCCAGATGAATAGAGCAGCATGGCAGTGAAAGAACGAAAAGTTTCCTGTGAGCTGACATGGAGTGTCTTCTGGGCGGTGTCACAAACAAGTGATGAGATTCCTGGGCTGTAAGACCGCAGTCGGACCGTGATGTTGACTGGCACTGGCCAATGTGTTGAGAGTGACGTATCACGCTGCCCGCGGTATGAGCGAGCGGATTCTTGGGGCTCTCAAGATTTCACCTCGCGGTCTGGCTGAGGCCTCTTTTTCTTGCATTCACTACCACCTCTCCACCACGTGTCTCGACGACTCTACAAATACAGCTGACCAAGCTCTCTGTCTGGTACAGCTTCTCACGCCCTCGAATCAATACAAGCCTCCTCACATCCGCATCAAAAACACAACACAACCGGCCTCTATCATGGCCCAGGTCAACCTCGCTCCCGCCGCAATGCCCGCGGGCAAGAAGCGCATTGCCGTCATGACTTCCGGAGGTGACTCCCAGGGAATGTCTGGTGCTGTGCGTGCCGTCGTCCGTCAAACCATCGCCTCGGGCTGCGATGCATTCGCCGTCTACGAAGGCTACGAAGGTCTCGTCCAGGGCGGAGACATGATCAAGCAGATGCGCTGGGAGGACGTCCGTGGATGGCTCTCAGAGGGTGGTACCCTCATCGGAACAGCAAGATGCATGTCCTTCAAGGAACGCCCCGGCAGATTGCAAGCGGCCAAGAACATGATCGACAAGGGCATTGATGCCTTGGTTGTCTGTGGTGGTGACGGCAGTTTGACCGGTGCAGACAGATTCAGAGGCGAGTGGCCCAGTCTGGTCGAGGAGCTGGTGTCCAACGGCACCTTCAAGAAGGAGGCAGTCGAGCCTTTCAGACACCTCAACATTGTCGGTCTGGTCGGCTCCATCGACAACGACTTGGCTGGCACTGATGCCACCATTGGATGCTACTCATCGCTGCAGCGTATCTGCCAGGCTGTCGACTACATTGATGCTACCGCTTTCTCTCACCAGCGTGCCTTCGTCGTCGAGGTCATGGGCAGACACTGCGGTTGGCTCGCCCTGATGGCTGGTGTCTCGACAGGTGCCGACTTTGTCTTCCTTCCCGAAAACCCTCCATCAGAGAACTGGGAGACTGAGATGTGCGACGTCGTGCAGCGTCACCGCAAGCTCGGAAAGAGAAAGACCATCGTCATCGTTGCTGAAGGAGCCCACGACCGTCAGCTCAACGCAATCTCGCCAAACAAGGTGAAGGACCTGCTTGCTGGCAAGCTTGGCCTCGACACCAGAGTCACCACTCTCGGCCACGTCCAGCGCGGTGGTACTGCCGTTGCCTACGACCGCATGTTGTCCACCCTGCAGGGTGTCGAGGCTGTCAAGGCCGTCCTCGACTCAACCCCTGAGACACCCAGTCCCGTCATTTGCATTGTCGAAAATAAGATTGTGCGCAAGTCATTGATGGAGGCTGTCAAGTTGACCCAGTCGGTCGCCGAGGCCATCGAGCGCAAGGACTTCAAGTCGGCCATGAAGCTCAGAGGTGCTGAGTTTGACGAGTACTGGACCGCATACACGACCACCGTCTCGACCGACAAGCAGGAGTTGCTTCTTCCCCAGGAGAAGGTAAGAAGCTACTTCGTGTTACTTACAGAGAGCTTAGCTAACACAAACATANNGCGCATGCGTGTTGGTATCATCCACGTCGGAGCCCCCGCTGGTGGTATGAACGCTGCCACCCGCGCCGCCACCGCTTACTGTCTCACCCGCGGCCACACTCCCATCGCCCTCCATAACGGTTTCCCCGGTCTCGCTCGCCATTACAAGGACGAGGAAAGCTCTGTTCGCGAGATCAAGTGGCTCGATGCCGAGAACTGGGCCAGCAAGGGTGGTTCCGAAATCGGAACAAACCGTGCTACTCCTTCTGAGGACTACGACGGTGTCTCAGATGCCCTGAAGCACCACAAGATCGACGCCCTCTTCGTTGTTGGTGGTTTCGAGGCCTTCACTGCCGTGTCCGAGCTTCGCAAGGCCAGACGCGACTACGATGCCTTCAAGATCCCCATCGTCGTTCTTCCCGCAACCGTCTCCAACAACGTCCCTGGTACCGAGTACTCCATTGGTAGCGACACCTGTTTGAATGCCCTGATCGACTACTGCGATGCCATCAAGCAATCCGCCGCTGCCTCTCGTCGTCGTGTCTTCGTCGTTGAGACACAGGGTGGTGCTTCTGGTTACATTGCCACCATCGCCGGTCTCTCCATCGGTGCCGTTGCCGTCTACACACCCGAAGAGGGCATCCACCTCAAGATGATCGCTTCAGACATTGAGCACTTGAAAGAGCAATTCGCCAAGGACAAGGGCCAGAACCGCAGTGGAAAGATCATCCTCCGCAACGAAAAAGCCTCCAAGACCTACACCACCGAGATTATCGCCAACATCATCCGCGAAGAGAGCGGCGGCAAATTCGACTCGCGTTTCGCCGTTCCCGGACACGTGCAGCAGGGTGGTATTCCCTCACCCATGGACCGTGTCCGTGCCGTCCGTTTCGGTGTCAAGAGTATGCAGCACATCGAGTCCTTTGCCGGCAAGTCCAAGGACGAGATCGCGCAGGACCCTCTGTCGTGCTCGGTTATCGGAATCACCGGTGCCCAAGTGCAGTTCTCGGGTATGGAGAAGGTTGAGAAGGAGGAGACTGACTGGAAGGACCGCCGTCCCAAGAACGAGTTCTGGATGGACTTGGTGAGCATTGTGGATACGCTTTCGGGCCGTCCTCGTCCCAAGAAAGAGGATGCTATTGCTGCTGGTCTGCCTGCTTAAACGAGCTCTTGGCTTGTTCTCCGCTTTGGCGTTTTCAATCATGATTGCAATGATTTCTTTCTTGTCGTTCCTCATTTTATGTCTCTAGTGGCTGGAAGCCCGGGACATGGTCATCATCATTACAGAGCTTTTCTATTCCTCAAAATTTACTTATTCTTCTTATCTTGAAGAGACAAAAACATCAGAGAGGCCATGTGCATGTCTAACAAAGATTATAATTTAAGAAAGCAAGGGGCGCAAGCAAGGAAGACATGTACTCTAGTAGTATAAAAACCTTTCTGATTCTGCAGAAGGTTGTCATTTTTCTATCCTTCAACATCCTCTTTCGTATAGGATTGCCTCGAGAACAACCTGGACATTATCTGTCTGCTGTGTGCCGCTGGTGATTTACTCTATGTCATAGCATCGACACCCGAAGTCGCCGACTCATCCATCGTCCACGAGGTTACGATCACAAAGGTATAGTTAAGTAGTATTTCTGACATACGACCAACTGATTCGAGATGGTTGAAGCCATTCATGAGAAGGGAAATCAGGTGCGTTTAGCTACAAGTTGGAGATCCAAAGATAAATCATCCATTAGAGGCCAAAAACAGAAGTCGGGTCAGAGCACTATAGGTAGTCTCAAGCATCAGAATGTCTCAAAAACAATATCGTGTCTACACAAATTATGCCATCAACTTATAAACCATGTCGAAGAGATGGCAAGTATTAAATCAAGGGTCATGGACGTCGTCTCTTTCTTTGCTGTACTCGATATCGTTGGACAGAAACGGACACAAAGATCAATTCATACTTCTTGCCTGAATAGGACTCCAACTCCTGACGGATTTGGATTTGACAGATGTCGAGGAAAAGTGTGTTCTTCGTGACGCATCCATTATATACTTGGACGAGTGAGACAAGAGTCCCTTGCATGGTTTCGTCTGAAATATCCGACTGGAGAGGGGTGGTATGTACAGCAAAAGCGTCTTTCCATTATCAACAATGATATTCTTTTCATTCATAAGCTTCACTCTTCTAGGTCTTGCCAAAGACAAAGACACCCTTGCCAGATCTAAAACCTTGCAATGTGCCTTGAACAGCCTTGATCAACTCATCACCTTTGGTCTCCCATTCCCATTTCACCTCGTCAAAAGGTGTATCCTTGAATCTACCTTCTCGAACAAGATCCAACACATGTTCGACTGTCTTTTTCTTGTCTTCTGGGTTCGCGTCTGACCACCTGCTGACCCAAAAGCCGTCGTATGAGATGTTCTTGAAGATTTGAAGGCCAGCGGGCACGGTGACAGGTTCGCGCGACATGGCGCCATAAGTGACGATGTGTGAGTTGTCGGCTAGGATCTTGGCCATGCTGTTGACGAGTTTACCGCCTACACAGTTCAACGCCAGGGAGATCTGTTCGCGACCACCATTTGTGGCTTCCTTTATGACATTGCGGAAGGACTTGTCCATTGCTTCTGTGTCAGTGAGGACAATGTCTGCGCCCAGGTCTTTCAACTCTTGCTTCATTGCTTCAGTCGCCTCGGCGTCAGAGCGGTCGCGGATGATGTTGATACTGCGGTAGCCCCAGAGTTTTGCGAGTTGGATTGCCGCTCTGCCTACGCCTGAATTGGCGCCGTTCTGGATGAACCAGTCGCCTTCTTTGAGCGGTACAAAGTCTTTGAGCATACGGTAGGCGGTACAGGGGTTGACGCTGACGGTGCCGGCCTGGAGGGGTGTGAGGCCTGACTTGTCTTCAATCTTGAGGAGGTTCTCGGTGGTGGTTTGGGCATGGGTGCGCCAGGTGCCGAAACCGGGGCTGCGCATGATGACCCAGTCGCCTCTTTGGAAGCCCTTGACGCTTCCTCCGGCCGAAATGATTTCAGCGACGCCCTCATTGCCTCCTACGGCGGTGGGATCGGGGGCTCCGAGAGTGGTGCTGAAGGTGGGTTTGGTGGGGTAGACGCCTTGGATTTGGTTGACGTCTGCTGGGTTGATGGGCGAGGCGAGGAAGCGGAGGGTTACGAGGTCTTTGTGGGCGGGAGAGATGCTGTGGCCATGCAGGCGGAGGACGTCTTTGGGCTCGCCATAGTTGGTGAAGGCTAGTGCTTTGGCTTGCTCGTAGCCGTAGGCGCTGAGGTGACGGCGTGTGATGGATGTCGTCGTGGGACGGGCGAGGGATACCCGTAGACTTGTGCTGCGTGTGCTCAAGCGGAACGACATGATGTGTGCTGTCTTGTAGTGCGAGAGAAATGCCGAGAGCTTTCTGCTCGCTGGAGCTGCAGATCAACAGTGACGTCGAGGCTTTGATGGCTGCCGAAAACACCGACCATCTTCCGCTCCATCCATATCTCCATCTTGGCTTGTTGTCATCATCAAGATCATCTGTCAGTCCGGCATGAAAACATCAGCATCCATGGTGCCATCATCTTCATAAGTGTCTGAGGGCGACGACTTCCTTGACGAACGGCCATAGGAGACGAGTCGACCATCACCACAATCTGTTCCATGCCCTCCTTAGGACCTTGGTGACACTCTTGATGCACCTCTTTTTCTCGCCTTTTCTCCTCGGTACTTCCACTCTCAATGGAGTTGAATCGCAGTCGCACGTCGTTTGGCCTCCTGATCCAACACACGGTCCGCCGCTCACACAAGCGCATTCCACGAATCTGGCCGCTCGAGTCTGTCGTGGTGCCTGTCTCAAGACGAGATGCACCACACTTGATTGCGGTGTGTCGAACGCCGACTGGAAAGGGCTTACCACCGCTTGCGACGCTTCAGCCACAGTCTCCTGTACAGATTCCATACTTGGGTTCGTGAGAGTCGGGCTCGAGGTTGCCATACCTTGACCTGAGATGCGCTCCGACCTCGACATTATGAATATCTCTGACTGGCGTGATAATGTGGAAGAGGCAATATGAATTTCCGAGTCTTGCGATAGTCTTCACGCCGAGTTCTGAAGGCAGTCACAGTGTTTTATTCTTGAGAAAATATCTGAGACATTGTGTTCTGTGACCACCAGTCTTTGGATCTCGACACAGCGAATAGGAGACTCATCAACCAGGCACCTACATACACTTGAGGTGATTCGCGATATTTCGTCCAAATCGATACATGTATGAGTTCACGAAGTAGACCACCGAATGCCATCGAATATTTGAGGCATCGTCCATGAGCAAGAGGTAAGTCAACCCTGTTGTCTGTACCAGACCTCCTGTCATGATTCGTTACCATCGTGGCTTCATTGTTAGGTTGGTCGTGTTTCATTGGTCACGAGTTGCTGCCTGGGTGCAGAAACTTTATATACCTCGATCCCACTCGCATGCCGCTCAGCTGTGGGTTTCCAGGCTTTGCACTGGTCAAATCAAAGGCCAATATCCCGAATGAACAGAATTTCTCTCGCACAACAGGCGTGTGATCATTTTGAATTCTGTGACTGAATGCAGATAGAAAAAGCGCTCATCTCGACCCTCCCTCTCTCCTTCTCTCATCCAACAGCGATTCTTCGTAACTGCTACAAGTCGAGAAAACGCACCTAAAACCATCAACTCAAAGCTCAGGCATATCGAAGCTAAATTCACCAACCTCCCCTTTACCATGCTCTACCATCTACTTCTCCTCTCCCACAAACAAAATGTCAACTATCAACCCTCTCCTCCTCAAAGCACGCGCTGCCGTCGCAGGTGAAGGCCTCAAGGCCAAGAAAGTCTGCCGCTTCACAAAGTGGCTCCTGAACACACAAACCAAGCTGCGTACCGCCATCAACAGGGCCAGCATCACAACTCTNCACCACCACCACCACCACCACCACCACCACCACCACCACCACCAACAACCACAAAAATCCTGCTCTCACGACAGCAGCAAAGCCAAACAACGACGTCGCGTCCACAATGAAATCTTCGGATGGACAAGCGACGCCTGGGATGAGATGAGCATGAACTCCACCTCCACAACAACCTCTCTCTACTCGCCGGCACCCACCACTCCACCAGCAGGGTGCATGAGCAGAGAAGAAGCTCTCAGACGCGCCGATGACTATACAATCCGCCGTATCGAGAACGCTTTCATGCACAACACTACCCGCCACCCCCATGGCAGAAGAGCATACATCAGAGTTGAAGGATACTGACCTTGTCATCTTTAAAGATGCTTGTGTCTCGCGACGGGTTTCTTGTAACCCTTTTTCCCCGCTGGATGGCATCTTTTTCCCAGTGGGTTTTTAACGAGGCATGAGAACACGTGCGTAGGGGGTTTTTTTTCCGGGTTCACGAACCTGTCTTTTCTTAAGTTTGCAGTTAGAAGTACTTGGCAGTTACAGTACTTGCGCATCATCATAGCGTTGACTTGAGAATGAAGGATATTGTTGGAGCAACTGGTTTCCCTTGACCTGATGTGTGAATGTGTAGTGACCTGTGATTTGACTGTGCATGTGCCTTTATTCACCTATGCTGTTGATTCCAATATGCAATCTTAACACAACACTGTCCGATTGTCACCGCTGTAAAAATGCACGATGCTATGATAATGACAGCCTCGTCCATCGAGAGTCGCTCAACAACCTATCACGCCTAGCATGTCATCCTTACGAGTGGTTGTAGTGAGGAATAGATTCTCGTCATTATTCATTTACTACTGACACCATTCCAGACAGAATCGAATCGTAGTCCTAGATTACTCCATGCCTCGACGCCCATACCACTTCTCGCACTCTCTGCTATCAAGGCAAGCTCAAGAACAGAGCCAGCATCTTGGGGAACGATGGTGTGCCGAGACCAGTGACTGGATCCCAGCCCTTGCTAGCGGTGAAACCAGCAGTACCACAGCCCTGGTTGCCTCCCTGCGTGACATCGTTCAACACTTCGGGATGAGCATAGAGAGCGGGGTTGATGAAACCAATACTGCTCTTGCCAGCCTGGAGACGTCTCTCATTGATGATTGTGAGGACAGAGCCAAAGGTGGGTGAAGATGCAGAGGTTCCGTAGACCAGAGCAAAAGTGCCATCGATAGCAACGACATAGTTGGCGCCGTTTGCACTGACATCGGGGAAGCCGCGAGTCTTTTGAGTGTTGTTGAAGCGGTCAGCACCGTATGGTGGAGGGAAGTTCTTGAACCACGACTTGACGGCCGAAGACTGGTAGCTGGGGAGGTCGAAGACATTGCTGAAACCACCACCAGAGTAGATGACAGTCTCGCAGGCTTCCTCGGGTTGNNGGGTGCCGCTGGCGAGAGCGGTGATGATGTTGGTACCCGGAATAACCTGAGTGGCACCGACAGCTGTCACGTAAGGGCAGGTAGCAGGGAACGAGGGGTTGAAACGACCGTTCTTGCCAGAGTTGTAGGTGCCGTTAGCGTTCAAGCACTGGCCGCCATTGCCAGCAACACCGTAATCACCCGAACTGTAGAGGACCGAGGTACCCATGAGACCAAGCTTCATGTACTCATCGCATTGACGCTTCTCGTAGAACGGAGTGAGATCAGCCTCGTTGTAGCCATAAGACGTGCTGATGACCTTAGCAGGTGCGAACGTTCCGCAGTTCTCTTTGCCTTTGTAACCGCCTGCAGCTGTATCGGGGTAGATGGCATCTTGCGTGGGATCATCACCACCTTCATATGTGCAATAAGAGGCATCGATGGCGTCAAGGAAGTTGTTGAATGATGCACCCTCAACNNCTAGAGCCAAAGGTTAGAGCTTTTTCAAGGAATGGTATGCATGTGAATTTCATACCAGATCACCAACTTGGTATAGAGTGACCTTCTCCGGGTAGACCAGAGTCATGGCGTACTCCAAATCAAGGTTACTCTCGCCATTGAAGTTGAAGCTCATGTTAGTCTGTTGAACAACGGCACCATCGATCAAATCGGTGATGGGTCTGTCTCCGACTTGCTTCTCCGAAAAGTTGGCAAAGAAGAGATCAAGATCAGATGGAACGTAGGCCTGTGGAGTGTATTCGACGATTCCATAACTGTTCTTGACGCTTTTGCCGGTGCTCTTGCCAATACTGTAAAGAGCCTTGAGACAGTTGGNGGTAATCTGCTCATCACACTGTTCGAGCTCCTTGATGAACTGCGACTTGTTGATGTACTTGCCCAGATGGGGCGTGCTCCAACTGCCAGGTTGACCAATCTCCTTGCCAGTATTGGNGGTTACATCACGCTTCTCAACCTTGTTAGATCGCTCTGTGACTCTGGTATCGAAGTGCAGGGAAGGAGTGACAAAGTCGATGTGGTCCTTGAGATGCTTGGGAAGACTGTACTCGTCACAACCGATATGAGGATGACCAGTAGTATCGTGCTCGTAAACATGGTACTTGGTGTTAAATAAGGACTCTGCTTGGTCGATCGAGGCTTCGAGGTTGATCCAGCCTTTACCCTGACTCAACTTGACACTATCGGAAGAGATTCCAGAAGCGACAAGCCAGTCCATGACAGAAGAGACAGTCTCGTCACTAGGTGCGAAGTGATCTGCCACTTGTTGTGCAGTCCAGTGCTGGCCATACTTGGAAGACTCGGGATGGCTGACTTCATGCAGGTATTCTGCGCCCTGATCGAGGTTGCGTTGCGTCAATGCAATCTTCATGGGGATCAAAACACGACGATCGAGACGCTCGCCCTTACTCCAACCCATGGGAGCAGCATCACGCTTCTCATGGATGACATAGTTTCCCGTAGGTGAGGCGAGGACGTAGGATACCAACACACTCAGGCTGAGCAAAGAGAGATGCATGATAACGGAAGAACGAGAAGGCAGGATGTGCCTTCCAAAGGATCAAAGACGAAAGAGGATGGAGGATGGGATAAACCTTGACTATGCGGTGGTTGTGTTCAGTACTTATAAACCATACTCAACTACTCCTCCTTCCTCTTAGAGATAGTAAAGTTCAGGGTCGTCGCCAGGGACCACACGATAAGTTATGGCTGAGCTTCCCGCCATATTGCCCTGGAAGCATGATGTGTTCGGGTGACATGGAAGCTGTACAGCCCTTGGAAGGCGGATATAGGGTCATGCCAGCTAGTGCTCTGTTGGGAAGGAGGATAGAATGATCATAGACGCCATCGAACGACTAGCCGGCGGCATAATAAAGGTACCTAGACGAGCTCCCGTGTTGGAAGCTTTCTCTATGCTTGTGTGGGCGGTCAAGCGGTCACTTGAGATGCACGAATTGAGAAGGTCGATAGCATGGGTGGGAACCAAGGCAGGTGGGCGCTCATGGCGAAAGCACGCGAGCAGACGTCGCCGATTGTGCCGCGGTCGGAGGGCCTCACCCCGCTTCGAGGAGCCAGCTGGTAGACTCACCCACAGCTGGCTCGTACAGTGATTGCCCTTGCTAGACACGTCTCTGATCGTCGACAGAAGTTTATCTATTCATGTTCATCTTTCAAGGAGAACAGCCGGAGGTCCTGATCGTGGTCATCTTGATATGTAGAGTAGTGAGACGCTCATAAGTTTGATTGCACCTCAAGGATGTTGTACGTTTGCTATGCATGCATGGTATTGTGGGGCCCCCGACGGTGGGGTTGCGACTATTGACAACGCTATCAACTGCATATTGTAGATAAAAGTGCGGGAGCCAGTGGGCTTGACACTTGACCCCGATGCTTCTCTGTATGATAACGCTTTCGTTAAGCTTCTGCAGAAGGCTTGGTCTAGCAATTGTCTCGGTAGTCAGTGGAACGATAAGAAATCGCCCCATCAGAGTCCAGACTGAAATCAAACAAGCTCGTCGTAAATGCAGATCGATGTCGGTGCTTCAAGCAGACTAGATAAGCGAGGGACGATCAGTTTTTGTAGGCTCAATGACGACTCGTATTGTGGGAACACGGATATAACTTTTTGAATATATGTACATTGAGGTCTAACAATTGCGGTACCCTTCCTTATCTGTTTAGCCGTTTCGAGCGCGAGAAAAGCTGGGTAAAAGAGAAGGCACGCTCAATCTTAGATGAAATGTCCTTGGTATCTCTCAGGTGGCAATTTGCTCGCAGTCGAATCTCTTGAGCTATTCATCATGGGACTTACATCAGGAGAGCCAATCCTGGGAGACATGGTCATGGATGAAGGTGGTGAGATCACACTTCTATCATCATAGTTGTTCCAGCTCATGATGTGTCGACTGTGCTGTCTTTTGCGCACTTCGTCTGCAAGACTGCTCTGCCCATGATTATCGTGTGCGTTCGAGGTATATCTTCCCAGGACGGGTGATTCGTCAACTTGTGGCGACATTGGTGTTTTTGGTGCCATTATAGGACTTGCATCTAGTTCGACTGGAGCAGGATCGACATTTGCCGAAGGGTATATGGGCGTGCCTTCCACTTCTGCTGGGCCAGTTGGATTGTAGGTAGCTGGTGTCGGTGCAACCTTATCGTACTTGGGTGCTAAAAATCCGTTTACAGAATCTTCTCTGGTGAGCTGAGACTCGTCGAGTGGTACCTGCTTCGGCGCTGTCGTATGTCCTTGATAGAAACCTGTATCTAGTTTAGCAATGGTCATGAAAAGGGTTCGACCCAACTTACCTCCGAGTGCTGCAAATAGTGAGTCGCCCTTCGGATGAGGCTCCATTGGACCTCGTGGAAGGCTCTGGGTGGCATCTCTTCTCTCTTCCCTCTTTCTACGCCGGCTGCGCAGGCAGAAGAATACGAGCAGAGCAAGAAGGATAAGAAGAGCCAAGCCACCAACCACACCTCCAACAATAGCGCCGATATGTATGCCCTTAAAGCCACGCGACGGGTCAGACAAGTTTGTTGGTAGGGCATCTGCTGGTGGAACAACTTGAGCATTGCGATCCAGCAAGGCGACTGTCACATAGTTGCTTCCCGCAGTACTCGAATAGCCATCTGCTGGGAGATTGGATTTCAAATAGCAAATCCCCGAATCAGTTCCTACAAACGTGAACCCTGCGCAGGCTGCAAAGTTATCGCATGCTGAAAAGCATTTGCCGAATCCTCCTGTACTGACAGTTGTGGAGTTGAAAGAATCGTAGGAATTGTCGGCATTGCAACGAATAGAGTATTGGACTTTGTTGGGGTCAATGTACGTTGTCATGTTTGCGGCCGGACATGTCAAGCTCGTTGCCGTGGGTGTCGCGCTAGTTGAGGTGGTACTAGCTGAAGAAGAGGACATCGTTGCTGGAGAAGACATCGGTGTTGGAGCCGAGGTGGTTGTTGATGTGGAAGTTGGGCTTGGTTTGCGTGTAGTGGCTGAAGAGGTAGACAGAGTGTTGCTGGAGTCTGGACATGTGGCGCCAGGGTTGCAGGGATCGATGGAACAACAGCCTCTAAAGCCATTCTGGCAGATGTAGTAAGCGCCTCCGGGACAGCTTTGCCGAGAATGAAGACCTTTTAGTTGCATTGTGCCGGATTGGGGATCAAGACGTCTCAATAGTGGTCGTTTCTTTAGAGCAGTGTTTGGGATTCAATGTTGTGCGAGAAAATTGGGCATAGTGAGTGATGAGGCCGCGCGAAGTAATGAAAGAAGAGAAGTGACGACTGTGGCCGGAAATGTGAATTGGACGGACAAAGAACGAAATTGAGCGACAGCCAGAGAGACGCAAACGACAGCTCTCTCCAGGAGGATCAATCTGAGAAACTACCTACATACACGGTCATCAGACGCGGGTTTCCGCGCAAGACCTTGAAGCGGCCTTATGGGAGTACGAGGAATGCATCACCTGAAGCATTCAATCGGTACCATGCCTTGTGTGACATCTGACACCAGCACAATGGCTATGTCTCTGTCTGTTACATCAGACGCATGATAGTTGGACAGGACTGGCGTCGCATCACAACTGTGTACATGCTTGCAAGACAGATACCTGAGAACTCATCCCAGATAGAAATGAATCTCATCAAGAGTCGATGGACGTTGGAGTTGCTGGCGGCATCGGGCAAGAAACGCAACATGCGGGCGCTCGGACCAACCGAAGCATCCAGAATATGTCTGGTAACCTCGGACGAGCTCTTAGGCCCTGTCGTATATTTTTCCACACGACGTCGCCGTCTTCTCACTATCATCTCGTCTGCCATTTGCTTTGTGGAGTAACAGGAGCAAACGGGTTCATATCTGATCTTTGTATTTTTGTTCATTTGCCTCCAACATGCAGCGCGCTTTCACCTCTCGTGCCAGGGCCTCTGCGCTTTCGGCCTCCAAGCTGCGTTCTGTTTCNCTGCAACAGCAGCGTTTCGCACACAAGGTACCACATGCCCGCAACCTACTCTATGCCACGCGCTGACCACCGCCTCTANNGGAGCTCAAGTTCGGTGTTGAGGGCAGACAAGCTCTGCTCAACGGTATCGACACCCTCGCCAGAGCCGTCGCCACTACCCTGGGTCCCAAGGGTCGCAACGTCCTCATCGAGTCCAGCTACGGCTCGCCCAAGATCACCAAGGGTATGCGCCTGTCCACCCCAAAGAAGCTTCGTGCGACAATTTGATGGCTAACACCTATCTCAGACGGTGTCACTGTCGCCAAGGCCGTTGTCCTCAAGGACAAGTTCGAGAACCTCGGTGCTCGCCTCCTCCAGGATGTTGCCAGCAAGACCAACGAGGTTGCTGGTGACGGTACCACCACCGCTACTGTCCTCGCTCGCGCCATCTTCTCCGAGACCGTCAAGAACGTCGCCGCTGGATGTAACCCCATGGACCTGAGACGTGGTATTCAGGCCGCTACCGAGGCCGTTATCCAATACCTCCAGGCCCACAAGCGCGATGTCACCACCAGCACTGAGATTGCTCAGGTCGCCACCATTTCCGCCAACGGCGACACCCACATTGGTGCTCTCCTCTCCAGCGCCATGGAGAAGGTCGGCAAGGAGGGTGTTATCACCGTCAAGGAGGGCAAGACCATCGAGGACGAGCTTGAGATCACCGAGGGTATGAAGTTCGACCGCGGTTTCATCTCGCCTTACTTCATCACCGACACCAAGTCGCAGAAGGTCGAGTTCGAGAAGCCTCTCATTCTCCTCTCCGAGAAGAAGATCTCTGCTGTCCAGGACATTGTCCCCGCTCTCGAGGCTTCCCAGCAGCTCCGTCGTCCTCTCGTCATCATCGCCGAGGACATTGACGGCGAGGCTCTTGCTGTCTGCATTCTCAATAAGCTCCGTGGCCAGCTCCAGGTCGCCGCCGTCAAGGCTCCCGGCTTCGGTGACAACCGCAAGTCCATCCTCGGCGATCTTGCTGTTCTGACTAACGGTACCGTCTTCACCGACGAGCTTGACATCAAGCTCGACAAGGCCACCCCCGAGATGCTCGGTTCTACTGGTTCCATCACCATCACGAAGGAGGACACCGTCATTCTTAACGGTGAGGGCAGCAAGGACCAGGTTGCTCAGCGTTGCGAGCAGATCCGCGGTGTCATTGCCGACCCCACCACTTCCGACTACGAGAAGGAGAAGCTCCAGGAGCGTCTCGCCAAGCTTTCCGGTGGTGTTGCCGTCATCAAGGTCGGTGGCTCCTCCGAGGTTGAGGTTGGTGAGAAGAAGGACCGTCTCGTTGACGCACTCAACGCCACTCGCGCTGCCGTCGAGGAGGGTATCCTTCCCGGTGGTGGTACTGCCATGATCAAGGCCGCCGCCAACGCCCTGAACGACCTCAAGCCCGCCAACTTCGACCAGCAGCTCGGTATCAGCATTGTCAAGAACGCCATCACCCGNCCCGCTCGCGCCATTGTCGAGAACGCCGGTGCCGAGGGTAGCGTGATCGTTGGCAAGATCATGGATGAATTCGGTCAGGACTTCAACAAGGGCTTCGACAGCGCCAAGGGCGAGTACGTCGACATGATCGCTGCTGGTATTCTCGACCCCTTCAAGGTCGTCCGCACCGGTCTCAGAGACGCTTCCGGTGTTGCCTCGCTCCTCGGTACCACTGAGGTTGCCATTGTCGAGGCACCCGAGGAGAAGGGTGCTGGCATGCCTCCTATGGGTGGCATGGGCGGCGGCATGGGCGGTATGGGCGGCGGCATGTTCTAAGCCAACGGCACCTTGAAAGAGTCGATGATACCCCAGATTTCCTTTAGCCTCTGACGGGCACTCACGTTTTTATGTATTGTAGCTAAAAGCCCTGTGGCATTTCTGCCTTGTCGTTAATGTACAAACATTTCTCCTCTCTTAGATTGCATAGCAGAGGGTGGGTCAGCGATATATATTTGTACGAATAGATGTCCTTCCTTCAATCTTTGCTCGACCAGCTGTGGTGAAGTGCAAGGTAGGATATCGAAGACATGAAAAGTCCATTGAAAGCATGTGAAGGGCAGGTCGAGTGAAATGAGGCTGATTCGGCGTCGTCATGATCGAGTGTCACGTGCGTGGACCAGGAGAGGAAGTCGCGGAGAGAACGGGGGCCACGGCGCACGGGAGGGGCAGCAAGCTCACACGCCAGCACCACAAGTTGTTGTCTACCACAACACCTGCACCTTTTCCAACCTACGCTCCTATCCGGTACGTTACCGCCTTCTATCGTACACGCGTACAATGGCAGCCTGTCTTGCCAATGTGCCCTTGCTACAATGCTGTTGCCTCCACCTGGCCCTACTTAACACCGACGGCTGACACCGCTCCGACAGCCATCATCGTGTCTTAGACCTGCTAGACAGATAATCAAAATGGTATGTCCCTGCGCACCTACTCGGTCGACCAGCATGCTAATATGGCCATCTCTAGGCCCAATCAGGGTATGTTCACCTTGGCCCTCAACTCCCGCCCTGACTGCGGCCCAAGCACGAACCATGGCGCTGATAACCCACCGACAGTGTTTCTGTTGCACCCGAGTGCATCACCGCATTCAACGACCTCAAGCTCGGCAAGTCGACCAAGTGGATCATCTACAAGATCTCGGACGACTGGAAGGAGATTGTCGTCGAGGACTCGTCCACCGAAGCCAACTACTCCGTCTTCCGCGAGAAGCTTCTCAACGCAAAGAGCAAGGACCGAAGAGGCAACGAGGGCATTGGTGGCAGATACGCCGTCTACGATGTCGAGTACGACACTGCTGGCGAGGGCAAGAGGTGCGCAATCCTCAACTTGCCTTGCCGCCGCATACTGACACCCACTGCNAGAAGCAAGATTACCTTCATCGCCTGGGTCCCTGATGATGCATCGCAATACGTGAGCCCATGTCTCCTCCGACCATCTACACCCACACATACTGACCGCTCCAACTCTAGNCCCCGCATGATGTACTCGTCCTCCAAGGAAGCCATCAAGCGCTCCCTCAACGGCCTCGCCGCCGACATTCAGGCCAACGACCCCGATGACATTGAGTACGAGAGCATCGTCTCCAGAGTCGCCAAGGGCCGCTAAACGTCTCACCCTTCCGAATCCCTTAATCTCTGCTTCATCCGACAAAAGAGCAGCAGTGTTTGCTTGACACATGGAGCAGTTTTCTTCTACAAAGCAAGAAGCGCATACAGAAGACGTTGGAGAATGATGACGAGTGCTGCCAGAAATAGCCCATGTTGATCGAGGCTTCCCATAGAAATACTTATGAAAGCACTGCTTCATGCATTGCAATGGCCGCGTCGCCAGCATGTATAGTCGCATATGAGCATGTTGTCTTTTACCCTTCGCTACTCTTCCACGTCCAGTGACTTGATTGCTCCATGTGACTCTGCTCCCAATGTTCTATGTATGGGTCAGAGTGCACATCACATGCACAAGTTGGTCATAACTTGTGCTACGTCATTTTGTGAAGCAGCAAACAACCCATCCACGTGTGCAAGAAGCCAAACTTTCTGGAGTTCCTCGAAGCACTCTTTCATACCTACGTACCTCTTGATAGCTCGGTCTCGTATTGTTGAGGTCTATTTGTACTGATCTCACCGAGCAAGCTTCACGATGTTGCCCTACATCAACGCCCGTGAGTGCTACGTGAACCCTCGCTCCGAATGGGCAAAAGAATAGCTTTACTGACTTGAGCTTATAGCGTTTGTCTACGTGGCTGGCAAACTGGGCGCAGCACCTGATGAGTGTATGTACTGGTGAATTGAGCTTGGGGCAGGCCGACTGACATTGTATNNAGTGAAACTCATCTTCTCCTTTCTGTTGTCATATCCCCTGGCCGGAGTGCTTAAACGTATCCCCGACTCGAGACCTGCGCAGAAGAATGCTTTCATCATTGCGTATGCATTACGCTGCAGCCCTTTTCAATCTCCTCTACTAACTTTGACAGTNGTTTCTATGTTCTACCTTGTCGGCCTCTTCGACTTGTGGGCCGGTCTGCGTACCATCTTGATCAGCTCTGTGGGTGCATATTCGATTGCGGGATATATACAGGGACCTTATATGCCATGGGTTGGCTTCGTCTTTCTCATGGGACACATGTCTGTCAACCACATCTATCGCCAGATCCTCAATGACCCTAGCACTGTCGACATCACCGGTGCCCAGATGGTCTTGGTTATGAAACTGACGGCCTTCTGCTGGAACGTCTACGACGGCACACTACCTGAAGCCTCCCTGACCGACCACCAAAAAGATCGCGCGTTGAGAAAGTTGCCCGGTCTGCTTGATTATGCTGGTTTCGTGTTCTTCTTCCCGTCGCTGTTCGCGGGTCCTGCTTTCGATTATGTTGACTACAGGCGATGGATCGAGACCACCATGTTTGAGCTTCCTGATGGCGTTGACCCTTCCAAGGCGCCGCCAACTCGTAAGCAACGCAAGATTCCTCGTAGCGGTACACCTGCAGCATGGAAAGCAGCCTTTGGTCTTCTCTGGATCTTTGCATTCCTCCAGTTCTCTGGCTATTACTACACTGATTTCTTGCTTTCCGACGTTTACAAGGAGTATGGTATTCTTCGTCGCGTCTGGATCTTGCATATGCTAGGCGTCACCACTCGCATGAAGTACTACGGTGTCTGGTCTCTTACCGAAGGCGCTTGCATCCTCTCTGGCATCGGTTACAAGGGTATTGACCCCCAGACCGGAAAAGCCGACTGGAACAGACTGCAGAACGTGAAGCCTCTTGCCATCGAACTGGCTCAGAATAGCCATGCCTACCTCGGCAACTGGAACATCAACACAAACTTGTGGTTGAGGAACTACATGTATCTGCGAGTCACGCCCAAGGGCAAGAAACCCGGTTTCAGAGCTAGTATGGCTACCTTTGTTACCAGTGCGTTCTGGCACNNGGGTTCTACCCTGGCTACTACCTTGCCTTTGTGCTCGCGAGCTTCATCCAGAACTCTGCAAAGAGTAAGTCCTGCTTGAGTTTTTAATCATCGAGAAGGAATCGTGATGACTGACTCGTGACCAACAACAGATTCACGCCGCTTGATCCGTCCCTTCTTCATGAGCGCAGACGGCACAAAGCCCCTGCCTTCGAAACGCTACTACGACATCTTCACCTGGCTATGCACCCAACTCGCCTTCTCCTTCACCGTCGCCCCCTTCATTTTCCTCGGCTTCGGTGATTCTCTCTTGATCTGGCAGCGCGTCTACTTTTACACCATAATCGGCGTCACCGCCTCTTCTCTATTCCTTTTGTCTCCCGGCAAGCAGTTTTTGCAGCAAAAGGTCAAGCAACACTCCAAGCCTAGTGAGGAACAGGTCAAGGAGGATCTGGAGAAGGAGAGCAGGAATCCGACTTTGGGGTTGCCGGATGACCCTGGCCGTGCTTGGGATGAAATGGTCGAGGAGATTACGGCCGAGATTCAAGAGAGGAAGAGAAAGGGGTTGCCTATTCCTGCAAAACTGAGACAAGAGGCTGAGGCTGTTGGAAAGACGGTCACTTAGACTGAGAAGAAAAAGCAGATTCGAAAGGATACGGTGGGAGTATGCATGAAGAAGAGGAATCAGTAAAAGAGTGGTTCCGACACACATCGTCGAGTCCATCATAGGAAAACAGCATGACAAGCATTGCACTAGAACGACGAATATGGCGATAAGTTGTTAAGTCATTGTGAATTATCGGAAGAAAAAAATGCTTAATCGGACAGGGTCAGGGTCAGAACATGGATTTTTGGTTCGTATCAAACTGAGCTCGACTATTATCATTAATTCATGGAATTTCTTGACGCAACAGTTCTGTATTGGAAGCAATGGAACGGTCTTCGGATGACTTTCAGTTTGCGTTGCTGCTAAGACCGTCTGTCTGGAACATCATGACGCAGCTCTGAGTGTTTCGACGGAGCCTTGTAACACAGGCAAATCAGAATTGTTTGGAGCAGGTGTTCTTTCGTTTTAGCAAAAAGACTCGTCGAATTCCGCATATTCGCATGTCGTTTACCAAGAGTACACCTCCTTGACCATCCATTTGTAATCTCCATAGGTCAGAGTGTTGCCCTCGATCACTCTCTCGGGGGTAAATGCCAACGAGACGGGTAAATACAGATCACCCAATCTAGCAAGGCGTTCCCAACCACCTTTGGTGTCCTTTTCTGGCGCTTCGAACTTCCAGCGCTCGACAGTCATTTGCTCACCGACCTTCAGGATGGCTTGACAATGTTCACCCACGCGAACAACACGGCCTTTGGCTTTGTGCTCAGGGTCGTCGAGATCGATCACGACACACCAGCGTGTTCCTTCTACGGCAGAGGCAGAGTAGTCGACCCACACTTCTTCATAGGGTTGCTCTGAATTTGTCAAAGGGTTGTACATTGCGCCGAGTTCAAGAGTTGTGTTGCTAGGTTGGGGGTACATGTCACCCTGGTCAGGTCCAGGAGTGTCGGTACGACTGTCAATCCAGTGGGAGAATGTAGAGTGGCAGACAGATCTTGATGAGCCGTCTGCTGGTGGAGGTGGGTTAGAGGGATGATCTAGTGATGGTCCTTCGATGACGCTGCTCGTTGATGTACCAGCGATCCCCCAATCGAGGAGACTCGATGGGCCGCCNNTATAAGGTTGTCAGTCAGCTTTGAGAACATGGCTGTGATCGTAAATGTAAGACAGAGGCTCTCTCTACTCAAAGTAGAAAACTCGACCTAGATTGTAAAATCGTTTCGACTCACCTTCATTAGGCAATGCCTCTCCTGGTTTGCAGAAGATGCGAACGTCGACAAACTGCCCTCGCGAGCTAGTCAGGACCAGTGTGGAAGTTGGCTCTTCGAGTTGGTGATCATCAGGTATCTGAGGAGACATGTGAGCGTCTGCGCGTCATGAATCGATCGAGATACACACCCATCTAATGCCTCTTCTTTCGGAGATGTTTGGCTCGTTCCTCTGTGGTTCGGCCATGGTTCGCGTTGGTCGCGTTGGAAGGGTGGCTGACAGGTGGAGAGGTTGAGCTTGGCTTTTTATTTGGGGAGGTTGCTTATTTTGATCGCCCTTCTTCTTGGATCTCTTCGTCGATTTAGTATTGGTGGATTTGTCATTGGAGTGATTCATGGTGGTGTTGCGATAAGGAAGAGTGAAGGAAGCGACAGCAAAAGGCTTGGGCCGTCTTGATCTGTGTTTGGGATTCAGGTGCGAGTGGATGTCGCGAGCAGTATCAATTCCACTGAAGAGTTTGGGCCGCTTTCTCTTGTCAAGTTTGAACGTGTTGAAGAATAAAGGGTGTGTGAATGACTGCATGTTGAGATGTAGTCGGATGATTGTGAGAAGACAACGAGACACGGGCAATATTTGTGTCTTGGACAAAGACAATACGGAAAAGTGCTGTCAAACACTTACTCTGGCCAAAGAGATTGGAAAATTGGAAGATGGCAAGACCGAGAGGTGGTTCGAGGAAGCGGCACTCCGCAGCTGAAGGCCCAAGAGGGAAGTGTGATGACAGAGCCGACGCGGCCAAGATTGAAACGCGTCTTCCTAGAAGCCGCCGCTCTTTTCTGCCAAACCCATCCACATAGTACATACCAGGTAGCCAAACATGTCCGACAACGGCGACAAGAACGACCAGGTCTACAACAACAGCCATCGCGCATTCTTACAGTCCTTCCTTTCTCGTGCAACCCTTACTTTCGAACAAGCCCGCCCGATTGTTGCTGCCATTGAGAAAGCTCAAGGTAGACATCCCTCCTAAAGAAGACTCGCTGCAACCAACTCACACGTACAAGCACAAGATGGCCGCGACATCCAATCCGCCGACATCACCGAACAAGATGTCTCAACCTACATCAACGTGACCAATGCCGCCATCTCTCCCTTCGACCTGGAAATCAGAGACACCCTCTCCCAGCACGACCGAACCCGCATATACGCTCTCGTAAACGTCTCCTCCGACTCCATTACTCAGCTTGCAACCACCCATACTCCCGACGAGATTGCTTTCGTGAAACGCTGTCTCGATGCCATGTTTGAGACCAACAACACATATCGCAGCGAGGTGCTTGCCGTTAGGTCTACCGAGGCCTTGAGACTGGCAAAAGCCCCGGCCGCCCAGACTCAGGACGCTGAAGGCACCCAAGGTGCCACGTCCCAAAGTCTGACCATGATGCAAGCTCAAAGGATGCTGCAGGCCATGGTTGACGAGGGCTGGTTCGAGGTCAGCAAGAAAGACTTTTACACCCTAACTCCGCGTGCTCTGATGGAGTTACGCGGCTGGCTAGTCGAAACGTACAACGACGACGAGGATGAGAGGATCAAGAACTGCTCCGCTTGCAAAGCCATAATCACAATGGTATCTTTTACCCTTCCTGTCTCGACTCTGCAAGATTGCTAACGACACGATGTANNGGGAGAGAGATGTCCCGATCTCGACTGCTCTGGTAGACTACATCACCATTGTAAACGTGTGGCCTTCAGAGCACAAAACAACAACGAGCGCTGCCCAGTCTGCAAAACGGATTGGGAGGATGCCCCGCCAGTAGGCGAGAAAGGGGCAATCCAGAATAGGAGGAGTACAAATGGCACTGGTGCCTCGAGACGCTCGACTACGGCGCAGACCGATGGTGCAGACGATTCACCAAACGACTCGACAGGCGATGAAGGCTGAACAGGAGGGCTGTTCGGATTGCCATTTCACATCAGAGACTACAACACACCTTTGGTCTTGCAGAAGCTTGTCGCCCTTGTCTTGGGAAGCATGCCCAACCTCATCTACGGCATCGGGACGACAAAGAAACCCACAGTCGAGGTTCTACGACAGTTACGCTGCCCGCCATCACTCTACGATGGCGTCTGAATGACAGCCATATACTTGGGTCAAGACAGGAGACATGACGGAAGTAGATGATATCAACGATCAAAACAAGGGCCGGAAGGCGGAGCAGTCATAAAGATACATTGATGGCCGTGTCAAACAACGGCGCCAGACCAACTGTGGAGAGAGCAAGTGCTGGCCACCTCTTTGCGATAGTTCAAAAGTCACGTCAAATAGCTGTAGCATCAGATGAATGAACATTTCCACAAGGCGCATTCTCGCATGAAAGTGAAAAGGTCTTTGTCTCGTTTTTGGTTTGCTTGCTTTTTCGACAACACAACAGCGATTTTCGTTTCTTCTTGTCTGGCTCGCTAACGACGTGAACAGCTGCATCGTGCGCAGGGATGATGGGGGTGTTGTTGAAGCTGGACAACAGCAAAAGTATCGCTTTTGGAATATTCTTGCCTATGCCATCATGAAAAAGTCTTGGATCCCTTTTAACATTTTCCCTTTTCCCCCAGTCACACACGCGCGCCAATGGAAAAGAGGGGAATCATCACAAACCCCAGCAACCCACGAGTCGGAGGCCACCAATGCGAATGCCACACACCGTAAACAACACCTTCCTCCCGGCAAGAGGAGAATTGTTTAACGGTAGGACTTCTGGAAGCGCGAGCGGGCACCCTTACCACCGAACTTCTTGGGCTCGCATCTTCTGTTGTCGGCGACGAGGAGTGTGCGGTCGTAGGCGACAAGAGCCTGCTTCAGCTGGTTCTTGGAGTGCTCATCGACGAACTTCTGGTAGTAGGCGANTCTTAAATGCGCGTTAGTCTAGGTCCTGATATCGTGTATTTGAGTTGTGCGTGTCGCGCGAAATCATGTCGCAGGGGCTCTCGTATATGTGATGCGTTCCTCGAGTCCCTCCTCTTTCTGTTCTGCGATCGGATCGTGATGGGTGTTGGCTGAGATAAAACGTACGATGGACTTGGCAATGGCCTGGCGGATGGCGTAGACCTGGGAAGTGTGACCACCACCGGTAACGCGGACTCTGATGTCAACACCGGCTGTAAAGAGAAAAAGCTGTCAGCGATTCGTCCTAACAAAGATTCCAAGCTGCGTGCAATGTCTCCAAATCCATTCTTCCATCCTTGTGTCCCAAGCTCTTTACATCCATTGCTCTTTCTGTCTTTCCGGGAAAATAGGTAATCGCATACCGAACTTGTCGAGGCCGAGGATGAGGACAGGCTCGTAGACCTTGAATCTGAGGATCTCGGGCTGGACGAGCGAGATGGGCTGGCCGTTGACCTTGATGAGGCCCTGGCCCTGCTTGCAGTGGGCGACAGCGGTGGCGGTCTTCTTCTTGCCGAAGCACTGGACGCTCTGGGAGGACGACATGTTGGCGGTGGTTGTGTGGAAGTTGTCGAAAGTCGTGTCGGCGCGAAAAGGTCTCAATCGTCTTCAGAAGGCGGGCGTGTGAGCGTGCAAAATTCGGGCAGGTGCGAGTGGCTCGGCTTGAGACTCGCCGGGGTTTAGCCGTGCACTTTCGTGTCTTGGCATCATCAACCATTACTCTTTCACTAACTATCCAATCAATCAATGACAATGTCTATCTATGCCCTGGGCTCGAATGGCTCTCGTCAACTTGGAGTCGGTCATGACGAGGATCTCTCTGCGCCGTCACTCGTCGGCGTGGACAAACTCGACGCCTCGATTGAATCCATCAAAGCTGGCGGGAACCACACCTTGATTCTTACCAAGTCGGGCACCGTCTATGCTACTGGTGAGAATACTGATGGAAGATGTGCGCACCCTACAGAAGTAGCCTCTATTTCATCCTTCATCCCATCCAGTCTACCTAGGATGGAATTCATCGCGGCTACTTGGGAGGCGTCCATCTTTGCATCTGCTCAATCTATCTACGTCTGTGGCAGTGGCGCCAAAGGTGAATTAGGCCTCGGACAGAGCGTAGTGAAAACAGACTTTCCACAGCAGATCGCGTATTTTCCGCCTAAAGGCACTCAAATCATCGACATGGCCGCCTGCATGGGCTATGTTGTAGTAGTCTTGTCCAACGGGCAGGTCTATGGCTGGGGCAACGGACTGCACGGCGAGTTGGGCAACCCTCTTGGCATTGTCTGGCAACCTCGTAGGCTTGATGACATACCATTTTCAGTCACTCGCGCCGTCTGTGGCAAAGACTTTACATGTGTTTTTGGCGATCCTGCTGATGGACAGCTACAATTGCTCGGTCTGGCAAAGCGCGACAGATTCAACATCAAGACAAACACTCCTCAGACTCTTCGAAACTGGGTTGATGTGCAAGCCACGTGGGGTGGTGTTTACGCTCTGCTATCTAACAACATGCTTGTTGCTTGGGGTAGGAATGACCATGGGCAACTCCCGCCTGCAGATCTATTAGTAACTGCTATGGCAGCTGGTAGTGAGCACATGCTTGTTCTGACAACTTCTGGCAAGGTGCTCGCCTGGGGCTGGGGTGAGCACGGTAATTGCGGCTTGCCTACCGATGAGCAACGCGACGTCAAAGGTCGATGGAACGAGCTTGACGTAGGTAAAAATGTCCAGCGTATCGGTGCTGGCTGTGCAACGAGCTGGATTATTACCATATGAAGCAATTCTGAGGCCAGACAGCAACCTCGAGTTTGATATTCGTTGCAAAACATCAGTCGAACAGCCCATTCATCTGCGATATGAGTTAGCCACAAGATTGCGTAGAGCAACATCAGAATTACCTGAGAAAGCCTCTGCGTAGGTGGTAGACCTTGTGTGCTTCTGTTGAGACTCTGGCTGAGTGGTGGTGGCTCATGAGTAATGGCATCGCGGAAGGTTGGATGAAAACCGCCAGCNNCTTGAGAAAGTCAGCATGATTCAGCCAAAAGCGTGCCTTTACTCACGACATCTGCATTGGCGTCCCAGCCCAGCATCTCCTCTTCTGGCTCTGGGTCAAAATCCGCTGGATCGAACCTCCTGTCATCTTGGTCGCCATGCGGCATGAACAGACTTTCAGGGTCGGGGTCCACGTTTGAAGTCGTTGTAGCTTGAAAAGTTTGACGTCCGAAACTACCCAGAACCCGTCGCTGCGGACCGACAACAGAAGCAGGTCTTGGTGGAGGTGCCATTTCAGTGTTTCTGCCTTCGACAGTCTGTATCACCGCGTGCGAAGACTGCCTTGAAGGCATGCCTGATGCCACAGATGGCTGTCTCGTCGACGCGTCCGAATCTACCGTCGATTGTCTTGACGGTCGCAGTGGTGCAGCTGAAGGTTGCCTCGAAGCTTGACCACCTGGGCGGGTGGATGCCACTTTTGGTGCTGTTGCAGGCGGAACAGCTTGGGCGACACCAGTTGTCATCAGTACGAATTCACAAGTCAGTCCCTTGTCTGTATATCTGAACAGCAATGGCCTTCCAGGACGAGAGAACTGAGCAGACATTGATGTCTTCGAAGTCTCGGCGTGTGTTACGATGGCCTTGAAGTCTTTGACATTGATGACTATGTGAACGTCTTCTTCAGCGTGAAAGTCATCAAAGTCCTGAATGTGTAGAGATATAGCTGTTTCTAGCGGTTGCTTGAGGATTTNCTGTAACATGCATCAGTGATATACCTTCCGGCACGGCAGGACTTCCATACCTTTCCCGTCCATAATCTTCTCTGTAAAGCTGGTGAAGATGGCTTTTTCCTCTTTGACTAGCAAATCAAGCTGTTCTGTTTTCGTTCCGAAGAACTCGATGTATTCGCGGAGTATACGAGAAGAGATCTTCCATCCATTCGGTGCGTTGTATTTGTCAAAGAGGGCGTGCGATACTTCCACAGATTCGTAAGTCAGTCGGTAGGTTTTGGTGACACCNNTTGGATTTCAGTCAGCTCACTCTTGGACTTCGTGTGGTCAACAATAGATCTTACCATGCTTGCAAACCATCTTGACGATCAGACGGCACTGTACCTTGTTCGGCTTATCTTCCACACTGACTTCACATCGGTCTATTGATGTATCACCACCACGAGGATCTGTTATGCGGCTTTTGAACACAGCAAGAAGAGCCTNTGAGGGTTGTAAGTCACCATTCCAGCACTATATCCTCTTGACACCGACCTTGTTGTAGAGTTGACATGTGAATCTAGCTCCTTGTCCCAAACCGAAGTCATAAGACAAAAAGAATGACTTGGTATCCAAGGCGAAAGAAGCATATGAGGTTCTTGATGAATTCAGTGTGGTCAGAGTGANGCTGTAAGAAAAACGTCAGCATACCAGAGAAAGATGCACCGCATAATATCATGAACTTACCATATCGCCACGAGCTTCCATACAAACCGTTTCACCAAATTTCGCCAAACAGACCAAAGCATCGTGCACCTTGGCCGTAGCTTCTGGTGAAAATGCAAAGTTGAGAGCAGTCATTTCGGATGTTATATTGTTCAAGGTAAAACCGTGGTCTGAAAGGCGAAAGAAAATAGTTTGGGTATGGACTGCCAAGAGCTGATGCCTTTGGAGGAAGACGCGATCCAGACGCGTTTGTGATGACGTGCCTTCCTGTTTCGGCCGCGACCAAACTACCTATCTATTTTTTCCTATCTTGACCTAGAGTTCTATCGTTACAAAAGTACCAGTCAAATATGTCTGTCGACGATAAAATCGTCACAACGAATGTGAGATTGCCACCTGATGTGTGGCAGCTTCTCTTCGACGAGCTTGCTGTACGCAATGACTTCTCGAGCTTGTACAATTGTGCTGTGGCTAGCAAACATCTGGCTGGCTCCGGAGCCCTGGCGAATCTCTACCGGTACTAGTATCGCCTATTATAAATCATGATCAGAATTGCTAACAGAGCTCAGNNTGCAAGTCACAATGCGCCAGTTAAGAGTGGAGGCAATGAATCATTGCCATTACAAGAACAGGAGCAAGCTGTTCAAAGATGGTCAATTTTGTGGCGGACCATATTGCTTTCATGCACTGAGGAGACGCTTTTCCCATATTGCCATTACTTGAGGGTACTTGATCTACGGGATCTCTACGATTTATTGGACGACGATAAGTTCAGAGGTAGGATCCAACAGTAAGTCTGAACATGCCGCTCTGGAAGAAACTCATACTTACACTGATGTAGGAACTTCTACTCCGGTTCTCTTGCGAGATTCAACATTACTAGCCAGACTAGAGGCAAGAATCGTGCCTTGAAATCGAGTAATATGCGTGCGGCAGTTGCTGCGATTGGAGATGGTGTGTCGCATATACACAACTCTCTAAATGAATGCCTGACTGACCAAAGAAAAACTCANGCAATTGTGAAGGCTGCACCCATGCTCGAGGAAATCACCGAGCCTATCGTTCATGGCGAATATAACAGTAGGTCCAACTCGCACACACTGATGAAAGGATACTGACATGACTGTAANGTCCTCTCTAATGCATTGCCACGGTGGGCGCCTGATTTGAGTAGGCTACGATCGCTTGAACTATGGGACGGTAAAACACTGGGCGACGAAACCGTTCAGGAGCTCTTGCATAAGCACTGTCCACATCTCAACAGAATCAACATCTATCAATGGNNTGAGTAAGCCTGGCTACATTTCAAAACTATGCTAACACCGTGCAACAGGGTTGGAGACGATTCTGACAGACAACTCGCACGGTTCCTAAACCGTATGCCAAAGAATACACTACAATATTTTGAGAATATTGGAGAATGCGGCATCGGTACCGAAACTTGCCAGGCACTAAACACGCATGGAGCGTCTTTGAAGTTCTTAGCACTTGCAATCCCGGACAAAGGAATCGAAGGATTAGGAATGATGAAAGACTGTACAGTGATTGAGACGCTCAAACTGACCGACACACAAGCACCGCACGATCTCAAGGAAATGCAGAAAGATACTCTGGATGCCATGGTAGAGTGGCTGAAGCAGTGCACAAAACTGCGTGAAGTCACTTTGATTGATTTCGTTTCTGCTCCAGACATTCTAGCACCAGTGTTAAGCGAGGAGGGTATTGACCTGGAAGACTTGCAGATTGGTGCAGTAGATGACTGCATGTACGCACTACGGGAGCATCAAGAATTTCATGCAGCCATCGGATTGCAGACGAGACTCCAGAGTCTGCTGCTGAAGGCCGATCCTGACCCTCTAGAGCCTGTTGCTCGCAATCAGCTTTGCGAATCTCTGTGTGAGTTGAGAGATTTGCGATACCTCCAACTTACTCGATCATCAGATTACTTCCAAGATGATCAGCTGCAGCTTCTCGGAGAAAACCTGCTGAACCTGGAGGAACTCCTTGTTAGCGGTTGGCTGTTGAGTGATCGAACGCTAACCACACTGTCCAACCTGGGAAACTTGAAGAGTGTATCCTTCACTGGTTTATCAGTCTTCACGGCGGATGGTCTTCTAGAGTTCATTGATAAGCTTGGACCAGGTAACAGCGGTCTGGCCATCTCGATCGATATGGCTTCACTAGATGTAGCTTTGAGTAGCGAGGAGCAGGACTTGATTCGTGATACTCTAGCCAGCAAGGTGCAAGGTCGTTTCGAGTATCAGCTTGTCAGAGGTAAGCCAGCTTCGTCCTCATAAAGTTCAACCCCAAACTAATATCTGAGCNNAGATCCTGATATTCCAGAGTTTGACGAGTCGGATTCAGACTGAGAGGCTTGTATAGCATATAAAAAACCATCTATTCCATGATTTTCAGAAGGTTGTATTGGATAGGGCTAAATGACAGAGCGCCTCGGAAGCGGCTCGGTGGATTCACCCCGATGACGGCAGCCGCGAGCTCGACATTCAACCAACGCGTTCTTTCCACAATTATTATCAGACAACCCACAAAGATGGCACATACAAGACGTATTCTTGTCGTCGCAGGGTCTGACAGTTCTGGTGGCGCGTAAGGACATACCCTTTGAAAATGTTTTGCTGAAGACTAATCTTTGTTTATCTGACAGNNAGGCCTCGAGGCTGACCAGAAAGTCATTGCTGCCCACGGCTGTTATGCTATGACTGCAACTACTGCTTTGACCGCGCAGAACACACAGGGCGTCACTGGTATTCATGAAACACCATCAGAATTTGTGAAGAAATGTATCGACGCCTGTGCTGAGGATGTTGGTGTTGATGTAGTCAAGACTGGTAAATTGATCTCTTTGTTCTTACTTATAGAATCGACCTACTCTCAAAGAACCAAATTATCCACTATCTCTCAACTTTGGCTGATTATATTANNAGGTATGCTGGCCTCTGCTGGCACTATACAGGTCGTTGCAGACGCATTGAGAAAGTACAAGCCCGCATGCAGCATTGTTGATCCGGTAGGCTCACTTGTTTAGACATCATGCCACTTGACTGACGGATACAAGGTCATGGTAGCGACCAGTGGAGCAAGGCTTCTGAAAGAGGAAGCCATCAAGACACTCTGCACAGAGCTCTTACCTGTCACGGGGTTGATCACGCCCAATATTCCGGAAGCACTCCTCCTACTCGAAGAATCTGGCCACAAAGTCGACGACATCAAGGATCTGGACGGCATGAAGCGCCTAGCTAGAGCAGTGGCTGATCTCGGTCCCAAAAGCGTGCTGATCAAAGGCGGACACATCCCGCTGAAGAAGAACTATGAAGTTGCTTCCACTGATGACGAGAAGGAAGTCCTGGTCAACGTACTCTACACGGATGGGGACTTTTGTGTTTTCGAGTCCAAGTATCAGGTTGCAAGAAATACTCACGGCACTGGATGCTCGCTTGCGTGTATGTTACGTCTTCGGGTAAACTCGAGGGTAGGCTAATATGTATGCAGCNNTGCAATCGCTTGCAACGTCGCCAACGGTCTAAGTATGGAGAGAGCAGTACGTGCAGCTGGTCGCTACGTCGAGGCTGGCATCAAGACGAGTGTCGATCTTGGCAAAGGCTCTGGTCCGATCAACCACTTCCATTCTCTCAATATCATGCCCTTTCCACCGTAAGTCGGACTGGTCGTAGTCTCTTGTAATCATACTGATGTCTAATACAGTGGCGGCTTCGTGGACTGGTTGCTAGAACGAGAAGATGTTCGAAAAGTCTGGAAGGAATTCACCCAGCACGAATTCGTCGAGCAGATGGGCGACGGTACTCTGCCTGTCGAGAGCTTCAAGTTCTATATGGTGCAAGACTATCTTTACCTGGTAAGCTCCAGGATCAACAAGTCAAAGATCCAATGTTTACTAATGAGATAGACACAATTTGCTCGAGCCAATGCACTTGCTGGTTACAAGGCTAAGACTCTAGAGGGGGTTGCAGCAGTGAGTTATCCAGAATGACTACCTCAGCCGACTAGACTAAACAAACCATAGTCTGCTGGTATCGTCACGCATATTCATACCGAAACCAAGCTCCACGTCTCCGAGTGTCTAGAGCTGGGCGTCACAATGGACGAACTACGCAACTCGGAAGAGCACCAAGGTCTGTCTTCTGTCAGTTCCGTCGTTTCATAAGACCGATCTAACATAAATTCTGTAGCCTGCACAGCATACAGCCGCTATATCCTCGATATCGGCGCATCAGAAGACTGGCTCGCCCTTCAAATAGCCATGTTCCCTTGCCTCCTCGGCTACCACCATATTGCGAAGCGTCTTTCCTCTCTCCAAGACCCTTCTGCGCCCAAGAATGCAAACCGCTACCGCCAGTGGATTGATAACTACATCGCTGACGATTACACTCAAGCCGTTGGCAAAGGCATGGGTAAGCCATTCTTTCGGATCGAGCTGATAAGGACAAGAGTACTGATTTGCGGGTANGAACTGGTCGAGGGACATATCTCCAAGCAATCCCCCTCTAGAATTGAAGAACTGGTCAATATCTTCATCCACGCAACCAAGGCANNAGATAATTCGGTCAATCTTATATTTTCTTCCGCTGACTCAATTATGCAGATGGAATGTGGGTTTTGGGACATGGGAATGGGTGTCTAAGATCAAGGCAAGTATACAAAAGTTTCATCTAGATGCAAAGCAAGACAAAAGAGGAGTAGCGACAGAAACGTCAACCACAGATTGTCAAACAAGGCCGGCCCTTCTTTCCTTGTGAAGATGCACTCTCAAATCACTATGAAACATGCGAGCCATTATATCGTCAGCGTTCCTTTCTCCTTGCAACCCATAATGACCTTTATATAGGCCGTGAAATGTTTGCTACGAATCTTCCAGAGTCATTGCAATGTCTTGTTCTGTTATTGCAATACTTTCACTAACTAATCTGAGTCCAGATATAACCTCGCCTTAGTCCATCGTCTCTCATCATATCCGGAATAGCCCAAGTTCGATCTCCAATATGGGAACCAGACCGGATCCCAAAAGTCACACCTGGACCGCTGGAGCCATCGGCGATATCCTGACCACAAGTTCCAAGATGCTCAAGTGCAAAGCCAACAGCGACATCTTCAACGTTGTCGTTCCTGAAGGTCTTCTCTGCTACTTCTCACGCTACTACGCTGCTCTTCTGAGAGGAAACTTTGCCGAAGCTGGACAGGACAGTGTCACTTTTGAGTTGACTGCACCTCAAGCAAAGTCATTCATCACCTGGCTGTACTCTGGACGCTTCGCCGAAGACCTTGACTACCCGACTCTCTTCCAGCTCTACATCTTCGCAGACAAAACGGACGTACCAGCTCTTCGAGCGGACATCATGACCCACATCCACAAGCGCAGTCACAAGAAAGGTATGCCACCCTATGGGGATGCGGCAGAGGCTTTCGCCGTGCTTTCAAAAAGCTCTGGCCTCGTACGTTGGATGGTAGACCGGTTCGCGCATCATTCTGGGACCTTCGATCTCTACTCAGAGTTCGACAACCACATAAGGAGTGCATGCAACAACACCTATGAGTATACCTGTCGTAACACAGGCTGCAGTGTGGCTGCCGATCCCTGCTGTAATGTCCTCTACACTCTTGGATGCGAGGGCACCAATTGCGGTCATCGGGCAAACATCGTCAAGAGAGGCCAAGCTTGCAGCTACCATGAACACGAATCGCCCGAAGCGTGGAAAGGTAAGTTCTCTGCCTTGATACCGATCGAGGTGAAAGATGCTAACTATGTAGCCTGTGCCGGTGACGACTTCCAACAAAGTGTTGACCTGACCTATCTCAAGGGCACCACTGCTATTGATCGTGTGCCTAAAGAAAGATTCGCCAAGTACTACCATTCTTGGAGTTCCGATCCCATGACCTGGACATCCTACAGAAATCCGTGAAGACATCGTCTTGCGATTGTCAGCCCAAATGCATAGTAGTTCACTAAGAGCAACGGCATTGCGCTCTCTCAGTGGACGCGCTCCCTATGGAGAAACAATGGTGGCTTTTGATGGCCATGGTACAGTGCCGCTTCAAGGAGGGAGAAAGTGATAATTGAATATTGTACCTTGATCCTGTGCTCTCTTTGCATGCCATCTCGAGAAGATGAAAAAGTGTCCTTAGCCCACAAACTCTATGAAGAAAAAGAGAAGCGAGAAGATTAAATTATGTACAATGCATTTGAATCTAAGAGTTCTTTCCTCATTCATCTTGTTTATTCTTCACCGTCGCTGCGCGGTTTGTACATGATGGTCGTCAGGAACTGTAGCACCAGAGTTAGTCTTGATGAGTTTGCGCATGGCAGTAGAAAGATGAAACATACCTTTCTCTTATACCTGGTTGTCGCGCTCGTGGCCAGCACGCCTTGCTTGATGTTGGTCGTTGCCAAGTGGTTCAGTACGGTGTGATTTGGCATGATCAACACACTGCTGTCATCTTTTGTTGGTGTAGTACCGTTCAGAATGCTCTTGCTGAGGAACATTGGAAGAGACGGGGGCGCTGGCTGAGACTCGGCAGCTGCATTTGCGCGCTCAAATCTGTATCTCGCAGCAGAGCCAGAGGGCGATTGAGCATCGTCTCTTGCCGAGGGTGGTGGGTACCAGGAATCGAGATCTGTAAGGTAGGCCGGTATCGTTTGTGTCCATTCTCTGCTCTGTTGTCGGACCAGTGGCGGTTGCTGGCGTGGTTTGGGCTCGTCTGCAGGAGGCTGGGCGGGTGTTCCCGTAGTTGACTTGGGTGCAGGTGGCTCATGGCTTGACTTGGGAGGAGTGTTTTGTGGTTGTTTGGAGAGCAAAGCATCGTTGTCTGCCTGGGCTGCTGGCTTGGGTCTGATGTCCATTGGTCGTGAAGGCTCTTGTGGCTTGATCGGAGGTGGTCCAGGAAGCACAGGTTTACCAGGCTGAACTAGAGGTAGCTGATCCAGTGATACTTCGATGTAGTTGACTAGAATGTTGGTGTAGTCGACGGTAGTAGGCAGATCGTTCGAGGTCATCATGTCGCCATTGGCAATGAACTTGATGTGATGAGTACCGGGTGGTAGTTGAAGCGTGGCCGACAAGGCGTTTTTATGTTTGCTAGGACCNNACTGTGGTATCGAGTCAGTTCGAAGATTCTCTTGAGACTCGCATGCAGTTGGGATCGGTCACGCCACCACTCATAACACTTACTCCTTGTGCAGACGGAACTTGCGTTCCCAGTTTGTGAAAGTGCCTGTCACGTAGACACGGTCACCGGGTTGAGCGTTGCGCCATTCTATCAGTGTGGGCACTTTTGGGCCACCAGCATCCGTCTCATAGCCTTCGAAGCCATCGGGCTCTTCGTCGTCATCGTCGATAGTACTGCTCACGACGCTCGATCGTCGGGGAAGGTCGACTTGTTCGGGATCATCTTCGGGCAAGACGGCCGAGGTGATGGGAGAGCCAGGAGTGTGGTCCTNCTGCTCAATTGGGAGGGGCAGACGTGGGGGTCGCGAGAAGCTGGCTGGTGGGAGGTGGTAGGCAGCTTCGGTGGCAGGAGAGGCAGAGCGAGGAGGCCGTTGTGACTGAGGAACGTTGACAGGCTGTGATGCAGGCGACCGACGGGGCTCTTCTGGCGGACTGGGCGACTTGAGGCTCTTGTAGCGGCGGGGTGCCGAGGGCGAGTCCTGCTTGGGATTGTTTGTCGTGTTGGAGCGATTGCGCTGGTGGGCAGAGGCGGNGGTGGAGCGCGGCTGCGAGGGCGAGTAGGCCGAGGGAAAGATGGCCTGTCCACTGGCCGACGTCGTGTCGAGCGAGGGCGATGCAGCGGCCGTCTTGGACGTCAGGGCCGGGATGGATTCGCGGCGTCGCGGTTCGCGTCGAGGGGGCTCATGGTGGTGGTGGTGGAGGGCGTGGGCGGGCGAGGCGGGCTGGCTGCCCTTTTCCGCTTTGTTGGACGACGGAGTGTTGCCCATGGAAAAGTGCTGTGGCTGTCGAGGATGATCGTTTGGTCGAGCGTGTGGAAATGGCAGGCATCGGGACGCTCCCGCTCGTGCTTTCTCCACAAAGACAAGTCCCAAGCACGCAAGCTCCAAAGTCGTCAACAGCGCCCCTCAACACGTCCGCCAGCCCTTTCGCCAATCCATCGTCTAGCACATTTCTTGCATTGACGTGCTTCAAGTAGCTTTGTCCAAGCTGACATTGACGTCTTGCATTGTGCCAGTCACAGACACCACCCGAGACGTCGGCCTCGAGCATGAATCCATACGTCTCGTGGTCACTCACTGCACTCTATTACCTCATATATCCTATCTACTTTCTACTCGCTTTTATTGCCCTGACCCTCAAGACTCTGCTGTCGCCAATCACGAGCCTCCTGCTGTTCTTGCTACAACCACTGGTCCTCTTCACCCAGCTGCTTGCCTACTGCGCTCTTGTTCCCTTGCGATTCTTGCAGAAATTCGAGGTCATCTACCCCATCCCATGCCTTGCTCGCTAGGTACCCCGCATCCTTTGCTATTTTGATATGCTAACCATTGCCAAGACAATCTACATTTATCTGGGTGTCGCTTCTATCACGGGCATCTCTTGTGGCTTGCTGCTGCACTTCGTCTATTCAATCTTGCACTCGAATCTACACCTCGCTTCTGAGCCTCCTGTGAGAGGTCCTTCAGCAAAACAGTACCGCGCTTCACGAAGACGCAAAGATATGGAAGCTATGCTTTCTCCTACCTTGTCAATGTCCAGTGTGCTCGACACTCCAGGTGCAGGCAGATATGGTCTGCTGTCTCAAACCATTCACGAGGAAGACTCTGATTTCTGAGACTTGATCCATGCTGAACTCATCTGTCCATTCCTACCTTGCCTACCAATTATGCAGTCGTGAGTCATGCCAAATCCCTTTTCCCATTGCACCTCGCTAAAATCGCAGAACGTAAAACGCATGGCGCAAAATGCTGCTTCAACCAAGACGAGGTCGCTTACCTCCGCCAGATTGGCGTTCATCCCGCATGCGCTTCCTATCCATCTCTTCCCTCATGATGCGCTCTGCGGCACTCATTTTCTTGGGCTCCTCGACCACCTGCGTGGGCTTCTTCTCCTTGAGAGGGTTAGACTTGGATTTGGATGCAGCTGCAAAGACGTTGACTCTCTTGGGCTTGGAACCAAGGTCGAGAGAAAGTTTGGGTGCAGCTAAGGGTGCAGCGGGAGCTTCGGCCGGCTTCTCGTCTCCAGTCTTGAACTCCAGAATGGGCTCTGCTTTGGCTTCAGAAGGTTTCTCGGTCGGAGATGGCACCTTCTCGACGGCTGGTTCTGTGGAGTCTGTAGTCATCGATTTAGATCCCAATCCCAAGCTGAACGACAAGGGGCCCTCTTGAGCCTTCTTGGGTTTGGCCTCTTCATCCTGGTTGCTGTGATTCAGACGATCTTCTTCCTCTTGTTGTCGCTTCTTTTCTTGTGCACGCTTGATCTGAGCTTCGAGCATGCGTGTCTCACGCTCTTCGTCGCCCTTCTCCATAGCTTCCTTCTTGCGAACCATCTCCCTGCGTCTTAGTGCTTCGGGGCTGTCGTCGACCCAAGCGATTTCCAAACCTCTGTCTCCCTCTTCGACTCTGCAAATGCCCTCTCGTCCAAGATACTTGACAAATTCGGTCAAGCTAGGCCATTTGGTAGAGTTCATGTGGATGTGCTCCTTGTCGTGGATGTATTCCTGGTAGAAGTGGTTGGCATAGACTTTTTTCTCTCCATGTGACGTCCTGAGTAAGGTCAAGAAGTCCTTCTTGAAAGTTTCCGAGTATTGAGCAATGTATTTCTTGGGATCTTCGCCAACCAGCAGCATTGCGCGCACGTGTCCTTCGGACAGAGTGTGTTGCTTGAAACCGTTCTCATCGCGCATTTGACGCTGGCAGACCTGACAGTACCAGCGCAACCTCTGCAGGCCCTTGGACTTCATGTTGTTGGAGAGCCATTTTGTGCTGCCGACTTCTGCCTTGGGCATGATGAGTGCGTGGTATGATGGTAGTGATGTATGCGACGGCTATTCCGGAAGAGTGAACGATGTCAGAAGGGATGCGATCGAGTTATGCAAAAGGCGACAACGAGTGATGGGAAACTGATGTTCGCAGTTAGGGCAGTGGCGGGCGTCGGTCGCAACTGCTGTCACGGGATTTGCCGCCAAGTTCGGCAAGCGCCAAGGTGACGCACGTACCTGCCACATCGAATTCTACGAATATTGAAGCGTCTCTTCGTTTTCCTACGACAGCGAACGACAAAGACAGTCAAGATGCCTGTAAGTAGTCCCGCCAGCGCTGCAGACACACGACGACAGTCTCGCTGACACCATGTAACCACACAGTCCCACAAGTCTTTCCGCACCAAGCAGAAGCTGGCCAAGGCCCAGAAGCAGAACCGTCCCATCCCCCAGTGGATCCGTCTGCGCACCAACAACACCATCAGGTACGATTGATCCAGGTCCTGCCCCCGAGAGAACGATACGCAAAGAGCTTGGAAGATCGACACACGCGATGGGAATCCGCGAACGAACGCCTTGAGAATTACCGAACCCTTTCTATCCGTCTGAACACACCGAGGACCAGCCACCTAAGCGCACACGAACATGCAGAACCCCAAGACTAACGGCCTGTTCTTCAGATACAACGCCAAGAGACGTCACTGGCGCAAGACCCGCATCGGTATCTAAGCGACTCGCCCACGATATCAAGCAGCCAACATTTTCCCTCGATGTCGACTTCGTCACTGCCGACCTGCTTCTGAAAGAAGCCGACTGTTTCGCTATTGGGCCCGTGTTCCCTCTCTCAACGGAAGGAGGAAAGGGGTTCCCTTTTTCCATCATCGTGGGGCTTGTGAATCACGCAGGGAATGACAATCAAGAATCAAAATATGGCGCTAGTTGTTTGCTAGGGGATGCGTATCACAAAACAAAAACTTCTGGTTGATGGAAATTACATGATGAAATGCCTTGACACCTTTTTGCGTCTGCTCTCTGCGTGTTTGTGATGCTGTGAGGTACTCTACGAGCATTTTCTTGTGCTTTCGACATTCGAGTGCTCCCAGAGCCAACACTGTCTGCATCCGCCTAGATCCGGACTACCGCTACGAACATGATTCCTCACGACACTTTGGCGCGCAACGCAAATCGAGGAGGCTACTTCAAGTTAGCAAAGTTGGCATGTTGTGTGTCTCCAGCCACTGATCAACTCACCTCTGTAGTATCAATCTTCAGCAACCTTTCCTCGGCCTTGCCCAAGATATCAAAGATCCTGACTTCTCCCTGTTCAACCATCAACACACAGCTCGTTCCGGCATACCCCACAACCTCTTGACCCTCGTCGTCAACACCCTGACTGACTCCTGCCACCATGCCAGGTTCAGTGCCACATCTGTTAGCCATGACCACCACAATACCTCCTTCTCTTTCACTCTGCACCACTGGCACGAATCTCTCCAACCAGTAACTCAAGGTCTCAAGATCTGGCTGCGAACCAGTCTCCAGCAGTTGCTGAGGAAGGAGTCTAGTCAACCAAGCCATGGATAACACGACCAAAGGCGTATCCGAATCCACACAGTGATTCGCAAATTCATATGCCGACCAAGGTGCTTCGAAGCGACGAGGATTGATATCCATGCAGATGCCCATACAGGCTTGACCAATTGAACCGAGTGTGCCATGGTAGAAACCAGTGTCGCCTTCGGATGCCCATGTTTCGTCTGTGTAGTAGAGGAAGGTTTTCCTGTAGCTTGCTGCCACTGATCCATCTGGCAACATGCTGACTACTGTGTTGTAACGTTTCCCATCAGGCGTGATCTCTGGGTATCCAACAGCGACTACGCAGTTCAATCGTGCGGCTGTGCGTCTTGCCCATTCTGCTGATGGTCCATTGCTTGTCGGTTCTAGAAAAGGTGTGATGGCTTCCAGGTCGGGGAAATTGTAACCTATGTGTAAGGACGAATTTGAGACTTGTACTTGGCGCAAAAATGAACTGGTATACCACCTACCTGAAAATGCCATTTCTGGTAAGACCAGAAGATCGAGTTCAGAGGGTGAAATGTCCATCAACAGAGAGTCTGCTTTGCGGATGTTCTCCTGCACCTCGCCCAACTTGGGCGCGAGCTGGAGGCAACCGATTTTCATAATTGAGTGTGATGATGATCTACGTGATTAGAAGATGGGAGAGGGTGTATGTATAGTGGACGGGTGATGCGAGGGTGAAGAGGACAAGAGCGAAAGACGGAAATCAAGATGATGTGTTTTGACCAACGAAGACAGCACCATCAACAACAGAGGCACTTGGATATCTTGTCTATTGCTAATCGCTTCAGCAATTCTCTATAAAACCTACTCTTGAATTAAGAGTGTCTTATTGGCAATTTTCACATGTCGTTCAAGGTCGAGAAACAGTAGCAGGCATGGCCGAAGCTTTGACAGCTGCCCGCATTTTGGTGATATCAACGTCAGCGATTTGATTCTCTACAAGAACACACGCGGGCGAGAGACAAGTAGAATCCGAGAATGCGCACGTGAGACTATTGAACAGACAATTGAGACGACACTATGGCGGGTAGACGGCTGCTAGATGCGGCCAGGCTTTTCAGCGCGTCCGGATCCATCGCGAAACACCATTTCAACATCCGCTCACAGCAATGGGAACTCTTTACACAGACATCGAGTCTGGCAAAGGCTGTCAAGAACCAGACGGATCGCGTCACTCTCACAGCACAAGCTGCATATGCCCTTTCACGGAGAGTCAATGAAACTGGACCTGCCTACACACAGACGAATCGACACGAGGATCACATACCAAGTCAAGAGACAGTTCAGGGCGCAGACAGGACGAATACACACGAGGAGGGCTTGAGTCAGGATCACCATTGGGACAGGTCGGAGCAGAACGCTGCTGCAGAGGCACCTCCGACAGACGACTTGCATGTTACCCAAGAGAAGGCACGCCGTCACCCTCTACCGGACGGCACCATTCCTCCCGAAGGCGCAAACCTCGACCCGTCACCGAGTCGCCAGGGCACAGATACCTTTAGTCAAAGGCCAGTGACAGACGCTCCCAAGGACCCTCTTGCAGAACAGCAGTCCGTCGTCAAGGACTTGCATCCGACAGAGTCCGGCGCGTCCACAATTCCCGTCCCAGCTGCCCAGGATAGCCGTGCCGATGACACGGTCAAGATGCAGCGTAAGGCTGAGTTCCAGATTCCATCCGTGTCTGGTCACTCTCAGTCAATGCCCACACCAGGACAAGACACTTTCAATGTCAGACCTACAGAGTCGTCGGTCGAATTGTCATCACTACCTCACACTAAGATTCCCAAGTCTGTCGAAGATACACAGGGTGGTGATGATCATGTCAGGGATGGTCAAATCAACCAGGACGTCTACTACTCATCTAAAGGTCACCCTTCTCAACCACCTATCCCACAACAAGAAGCTATTCCCGCACAGGATGAAACCCCTGAAGGAATTAACACTGATATCTTCCACAGCCCCAGAGTTGCTTCATTGCTGAGTGGTGGGGTCAGAGAGGATAGAAGGAAGGCCTACGAGCTCAAGATGAAGGCTGCCAGGAAGGGCTCGGCCCAGCCAATCCAGGGGAGCATCAAGGCCGAAGACGAAAACGCCGACACATTCAGCACAAGGCCAGGTGTGTCAGAAGCCACTTCTTCACTTACTCCCGCTACTGAGTCGACTTCTCCTCCTGCTGTTGAGATGGAGACACAGATTAGCGACAAGGAGACTCAGGAGCTGGCTGATGCTATGGCTGCAGATGCCACTGCTACCATGTCTTCGGCTGTCGAGTCAGATAAGCCAAATACCCCTTACCAATTGCGTGAATCTGCTGTACCTTCTTCTCGCTTCGGTAGACTTTGGCAGTATGGAGGTTTGGCCACAAGCATGGCTTTTGGTGCTGTTGGTGAAAGTCTACGACGAGTGACTGGAGGTGCCGCTGCTGCTGCGAGTGGTTCTTTACTGCTCAGCCCGGCGAACATGGAGCGGCTAGTTGCTAAACTCTCTCGCATGCGTGGTGCAGCGCTGAAGCTCGGTCAGATGATGAGTTTCCAGGACTCTAAGATGCTGCCTCCTGCCATCAATGCTGTGCTTCAGCGTGTACAAGACAGTGCTGACTACATGCCTCCATGGCAGCGCAACAAGCAACTTGCTGCCAACCTAGGCGCTGACTGGAAAGACCTGTTCTCGAGTTTCGAGGACGTGCCCATGGCTGCTGCATCAATTGGTCAGGTCCATCGTGCTACACTGGCTTCTAATGGTCGGGAGGTTGCTGTCAAGATCCAGTACCCTGGTGTCCGTGGTAGCATTGATTCTGATCTCAACAACCTCTCCCTCCTCCTCACAGCATCACGACTTCTACCTCCCGGCCTCTTCCTCGATAAGACAATCGCAAATGCTCGCACAGAACTAGGATGGGAATGCGACTACGAGCGTGAAGCCAGGTGCGGTACTCGTTTTGCAGCCCTCCTCGAGGACGAATCTGCTACCTTCCGAGTCCCGCAAGTCTTCCCCGAGGCATGCGGTCCTGAAGTACTGACTGCTGAGCTGATGCACGGCAAAGGAGTTACCAAGATCCCCGACCTTTCGCAGGACGAGAGAGATTGGATAGGCACACAAGTGCTGCGTCTCTGTCTACGCGAACTCATGGAGTGGAGATTCATGCAGACCGATCCCAATTGGACCAACTTCCTCTACAACAGAGGGAAGGCTCCATCGGAGCGTAGGCTGGAGTTGCTCGACTTTGGAGCTTCGAGAGAGTTCCCAGAGAGTTTCGTCACGCCGTATGTTCAGCTGCTTATCGCGGCTTCCACCCACGACCGCAATGCCTGCCGTGACCTCTCCATCGAGCTAGGCTATCTCACCGGCGCAGAAAGCCAGGCCATGCTTACTGCTCACGTTGATTCCATTCTCACACTCGCCGAGCCTTTCGATTCCGGCAGAACNGGGGACTACTATGACTTCAAGGACCAAACTATCACCGATCGAGTGAGAGAGAAGATTGGCTTGATGGTTAGAGAGAGATTAGCACCCCCGCCAGAGGAGACATATTCGCTACACAGAAAACTGAGCGGTGCGTTCTTGCTCTGCGCCAGACTTGGAGCAAATGTGCCAGCCAAGAAGCTCTTCGAGGATGCGGTTAACAAGTGGAAGCAGAGTAAAGGTGAGATTATCTAGTCTGCGAAATCTCTAGATTGTATATGTATGTGATTAATCACACCAATTGATTCTACTTTCTATATCCCTGACGAGAGTTCTGCTCAGAGCTAGCCCAGAGCAGCTAGCGCAACTCGTGACCTGGAGTACAGGCTGTTCTCATCATAATACAGGAACTAAGTAAATTGCGATGACACTCTGAGTAACTAATCGAGCGAGGCGCGCAGCTCAATCTTCAAGTTCTGCTCGGTGCCGTAGCTCTCCTGTGTCAGATGGTGGTAGAGTTCCTCATGGATTTGAAACTTTGCAGGACTCCGGTTTGAATGTTGCCTGGCTTGCCACACTGGAGCCAGACTGACTTCTTGGTTGTCTGACAATCTGTATACCAATTCAATTGCATTGGCCCTGGCTGCTGAGATGTTGGGGTTGGCAGTAATCTTAGGGGCAGTGGCGGATCTAATTGCAGCCAGGCGGGCGTATATATACGATGACACAGTCTAGGCAAAGGCATTGTGCCTCAGAGTTTATGTGTCCTTCGAGGTTCATTCATCATGTCGGTAGCTATTCAAACGCATAATTGTGTTCGATGACAAGGCGGTATCCAGTGAGGCGCCCTCTGTGTGGACTCTCAATGGCTATATTCCCGAATCCAGAGACAACTGTGTTTTCTTGTTTATAGTGTGTTGGCTCCGAATCCTTATGAAGGAGAGTCAGGTGGTGTTACATGTCTCCTTGTGCTAGAACAAGAGTGTTTCTTTAGAGCGTCGGGTGTCAGACAGGCAGCAACATATCTTGCTGTTGGGGAGTAACCCCGCGTGCCGTGAGGATGAAGCTATCTTCCAGGCTCCAGCACCAAGACACATTCTTCCAGAAACATCCAACATTGAAGACACACAANNCAGGACAAACATGCAAGAAATGGACGTTCTCATCCTCGGAGCCGGCTGGACGTCGACATTCTTGATACCGCTGCTGAAGGCACGCCATATAACGTTCGCCGCCACCACCACGGATGGAAGAGACGGCACTATCAAGTTCAAGTTCGACCCTTCTGATCCGGATCCTAGCTACTTTAAGACTCTGCCTGCTGCTCGCAACATCCTGATCACTTTCCCACTCAATGAAAAAGGCCAGGCTCACAGGCTGGTGTGGTCGTACAACTTTACACATCAGCACCCAGCAGCCAACGTTCGATTCCTGCAGCTTGGATCCACCGGCATCTGGCAAATTGATCAAAAGGCGACATGGGTCGACCGACACTCGCCTTACAACAAGGAGAACGCCCGAGCAATCAGTGAGGACGAGCTGATGTCTATGGGCGGGTGCGTACTCAACCTTGCAGGATTGTGGGGTGGAGAGCGACAGCCAAAGAACTGGGTTGGCAGGGTCGCAACCACCAAGGATCAGGTCAAGAGCAAGAAAAGCTTGCATCTGATTCACGGCGAGGATGTGGCACGAGCAATCCTTGCAATCTTTGAGAAGTGGGAGCATGCCAAAGCATCAGGCTCACGTTGGATGTTGACCGATGGCCAAGTCTATTGTTGGTGGTCGCTCATGGCAGGATGGGCCAAGGAAGGAAAGCACGTCGACGAACAGCCCAGCAAGCAAAGTCGATGGGTCTATGAGTTGATGCAGGAAGAGGACGTCAAAGCATTGCCTAGAGATATGGAGACACTAGGCAGGTGTTATGACAGCCGCGAATTCTGGAAGACCTTCGATCTTACACCCCTCAGGAGCAGGATCTAACGGCAGATAGTCACATTCTCATCAAGGTCTTGAGAAGCTACGATCACTGGGAGTGACTCTCGTGTAGTACGTTTAATCAATGATTCAAACCTTGAGTATTTGTATCTCTGGTTAAAGCTGCGAAATAGGAGTTGGAGGTTTGGAAGGCTCGTGTCAGTCTGATACATATGGTTCTGATTACAATCTACTGCGTACAACCGCAAGAGACATGTGGGATTCCAGTCGGTTCTTCGAGGCATAGCATTATATTCGTGTCCAATGTTCTTACATACTTGAGATAAATAAATGGTTCCAGCTTGATCGATGGTCACTCCTCGAAGCTCAATATCAAGAACGGAAGAAAGCCACACCTCTCGACAACGCTTCAGTTTAATAGTCCAATACTGACAAGAACAAGCAAAGAATATACTATGAGCCGTTATCCACCTTTCAATTGCAGTCGACTCGATTTTTGAGGCAACGATTGACCACCCAGTGGATAGGATGTTGAGGGTATCACCCTGTCATAACCTCGTCACGTGGTTGGTAATCGTCATATTCCAGGTTTCGGCCAGTCAACGACACGGCGTCGAGCTTGTTGCCTCTGTGATATTCACAACACCCCCAACGGCCGGTCTTAATTGTTGCAACGACAGTCAAGATGGCGGCACAAAAGGATTCGCTGTTCCGCTCGTCGGACATGTCGCTGACCCAGCTGTACATGGCCAACGAGATCGGACGCGAAGTCGTGAGCGCCCTGGGCGAATTGGGCATCATGGACTTTAGAGACGTGTGTCGCCCGACACCGACTCTTACCGACTTGGACTGACGTTCATTCACANNGCTCAACTCGGATACCACCGCCTTCCAGCGTACCTTCACTCAGGAGATTCGAAGACTCGACAATGTCGAACGCCAGCTGCGTAAGCCAACCGCCCCTCGTTGAGGATATAGAGCAAGAGACTGAGACAATCATGGACAGGCNTACTTCAAGGCGCAGATGGACAAGGCCGAAATCCCAATGCGATCCATGTACGAGTTCGGCGACCGCCTGGCCGCCCCTTCGGCATCCGAGATCGACGAGCTGGTCGACCGCAGTCAGACATTGGAGCAGAGAATCCAGTCGCTGAACGACAGCTACGAGACGCTCAAGAAGCGTGAGATGGAGCTGACCGAGTGGCGCTGGGTCCTTCGCGAGGCCGGTGGCTTCTTCGACCGCGTGAGTGAAGAATACTATCAGCCGCTGCACACATAATTTTAACACACACCACAGGCTCGTGGACAGACTGACGAGATCCGCCAATCCATCGACGAGAACCACGATGACGACGCACCGCTGCTGGCCGACATGGAGCAGGCTCACAACGGCGATGCCTCGGGCGAGCGCTCTTTCTCTGTTATGAACATTGGATTCGTCGCCGGTGTCATCCCTCGCGAACGCATGGCCGCATTCGAGCGCATCCTCTGGCGTACCCTTCGCGGTAACTTGTACATGAACCAGAGCGAGATCGAGGAGCCCATCATCAACCCCGAGAACAACGAAGAGATGCACAAGAGCGTCTTCGTAATCTTCGCCCACGGCAAGGAGATCATCAACAAGATCCGCAAGATCTCCGAGTCTCTCGGTGCCGACATTTACAACGTCGACGAGAACAGCGAACTGCGCCGTGATCAGATGCACGAGGTCAACACTCGCCTGCAGGATCTGGCAAACGTCCTCTCCAATACCAAGCGCACCCTGGACGCCGAGCTGACCATGATCGGTCGCAGTCTGGCTGCCTGGATGATCATCGTTTCCAAGGAAAAGGCCGTCTACCAGACCCTCAACCGTTTCTCATACGACCAGCAGCGCAAGACGTTGATTGCAGAGGCCTGGTGCCCTACAAATTCGCTCGGTCTTGTCAAATCGACTCTGCAGGATGTCAACGATCGCGCCGGTCTCTCCGTTCCTACCATTGTCAACACCATCAAGACGTCCAAGACTCCCCCAACCTACAACAAGACCAACAGATTCACCCTCGGTTTCCAAACCATCATCGACGCCTACGGTACAGCCAAGTACACTGAGGTCAACCCCGGTCTGCCCACCATCGTCACCTTCCCCTTCCTTTTCGCCGTCATGTTTGGTGATTTCGGTCACGGTTTCATCATGACTGCTGCCGCCTGCGCCATGATTTACTGGGAGAAGCCTCTCTTGCGCTCCAAGCAGGACGAGCTCTTCTCCATGGCCTTCTTCGGTCGCTACATCATGCTCATGATGGGTATCTTCTCCATGTACACTGGTCTCATATACTGTGACGCCTTCTCCAAGGAACTCGCCATCTTCCCTTCCATGTGGGAGATTCCCGACTTCAAGGAGGGCCAGACTGTCAACATGGTTCGCAAAGAGGGTTACACCTATCCCTTCGGTATGGACTGGCGCTGGCACGATACCGACAACGATCTTCTCTTCTCCAACAGTTACAAGATGAAGCTCAGTATTCTTCTCGGTTGGGCTCACATGACCTATTCCCTCTGTCTTTCCTATGTCAACGCCAAGCACTTCAAGACTCCCATCGACATCTGGGGTAACTTCATTCCTGGTATGATCTTCTTCCAGTCCATCTTCGGTTACCTCGTCTTCTGCATCATCTACAAGTGGTCTATCGACTGGTATGCTATCGGCGCCAACCCTCCTGGTCTGCTCAACATGCTCATCTACATGTTCTTGCAACCTGGTACTGTCGAGGAAGAGCTGTACTCTGGTCAAGCTGTCGTCCAGGTCATTCTGCTTCTTGCTGCAGTATGCTGTGTACCCGTCATGCTCTTCTTGAAGCCTTTCTACCTGCGCTGGGAGCACAACCGTGCTAGAGCTATGGGTTACAGCGCTGTCGGTGAAAGCCAGAGAGTTAGCGCCCTTGACGATGACGATGACGAGCACCACGGCATGAACGACGGCAGACAGAGCTTCGCCAGTGAAGACGGCGGCGCTGCCATCATCACCCAGGACATCCACAGCGAGGAGCATGAGGAGTTTGAGTTCTCCGAGGTCATGATTCACCAGGTCATCCACACCATCGAGTTCTGTCTCAACTGTGTTTCTCATACCGCCTCTTACCTCCGCCTCTGGGCCTTGTCGCTTGCCCATCAGCAGCTGTCGATTGTGCTGTGGTCCATGACCTTGGCCAACGCCTTTGCCTTCACTGGTGTTGCCGGCTCCTTTGTCATCTTCTTCTTCTTCGTCGTTTGGTTCTTCCTCACTGTTGCCGTTTTGGTCGTCATGGAGGGTACTTCCGCCATGCTGCACAGTTTGAGATTGCACTGGGTCGAAGCTATGAGCAAGCATTTCCTTGGTGATGGTGTTCCATTCGAGCCCTTCAGCTTTGAGACTATGCTCGAAGAGGAAATGGCTGATCTGAAGTAGCTTCTTGCTGCTTGAAATCAGCTTTGTGTATTGTTTACTGCATCGCATTCCTTGTTTTAGTCATGTATGTAGAAATCTACCGTATAGATAAGACCTCGACGTCTCTTTGTTTTGTTGACCGATTTTGGTTCCTAGATCTGTCTCCAAGATTATCGAGCCTCGGCATTATCGACCATCCACCCAGATCTTACTATTGATGCGCTTTCTCTGCCATTACCGACCTTAACCCAAGATCGTAACACTGAAGGCAGCCAGAGAGATCGTAGGTGTGATTCAGTTGATAGTCGAGATAGGAGAGTGATGCCTGCTGTCAGGGAGACTACAACCGAGGTCCACATTGCAGTTTCAGTGACAGCTCTCTCACAGCGCTAATACAGTCACGCTTGTAGCTATAACATCTCACAATTCTTTGGAGAAGAGGCGCAGCGTCCACCGGGAGCCAACACCTTGTAGGCTCTCCTTAGCCACGAACGAGACGATGGTAGAGAGTATCAGATCTGGCACGAGAGGTGCAAAATCGTGGGCGTCGACCCTCTCTCGTATCTTGAAGCCGCTGCAAGAGGCAGAGCCTCTCAGACCGCCAGAGCGAACGCCAGGGAGGATAATATCCGAGCCAGCGGCGACGATAAGGCCATCCGCCGTCTGGATGTTGCTGCAAAGTACACCGACGACGGGTTCAGAGCCCACGGCAAGAAAACCAACAAGGCGATTGGAAAGTACCGCAAGGAGCATGGAGAAGACAGCGCCACTCCAGGATTGTAGAGATTCTTCTGGGCTTCGGCTCGGCCCCGACAAAGCTGCTCGAGGCCAGAGCAAGGATCTTGGTCAGAGACGACCTTCCAATGCTCGCGGCAAACCCAAGATACAACTGGGCCATTGACGACAAGATGCTCAAGAAAGCAGACCTTATCTCCAATGGTGGTGGTCACAGAATTTATCAAGGCCGCACTACTGGACGTGAAGGCTGCCAGAAAGGGCCGAGATGCCCTTGCCCTTCGCCTGCTCTCTCAGGTCTCCGAGAACTGAGTGGAGGCAATTCCTGCCGAGTGACAGCACCTGTGGTACACCGTACCGCGTGTCTGGTAGACCAAGCCAGCGATCGAGGCTACTGAACCCCTCTTGGTCGCTCCGAGTCGCCTACTCACCACTAGTAAGACCTTCTGTATCACTTCAACATCACATGACGAGGTTTAAGCAACGCAGGGGAGCGGAAAGGCATAGGTAGACACTTTTATGTCTGGCATGTACCTATTCTTTTTGCAGCCCCTGAAAAAGGGGACGTCTGCTCTCCTTGCTTTCGGATGAGGAAGCATCAACATCGTCGCAATACAGCATCTCATTTTGTGCCAGCCTCTTTGGTCGAGAGACTCAAGAACCTCATGATACTCCGCTTTACGAGCTTCGACTCTCACTGGGTACCATCTCTCGTACAAAACATTTTGTGAATCTGAACAAGGGCTCGTCTTGTCGTCGCACACCCCCGAGAGTGCCAACTTCCTTTACTTCTGAGCTTCCTTCTCAACAGCATCAGCCATTTCCCCAAGCGTATCGAACTTCCAGTCAAAGATTTCCTCCTCCCTGTTTCCCATCTCCGCTCCTGGTCTCACAATCCAACAACTCTTAATTCCCATCTTCTTAGCCGGGTGATGATCGTGGAACTGGCTCTGCGCTGTCTGCAGCACTTGTGCCTTCTCAATCGAGAACTTCTCGTTGACCTTTTCCAACATGAATTCGAAATTCTTGAGCGAGGGCTTGTAGCTACCGATATCTTGGGCTGTGATGATAGCATCGAATGGGAACTTTTGCAACGGTCCAGAATTTGTGGTGGAGAAAGAGTTGCGATCAACATTTGAGAGCACGACGAGTTTATAGTGCTTTGCCAAACGTTGAAGAGCGTCCACTGTATCAGGAAAGGCAGGCCATTTGCCCACCGAATCTCCGAATGCTTTGTTCTCTGCCTCTGTTGGAGATTCAAATTCCAGGTCTGCAGCGATATGAGGGTGGATTGTGGCGAGGAGGTCACAATAAGATAGATTTGGTGTCTTTTGCTGCTGGGACGCTTCGTGGTGGTGGTAAATCTCCAGAAGTTCCTTGCGTGTGTAGGTATCGGTCTTGTTGTTCTTGGAGAGAAGAGGTTGAAGGGCGGTTATCACACCAGTCTCCCAGTCAACGAGTGTGCCGTAGACATCAAAGGAGAGAAGCTTAAAGTCGGTGAGTCCAGTCATGATTCCTCGAAATTATACACTTTTCGGTGCTGTTGTGTGAGCTTTGTACGAACGATTTGGTCGAGGAGTGCACTGTAGGCAAGGTAGGCAAGTTGACGTGTACTAGATTTGTTTTATATATGAGGACACACGCCCTTTAGATGATTGCTGCCGTATGTCAGCCAAGGAGAGAGATGGCGTTGCGAGCTACTTTAGCCGAAAGATAGACGGAGCTCGATGGATCGAGTCGAGCCGATCACGGGCGAGGTGGCCGGAGGAGGCTTCACCTTCTTTCTATCTCACAACACATCAATACTCTCTTGTTTCTCCAAATCAACCGGCATCATTTGATACTCCTGCAAACAGCCTTCGAGGTACTCTCCAAGTTGCATTGATATACATTGCCACCCTGCACTATCCGACACGAAGCGGCATGCCGGTCGCTCAACAGAGGTCCGAGCATACGAACACCTGGCATCTCTTTGCGCAGCTTCATGTACAGGATACATATACCTACCCATTCTTCGTGCTTCCATCGNTCNGCAGCCAGTTCACACAGTGAACTAGATCATCAGACCTGCCGGGGTAGCTCAATCGGTAGAGCGTGTGGCTCTTATCTTCTCAGATATTCCAAACCTCAAGGTCGCGGGTTCGAGCCCCGCCTTCGGCTATTCCTAAACAGTGACGTTCTTTTTGCCTTGTTTTGTACTATGTCGTTGCTCTGAAAAAAGCAACAGGGAATGTGGTGGAGAATCTGCAGATTTTTAGTGGTGAAGCCTGGCTTGGTGGTCAGAGTTGGTGTTGAACATCTGGGATCTGCATGCGACATCTACATTTTTCCCCGGTGATTGCCTGTCAGCTCGTTTTGACTGCTTTGTTCTTTCTCAAATATTTCGTCTACGGTGAAATATGTCTTAAGAAATCGAAAGACGTCGCTGGTGTGTCTACATGCAAAGTTGTGTTACCTGATAAGTCGAGGCCAGGCTCCAACCAGTTTGGTGAAGTTACAGGTTCATGACCCGCCATCGGATGTATATCTGGGCAAAAATGCAAACAATAACATGTGTCTACCCTAAAACTACACATACCAATGATCCTGATCACGATTGCGCCTCTATGGGTTGGCACTACCGCGGGGACGAACACGAAGAAACGGAGAAGAACTTAACTACTCGTGAATCTGCGAACCGAGATCCCAGCCATGACCTATCAGTGTCGACATACAACCTGAAGTATCGAATCATACATCTTGGCTGAAAGGACCAATAAGTCATCACAGCTGACGAATATACAAGCACAACAGAACGAAAAGACGTAATATTCTACTCGTGCTAGATAGAATGAACGAGAAATTGAAGTAATGAAACTCGATTCACAGGAGTGTGCCTCTACCTAGTACTGGGTCCGAGGATCTCATAAACCAGAGAGGCCTTAGTAACTGTCGTAATTTAAGGTCACCGCACAAAGCTCAAACATGCTCTCCGTGACCACTGTCAACGTGCTCTGAAGGACCTTCCTGCTTAGCAGGAGTGCGATCGTTGCGGTGCCTGTGCTCGTGTCAGATTTGGACAGTAGAATGTACAGGGACAAAAACTTACTTCTTGACAACTCTCTCGATACCATCCAGACCCATCTTCAGGACGTCCATTCTTGGACCGTAACTCAGTCTGACGTTCTTGTGGCAAGGAGAGTCGAAAAGATCTCTTCTCTTGCTGGGGTTGAGATCGAAGAAGATTCCAGGAACGACAATGACCTTCTCGTGGAGACAGGCATTGAAGAAATTGAGACCATCGTTGATGCCCTCGGGGAGAGAAGACAAGTCCAGCCACAAGTAGAAGGTCGAGTTGGGCACTATCGCAATTTGGAAGCCCATATCCTTCAGTCTGCCAATGACATAGTCTCTCTTTTCGCGGAAATGGTGTTGCAAGGCACGCATCTCGTGCTTGACCTTAGTGGGCTCAAGCATGGGGATGGCAGCCTCTTGGAAGGGAACATTGGTGCCTCCGTCGAGGTAAGATCCACAAGAGCCGATAGCCTTGATGAACTCTTTGGGTCCAACGATCCAGGCAACTCTCCAACCAGGAAGACGGAAGCGCTTTGTCAGACCGTCAATGATGAGAACATCTACTTTGTGTCAGAGAGTGGATGGCTGTTACACATTTTGAGACATACCATCTTCGTCGACGTCTTCGATGTTGTCAGCAGCGGAGACAACGGTACCATCGCAATCACTAGTGTAGTTGTAGCCGCCATAGAACTCATCCATGATCAATGTCGCACGGTCTCTNNACCTGTGGGGTCATATTAGTTTTTGCAGGCATGGTAATTCTCTTGGAGCCTTACAGATGTCTTGGATCTGGGCAAGCTCAGGGTTCGTGAGGACCTGGCCTGTAGGATTGCGAGGGTTGGATGTTAGGATAACACTGGTACCGCGAGCAATCTCCTCCGCAATCTTGTCAGGGTGCATATGGTATCCATCTTGCTTAGACAATGGAATCGGGATGGCACTGAAGTTACGGAACAGAGACAGCATCTCGTTGTACGCGGTGTAATCAGGAATAAAGAAACCAAGGTATGAGTTGCCNNTGAGAATGATTAGATTTCGTTGACCACCAACATCTCAAAAGTGTTATGTCGAAAAGGGTAGTGTACCTATCACAGCGGCGATTCTGATGAGACCAGCCCTACCACCAGGGACGATGCAGACGTTCTCCCAGGTGTATTGACTCTCCTTGCCTTTGCGGTGGTGCTCGTTGTAGAGATTGGCAACAGCTTCCCTCAGAGGTTTGATGCCGGCAGTCGGACCNNCTAGAGTATTAAGTCAACCAACTGAGCCTTCCGAGGATGGAGAGCAACATACATATTCACGTCCAGTCATGGACACATCGATGGTATGGGGTCTCTCGAAGCAGCCCTCGATCTCATCATCAACCTCGGGGGCGCCTTGACCCAAATTTGCCCATTTCTCTGGGTGTTCAGCAAAACCATGCTCGTAGGCTCTCTCGGTAGTCCAGACAACTCCAGTGGATGCACGTGAGGGATCCAATCCAGCATGTGGTTTGTGTCCTTCATGGGCGTTGCGGAATTGACGGTGAACCGATGAGGTCAGCTCTGGAGATAATCAGCAACCATTTGTGGCAGCGAAACATTTCTTCTTTTGAAATCTGTCGTTTAATATACGGTCTCAAAATACTAAATTGAGTAGCAAACAAACGAAAATGGAGTTCTTACCGCTGTCGGTAGGCTCCTTGTTGGTGGAGAAGCGCCTCTCTCTGGCTCCATGGGGGACGTTCAGTGGAACATCAGAAGCAGAGAAACTAGCTCTCATGGTGATGTAGATTGATCTTGCAGGGCCAAGGATACCGTAATGAGACGCCAAGCGTTGGCTGGTGTTCGATTGAGGACGCAAGAGTCGCCTCATGATGGGGTGAGGTCGGATGTTGATGAGTAAGCAACAACGCGTCAGCATGCCAACAACAAAGCAAGTTGCACAGCTTCAAGTTGAAAAGGAAGACACAGTCCATTGCAAAGAAAATTGATATTTGAGGAAGTCGCTATGTTGTGTCTCCTTCCAGATGAGAGACAGCTGATGATTGTCCTGTCGCATTGCACGAACTCAGTCATGAGAGACACTAAATTTTGGGTACTGTAACATGCCATCTCCTTGATTTGCTCTTCAAATGCTGCCTGGTAACTTGTCCAAAGACTGCAATTTATCAATCTCCCGACGCTTGAACGGCCAGTGTGCAGATATGTGAATTGACTCAGTGGTGTCCCGCTTCAACTTCACTCTCAGCGCAAAGACCGCTTCAACCCCATTATCTCCCCCCTTCAACCTTTGGATCTCGTCGTCCTTGGTTGCCGTTGTGTCGACTGCCTGTTGTGTGCGACGTTTGTCTGTGTCCACGACATTGATCTGTGCCTTGAGATTTGAGATCTCCTCATCTCGCATACGCAAGATGCCCTTCGCCTGTTCGAGCTCCTCTCCCATTCTCTTCACATCCTGCCAAAGCGGTTGTTGATTCGGCTGTGCTTCACTTACGCCGTAATAGGGGATTGGTGCACTCAATGGGGNTTGTGGACCTGGAGTCTTTGCTTCGAATGATGATCCATGGTACGGAGTTCGTGCGCTCATCGAGTGATTTGGGAATGGGTTTTTCGCACCATCCGCATGTGGTGTTCGAGCATACGGAGTTCGCGCACTAGATGCTACAAGACGACCGTTGATGCGTTGAGGTCCTTCTTCGCCGTAATCGTAGCGTGCATAGACAGTCTTTCCGCCGACTCTTGTCGCAGGGGACCATTCTGAGCCACTAGGAGGGTCGACTTCGTTTCTACCGACAGATCTTGCTACTGGAGGTTTGTTCAGACGCCTCACGCCGCCAGGCCATTCTGGAGATGGTGTTGAGTGCAGATACTTACCGACTTTAGGACGATCGTGTCGAGGATTTAGAGGCTGGTCAGCCTTTCGCTTGGCAGCATACTCTGTCTTGCTTCCATTGTTAAGATTCGTAGTGGCAACTGCTCTTGCATACTCTGTCCTGTTGCCGCCGTTACGGCTTCCTTCGGGCGGTGCCGTACGGTTCACAGCACCGGTCCTGACTGTGGATGTGTCGAAAACAGCTTCTTTGTAACCACCCTTCTCTCCACAGAGGTAGTAGTTCTTCATGTTTGGTTTGCTGCCCGCCATGATCCACGGCACAGACCCAACATTCTGGGATTTCCCTCCCTCGACATGCCCGTCAGCTTCGCTGGCAACCACAGCTGGTCTTCCTTTGTGGCGTCTGCTGCCTCTGAGAACACCATTTGCCATAAAGTCGAGAGACCAGAACGTAGCCCTCTCTTTTGCTGTATATTTCTTGGATATGACGATGTCCCACACAGCTTTGTCGTCAAGGGCGACAAAATGCGGAGGTGAGTTGATCCCGCGCTCAATGGAACCAATATCACTTTGGAAGAAGCGATATCTCTCCTTGAACAATCTATTGTTGGGAAACTCGCTGTCTCTCACACCATTGCCATCGCCAGGCTGCCATACGTCACGTTTGATCTCCACGCCGTCGCGATAGGCGAGAGTGCCAGGTCTGGTAGGTGTTTGAGGAATCGCATGGTAAGTGTTGGCCTTGAATTGTGAGGTNNTGTGACCGCTCGTAGATGTACGACCGGGAGTTTTTGGTCGGTCTGCTCTTTGACGATTCATCTGTGACCAGTCAGCGACTCGAGTTGGGTTATAGTTAGACAGACATGCACTCACTCTTGTATTGATTGACATGCNGACCTTCTTCACTGGCATCGGTGGGCTGAGAGATTAGTCGTTGCAATGTGATGAGTATAAAAGATAGGATGACGGAAGACGGGGATGCTGGCTTACTTGAATTTGATCAGGAGTATTACCAGGAAGGGGCTCAAAGAGAGGTGAGTTGTCGTCGTGAATCACAATCGCCGGCGTCTCCGGGACTTCTGCTCGCTTGCGGCGAGGCGTCGCTGCCGTTTTACGGATATAGTTGTTGGGTACTGGCTCGCTTGAGAAGTTGAAAATGAGTTTCGTTGGTGCCGTCATTTTTGGATTTCTCTTTGAAGGCCAACGTTTGAGGTTTCCCAGAAAATGAGCTTCACTTTCAGTGTTGATATGATTGCCGACAAAGCCAACAAATTTAGAACCTGGTGGAAGAAGAACCCGCGAGAGTGATACCGAACCTGCGCCTCTGGGCCGACGCGACGGTGACGTTCAAGTTGAAGAAACATATATGGGGTTTCGTGTTGGTCGCTTTCACATTCACACCAGACTTTGTCTCCAGGCCGACGTGACCACGGCCCCTAGGCCTAACGACCGTGCAAGAGCTGTTGGCTTGACAGCCTTCACTCGAACTCGAAAGTACTCTGCTGCTGCTCAGAGAACGACCATCTAAGATCTGGCAGCGAGACCCAGAGTAGAGTGGTACAAGTTCTGTCTGGCTGTTGGACTAACTGACTTGGGTTGATATTACTGTGTTCCTGCAAGAATAGTACCAAGTTTGGCTATGAGAAGTGCGACAGACGTTGGTACCCGGGCATCGAGGAAGTGGGTGATACACTTTCGGCAACACTCCAGGCCTAAGACGAGATATCTGACTGTACAAATCTCAGTGAATCGTGAGCATCATGCACACTCCATTCTGTAACACAAGTTGGAGCACAGTGTTTCTGCCTGATGACTAGAACACATGAAGACCGAGTTGATGAGGCGATTTACTCCGAGGACTCCTGACGCCACAACTATCACAACCCTGATAGTTGATAGAATCACTCTTTTCTCGCGAAAGCTTTTGACAGTTTCTCGGAGCAAGATCGATCGAGACTTGCGTACCGTGCCTGCTGCCCCGTACATCTTGCCCCCTTGACCGTAACGACATTCTTTCGAGGCAATGGAACTGCGATTGAAGTTACTGCTCGCCGGCTAGCGATTAGCGATCAATCCCATCAACAGATCAGAGAGATATCAACAAGTGTAAGATATGGCATTCCCTGAAGGTCTCGAGAGAAGAGTTGACTATGTCGACGGTCACAGTGAGATTTCACCCCTTTCCACCGCGACAACGCTTCAGGAGGCAACGAACATGTAGAGTGAAAATCGATGCTCGCCGATTCGAGATCAATCTCCCCAGCAGGTCTGAACGCAATTACAAGTGGAACATAGAGTGACCCCGAAGATGACCCAAGCTAGGGTTAAAGATGTCGACCTTTTTATCGTGAAGTAATTCATCAATGTCGATACTGCTCTCGAATCTCATGCTGCCAAAACCCTGGACATACCTGGGAAACGTCACAGATTGAATTGAGTGTATTGGGGTTAACATCAGGATCTTTTTATCCTAAGGCATCAATATCGACCCTTGCTATGAGTTTTGCTTGTCTCTTCTGTCTTTTTTGCGAAAATCGTTCGGCACCCTGCTCCGAGTTGTCATATCTCTTCCTCAAAAAGAGGAAGGAATACAGGCTAGATAGCGAAGCGTTGGTCAAAACATCGTCATGTGTTGCAGCACAAGATAGTTGAGCAAAGGAAAACTGAGTTGGTGTATCCCTCTATTTCTGTATGCTAGACATTGCACGATGGACCCCTTTCGCACAATAATATGTCGTGATATTATTAATCATCGAAATGCACAATTGCTTCAGAAGCTGAAGTGTAGCCATAGAGATGTTCAAATATTGTTCTCTCTGTGACTTCTAGAATTACTACGTGTTTTATAGCTACAGTGTGACAGTAGCAAGCACATGAAGGGGCAGGATTTGAGATTCGTATCGTCGTCAAGTAATTCACCTCAGGGCAACGTTGGTTCAACTCTGGTTACCGCAACAGTCACACTCTTCGTGATGATCGGAGCTCCGTGAATGCTGTCTTCGCTGATCGCATCTTCGTCGTTCGCACCCTTGTTGATTGCCCAATCATTTGTTCCAGCATTGTTGGCCAGCTCTAGCTGACTACCATTGTGTACACCCGATTGAGATGCACTATGCAATTCGTATCCTTTGTTTCCGAATGACTTGTCCAGCCATGATCTTCTGGTGTTCGCATATTGACCGCTGGTTCCTGGTGCAGACGTGCCGAAGGTAGAACCCATGAATGTGGGAGCAATCTGTCTAAGCAGAGGCTTGAGAGACGGCACGGATGCACAAATGATGGAGACGTTGGCGTCTACAGCGCTCCAGATTGAGGAATCGAAAGAGACCCATGTCTTGTCCTCTGCGTGCAGGATACTGCTGACTCTTACTGCTCTGACAATACTGGCGATAACAGGGACGCCACCCAGACAAATTGTGAAGAGAAGTGCGTTCTTTTGGCGTGCATGTAGATTGAGTCTCATGATTTTTGGTGCCGCAAAGGCTATGAGAAGCACGTCCACGAGGACGCTTTCCACTGTCGAAGCATAGAATGCTGGTATGGTATCGATACACGATTTCTTTTGTATGGTGATGTTCCAGACAGCTTCGATGGGGTTGCATTGAAAGATGCAAATGCATTCAAGGACGATGGTGGCTACTGCCACAAGAGCGAAGACACTGTACAGGAAGACCCGGCTGGAGCGACTTGTTGTAAACACCTTGAGATATAATGCGCATAGAGATAGCTTCGTGAAGCAGAGTGAGAATTGGTAAGTGATAAGGGTGCCGTAAAGCAGCTTGAGAGAAGGCACAACGGTGCTGGGTCGGGCGTCAGCTTCGTGCAAGCCACCGCCAAACTTTGTCAACAGGCAAGCCATGATACAGTTGGCGAGAGCAGCGACNNCTGCAGTCTTGTCAGAGTCGAGACCTTCACGTCTAGGGTAGAAGCAACATACATAGCCTGTCGTGAGAAGCCAGTCGTCCCAGCCGAAGGTGCGTAAGATCGCCGCTCGACTATAGACTCTTCCAAAGTAGAAGACGGTCGCCAACAGAAACGGGAGAATGTTTCCCAGCAAAATGTAGGGCGCACGAGTCTATCACGAAATCAGTCATGAACAAGAGTAGAGGTAAAGCAGTACTTACTTCTGGCATCGTGAAGAACGTTTTGCCTCGTCTGTTCTGCAAGTCCTATACCAGATCGATACAGAGACTCAGGGCAAGTCCGAGGGCAAGAAGGATAGTTTGACAGTAGATACGTACAATATAAATGAGCAGCAACCGGGGAAACGGCAGAAGATGTTCACAAGGGTCACCATCGCCCCTAATTCAGCCACTGGCCAGCAAGCTACAACCAACCGAGAACCTTAGCAAGTCTTGAGAAACAATATGCGGGACGGTTTGACGGTCCGCCAAACTTGCTTCCCACATGGAGTTTTTGCTCTTGCGGCCGCAGGGGCACACCTAGCTCCTTTGGTAACAAGAGCGCTCCTGAGATGTTGAGCTAGGGAATTTATCGTTTTGGTTCGAACGAAGGTGGACCCAGGGTCCAGAACCAGGGATAAAAACACATGGGGGATGGGCAAAATCGTGCTCCGTGCTCTCTATACGATAGGTTCCACGAATCATGACCCGAGCAATAGGAAGTGTACGTCACCGGAAGATACTAACGTCGAAAGAGAGCACATGGTTGGAAGGAAAAATCGAAGAAGAGAGTCGTTGGAAGCTTCCATGTGCCTCCGACCGGCCCTGTTGCTCGGCTGGCTTGCCGACAACGAAATAAGCCCTGGAGATCTACATTGCATACCTCCAATCGAGAAATCCTTCAAGCCCACGCGACAAATTTGTGGCTCTGACTATAGGTGAACTGGGCATAGCAGCGAAGACTAATGGCGCGAGTACCGAATACCGCTATGATCTGAAACATGAGGCTGTCAAAGGAACCGAGGTCAAAGTGGAGCAGTGCACTAATAAGTCGAGCTTCGCTTGAAGCTAGCACACGACTGCGAAGAGACACGACGTTTCCGGCAAAGGTTGAATTGTCTTCCGAATGATATTTCACTAGGTACAAACGACTGGGTTTGTCAAGCCATGTACGTGTCGTTCGCAGAAAGTCTGACCACGTTCTTGATCTTCTCAAAAGCGTTTTCAAAGAGATTGAAGGCGTCCATTTCGTGGCTTGACTGGCATCGTTACTGAATGCGTACAGCATACTACATCTACCGATTGGATACTGTTAAGCCTTCTAGGCTAGTCTTGCGGCCGTAAACATGTCATAAGAGACCTCTTTCGTTTATCTGTCGCGACCGAAAGTAGCGGGTCCAGCAGGCTTGTTGTCAAGGATCTTCTCAATCTCCTCCATGAGCTCTGGAGTCAACTTCTCGAGCAGCTTCAGGGCTCCGAAGTTGTCCTCCAACTGCTCGACCTTGGTAGCACCAAGAATGACAGTAGAGACATTGGGGTTCTTTGCAGCCCATGCCAAACTCAGCTGGGTAACGGTACCACCGAGCTTCTCAGCGATGGTAGTGAGCTTTCTGACCTGTTCGATATGTGTAAGTAGTCGGTCAGACAAGAGATACAGAAGAACGGGTGATACCTTCTCGATCTTGGCTTGGCCCTCGGGACTCTGGAGCTGCTTGACGGTGTTCTCGAAGAAGTCCTTGTTGGTGGCAAAGCGAGAATCCTCAGGAATGCCATCGTTGTACTTGCCGGTCAGAAGACCGGAGGCAAGAGGAGACCAGATGGTAGTGCCGTACTTGAACTGATCGTACAGAGGGGCATACTCGACCTCGAAACGCTGTCTGTGGAAGGCATTGTACTGAGGCTGCTCGGCAATGGGTGCAATAAGGTTGTACTTCTCGGCGATCTGAGTTGCTTCCATAATTTGGGTGGCAGACCACTCAGACGTACCCCNCTAAAAAACGACACAGTCAGCGCTAATTACTCAAAGCAGGGTCAACTGCGACGAACAGTAGTAGGCCAGGTTGAGGTTGCGAATGGCCTGGGTGAAACCCTCGACAATCTCCTTCATAGGAGTTGCGTTGTCAGGACGATGGGCCAGGACGATATCGACGTAGTCGTGGTTCAGTCTCTTGAGGGAGCTTTTCAAGCCCTCAATGACGTGCTTCTTGGAGAGACCACGGGTGTTGGGCTCCTTGCGTCCAGTACCGAAGAAGATCTTGGTCGAGATGACGTATTCGTCTCTAGGGTAGGCGAGCTCGTTGAGGGCACGTCTGTTGAACATGATTTAGTTTCTGCATTGATATAGCCTTGAGTCTTGAGGTTGCGACTCGAGACAGAATCAGCAAGAAGACAATGTCAACTTACCNNCCATCTCAATCTCAGATTGGCCATTGGCGTAGACCTCGGCGGTATCGAAGAAGTTGCAACCNNTATGTTGCAATTAGCCTGCTGAACTCTCATGGAAAGCTCGAAAGATCATACCATGGTCAAAGGCCTTCTGGATGCACTCCTTGACGACATCGCCTTTTTGAGTACCACCGTAGGTCAACCAACCTCTGAGTCAATCATGTTAGCCACAAGACTCCAGTCAATGGACGACGCATCGCACATACCCGAGAGAGAAGACGGAGACCTTCAAGCCAGTGGGGCCGAGGTGACGGAACACCATGTCCTTGGGATCAAACTTGGATTCGACAGCCATTGTGACGGATTGGTTGATGCGATACGAGAGTGTTATGGAGATGCACGAGGGGTATCGATTGAGAAGAGTTCGGTGGAGGAGGCTCGGTTTTGTAGGGCCACATCACCTTCCTAGAAGAGACGGCAGCGGATATCCACATTGACCCCGCGGTTTAACTCCGTCTACGCCGCAATCGCATCCATATCGTCATCGGCATGTGAATTTAGTGATCAACTCAGCACCGTCAAATTGAATGATGCGACTCTGCACTTGAAGCAAGAGAAAGAGGCGGTCTAAGCATGCATACTCTACGATATGTGCATGTGTGTGTTAATGGATACATTGATACAATAGCTGTGTTGCCGGTATAAACACCCGTGAAGCTTACCAAGCAAAATAGAAGAAGCCTATCGTAGGCAACCGGAACATTGGACACAGGTTTAGGGAGCCACAGATCTACTGCGACACCACCACATCTGTCTTCCCATGTCAAAAAGTCAAGGAGATCACAGTTAAAGAGTGAAAGATGAGATCGAAAGCTCGAGTCCCACGTGTTTGGAGAAACGACAGTTCGGATAGATCCGCAACTTAGCGTCGATCTAATCAGCAGCTTTCTCCGAAGACTCCCAATCCATCATGCTTGCTCTTACGACCTCGAAACACCATATACACAACATGGCAGCTTTTCGAACGTTACGCCCTACGGCTCTGCCGACGGGCATCCGCAAAATCCTCAGCTCTCCTCGCATCATGTCCTACTCGACCCCTGTCTCATCACAACCGTCCACGCCGCCTCCGCCAAAGTCATCCGTTTCCGAAACCGAAATGTCGCACTTTTCTGCCCTCGCCTCGTCATGGTGGGATCCTGAAGGTCCCTCGCGCATTCTGCACGAGATGAACCCTCTTCGTCACGTCTTTATTCAACGCTGCCAATCGCTATACCCAAGAGACATGACAAAAACGCCTCAGAAGCGGCGCTACCTCGATGTCGGCTGTGGTGGCGGCATCTTCGCTGAGTCAGCAGCGAGGCTAGTTGATACAGAGTCGGTGACGGCCATCGATCCGACAAAAGAGGTTTTGGCCGTGGCGAAGAAGCATCAAAAGAGCGATCCTCTGCTGTGCGAACCGGGAAGATTGACCTACATCAACACTGCTATCGAGAACTTGCCACCACCGGCCACGCCAGAGCACGGTGTGGATGTCTTGTCGGTGTTTGAGGTCATTGAGCATGTCACACACCCTGCTCCCTTCCTCGCTAACTGCATGCCTCACGTCAAGCCTGGCGGTTGGTTGGTCCTCAGCACCATCAGCAGGACTTGGGCAAGTTGGTTCACCACAAAGCTCGTGGCCGAGGATATCATGCGCATTGTCCCGCCAGGCACGCACGACTGGCACCAGTACATCAACGTCGACGAGATGAAGGCTTGGGCAGCCAAGCAACCAGGCTGGAGCAATCCCATGACCATGGGTGTTGTTTATATCCCTGGCTTTGGTTGGAAGGAGATTCAGGGCAGTGAGGGCTGGGGCAATTACTTCTTTGCTATCCGAAAGAACGCTTGAAGAGACGGACTCGATAATGTAATTTTAGTGTAGCAATATTGTATCATTCTGAGCAATTGTCCTGTGAACAAATGAAAGCAAACATCTTTGCAGCCATGCACTATTTCTGAGACGGCGGCTCCTGATGGGGCACCTTCTAAGCACCTCCTCCAGCTCCGCCTCTCATCCTCTTACCAGCACCCTCATCACCGCCCTCGTGTGGACGCTTGTTGCCCTGAATTCCAGGTGTTCCCGGTGCAAGCTGTTGTGCGCCAGGATTCATACCTCCTCTGCCGCCGCCTCTTCCTCTACCCATGCCACCGCGAGGTAGTCCACCACGTTGAGCCTGGCCAGCGGCGCCTTTGCACGTTGATCCCTTGACCTTGCGCGTTCTGAGCACCAGGCTGTGCCAGCCCACCTCTGCTACGGAATGCACCACCGCCACGCGGTAGCATGCTTCCGCCACCCCTGGGAATGCCAGTAGGTATACCGGTAGGAATGCCTGATGGGATGCCACTTAGAGAAGGAACACGTACGGGACCAGGTCCCGCGGCTTGTTGACCTGGAGGGACTGGTCTCAATGGTGCGCCTGGCGTCTGAGGTGGTGTACCACCTGCAGCCTGCGACTGTGCGGTGGCAATGCTGACTGCTTGAGAAGCAGCATCAGATGGAGCCTGATTCGGGACGAAACTTGGTTGACCAAAGGTAGTGCCCGGTTGTAGTTGCTGAGTCTGAGCTCCGAACTTTTGCATCCTTGCTTGCATCTTGTCTTGCGGCGCTTGACTGCTGGGCGTGGGTTGATTGGACTGGGCAGCCTGAGGAGGAGGCATGCCTGGCGATTGCGGAAGACCAGGACCAGAAGCCTTGAACGGAGAACTCATGGGAGACTGAGCTGGCTTGTTGACCTGAGGCGGCAGTGGGGAAGCAGCAGGAGCGGGCTTGGTGGATTTGGCAACCTCCCATACTTCGACGACTGGTCGTTGAGGTGTCTCGGTGGCGGCCTTCTCGACAACATCCAACTTGGCTTTGGCGGCTCTTGTCTGTCCTTCGGCCATGCCAAGCTTGGCCTTTTGCTTGATGGTCTCCATGTTGACGGCCTTGGTCAAGGCTTGTTCCCTTTCCTTCTTGGCCTCTTCGGCCTTTTCTTGCAGAGCCTGCTCCTTCTCCTTCTGAGCCTCTTCTGCCTTCTCCTGCAAAACCTTCTCGTGCTCTTGCTTGAGTCGGGCAGCTTCTTGAGCAATTTTGTTCTGGATGTTTCTGGCCACGATACTTCTAATAACGGTGTTTTTACCAACCAGTGTACGAGCTTGTTCATCGGTGAAGACTAGCTGAGCTGGGTCAATATCCGACGCCGTAGCTTGATCCGGAGTCGTTGTAGCGGCATTGTCGACGGGAGGCTGACTGGGTGCTTCTTCTGAAGAAGCTGCGGGTTGCTCCTTGATTTGTGCTTGGTCTACCGCAAGTTGACCTTCCTTGGTAAGGCGCTCAATTTCAAGACGATGCTCTTCCCTGAGTTGTGCAATAGCGGCCTCATGCTCCTGGCGAAGTTTTTGTAGCTCCTCACTGTGCTTGACAATAGCCTCCTGACGACCCTCCTCCTTGGTCTTCTCCTTGTCCTCTCGGAGCTTCTGGTTTAGCTTCGACTTCATGAGATTGGTTCGTTGGTTGTACAGGCTTTCAAGCTGCTCCTTGCTGAGGTTGTGCTGCTCCTCAAGTTGGGCGCGCAATTTGGCAACTTGTTCCTCCACTTGTTCGGCGATAGATTTTGCCTCAGCGCTCGAAGTAGTGGCAGCAACATCTGAGGATTGGACTGGTGCTTCCTGAGTGGCGTTCGTGGCTGCAGCAGCCTTGAGCGATTCCACTTCTTCTTGTGCAGTAGCTAGCTCTTGTCTTAACTTCTCCAGATGCTCAGTGTTGTCTCCAGATTGAGGTGCTGTCTCTTGAGTTGGTTGCTCTTGATTTTGAACCTCTGAGAGACTAGCTGCACTAGTTTGGAGTTGTTGCTGGAGATCATTCTGAGTTGTTTTAGTCGGTTTGTTTCGTTCCAAAGAGATGTCAAAACTTACCACTTGAGCCTCAAGCTCGGAGATCCTGGCCTGCAAAGATTTGACCTGAGTGGACAGCCCGGCAGCCTTTGCAGCCTCTTCAGATGCTCTGGCCTCTGACTGCTCTAGTGATTGCGCCAATGACTCTTGTTGACCATCTTCTTGGACATGGCCCTCTTCGGCTTGGGACTGAGCCGACAATTGCTGAGATGCAGCCTCGGCGTTGGCTACAGCTTCATCTCTAGAAGTCTTTGTAAACTCGAGCTCCTCCTTGACCTGAGTGAGTTCCTGAGTGAGTTGAGTCTTTTCTTCTTTGATGCTTTCGAGCTCTTTCTCCAGCTCTCTGATCTTTGCGCTTTGCTCGCGAGATCTTGCCTTTGCCTGCTCAACGAACTTGGCCTTTTGTTCCTTCCATTGCTTCTCAGCATCGTCCTTGGTTTGCTGTAACTCTGCTGGAATGGCGTCAACCTTGGTCTGCAATTCCTGCTTCTCAGTGGTCAATTGATCACGTTCGGCTTGAAGGTCCGAAATCTGGGTCTTCATCGCTTCCATCTCGGCAGGATCGACTCTGTCGTATTTAGAAATGATGTTTTGTGTACGGTCTCGCCAGCGATCACGATCTTCTTGCATTAGCTTCATTTCACCTTCCTTTGTCTCCAATTCATTCTCGACCTCTTGGATGCGAGTCTGTAGAGGCTGAATCTGGCCGGTCAAGCTTTCAATCTCCTTGATCTTTTCTGCCAATTGCGTCTGGGCTTGTCTTGCCTCTTGTCGCAAGGTGGTGCTGCTCTCACGGAAGACGTTGAGCTCGTTGATGGTCTGCACGAGCTTGTTGTGGCTGACAGTGTTTGCTTCGTGATCAGCATGCTGTTGACGTTCCTCGCCGAGTTTCTGGCGTGTTTCATCGAGCTGCGTCTGTGTGTATTCGAGTTGTTGTTGGAGACGCTTACTTTCCTGAGTGGAAAGCTCATATTGAACGTCAACAATCTCCTTCTCCCGACGCAAGTACTTGATGACTTCTTGGAGATTCTCAAACTCGGAGCCATGGATTTGTTCAGAGTCGTCTTGCTCCTCAGATGAGGTCTTCTTCTGCTGCAAGTCAGAGATTTGACTGCTAACAGATTCGAGCTGCTCGTGAAGAAGCTTGTTCTGGGACTTGAGGTCTTCGCGTCCAAGCCTGACTTCGGTCAACTCGCGCTCATATCTTTCCCTCACTTCCGACCAGCTCTCTTCGCTCTGGCTCAATGTGGCCTTGGCAGCTTCGGCCTCAGCCTTGATCGCAGCAACCTCGGTCCTGAGTTGGTTGTACTCGGTACGGACTGACTGAAGGTTCTTGGCAGCGTCTGCATGTTTGACCAGCTCATTCTCGTAGCTTTGTTGGGCCTGTTGTGCGATCTCTGCCTGTGCCTTGAGGTCCTCCTGGTGAAGCTTGGCAGTTTCGGCATAACGTTCAGACTCGTCGCGGAGACGAGCAATCTCGGCCTCAAGCAGACGCTTCTGGTCATCCAATTGGATGGCACTCTCCTCGTGCTGGGTACGAAGGGTTGAGAGCTCACTGTTGGTGGTAGACAGCTCGGTGCCCAGTTCCTCGACTCTGCTTTCCAAGTCCTTGATCTTCTCATCCTTTTCTGCGATGATACGATCCATCTCCTCGCGGTATTGGTCGTTGGTTTCGTTGAGGCTCTGGAGTTCCTCCTCTGATGCTTGGCTGATGTTCTTGTACTGCTCGACTTGGACCTTGGCGTTTTCAAGATCACTGCGAGCCAGTTCAAGGTCATGCTTGAGATCGGCGACTTCGAGAGCGAGCTCCTGCTCACGAGATAGGGCGTCCTCAGCATTGCTCTCCGAAGGTTGTTCCGCTTGAGGAGTGGGTCTGGGCTGGAGTGCTTGCACGCGTTCTTCTGATGTGCGGAGTTCGATCTTGAGCTCTTCTACCCTGGTTGAGAGTTGGTCGCGGGTAGTCTTGGCTGCGACAAGTTCCTCACGAACGCTTGACAGACTCTTGACCAGATCATCGATTCTTGTCCTGCTCTGTTCCTGGTCATACTCTCTTCGGAGAGCCGCCTTCTTGCTCTCCTCGACTTCAATCTCTAACTTCTTCTTTGTAGCATCGATGTCAGTCTCGAGCGTCTCTACTCTGTTTTGGAGTCTACGACGAGTTTCAGACTCGGCCAGTTCGCGCTCGTTTTGCAAGGTCTGAAGATCTGCGATCATCTTGTTGAGGCGGCTACGTTCATTCATGAGTGAATGGTTGTCCTCTGTCATGCGAGCCTCGATCTTCTTCCAAAGCTCACGCTCTGCTTTGAGGTTGGCAGTATCGTTACGCATGCTGTCGGCAAGGGTGCGAGCCTCTACCAGCTCTTCGGCGACCTGTTGTGTACGAAGATCCTGCTTGGCCGCTACTTCAGCCAAAGATTGGGATCGTTTTTGCAGCTCGGAGTTTTCTGATTTGAGCATGTCGTAATTGGCTTGAAGCATCTCGTAACGTTCATGAGCAAGCGTAACCTGACCACCTGAGCGAGCAACCTCTCCTTGCAGCTCGCCCTTTTCGCGAGCAAGTTTGTCGACCTGTTGCTTGAGCGTGCTGTGATCTGTTGCAGCCTCTTGTCTGTAGGCGTCGAAGTGATTCTGCATCTCCTTTAGAAGCTTGGAGTAGTCGGACAACTCCTTGGAACGGGGTGTGTCCTCTACATCTCGTAATATGCCGCCTGGTGGGGAGTTGACGGGACGGGGCCCACGGATCGGCCGAAGGCAGCTTGAAGATCGGTACCAGCTGGCAACTGTCCACGATGAGAGAGCATACGCCTAAACATATCACGCTCACGCATGATACTCTCACACTGAGTGGTCATGGACTTGATCTCATCTTGGTGTCTCTGAACACGATCACGAAGCTCGTCAAGCTCCTGCAATGCCTGTTCAGTCTCCGATTGTTTGGCCTTTGCAGCTTCACCCTCCATGCGATCGGCAAGGCCGCGGTTGAGTTTCAGAAGCTGTACGTTTTGCTCCTGCAATTCTTGAACATTTCTGAAGAGCAACAGTCTTTGGCTGATCAAGGCTCCTGCAGAGGTCTCGTCTGCTGCTGAGGATTGATCGTCGAGCTCACCGTTGGCAATCATCTGCAGCTGCATCTGACCTGCAGTGTCGAGAGCGTCCAAACCCTGATCACGAGCTTGCATCTCAACCAGAAGAATCTTGATCTGTGCACTAAGGTCGCGGAGCTGTTGACGAAGAATATCGCCTTCTCTCGAAAGTCCCTCGGTCTGACCCTTGAGGTTACGCGCTTCCTTGCGTGCTTCGTCACGTTCAATTGAGGCTACATCGAGCATCGAAGACATTTCCAGGATCTCAGCCTCGACACGTTCCTTCTCCTCGCGCAATTCCTCCTGCTCAGGACCCCTGTTCTCAAGATCACGGATCATCTCATCGAGCTCGTTGCTCAACAGGTAGTTCCTGCGCTTCTCTGCTTCCAGGTCTGACTTCATGGTGCTGTACTCACTGTAGAGCTGAGTGAAGTTCATGTTGCCCTTCATGCGTGCAGATCCAGGGGTGAAGAGGGCAGGTGATCCATCACGTCCAGGGGTTGCTGGTGCTAAGCCATTAGAGTTGCGTTTAGGAGTAGCCATGACGGAAGCATTATTCTGTGCCTCGGAAGCGGCAGCTTGGAGGCGTTCGACTTCGAGTTCCAGTTCGGCAAGCTTGGCTTCTACAGCCTCACGGTCGGCTCTCTCAGTCTCGATCTCGGCCTGAAGCTGGCCGACTTCCTCTGCTGCGTTCTCCTTCATCTGATCGATGTTGTTCTGGAGATCCAGTAGGCGTGCCTTGGCGGTGTCTGCACTCTGCTTTTGGAGTTCGGCGAGTCTACGGGCACTGTCTAGTTCGACACGGAAAGATTCTTCGGCCTTGGAAGCACCTTCTTGCATCTGTTGGATCTTGGCAAAGGCATCATCTGCCTTTTGGCCCAGCTCTTCCAGGCGCTGGCGAAGGGTTGTCTCTGTACGCTTCAGAGCGTCGACTGTGGCGTTTGCATCCTCGTTGGCGCGCTGCAGTTCAGAAATGCGAGCATTCTTTTCCTTGCGGAACTTTGTGTGTTCAGTGGTGCGCGTCTTGAGTTCAGATTCATGCCACTCGTTGTTTCGCTTGAGCAAATCAACCTCCTGCTGAAGAGCTTGCTCCTTGAACTTGGCACTTGATGCGGCGTTCTCCAAAGACTGGTTCTTCTCTTCCAAAGCGGATATGTCACGACGCAGGGAGATTGTCTTCTGGTGTTGGGTGGCAAGTTCCTGAGCAAGGTCGTCGTGAGCAGTGGACTTTGATTCGAGGACGGAAAGAGTCTCGCGATTGGACGTTTCGAGAGAGGCGATGCGGGCACGCAGAGTGTCGAGTTCGGAGTTTGAATCTGACGATAAAGCCTTTACAGAGTCGAGCTCGGTCTGAAGCTCGGCGCGAGCGTTTTCTGTCGATTGAGATTAGCGGCTTGAGAAGTGATGTGTGGAAGTCAAGATACACACGTTGATCATCGAGAGACTTGCGCAGGTCCTGGATTTCTTGAGCGTTCTTGTTCAGAGTGGCCTTGAGAGCCTTGACCTTTGACTCTCCGGCGCGGACGGTGTTCTCCAGCTCAACATCGGATCTGAGCTTGTCGGCCTTAAGGTTGTCAAAGTCCTTTGCTCTGGCAGTGAGGGTCGACAGAAAGTCCTTGATCAAGTCTTGGGTGGGAGCATCCAGAAGAGAATCAAGCTGAGGCTCGTCGATGGAAAAGGCTTGGGCAATGAGAGCCGTGTCGACGGCGCCGGCCTGGGCGCGCGTCCTCATTGTCGCAATGGTTTAACGGCTAGTTGAATGTCATGAAGCTTCGGAAAGGCGAGGCGGACGTGTCGGGGTCGAACGAGACGCGTGACAAGAAAAGTGAATATCGCAAACGACAAGAGCAACGGAGCGACACGCAATTGGGGGCGTGTCTTGTGCAGTGAGTCGGCTGCGAGCAGTTGCAAGACTTGGTACAAAGAATGGAAGCGTGCAACGACCAAGGCCGAGCTGCCTGTTGACGCACTGACCGATGCCGTTTGCGGCTGCCTGCAACTCCGTCACTTTCAAGAGTCAAGACTCCCGCTCGACACATCGACCACGCCGTGACTACACGTGCGACCACCTCATCCCATATCCTTCCTCGACTGTCTGCCTGCTGTCGTCACCCTCCATCAGCAACACCCTCCAGCATCCTCGCCGCCTTGATCGGCCGACACTCCCGCCAGCATGTCTCTCAAGGCTTCTTTCAATAGTTTCAACAGCGAGTTCTCGGCCGCCACCACTCGCAACACCCAGCAGAAGCGCCCCGCTGCCACCGTTCCTGTCCCCGTACAGCGTCCCTCTACTCCTGCCACCCAGCCTACAGATCTCAAGCGCAAACGTCAGGATCTCCCACAAAATGCCGCTTATTCACAACCCGCCGACACGGGCTCGGGCAGAGAGGTCATGACCCAGGTCGTCTACGCCATCGACTACCTCAAGTCCAAGGACCGTCCCATCAGCTTCACCGACATATGGAACTACCTCTCCATTCCTGCCAACCAGCAGCAGCATCGTCAAGTCCTGCGCCGCGCGCTTATGGAGCACCCCAAAGTCGACTATGATCCAAAAGGCCTCGATGGACAGCATCCCTCGTTTCGTTTTCGTCCCGTTCACAATGTTCGCTCTGCCGATGATCTCAAGGCCTACTTGCAGCGCCAACACACCGCTCAAGGCATCAGCGTCAAGGAGCTCAAAGAAGGCTGGCCAGATGCCATTCCCGAGATTGAGCGTCTCGAATCCAAAGGCGAACTTCTGGTCGTGAGGCAGAAAAAGGACAATATTCCCAAAATGGTCTGGCCCAATGACCCCTCGCTCGATCAACGCATCGACCAGGACTTCAAGGATTATTGGACAAAGATCACTCTGCCTGCCAATCCTGGCGACTTGAGAATTGAACTTGAGAAAGCTGGCATTACTCCTACCAGTCAGGTCAAGGAAGTAATAAAGGTTTCTGGCGGAAAGGACAAGAAGAAGCGCACTTCGAGAAAGGTTGGCCGAAGCACCAACACGCACATGGTGGGCATTCTCAAGGACTACAACGCAGTGAAAAAGTAGTCGCATCCCTTTCTCTTTGGTTTTTATGATTTTAGCGCGGCGTTGGTCAAGGAAGCATATCAAGGGGGTATTCTTGGAAGTACTGGGCAATCGACGGATGCAGCGGAAGCAAAGGGTATGCCGGCGATTCGTACCTTGCAGTGTCTCTTGTGCATACGCAATACCGCCCACTGCAAAGCACCTGTGTTGTAACCGGGAGAAATCACTGCTGCTCAGTAACAAGCTGGAGCCAGCATGCTGCAAACAGACACCAGATAGAATGATACATAGTCAGCAAAGTGATCTATCAGCAGCTTGTTCACCACAGATGTGTTATTCCCGTCAGCGTTATATCCGCAATGTCATCAGCAAGTTCCTGTCATCCCCCGCATGGGGAAAGTTTTGGCATCCTTGGGGTCGCGGCGCGTGCTCTATACTACTTGGACCTTACTCGTGCAGTCACCACTTTGATCTATAAAGTTTACAAATGATCACCTGTTATCTTTCGTACTTGCATCTCTCTGTCCGCCTTCAGTCTATAGAAGTCGGCCACCCGACCCTCCCCTCTCCTCCTTGAGCCAACTCTCTTACCCCCGTGTTCGCCATGATTGATTCGCGCCGGTCTGCCACCCTTTTCGGGATATCAATGAAGCACCTCACTTTGTTCACTGTACGGCTCGCTTTAGACTTGTTGACTCGCTGGTCATGAAACTAACGATGCCACACANNGTTGACATTCCAAAATTCTGCCTTGATCTTGGTATGCCCGGCCCAACACTCTCCCAGGCATGTACTGACAGTCTGCATANNGGTTATGCACTACTCACGTATCATGCCTGCTGTTGATGGCCAGCGGTACTATACCTCGACCGCCGTCTTCCTCAACGAAGTCATCAAGCTCGCCATCTCGCTCACTATGGCTCTCTACGATCTCTCGCAAGACATGGCTACTTCTTCCTCTGCGACCGCACTTTTCACCGAACTCATGCGTCGTGTCTTCACCGACGACAGCTGGCGATTGGCCATACCGGCTATGCTCTACACTCTGCAAAATTCTCTACAATATGTTGCCGTAAGCAACCTGGATGCTGCGACTTTCCAAGTCACATATCAACTGAAAATCTTGACCACCGCTATCTTCAGCGTCACCATGCTTGGACACACTCTGGGTTTGAAGAAGTGGTCTTCCCTACTATTGCTCATGGCAGGCGTGGCCATAGTGCAGATTCCTGCTAGCTCCGGTCCAGCCATGCCCACTTTCAAGGATCTGAGGGAAGCCAATGCAGGCCTTCATTTTCCTCGCACAATTCAAGAGATGCGAGATATGGGAAGCAGTGCTGCCGGGCAGCTGGTGAAGAGATCTGCTACATATGAGGGCATCGACAAAGATTTTGCCATGCAACATCCTCAGCTCAATGCTTCAATCGGTCTGGCCGCCGTCTTGGTCGCTTGCGTACTATCCGGCCTAGCTGGTGTGTATTTTGAAAAGGTTCTCAAGGACTCAAACAGCAAGACTTCTCTTTGGGTACGGAACGTGCAACTTTCCTTCTACTCGCTGTTTCCTTCCCTCTTCATAGGAGTCATCTTCAACGATGGTGCGGACATCGCAAAGCATGGCTTCTTCTCAGGCTACAATTGGGTGGTGTGGAGCGCNCGTCTTTTGCAGGCCGTTGGTGGTGTACTCGTGGCTCTGGTTGTGAATTATTCCGACAACATTGCGAAGAATTTCGCCACGAGTATGAGCATCGTCATCAGCTTCCTAGCAAGTGTGTGGTTTTTCCATTTCAAAATCACCACCAGTGTAAGTTCTGAGATCCTTGATGTGAGAAGTGACTGACCACCATGGCACAGNTATTTGGTCGGCACTGCGACTGTTCTTCTTGCCACGTACCTGTGGACTAGCGACCATGGACCTCGTCCGCTAAAAATCGTGGTTGCTGAATATGAGAAGACAACTATTGGCCACGAACAGCCGTATAGTGACAACAGGGGCACTCCGAACGCAAGATCAAGCTTTAAGGAAGCTCTGACAACTAGCAGACCAAGCACGCCAGTCAACTTTGAACGTCGTGGAGGTGGATTCAAAAGAGAAGAATAAAGCAGCCTTGAAGTCACCTAATCTTTTCAGATGTCTACATGATCAATATTTTTCGATTTGACTCTGCTGACATGCGGTGAAAATGTGTCACCTAGAGTGGTCTCCTGATGAGTGTTGTTTGGGTTCTCGTCCAGAGCTCCTTCCTCAATTGCAGTAAAACATTCACGTGCAAAATGGGGCTAATTATCGGAGAGCCCTAGTGCCTGCCATCCGAAGCAATCGACCGTGACGTGACTGCCTAGATGTACGAGGTAAAGCCTCCTTGCGAACTGATTTCACGAGTGCCATCGTGTCTTCTTCCATCCTTTCGACCCAACTATCAAAAACCAACGACTCATCAACTCGATACACTTCAAGTGCCATGTATGCGGGCGATCCATACGGCCTCTGCATGCCGTACGAGCAATATGCAGACGACGATGTAGATGAATACATCCGAAATGCAAGCTACGAGAACGGACAAAGCAGCTACGGTTTTTAAGATCAAAGATTGCAGTCAAGCTGTCCNCAAAAGCTGACCTTTCTAGGACCGTCATGCCCACGCCGAGCAGTTACATCGACACGCCAGAGCCAGGCCGCTGTTGGTAGGGCTCGACTGTCTTTGCCACCCTCTGCGCCAGTTCCTTTTGAAGCCAATGACTATCAAGCGTACGATTATGTACCCTCAATCCCTGAGGAGTACACGAGAGAATATGCAGAAGAGCCCTCAGAAGGAACGAGACACCATCTCAGATCCGCAGGCCCCTTAGTTCCTCAACCATCACATCAGATCTTCCAGCAACAAGGAAGTAGTTCATCACCTCCGAACGCCCTGCCGTCCAGTCCAGCCTACCAAGCCAGCCAAAGGCAGCATCATCCCGAACCCACGATCCCGAGTCGATCATATACCAAAGTACAGCAAAAGAGGCCAGACATACCAACGGGCCCTCCTATCATCCAAGGAATCCAGCTCGTCCCCGTACATACACTCCCGGATCGATTTCAGACCATCTTCCCATTCGCCATGTTCAACGCTGTTCAATCCGCTTGCTTCGAAAGCATATACAAGTCTGACGACAACTGTGTTTTCTCATCTCCTACAGGCAGCGGCAAGACTGTGCTCTTTGAAATTGCCATCTGTCGCATGCTTCGGGGCTGGCAGTATGGCACATTCAAAGTCATCTACATGGCTCCAACGAAGTCTTTGTGCTCCGAAAGGACTCATGATTGGAAGGCCAAATTTGAGCCGTTGAATCTGAAGTGCGAAGAGATGACTGGCGATTCGGATATCACCTCGCTCCATCACGTCCAGCGAGCCGACATTATTGTGACCACGCCAGAGAAATGGGACTCGATGACGAGAAAATGGAAAGATCATGAGAAGTTGGTCCGCCTTATAAAGTTGCTCCTCATTGATGAAGTTCACATTCTCAACAAGGATCGTGGTGCGGCACTTGAAGTTGTTGTTTCTAGGATGAAATCCATTGGCTTTGACACAAGGTTCATCGCTCTCAGCGCTACAGTGCTCAACTCACAAGACATCGCTACATGGCTTGGAAGAAATGGAGATACTCCCGAAGTCCCAGCTACTCATAAGAGATTTGGTGAAGAGTTCCGTCCTGTCGAACTCAAACGCCACGTTTGTGGTTATCAATCGAATGCCAATGCATTCGGGTTTGACGCCATCCTGACCAAAAAGTTAGTTGAGATCATTGTAGTATCATGTCACCTCTTACTAACTATGAGCAGGCTACCGGATGTCATCACCAAGTACTCTCAANNAAAGCCAATTATGGTGTTTTGCTTTACCAGAAAGGCATGTACAGAGACAGCAAAACTCCTTGCTGAGTGGTGGAAGGTCAGCATACCTAGAGACAGGTATTGGCATGCCTCTTTAGGCCAAATCACAGTTGAGAATAAAGATTTGCAAAGTATGTATTTCTCGTCGACTTGTTGCCGCAAGATACTGACGCCTACAGACACTGTTACTGCTGGAGTTGCTGTCCATCACGCAGGCCTCAGTCAACAAGATCGTACTACGATAGAAAAAGCTTACCTCGCAGGAGATCTGAGTGTGATCTGTTGTACTTCAACACTAGCAGTGGGTATGAATCTGCCTTGTCACATGGTCATCATCAAAAACACTGTCAGCTACGAGGCTGGAGCCATCAAAGAATACTCGGATNNCTTGGAAGTCATGCAAATGATTGGAAGGGCTGGTCGACCACAGTTCGATTCGTCGGCTCTGGCTATAATCATGACAAAGATGCAGCAATTCAAGCACTATGAGCAGCTACTAAGTGGCCAAGAACGGTTGGAGAGCTGGTATTATCCTTGGATGTGGTGTTTCAGAGCACGAACGCTGACATGCATANNTAGTTTGCATCTCAATCTTGTCGAGCACCTCAATGCAGAGATCGGGTTGGGCATGGTTCCGGATCTCTGTGCAGCAAGGAAGTGGCTCGCTGGCACATTTCTCAAAGTACGACTCCAAGACAACCCAGCACACTACCAAATAAATGGTGATACTCCGGATCGAAACCTCGGAGCCAGACTGGAACAGATTTGCGAGAACACTATCTCAGAACTCAGAAGACTCGAGCTGATCGGGCATGGCCCAACATTCAAGTCAACTGAATTTGGAGATGCTATGGCACGCTACTACATGAATATTGCGACCATGGAGTCGATCTTGAGTCTCCCAAGAAAGCCAAAGATATCGGAGATTGTATGTGGTTGTACATACTCTTTGCATCGTTATTGCCTACTGACATATATCACANNGCTGACCATTATATCGCAAGCTCATGAGTTCAGAGAACTTCGATTCCGTTCAGGCGAAAAACCGCTATACAAGGAAATGAACGGCATGAACGACATTCGCTTTCCCATCAAAGTTGATCTCTCCGCTGTGGCACACAAAGTATCCCTGATCATACAAGCCGCACTGGGTGGAATTGGTCATATTGCCGATCGAGCCAATCATCGGGTCCAATATAGCATCGATCGATCTCTGATCTTTCAGCATGTTCACCGATTGATTCGATGCATCGTTGATTGCCAGAACATTAACAAAGATGCAGTCGGCATACGCAACTCTCTCATCTTATCACGCAGTCTGGCTGCGCGGGTTTGGGATGATTCACCAATGGTAATCCGACAAATCGAGCAGATTGGCCCAGTAGCCGTGAGGAAGCTGGTAGATGCAAGAATCACCACTCTGGATGAGCTCTCAAATACGGATCCGGGCAGACTGGAACTTGTCCTCAACAAAGCTTCGCCATTCGGCATGACAATGCATCGTCGAATCCAGACGTTCCCTAAGCTGAGGGTTGGTTTGCAACTCGTTGGACAGCCTGTAAGGATACTATATCATGTTACTTTGGGGACTGAGCTAATTGCTACAATCAGATGATCNAAGTCTCGAGAGCATGTCGCTGTAAAGCTGAAGATAGACATTGGGTTCTTGAACGAAAAGACTCCCGTTCATTATCGAAACAAGCCAGTCTTTGTGATTGTTTTACTTGGCACTTCAGATGGACAGAGGATCAAGTTTTTCCGCCTCAGGTACGCAGAATGTTCGCTCGTCCGTGGCAATAAAACTTACCAGTTCAACAGTGCCGCCAAGCTACAAAACATCAACCCAATAACCGAAACCGCGTACTTGACGAGCCCTACCCAGTTGCTTGAGTGTTATGGAATGATTGATGACCTGGGTTTGTGCCGTATGGTTAAGAGTTAGTGTCTGACTAACATATTCCAGCTGGAACTATGCAGGAAGCTGTGCTCAAGCCCGACATACCACTTTCAGCATTTCAACTCATCAAGGATACCACAGCAGACGTTGGCAGAGACAAACAAGCTACTCGGTCAACAAGTGCTACCACAAGAACCTCGACCACACTGCAAGCAAGTGTTGATACCGACGAGTGGGATGATGGAGGTTTGAATGATGATGATTTTATTGGTGCTGAATCTAAGGAGGACGACTATGTGGACGTCGACGCACTCGACCTGCCGATATTCAGTCTACCAAAGGCCGAAAAGCTAAAGAACAAGACTGCCATTGCCAACACTCTCGAGGCTCCGGACGAGCAGAGGTTGGAGAACGGAAGATTTGCTTGTAACCATTCTTGCAAAGACAGGAATGCCTGCAAGCATAAGTGTTGCAAGGAAGGAATGGAGAAGAAACCGAAACCAAGGAAGTCCAAGGACAGCAGACCAACTGCCACTGCGAGCAAGAACAAGACATCTTCCTCGTCATCGACCAAGGTACAATCAAAGCTGGAGCTTCCAATCAGAAGAAAAGCAATCGGTGGACCTGTTGAGCACCTCGACTTATCCCAGGCTTCTGATCCGCCAAAGGTCAGGGTGCCCGCAGCAGCTGCACGTCTTGCCAGTCTTCACAATAGTACAACCAGATCCAGCGAAATTCCGATCCTGGGAGCGAGTTCTGTTACGCCCAAATCATCAGCTTCTATTGGAAATATCACCAGACCACAATTCTATCAAAGTCTGAATCCTCTGGGGAACATCGCGGAAGAGTTCTGTGATGATGGCCCCTTGGTGGATTCTATTCTTGAAATCTGCGATCATGACAACGACAAGATGCTGTCAGATGATGAAGATTACCTGGACAAGGATGAGGACATGCTGGACGCGGCTTTGGTCGGCCTGGAAGATTCACGGAGCCTTCGGGGTTCGGACGAGATCGTCGAACCTACACAAGGTGCTCAGAGTCTTGATATGCCGAACTATGAACCGGACTATCAAGAGGTCAATGAAGAGCCAGAGCTCTTCGTGACGCCGCATGCTCAACGCGTTGATGGCTTCTCAGATGGGTTTGAAGATGTAGTAGCAATATTCGATCAGAGTCTTGATGACGATCACTCGACAACGCCAGGCATGGTCAAACGCAAACGCGACGAGAATGTGCCGTCGGCCTACTTCTCTGCAAAGAAAGCCAGAACGGACGATGAAGCAACACTGGAAACATACGAGGAGGAGATACAAGACGACCAGAGACACGAAGAAAGCGAAGAAAGTAAAGAAAAGAGGGAGAAGGAGGAGCTGCGAGCTTGGTTGGTTGCAGAGCTTGGGGACAGTGTCGAGATGGTTGATTAATGGACAGAGAGAATATTGCTTGGAAGCTTACGAAGTAGAACAGATTGCTTGAGGGAAAGAAGGTGATTGCTCGGGGTGAGATCATGGTATGGATGGAAGGTGGTGGAAGCAGTTTCAACGAGGACGGAGGGCGACAGATGACGTTGGCTTGGCGGTGGATATATCTTTCACATGCTTCTCAGAGGCAGCTAGAATAGCCCGTCGCATTACATACAAACTTTTGCTGAAACACTTCACAACGACGCAAACATGTCGGTCAAGTGAGTATCGCGCGAACCCTGAAGGTCGGATGGAAAGGGGCTGACGACAGCAAAGCTGGGTTATGCTGGAGCCCTCATCAACGCAACCCTTTACTNNCCCCCTCCCACACGAACAAACTCTCTACAAGTCGCCAGCCCGCACCACTTTCTCTCTGCAGTCACTCAACAAGTTCCCTGGAAAGGAGCCTGTTTACTGGTCAGCCTCTGCCGGCACCTTGTACCTCACCAACCGCCGCCTCGTTTACCTGCCCTCTACACCGACACCTCAACTTCAGTCATTCGCCGCACCTCTTCTCAACACTCACGATTCGCATGTCGTCGCACCTTGGATAGGACCNAATGTGTGGACCGCCCTCGTACAACCTGTTCAAGGCGGTGGCATTCCTGCCCACATCCCCGCGTTAGAACTCAAGTTCGCATTCAAGGACGGAGGAGCATACGATTTCCACTCTGGATATGAGAGGGTGAAAGAGAGACTACAGCAACAAGTTGATGTCGCGAGGCAATCAGGACATCTCCAAGGCGATGGCAGTGAGGCTGGACGGGGAAGAGGAGGAGATACTCTTGCTGCCGTTGACGTTGCAAACGTGCATCTGGACGACTTGCCTGCTTATGAGGAATCTGGTGCTTCGGTGTCTATTCCTCAACTTCAGGCACAGGCTACTCCGGCACCTGCATCGAGGCAAGCTCCAGCCTCGCCCGAGTCACACGCGCCAGAAGTCTTTACACCACCTGCCGAGCCACCTCCAGGATACGAGCAGGTGCAGAGAGAGACTGTGGAAGACGAGTTGGAGAGGAGATTGAGCAGTGGTCGCATCCTTTGAACGCGGCCAACTCTCTGATGCAGTCATGTGTACGATGAGATGATACCCCACGACAATTTCATGGTTGCCGACAAACCATGTATTAATGAGGAAAGGGCGGACGGCGTTTGTGACATTTCTTTTTCTTGCATTAGGCAGGCTTGGTTCATTGGACGCAGTCTTGTAACAGCAGGCGCAAATGAGGCAGGAACAAGTCAATCTCATTGCTTCCACCACTAAGGCTCTCTCGCTCTCGCTTGTCTAGATGACACCGGGAATCCATCTTGCGCCCACCACGCTCTTGTAGCTTTCGTACTTTCTTCTGACGCCCAACTCCACAGTCTCTCCCTTGACCACATCCTCGTTCAACATGAACTGTCTCTCCTCCAAGTCAGCACCTTCCCTGTACAAGCCGAACAGGCCTATGACAACAACAGCCATTGCCACCATTCTGATGAACCCAAAGAACGCATGGTTGTGTCTCCACTCCTGCTGCATGGCAATCAAAGATCCCAACCAGCCAAGCGCATAAGACACATAAACCGGATGCCTGACCAAAGCATAAGGACCAGTATTGATAACCTCCCTCGGGGTCACCTTGCCAAAGATGACGGAAAGATTCCCCTGGCCGGTGACTTGACCGCACCAGATGCCCAAAAGCGAGCTTCCGGCTAGGAAGACCCAGGATAACAGGTGCAGTAATCCAGTGTTTGTAGAGTGGGAGACAGCGGAAGGGAGACTGGTCGCAAAGATGGAGGGAAAAGATATCAAAATGGCGAGAACAGAGAGGCCTTTGACCTGGAGAAGACGGTTGGAGTTGACGAGGCCTGTGGAGGGTTTGAAGAAGTGCAAGAAGATGGCGTAGGATTGGCCGCTGAGGAAGATAAGGTAGAGGATCTGTACGAGGGATGGGAACCACATTGTTTTGGTTTCGTTAGTTGTATCTCAGTGCAGTGCGATTAGGAACTGAAGAGAGTTGCGATGCTGAGAGCCGTCGATTCTGGTTTTATACTCCGCTCAATGTGGTGACGGTGACATCAGAGTTGATATAATCGGAATGTCTCAGATTGGTGGAGCAGGGTCGCCCACGTCAACCCCCACGCGGAGTCAAGGAAACTCACGATGCCGAGACCGCCGAACAAGGGGAGTGTGACTCTGTATTGGAAAAGATTATCTTCAAACGGTCTTTAAGGTGAACTATCATGATACACATCATCAAATTACTGCAACACCTGGCGCAAACAGAGAGAAAACATCAATAACCACTTCCCCACATATCCTCCTCATCGATAACTTGGTCTATCGCGGCTGGAGCACGTCTTCCTCGATCCCTCTCACGCTGTCTTCTCTCTGCTCTGCTTGTCAAATGAGGTGTCACAGGTGTCACGGGCGTGAATGGCATGTACGGACTGTACGGTGTAGCCATGCCTGTACGAGGAGCACTCAACATGTCGCGACGCCTCTCAAGATAAGTGGTCTTTGTGACGAGACCAGGTGATGCCAATGGCACACCATCTGATTGTACCATGGCACGAAAAGGCAGCGTCCCCATGGTAGACACAGATAGATTGTTGATGCTGCAGCCGCCCGAAACAGCAGTATCTAATCTGAGTTCCGTCTGCCTGGATGCAGCACCTGCCACCCGTGCGATCTCGTATTGATAGCTTCCGGCTCTCTGTGGTTCCGGTCGAGGCATGGCTCTGATTTCGTCAAAGTTTTCGGCATCTACAGGTGTTCCGTAGCCATCATGTGTGCCTGGCGTAGTAGGCGCCTCACTTCTGGGTAGTGGGCTGGGCGGAATACCTGGGTCGATATAATATCGTGGAGTCAAAGGAGTGCGTACCTCTTCGTCAGAGACTTCGCTTGGGTAATGGCGATGCTGGATACGTAAGTTACGAAGTCCTTTTCGAGGACGTTTGCCTTCGACTTGAGATCCGAATGACGATGTCCGCGTACGTGTCGATGCTGCGCCTGGGGATGTTGGCATTCTTAACTTTGGAGATGCGACTTGTCCATAATCTGGCCGCACGGGCGATATGGGCGATATGGGCGATGTTGGGTGGAAATGAGGAGAGCGTGGAGGATATATGGCTCGAATCGGACTCCTGGGAGACACAGGGCTGATCTGAGAACCTTGCAAGTGTAAATGTGCAAGAGCAGGAGTCGATGTCAGAAGCCTCGGAGGTTGTCTTCTCGACCTGGAGGACGTGGGCTCGGGTAGAGACATTTCGTCCTCTGTGACCGTATTTCGAGATTTGGCTGCTTCCTGCGCCAGCGCCGCCGCGTATAGATGTTCCAGCTCTTGTTGTCTAGCCACCCTGTCTGACTCAATCACACCAGGGTCGAAGGATGCGATACTCTGGACCGCTGGACTGCCAGGATTACTGACCGTCCTGGTACTACCTTGCATACTGCGTTTCTTTTTCAACCTTCGAGGGCTATACCAGGATCTTTGAGAATGTGGACTCAGTGGTGAATCGTCGAATTGATTGATAGTTGGTTTGACCATTTCTACCGATGTCGCAAGATAAGCCGAAAGGGCCGCTCGTCGCATTCGTCTTCCGACCGTGAGAAGAAGACTTCCGAGAATGAAGACAGTCGCTAAATAAGCGCCTATGATTCCACAGATTTGACCGGCAAGCAAGCTAGAATCTCGGGAAGCATGAACGGACAGAGGAGGACCGTCTTCCGGGGAAGGAGCTGGCCCGTTGTCGATGTCGACCGTCCAGATGCTCGCTTGTACGAGTGATGCTAGGAATATTGGAAGGAGGATATGTTGAAACAGACGGACCATTCGGTCAACCATTGTCGAGTCGTCGAGGCCGACTACTCAGTGCAATAGCAAAAGCAGACATGGGAAGGAGAGAGAAAAGAAGTTCAGCAGCAGGAAGTGCTTGTAAGTATATTTGGCAATGGCGAGCAAGTGGGGTGGCAGGCGAAGTGATTGATCAAATGGCTGCATTAGCGCGTGTGTGGCTTTGCATTCGGCGCTTAAGTTGTGGAAAGACGCATATAACGCCAATGCAATCGCAACATGGTCAACACCCGACGTGACTGGAGACACGAACTACGAGTAATGAGAAAGTTCAAAGAAATAGGTATTCAGGAGTGTATCTCGGTGTAAGCGCCAGAATTAGCCAAAAAGGGAAGGAGGAATTGGAAGAAGGAAATGATCAAAACCAGACCAGAATGCCATGTTGTTTCTAGAGGGTATCGTGTCGCTCGCTTTTTGGTATGTATGAAATGGATAATGAAAGCAGGTCTGTAGCTCTTAACAGGCTTTTAGGGATCGGGAGGAGCGTGAAAAGGCTCGAGCGTCATTGAGTTTACGTTGTTTCCATTGCCACTCGACCAAGACAGGAAGGAACTGCCAAAGATCAAACTCGGGCCAGAGGCATTCTAAGAACACAATGCTCGTATGCTCATGGCACTGCCACATCATGAAATCGCTTAATCTTTGGACGCCCGAGGTCCGAACCAGAAGGTCGCAAGGAGGCGCGTCATGAGTAAATGTGTGGGCATTGATGGTATCCGCAGTGATGGTCTCGGGGTCCGGAAACACAGTCTGGGGTCTTGTAGGTTTAAAGGCAGGTGAGTGCGCGGAGTTTGATGTGCGAGATGAAGGAGGGTGATCATCGGTGGACGCGGCACTGATGTTCGAGTCGTCCGTCTCTTCGGTGTTGTCTTCGTCGGCCTCAGCCTCTTCTTGGACTTGGCTCAGTTGAGTAGTACGCAAATGGCGTGCAATATGGGATTCGGAAAAGGGACGCTTGTTGACATGGCGCAGAGGGGTCGAGTACTCGCGGACAGTCTCGCGGATGGCGTGTGTCATCTCGTGGCGTGAGGTATACGGAAAGCAAACATTCAAGACAGCTCTGGTGTTGTTGCTGGTCAGGCGAACAGCTTCGTCTATGGATTCTAGCACGTCAGGCCGTACGAGATCTCTCTGTCCCAAGATCTGGATGCGAGCGCCGTAGCGATGGAGGAGCTCGCCGTGCTGGGCCAGCTGGTTCAGCTTGTGCTTGGCCATGTCCATGAGAGCGTCGACTTCGTACTTGGAGCGTTTGAAGTTCTCAATGCTAAAAGCGTAGATGGTGACAACCTTGACCCCTGACTTGTAGCACACTTCGAGTANTCTGTCCCTGGGTCAATTCTAGATCTAGGTATAGCTCAGGCGCGGACATACACGAGCGAGGGCTTCGAAACCTAGATGATGGCCTTCGACCGTCTCGATATGATGCGTGCGCGCATATCGTCGGTTTCCATCCATGACAAAGGCAACGTGCCCTGGAATGGGCCCTTGTCGCAATGCTCCGATCAGCAGCTCCCTAACCCGCTGGACACCCCATTCTGCGGGCGGAGACGACAGAAGCCATCTGCTGAGGCGTGTCAGATGGGCAGAGGACATTTCGACGTTGCTTTGAGGAGAAAGAACGTGGACCTCGTGTCAACCATTTGTTATACCATGCCCAGCCTGCCATGCCACGCATGCGCTCCTGCGTCAGCTCCTCGGCACCGCCTGCCTCAGCTCTAAGCCCCGTATCTCCGTCCGCCAAGCCGCGCTCCATCCCCGTGCGCCGCTCCCGAATTCTCTTTGTTGCTGCCGCATTCAACAACCTTTCCACCTTGTTCTCACTACACGTCTTGTAACTTGATCTGCATATCTGCTCATCATGGCGTCTATCGTCGAAAAGCAGCTGCAGAGCTTGCTGGACGGCTTCGACGCCTTGCGACTGGAGTATCAGCGTGTCTACTCGCGATGTGCCGTTCTCGAGGCTCAGCTGGTCACGGCAAAGTCACAGGTCAGTCCACCACGCCCTCCTCTTCTCAAGCACACCCTCCTCTTGTGATGAACAACCTTTAGCTCTAGACCTGCAGCTGTTCGCAGCTTTGACAGATAACACACCATAGCATGTTACTGATCCTTCTTGCCCACCTCACACCCGACTATCAACCCACTTCTTGCTGGCACACCCGCTGACTTGAACAAACAGTATTCGCGCCTTGCCGCCCTCAGTCCTGAAAAGGCTAAGCCCCTCGATCTCTCAGCTTCTGCGGCATTCCCTTTAGCCGTTGATTTCGAGAGCTTGATAAATAGTTCTAAGATAGTTGACGCCAGCCGTCGAGACAAAATCACTGCCGCTTCTCGTACCTCAAATTCGCTGCGTTCGACCGGCGTAGTCATCCATTCTGGGCCTTCGGCCGACAAATCCTCCGCTCCCACCTCATCTGCTGCCATGCCCTCCATATCAGAGTCTCCACTCGAACAAGACTTTACTGTCCCGGGCACCCCGAGCAGACTTGATTGCCCTTTTGCTTCCATGGAAAGGCGCAAATTGAGTTCGCACGCCGCTTCGGTTGTATCTCGTTATAAGCCCGAATCTGTTCGACAGCCACGCACCTCGGGCTCGCGTATCAACGGACGACGCAACTCTTCTAGCGCGCGGAATTCAGTCGTTGATCCCATCAAAGAGGTTTGTGCCATGGAATCACACAAGAAGAACCCAGACACCGCACCATCGGTCCAAGGTTCGTCTACCGACAAAGTCTGCCCGATTCGCTTCCTCGATCAACACAGTCCAGAGGAAGTCGCTGCCTACTTTGAACTGCACAAACACGAACTTCCAAGGAGCCACGAAATATGTGTAAAGAGATATCAAAGCAATGAGGAACAGATCCGACAGCTCGATGCAAAATACGGTAACATCGTCAGTATGATTCAAGGGCTCGGTCAAAAGCACGTGTCNCTCTTGCCCGAGAATTTGGGTGATGAACACCAGGATGCGGAACAAGATTTTGATCAGGATGAGCGTGCCAGCCATGAAAAGATCCGCAAGTGGGCCAGCACCGTATACACAGGTCCAGATGCTCCGGCTGAGGAGAANAAAGACGAGGAAGGAACTGAGGATGAGCGGTTGCCTCGTTTCGATCGACCACTGAGGGATGTCCGTCTAGGTGAAAGCCCGAGCCGACCTTGGGGCATTCAAGTACCGATCGATGCACAAGACCGTCACAATAGCGTGTCATCAAGCGTAGCTGCTGCTGCAGAGGTTCAAGCCCCTCAGCCACCACTTGAAGCACAACCAGAAAGACCTAAGGGAAAGTGCCCATTCGGATTTGATCAACAGAAGTCACCGGGACAAGACCAGGAGGATGGAATCGTCAACGAACCGGCCATCAAACCAGTCCAGGAGAAACCAGCTGCAGACAACGTAGAGCATGTCGACACCAAACCTACATTCATCCGCCAAGGCCAATTCGAAGCATCCACAGAGAAGAAAGTCGGAGAGCAGCCAGTTTTCATCAAAGCAAAGCCTGGCGAACAGAAGAATGAGACTGCACAGATGGTGTTTACAGGACCAGTCTTCATCGGCTACTCGGTGCAAGAGGCTATGACTGTGCTGCAGTCGATGCAACGCGATTAGAATAATGAAGTAATGCCTCGAAACGAATCATGATTGTCCATATCAATCGGGTCTATCGTACAAGTAATGTGTCCAGCAATGTGTGTGATTACAGGTGTAAATGTGAAGGAGAAAAGAGAAAGACGAACTTGAGGGATGGGACCATCGGAGCGACTCTCATTGGTCCAAGTGACTGGTCCGTGCACGGGGAAACGTCGAAAGGTTCGCAGGGCCGCCTCTTCCAAGCAACGACAGTCAACACATTCAGAGTCGCCTCATCACCGCTACCATGGGTATCTTCGACTACGTCTCCGACCTCTACTCGTCTCTGTCCGTCCAGTCATGCGAGGCTGAAGTTCAGGACGACCTCAAGTACGCCTCGGGCGACTTCAACTCGTCCAAGGACCAACAGAACGGCATGGGCACGGCTGAGCAAACCCGTGGCGCCACCACCAGGGGCGGTGTCAGTCTCGACACCCCTGCCTCGGGCACCGACGAGGAGAGCGCCTCCGAGGCCGAGGCCAACAAGCAGGACGCCAAGAAGCCCGAGCCCTCGAACGAGAAGGGTCACGTCGCCGGTGACGGCGGTGCTGCTTCCGGCCAGGTCGGCGCCAACAACGCTGGNTCCCCACGGTGGTCCCGTTGGCAATCAGGACGACGATGAGGATGCCGAGGAAGAGGAGGACGAGGATGAGGACGAGGAGGATGAGCCCGAGGACCCCAAAGCCCAAGATTGAGGAAGGTACGTCAAAGAGCCATTGCCCATGCGGAGCCGACAAGGAACATGTCTGACAAGATGCTAGAGTGCGCCAGATCATCCGAGTGCGCCCCCTACAAGCACCACTACGACCACTGCGTCGAGCGCGTCACCAAGCAGCAGGAGGAGAACGGCAAGGCCGACGAGAACTGTGTTGAGGANATGTGAGTATTGTCGTCTGTCGTGCGTCAATTGCGAGGTCAATATTGATGCCCATGTCTAGTCTTCCACCTCGCCCACTGCGCAACCGCATGCGCCGCCCCCAAGCTGTTCAAGCAGCTCCGATAAACGACACGCGCGCCCACAGGCCTCAGTCAAGCAAGTCGACTCTCCTTTGGTGGAAGCGATGACACTACCCTCTTGTACAAAGCATTTTCTACACGACGAATTGTACTATTTTTCCTTTCTGTTCCCTAAATCTCTAGACGAGTCGTTTACAAGCGATCAAAAGCGTGTAGCATAGAGTCTGTATGTCCAATTGCTTCCAACAGTGTCTGATCTTGTCTACTCGAGCATGTATGCAACTACGAGGCAGGGAATGAAAGGCCGCGAAAGTCGATGGTCGTGGTGAATATAATTGGCTCGGGGATACGGCTATGACGCAGCACTTATGTTTGGAGCTTCAGAAGTCGAAGCTGTGCTCTGTCGACATTTGACTCTTGTTTGAAACCATCGACGAACACAATCACATTGATCCGACATGTCTTCTGCAGCCGTCTTCCGCAACTCTGCCGTGCGCTCTGCTCTCAGAGCCAGCGCTCCCTCTGCCACCAAGCGTGCAGCTGTTGCCAGCACCACCTTTACCCGCGGCAAGGCCACTCTTCCCGACCTGCCNTTGTGAGTTCTGCCTCTTCTGGACCATCTATGCGCAGCCTCGGACTGACCGCTTCATGCAGACGACTATGGCGCTCTCGAGCCCGCCATCAGCGGCCAGATCATGGAGCTTCACCACTCCAAGCACCACAACACCTACGTGACCTCGTTCAACACGGCCTCTGAGAAGATGGAGGAGGCTCGCGCAAAGAACGACATCCAGACCCAGATTGCTACCCAGCCTCTGATCAACTTCCACGGCGGTGAGACGCTTTGCTCTGCATCAGTCATACCCACAAATCACTGACACCATCATCACNNAGGCGGTCACGTCAACCACACTCTCTTCTGGGAGAACCTCGCACCCAAGTCGCAGGGTGGTGGTGATCCTCCATCAGGCGCCCTCTCCAAGGCCATCGACTCTCACTACGGTAGTCTCGATGCCATGAAGCAAAAGTTCAACGCCGCTCTGGCTGGTATCCAGGGCTCTGGCTGGGCTTGGCTGGTCCAAGATACCCAGACTGGTGCCATCCAGATCAGAACCTACGCAAACCAGGACCCCGTCGTCGGCCAGTTCAGACCCATCCTCGGTGTTGACGCTTGGGAGCACGCCTACTACCTCCAGTACCAGAACAAGAAGGCCGAGTACTTCAACGCCATCTGGGATGTCATTAACTGGAAGGCCGCCGAGAAGCGCTTCAAGTAGACGACTACTTTATGCTCTAATGACACTCTTAATTACACCTTGTACTGTAAATAGTCGTATTCGAGAGGCATTGGCCCTTTCCTGATTGTTTCGTTTCTTGCCGTTGCTAAGAGCTTCTTTTGTGCCAGTGATTCTGTTCTGTGGTAGTTACGTGCAGAGAGCCAGAGATCTACTTCTAGATTCAGCCGAATAGCCCATTTGCTCAAATGTGGATCCATCGTAGAAAAGAACATATACCTAATCCTCGATGCCAGACACATGGAAAGCGCAATGGAAAGCGCACGGACACATGCCTCAACTTCCCTCTCCACTCTGGATCTTCTCTTTGTTTATTGCACTTCATTTGCTACAAAACTCCTTTAAAGCATGTTCCTTTCAGTTATGCGGACAGGTCTCGCCATACGTGTGATTTGTTCCCAGACTCCGCCCACCACCCGCTTTTTTCGCTCTGCCATGTCCATGACCTATCTCGAGAGGCAATGAGGATCTACCATCAAGAAGAGCTCTTGAGGATGTACATGGATCCTGAATTGTACAAGAAGAAGAAGGAGCGAAAATCAGAACGCGAGAGATTCTATTATTACAGAGATGATCAACACCGATGGAAGCGTCAGGAATACGCTCAAAAATGCATGCAAGTCTGCGTGAACTAAACGAAGACGAATATCTGTTGAGACGTCAAATCAACAACTGGTGCGCGAGATTTGCTTGGGTACGTGAGGAACTGGATTGGAAGACGCATGTCCCGGTCTACTTCAAGCAAAGGACTACAAAACATTGTACCAGTTGTGGTTTGACGAAAGTCGGAGGCTTCAGACTTTGGGTAAGTACCATAAAGACAGGGGTTGCCCAAACTGACGACTTCCGGTGTGCTTTCTTTGCAAAATTGTCTACGCCATTCGCCTGAATCATAAGAAGATTAGGCATTATACTCGTCTTGCGTGGTTACATCTGAGCACACCACGGTCTACATGATGCCGCACACCTGTGTCGCTCTCATCCCAGATTGCTCTATATCACATACTGACTTTGAACGGCAGTGGTTCAGGAAGTACGATCCAACGCTCTGGGATTGTCCGTCGTGTTTCACAAACGGCAATCACCTGCAAGCAATGCCCAGAGGCTACGAGGATGTCAGAACCATAGCAGAATTGCGTGCACGTAAACAAAAGTTGGATGCTGAACTGGGAACGGAGCCAAAGTCAAATGAACTCGCGACTGGACAAAAGATGAACAATCCTTGAGCTTTGTTGACCACGCCTACATCTACAGCGCCACTTCTCTTTACACAGATTATGGCCCGGACACGAGCTTCGATCTGGAGTTTTGCACACATACACTGACAGCTTCAAATACGTATTGATCCCCTGGCAATGACGCTATTCGTATCCTCGCTCAGGGCTGCCGGCCTGAGAATCAAGCCCTCCCATAATGGTGTCAAGATCAATCGATGTATGACTCGATTTTGGTTTGTCGAAGAAAGCACGCACTTGATTGTTATGTGCTTGAGATCGAGGATCACATGCTCTTGATGAGTGCTGATGAACTCGAAGGGAAGGAGATAACTTTTGACATCATCAGATAGAGGTCGATATGGATGTCTATGGTGTCTTGAGAACTAAATTGCCATGCAAATACTTTTCGATTTATGATACTGACATATCATTCATGATATTATATAGAAGAAGTAGAGACAACATCTACAGCAGAGGCTTCTCCAAAGGCGCAATGATGCCCTGTTTGACGACAACTCTAGGCCTAGTGTTGCGCTGGAAGGTCTCCTTGGTCGTCCACTCGGGACCAACAGGAACACGCAGACTCCTCTCGTACTGCTNCCTCTTCTCAAACTGATGAGGCAGCGTGCTGGCCAAGTACTTCTTGCCCTTCCTCTGCTGAGCTTCCGAGATAATCACGTTGTTGAGTTTGGCGTCTTTGCGGTTTGCCGCCTTGACACCCTCGGTGACCTTTTTGTGCAGAGGATTGTGAGCCATGCGTTTGTTTTGCTTTCTCGCTGCCTTGGAAAGACCGGTACCGGTCCAGGAGCCCCAGCCAGGGAGGAAGGTAGATTCGACCTTGTCGCCTTCGTCTTCAACTTGGGCTTCCTTCTCGGCTTCGAACTCGACGGCTACGTCGTCGCCAGCAAAGGCACGTTGGTGGAAGAGGGCTTGCTTGTCTTTGGAAGAGAGCATAGGGTTTACTCTGTTGTCCTCTTCGGCATCGGCTTCTTCTTGGTCGTTATCGTACTTGACAGTTTCCCAGCCTTCGGTTGAGGGTGCTGTGGCTTCGTTGGCTGCAGGTTTGGTTGTTTGCTTCTTTGCCTGGACCTTCTTTCCGGCAGCGGCGGGTTTTGCTGCTGAAGATACAGGTGCGGCCTTGGAGAGGTCGAGAATCTCTTCGTCGGCGGCCTTCTTGTTCTTCTTCTTGCTCTTGGATGAGCCGGTCAACCAGGCATTCTCTTCTGTCTCCTTGGGCTCGTCAACGTCGGCGACGACTTTCTGTGCGTTTTGGAGGAACGATCGCGACTTCCTTGACTGAGAAGCAGGCTTAGTGTCTGCTTGGCCTCCTACATTGATCTCAGCCTCAGCTTCCACTTCACGAGTATCATCCTCGTCCAAAGCCTTGTTCTCTTCAAGCTCACCACGAGGAGCAGTCTTGAAGGGATTGGCAGAGCCTTGCGTAGGCTTAGGTCCGAAAATGGCACGACCAACAGTGGTTTCTGCCTCTTCTTCGCTCTCGCCGTCCTCGTCGGCCAACTCCTTACGCAAACTCTCAATGTCTTCGTCGTTTTGGGTCTTTCGCGACGCTTCAGCTCGGAGCATGAAAGCCATGTTGCCAATCTTGGACTTCTCTCCGTCTTTGGCACCAAGTTTGTCGATCTTCTTGGACAGACGTGCCTTTTCGAGGTCATCATCGTCGAGTTCCTCATCCTCGTCATCGCTGACGCTGATGTCAGAGTCGTCGCTCTCACGATCGTAGACGTCCTTGCCCTCAATTCTCCTCCTGAGCTCCTCATTGCGTCTGGCCATGTCGATCAGACCCTCCCTAGCGTCCTCATCCCAGACGGAACGGTTTGACTTCTTCATGGCCTTTGACCACTTGCTGTCCTTGTGCTTGGTGCCCATTCTCTCCTCGGCACGTCTTCTATCCTGCTTTTCCTTCTCGTCCTCATCCTCAATGCCCTCGGCCACAAGATAATCGCGCTCAGCGGCCTCGGCACGCTCACGCTCCTTGCGATGCACGCGACGGTAGGCTTTCGACTTGATCTTCTTGACACGCTTGGCCTTAACTTCCTCTCTGAAGAGCAATTCTCTTGCTTTGCGAAGTTCGGCACGTCTGGCCATGACCTCTTCGATGGGAATTTTGTTCATTTGCAACTCCTCGAATTGCTGAAGTTGGTCCTCCTCCTTGCCTTGTTTTTGCTTGTTGCTGAGACCACTCTCCTCGAGGATGTTTTGGATGGCGCTTTCAAGTTCGTTGGCGGGCTTGTCTTGCTGGATGGGAAGCATCTTCTGAGTACCGACAGCCTCAATGGCGTTGGGGTCAGCCAGAGGGAATTGTAGGAACTCTGCCCTGCGGTTCTGAATAACGGTGTCGCGCCATCGGTCAAGAGTCTTCTTTGTCTCCTGAGTAGCGGCGGCTCGGTCCAGCTTGTCCTGCTGTCTCTTTGGTAGCGGAGCGTCGAGCTTTCCAGGGATGCCAGAGCGCTTAGTGGTCTTCTCGGCGGTGAGGAGCTTGAGCGACTTGCGAAGGGCGGGATCGGTGACAGTAGGTAGCAGATCAGAGATCTTGAGCTTCTGCGAGGCGGACAATCCATATGCTGAGGGTTCTTGCGACTCGTGAGCGTCTTGTGTACGTCCACCGATACGCTTCTCCGGGTTGTCCTTGTTCAGCGAAGCGACCAGATCCTGCAGCTTAGACAACTTGGTAGCATCATCTTCCTCATCATCTTCTTCAGACTCGTCATCCTCGGATTCTTCCTCCTCATCCTCATCGTCAGAGTCTTCGTCGGATGAATCGTCGCCGTGCTTCTCCTCGGTTTGTATAAGGTCGTCCTCGTTGTCCTCGTCGAGCATGGTGGCTAGGTCGACGCCCTCGTCGCCAAAGTCGCTGGCTGATTCGTCCTCGTCGCTGTCACCGCCTTCGTCGAGATCCATTTCCGAAGTGGCCTGAGGTCTCTTCTTCTTCTTTTTCGACGGGCCGCTAGTCGAGCTTCCTCTGAATGTAAAGCCTTCGAAACGCTCCTCGTCGCTCTCTCCAAAGGCTTCGTCACTGTCGAGGTCGCTGTCGCTCTCGTCGCCGATGTGACCACCCATGCGCCACTCGTTGCCTTCGCTGTCGCTTCCCTCATCCGTCTCTTCATCCAGTCCTCCTCTTCTTCCAGTGCCAGTCCGCTTGGTCACGGTCTTTTGTTGCAGTCGTCGAGCGTTGCTGGCATGTTCCTCGTCGTTGTCGTCTTCGTCGTCATCTTCAAGTCTTCTGCGCTTCTGGCGAGGCTCTCCAACCGAATCGCCCAAACGGTGCTGGCGGACTTTGTATGTGTCGGGAGCGGAGTGCGAGGCGATCGAGTAGGCGTCGAGTGTTCGCTTCTGCGACTTTTTGCGAGCATTCGTCGGTTTGGCGATGGACACGCTCGAGCGAGCAACACGAGCAGGCATGACTAACGAGCTCAATATTTACAAACAAAAAGAATGCAAACTCTCGAAAAGTTCAAAGTCTCCAGAAAATAATTGACTGACTTTGGGTAGCGGCAAAAATNNGCTCTGCCAAGACGCTAAAGATTGGATAGAGTCCGCANNAGACACCTCCGAGTCGCAAAGTGGTAGAGAGAGAGATAGATCACTATCACATCGTNNTGTCGCCATCATGTTCACTCCTACGCCTTCTCTGGGACGCGCTCTCCGTCGTCTCGCCCTCACCACCAAGCAGGCTGGCAAGGATTACTACAAGGGTACCGGTTCGGGCGCCATGGGTCGTCACACCAAGTATGGTGCCTACCGCATCGACTGGTCAAAGGTCCGCACCTACGTCGTTCCTGACCTCTCCGATTTCCAGGTATGTCTTCGTTTCTTCCTCTGTCAGACTTGTAATTGTCTAACACCTTGATAGCTGAAGCCCTTCGTTGCCGAAAACATCGACACGCCCACAAAGACACACCAGTTCGCCGGCAATGTCACTGGAAAAATGTACCTCGATGCATGGAAGAGCCAGGGCGGGGACATCTAAACAAGTCTGCCAACGACAAGTTTTACTTTTTCTCGTCACATCTGCCAGGCTTTACTTTATGATACCCATGGACTGCATTCTTCTATCTTCCCATACTTCATGTACATCACCCCTTCCCTTTCATCTTCGTTGTATAAAAGATACTTTCATCCTTGAAGAAAGAATATTACGTTCTAGCGACACGGACGCATGAACATACATCTCTGGCTCCTACACATATATGTGTGTTTAACGATTGGATATGTCAGTTGCTATGTGCTATGCTGGGTATATATATTCGTCCCGATACTCCAAAAGAATGGCCAGCATTCCATCACCGTCCAGCGGTCATAGACCTCAAACTCGTCTCTCACCTCAGAGCTTCGCATGCCCATGTCCATGACCCCTACGCTGATGGACAGCCTTGGTTGCTCTTTCGCTCTCGACCTGTTTCTCCATCGGCTCTTCTTCCAGAACAACTCCTTCATCCTCCGATCGCTTGGCCGCACCAGCAGGCGAGCCGCCCAGTGCTGCCGAGTAAGTCAAGTACCAAGTCAAACTAGCCCCACCATCAAGGTAGGCAGGATTGAAATTGGGGTCTGAGAAAAATGCATAACTGGCAGCCGGCTGGATGGTCGCCAGATTGGCATACAAAATACCTCTCCAACCACCATCTACGATGGCTCGTCCGTTAGAGAAGAAGGCGTTCCATTCTTCAGTGACAAACTTCTGCGTGCGTACGTATGCGCTGAACGGGAAGCCAGCGGGTATCATATGGATGCCGTGGATGAACTCTTGGTTGCTGCCGAAGTATGTNNCTAAGGTGAACAATTAGCAAGGCTTGCTAGTCGCCAAGGCATTGAACCATACCGTGTGATCTATCTTGTTTTCGAAGAGNNCTGTAACATCTTAGCAGAACATTATGCGGTAGAAGGCAGCTTTGCTTACAACTCCGCTGACTTTGTTGCCAATAAAGTTCGAAGGCTGCACTTTGTTGTCCGACGCATACAGGAAGTAGTTCTGCATCGATCTTGCTTGAATGGCCAACATGAGGTTACCTCTTCCCTCTAATGCTTTGTCCCCGATTGTGCGTCCCCACATCTTGATTGCATAGACCGACAAGTTATCCTCGGAAGAACTTTCTTCGTCTTTGCCGTCACCGCTTTCGAACAACCCCTTCGCCCAACTATGTCCGTGATACCTATATTGGAAACACAATTAGCATGGTTTCACGTAGTTGAAGGACAAGACCACGGCTTGGCTAGGCATGTATGCTCAACTCTGCGAGGTGTCATTGCGCATAGTATTTCTTCAAAACACAACGTGCTTGAGCTTTCCATAGAGGTCATGAAAAAGCGATAGAAATAGTCACGGTGGCCTAACTTACCAATCAAAGGATCGAGAGAAAGGAAAGTATGCATCAGTGGTGACAGAGTTGGAGTAGTCTCTGACTAGCATGTTGACCCATGCTTTGTTTGTGCCCTGGCTCAGCCAGCTGGGATCCAAGTATCCGATGACAGCTGCTGCATAGACAAAGTACCCGTAATGGAAGTGATGATCGTTGTAATAGGTGTTTCCAAAGTCAAGGCCAGAGTCACCCGTCTGATAAGTGCCACTGGAGACAGCTCCACCCCATGACGATTCATAGACAAGAGGAAGGATCTGCTTGTTGCGAACGAATGTGTCGAAAGCTGTCTTCAGCTTCTGAAGTCCACTGATAGAAAGAGTCGCATTGTTGCCGATATCGTGTACTGCGTAGACAATGGCAGCAAATTTGGCGAGTGCCTTGCCAGAATAGTACATTGAGTTGAGGTTAGATTGTTTCTTCATGTCCTGGCTCAGTTCACTCATTCCAGCTTTGTTGATCAGCTTTGCAGCTGCAGTGGATACCTTGCTGTTGCCTCTGCCGAATGGTGTCCAGGGCGCGAATCCCATGTCTATCGGTAAGAATTGCTCGAGCAGTGTCCATGAATCGCCAATGATACCTGTTGCCGTTCCCTTGGTGGTAGTCTGAAGCTTAACATCCGTTAAGCCGCCAGAGGTAATACTCTGGACATGATGAGGAAGAGCAAACATAAGAAGAGTTCGGTTGGCAACTCCTTGTTTGGTCCATGTCAGCTTATACGTCCCAGAGGTGCCTGCGATAGACCCAGCTACTGTTGCAGAAACCGAATATGCGCCTGCTGCTTGATCATAAGTCGAGTCTGCACCAGCGGACGGCACTTTCGCGACCTGGATGAAACCTTGGAATCTAGGTGCTCCCCGCAGTACTCGCACGTTGGTCAGAGTAAACGAGTTGACGGGATAACCAGCTTGAGAGGTTGTAACATAGATGTTCCATGATGTGCCATCAGCCAGTTTTGCTTGATACTTGTAAGTTGAGTCAGAAGGCATTCGCCCAACGTAGGTGACACTGGTGAAGGAAATCGCACTCTCGAGACATGGTGTGCTGCCACTGTAAACAGCAGTCACAAATCCCATGCCCTGAACTAACGGGAAAGTGATAGCTGGAGCGGCACCCGGACGTGGCAGAAGATTGACATTGGCAGAGAAGGCATCCAAAGAATACATTGTGAGCTGGGTTGTGGTATTTAGCTCAGAAGCAGAAAGCGTGATCGACTGTATGCCAATAGGGTTGATAAAATATTTAGCCGGATTTCCAGGACCAAATGCTAGCTGGGATCTTTCGATGTGACTTATTGCCAGACCATAGCTCTTGAGCACACCAGACCCCTTCGCCCAAGCTACAGAGTAAGGGTGAGTGAACGTAGAAGAAGACTGAGATCCCAAGAAGAAATTGGCATAAAACTTGTTAGTCTGCAGTTTCTTTTNTTGTGATGCGATCATGGACCGAGAGACAGGATGGTCGGTCCTTTGGGAGACTTGCGATGGTGGTGGGCCACTTGCGAATGCCTCAAAGACATTGTCCACAGACATTGTCGAAGCCAGAGGAGCGACAACCGGGTGTGGCAACGAGGTACTGGCGGGGTTGATAACAGAAAGTGTAGTAGAAGCAGACGCTACGGATGTAGGAAATGGCTGGACAGAACTCTTGCCAGAGGTCTCCAATGAAGATATGATACTCTGCGATAGGCGTTAGCGTCTATTTAGTGAGGAGATAGAATGTCAAGCAAGATTGTTGCTGCAGGTCTCTAGTTCTCTCTTCTTCAACAGATGCGGACACAGATTGAACGATAGATAAACCTCAAAGGCAAGAGCGACTGTTCTCTTAGACTAGGGTCTGACTTCCTCGATCAGTCTTTCGTCGCCAAGCCATTTCCACAGTCCTGAAAGTGCTCCTTCCTCTTCCAACAGTGTTTCTATCTCGAACAGCCGCAGGCAAACATTAACATACCCCTGAAGTCTGAGGCTTGACTGTCGAAGAAGCAGTCTGAACTGCAGATGAGCTCAAGGATGTCAAGCGACTTGTGTCCGAGATCGAGTAGGAAGAGGTATCCGGTTGTCTTGTAGACAGTACAGGTGTAAAGCTGCTAGTAGAAGGGAATGTAGATCTTGAAGAAGTTGTCGACGGTGTTTGAGGACTCTCAGTTCCGGGTCCACAGTCATAGTAGTATTCCGAGTCATCATTGGCAAGAGGCGCAGCTGTGGTAATCTGAGGTAGAAATGCGTTCAAGAAGAACAACAACAGACAAAAGACAGAACGACTCATAATGAACGTGTTGGCTGGTCGTCTAGCAATGATACCAGGGAGACCAAGGCCATATAAATGTTCGAACGCGCAGTGTTAGCATGTAAGAGAGCAGCCGCTTGGCGTACGGCCGTTTCAAGGGGTGGGTCAGAGGGCGCAATAGGCGTCAAAGAGTGGCATTCTAGGGACATCCTGTGATTAAAGGCATCTTTCCTTTTCTGCAACTTACTGAGATTCATCGAGAGACTCGAGTGAAGGGGGTATAGTGATCATGCAAACGTGACTCGCCTTGCATCCCAAAAAGGCTTAGATAGAACGTTCCTGACGAAAGGGCGTAGCATTCTACGACACGAGTTCAAGAGCACAGAATGAGCTTGGATGGTAGTTGTGATCACTCTAGCGCATGGTCTTACATGGACCAAAGAATCTGGATAGATGGCTCGGACATGCACAGAGCGTAAGGGTAGCGTTCGAGGCGCTCTTACGGAATGTCGAAGCATCCCTTGAGAAGCGATTCAAGGAGCTTCAACCGCGATAGACACTGGGAGGTCCTGAGCCTCGAGCCCCTCGGTCGTCTCAGAGGTTGTTGGACAAGAACGCCACGGAACAGCCAGATGCCGATCATCCTTTCCAGCAAACACCAGCTCTTGATGCGATGGGACAAGTCATGGATGAAGATGTTCAGATGCTGAAGTGAACGAAGGCTCTTGCGAAGCTGTGAGGAAGCGCGGGCGCATTCCACCGTTCTTGAACCGCGAAAATAACCTGCATTCTTCAACGCGACTACTCCTACAAGCATCGCGACATCTTCCACTCCGAGATCTAGAACATCTAGTTCGTACGCTCTTGCTGACTTTGACTTCAATATCAAGAGTTTTGTGTCTCTTCTTATCTTCTAAGATCAAAAGTTGAAGCAGTGTCTTCCCGACCAAAGCACGCATCATCGCTGGACAGCTTGCAAAAGAACGGTCGCTGTTTGAGCTTCAGCGCCTTTGACGTCGTCCTCGATACTTGATAGGCAGAACGGCATCGACAAAGAAATCTAGTCCATCTGACCAAGTTGAGTCAGGCTTCAGCGACTAGGTAAAACACGCTGTAATGTCCGATTTGGTGACAGATCCACAAGATTTGATCGTACAGCCACCTGCTCGTGTCACATTCACTTGTTGTTTCATTGTGATACAACGACATACAGGTCTTTCAAGTTGGAGACAGGTGATACAAACATGGCATGGCAGCGCATGTACTGTACCTGGTCGAAGCAGCTCCAAACAATGGTCGGTTGGGTAGAGGCATATGCTGTACGACGCGTCAACTGAGCCTCATTTGGGTCTGCAAGAATCACTCGACTTCAGAATCTCCTTCTGTCTTGCTCCAGGTTATTTCACTCTAGCCGCTGCATCAAAAACTTGAAGTATAACATATTGATTGCTCGTCAAAGATCATCCTTGATTGATTCGCCCAAAGTGCCCTCACACGCGTCTCAGTCACGCTTGTCGTGCAGGTTGTTGCCTGCTTTGAATTACAGCGATGGGCCTCATTCAGCACCAAAACCAACACTCATCAACCCAAGACACCCGTACTATCCATTTGATTCAGATGTCTTCTCTGCAAGTGCTGGCACGGCTTGATGCAGCTACCGGCCTCTTGAAGCCTTCTGGTCACTTCTTTTACTATCCGCACTCGCTGCAGCAGCAATCAGATTCACCAGCTCAGAGACTCATATATCAACATCATCGCCGGCCTTCTCTATCGTTCCCAATTCGACGCACTTCTCTCACTCAGCCAGTCAGAACATGTCAGCCCCGCAACGTGGCCGTGGTGGCCGGGGTCGAGGAGACAGCAACCGTGGAGGCTCTTCCAATCGCGGTGACTTCTCCGGCAGCCGTGGCGGCGGCGCTCCAAGAGGAGGTGGCCACAGCGATGGAGGTGGCCCTTCATCCCGAGGTGATCGTGGTGGTGGCTCTTTCCGGGGCGATCGCGGCGGTTCCTTTCGAGGTGACCGTGGTGCTGACTCTTATCGAGGCGACCGTGGTGGCTCCCAGAGCGACAGAGGTCGAGGTGGTGGTGGACGTGGAGGACGAGGAGGTCTTCGACTCCCAATTCACTCTGCACCAAGCTTTCCCAACAACAGCATTTTCCCGTAAGTCTCAAGCTTCAAGTCGACTTCTTGTTTGACTTTTTCAATTGCTGACTTCATCCCACAGCGAAGGCAATGTCCCTCAGCCAGACAAGGAGGTCCAAGCTCTCGAAGATGCTCGTGTCAAGAACACCGCCGGCAAGATCATCGAACGTTTTCCGGGACGCCCAGGCCATGGTACCAAGGGTATCTCCATCGTGCTGCGTGCCAATTACCTGCACCTGAAGACCGCTTTCGAGACTGGCAAACAGGAGGCTCCCCTCTACTGCTATGCGGTTGGTACAGTTGGAGGCGAGAAGCTCAGCAAGCCCAAGATGCGTCTTCTCGTAATCAACCTTATCAAAGATCCGATGTTCGCCGGCTGCCAGGTCGCAACAGACTATTCGAGCATTGTCGTGACGACCAAGAAGCTCGACCTCGGCCCTGCCGACCGCAAGCAAGGCAAGATCGAAGTCATCGATCCCACATTTCCCCCTTTCCAAGGCCTTGACAATGCACAGGCCCAGGAAGCCAGGAACCGTCGTACCAAAGGCTACGAACTGTCCAAAACTGGAGAATTCAGCCTAGCTGATCTGGTTCGCGCTTTGCAAGCTACACAGGCGGGCGCATGGTTCGAAGGACAAGCAGACGTAATTCAATTACTCAATATTGTCATCTCTAAAACTCCAAACGATACGGCCAACGTATACTCGCTTGGTCAGAACAAATACTATCCTGGTGTCGGGTCGCCATTGATGGAGCAAGTCGACATCACTGGTGGCCTCCAAGCCCTCCGCGGCTACTTTGCTAGTGTTCGCACTTCATCAAACAGGATCTTGGTGAATCTAAACGTGGCAAGCGCGGCCTTTTACAAGGCAGGACCGCTTATGAACCTTGTCTCTGAGTTCGTTGGCGGCTACTCTGGCCAAGCTCCAAGACCGCAGGACCTGGTCAGGGCCGAAGGGTTCATCCGCATGCTTCGCGTTGAAACGAACTATCTCAAGGCTCTCGATGCGAACGGCAAGACTAAGATGGACGCTCAAGGGCGCCCTCAGACCGTGCCTGGTCTGAAGAGCGTTGTTGGCCTGGCTCCCCGTCCCAGAGATGGCGACGCCAGAACAGTCACCTTCTCCTGGTCCGATCCGAAGAAACCTCAAGCTGCAGCTCGCAACATCTCTGTGTTTGAGTTCTTCAAGACTCAGCACGGCATCACCCTTCAGCACCCAGAGTTGCCTGTTCTCAACGTAGGCACGAGAAGCGATCCTTCATATCTGCCCATCGAGCTGGGTACCGTTTTGCCCGGTCAGCCTGTCAGACGCCTACTCTCAGGAGGTACGTATAGGAGTTTGAACCCCTATTACATTGCAGAGTTCTTTTCAAGATCGAGTTAGACGTCCATTGAGAGCCTGCCCTTTCGCGAGCGACAGCAGGCTCTCAATGGAGCCCCCAGCTTTCGAACAGCACTCTGCAATGCGACAGTTGCTGCAGTGCACCATTATTCGTATGAGAAACATGCTAATTGTGCCCCTAATCTACAGGTCAAACTGAAAACATGCTTCGTTTCGCTGCTAGAGCACCCCGTCTCAACGCAGAGTCTATTGCAGGCACGCCAGGCAACGGACTGAGAACCATGGGTTTCAATGGACCCGCACAGGTCGTGAACAACTTCGGCATTGAAGTCAGCAAGGAGTTGATCACCGTTCCCGGCAGAATACTACCGACACCTAAGGTCTACTACGGAAGCAAGGAGATGCAAGCCAAAGAAGGATCCTGGAATCTGATAAAAGTCAAGTTTGCTAAGCCTGGTTCGATCGGCAAATGGGCCTGCGCCGTCCTGGATTACACCGATGCAAGGGGTAATCCTGATCCAAGGGGCAACGCGTTATTACCTCAAGGCCACCAGATCCAAGACATGGAGGTCTCTGACGCCAACGGTATCCTGACGTCCCTTGAGCGCCACTTGAATACTTATGGAGTCCGCATGGGTACACGTCTGCAGACTCAGGACATCCCTCTTCCTCGTCCCAATGAGCAAAGTCGCAAGGCTATCGATAAGAAGCTTGACGAGACCTTTTTCAAGGCTGCATCGCATGGTATTGAACTTCTTTTCATTATCCTCAAGGAAGCAGACAAGTGGCTTTACAGTCGCATCAAGTACTACGGTGATGTCAAGCATGGCATACAGGAACTAAAACTTGCAACAACACACTTATCAAATGAAATCGAAATGTTGTAATCATGATGCATCATAGTGCTTTTTTTTGGGGGTGTTGATTGAGCTGATTAATGAACGGAACCCATGACCTGCTCCATCCACGGGTAAACATAGCTGTTAGCCTCCGGGTAACNCTGGAAGTGGAGGGAACATGTTAGTAGACCTCTTATGTTATTCGACAAGATCGTAGACTTACCCATATGCAAGCGGTGGCTGATGAGTCTCATTTCCTTGGGCGAACCAAATTCGCTCAGGAGCATGGAGTCTTCGATAGGCATCAAACCATCAATCGTGCCATTGATAAGCAACAATCGACAACTCTTCATGTTTACAACACCAGTCTTGACGAGTGACCAAGTCTCTTGGGCGTTGTCCATGAAGTCATCGTGGTCCTTGTAACCAAACTTTTCTGTGAGGGCAGGTAAAGCGTTCCAGGGGTATTCTTTGCATTGAGCCTTCTCGAGCCATTCACGAGAGAAGAAGTGGTGAGTTCCTGCGCCTTGTCCGATGGCGCCGGCGAGTCTGTCGGAGTGAGTGTGTGCTGCGCGGANCCTGTTTGTTGTTAGTGTCGAGGCTCGAAACGTATGCTTGAGTGTACTTACTGCATTGTAGCCTCCCGCACTCAAACCCCAAGTGATAACGCGCTTCATGTCGAAGTCACCTTCTCCTGCCATCCAGTCTAGGATGCTCGTCCATAATCTCTCAGCAGCCTCGGGGTCTTTTCTATCGGCAGGGCAGTCGGCGGTACCAGGAATATCGACAATGACCGAAGCCCATCCTCTAGCCAGGAACTCATCACTACGGGTCGTGTTGTCTGGTCTGTGTCCATCTAATCCGCACATAAGGAGGACAGCAGGGCAAGGCTTCGACTTGGAGGCGTCCTTTGGCAGGCGTACGTAGAGAGGTACAGAGTCGGCGTCGGCGGAAGTTGCTGCTGTGTGAGGGATGGTAACGTCCTCTATGGGACACTCCCAGAGGCCAGCAGCCTTGATATATGCCTTCTTTTGTGCTTCGTAGATTTCGCGTTTGTAGTCCGAGTTGATGTAAGGGAAGCGAGCGATGCGGTAGACGGTGCAGGCACGGAGGTAGAGGGCTGAAGCAGCATCCTTGTCTGAGGAGACCAGTTTGTCTGCCTCTTCGACGAGGCGTTCGGCAGTGGGTACGAATTCGCGAGTGTATTCATCGGTATAGCCGGAGTTGATGTTCTTCGAGATCAGAGTCTTGAAGACGGGTTCAAAGTCTTCGAATTTGCCATCGTGGAATGGGTAGAGCGACTTTGAGCAAGGGAAAGCCCACTTCTTCTCCCACAACGCTTGGATGCCTTCGAGATGGGGGTACACCTGGTCGAACTTGTCACCAAGGATCCATTTGTGTTCTGTGGGAGTAGTCAACGACATGACGATTCGGGTGAGATATGACGATTCACGGGGACTAGATGGAAGTAGAGCAGCAGTGGATTGAACAGGTTATATACTGAAAGCAGTGAGCTACACGTGTTACAGCATCAGAAAGTCCGTCGGGCATTGAGGGGAGAGCCGTAGAGTGGGCGAGATAGCGAGATGGATACAAGGCATGGTGTCACGGCAGTTGCATGTAAGCAGAGACCAGAGTGCAGAGGCTGGAGCGAGAAATCATCTGCGAGCTATCGATGGCTCGATATGCAATGGTTCGGAGAATTAAGATGCAGGGACAGATGGTGAGAGTTGATGTCGATAGAGAGAAGGTTTGGGAGGCTTCGTTCGGCCCCGCAGTGTAAACAACGATGACGGGCCGTTTTGGCACGAGCTCGCCGCGTGACGAAAGCGTAGAAGCGTCTCTGGGCGCCAATACCACCAAGCACTTTGGACCTGCTCCATGCGTCCATCAGCGCCTCAAGAGGTTGTCGTCGTGCGTGGGACCGTTCATCACTGTTCTGACAGCAACAACCCCGACGACCTGTATCTTCAAACTCCTGCCATCGCCACGACGATACAAACATCGACTTGGAGCTGCATCGGGGCAGACACGACCGAGACCCACATCTTGATCTTCCGAGATAGGCTAGGTGGAAGCGGTTACCGAGTCATCATCAAAGTCGCCCAAACACAGTGACCATGTCGCTATCAGCAGCAATCGACCAGGAGGCCAAGGAGCTGCGAAGGGACTTCGAGCAGAACAACTCGCGCAAGAAGTCGACCTTGCCCCCGCTCCCTGCTCCAGCCCCGACCACACCTGTCACTCCTACGAGCCCCGTCTTGCCTTACAGGACTATGGCTCCCACACCCGCCACGCGTCACAAGCCGGCATTCCCTGGTGATCTTGGTCCCGGTGACCCACGTCGCAGCTCTAGACTGCCAGGCGACCTTGGTCCAGGAGATCCCAGACGCAGTAGCAACAGACCCCCAATNTCAGATGGCACTCGCTCAGCAGCACGCAGTCTGAGTCCCACTCGCAGCAGCATCATCAACCTACACCCTAACGACAAGTCNCCCTCGCAGCGCAGACTATCAGACGCCGGCTCTATTCGTCCCCAGCTCGGAAACGGGGGTGTGCGCTTGCAAAAGGACTACGACAATGAGTCTGCCAGCAGCGACGAAGACAGCAGCGATGAACAAGACACCGACCACGAATCCTCGCGAGGCAGAGGCCGCGCTAGAGTTGGCAATGCTGTTGGCGCCGGTCAAGATAGCGATGATGATGAACCATCACCTCCTCTGAATGCTGACCCCACCATCACCGTTACTCCGCCCTCGACAGACCAGCCCTCCTCATCCTCATCCTCATCCTACTCCTCCCGAAAGCCCGACGTCCACCCCAGCACCGCCTTCGACTTTGCTGCATCATCTACCTCGACTCCTGTACACTCAGACGACGAAGAACATCTCTCCGATCTGCGCCGCGCCCAACGCCTCTCACTCAATATTTCTCCCATCCACAGCACNCCCTCCGCACATCGTGTCATTCGTCAGATCATCCGTGGCGACTACCTCTACTTTCAGCGTCAAGCTGAAGAAGGCCGTAGGAGGCAAAGAGTCTACCTTGTCGCTACCGATCTATCTTCCGAAGCCGAGTATGCTCTCGAGTGGACTATCGGTACTGTTTTGCGTGATGGCGATACTCTATTGGCGGTATATGCAGTCGACGAGGAAGCCGGCACTGGTGGTGTTTCCGAAGGTGTTGAGATTGGACACGGTGCCGACGTCGTCAAGGATACAGCTACTATCGTGCGCTCCATGACTGCAGAGAGTATGACTCCTGCAACCCTGCCGCGAGATAGCAGCACCGCGAGAATGGCCTTCACCGAGAGAAAGGACATGTCCAAGGCCGAGCAAGACCGTTTCCGCGCCGCTGAGGATATCAGTCAGCGTTGTGTTAAATTACTTCGCAAGACTAGGCTTCAGGTTCGTGTTGTGGTAGAGGTCTTCCACTGCAAGAGTCCTAGACATATGATCACCGAGGTGGTGAGTATAAACTAACTCGTCAGTATCCTAATACTATGCTGACGTCTTGTATAGATCGACTTCCTGTCCCCCACTCTTACCATCCTTGGATCAAGAGGCCGCTCCCAATTGAAAGGTGTCCTGCTCGGTTCCTTTAGTAACTACCTTGTGACCAAGTCCAGCGTGCCAGTCATGGTTGCCAGAAAACGGTTCGTCGACCAACACGCGAAAACACATTCCCAGGACAACCAAACTGATTCTCTTGCCAGACTTAGGAAACACTCCAAGCAACGTCTACACAAGGATGGACTCCCAGTCTCTCAAGCCGGTGACGGGAGAATGCGCTATATTAGAATGTCTAATGTTCTGGAAGCACCCGGTACAAAGCCTAGAGCTAGAGGCCTGGCTGGAGCCAAGATTGATTGATTGATTGAACAGCTGTTGTAATGCTGATCAGTCACTGCCTAGGCTTAACAGGGGGATTATGAAGGGCTCGTTTGAGATGCACATAAAACCACTGACACGAAGTGACACGCGACCACGACAAACTCATTAAGCATTAATTCATACTACACTCTTTGTCAACTCCGTCTTGCTCGCCCTTGCCATTGCCGTTGCCAGATCTCTCATTTCATCAAGAAACAATATTTCTAGTTTGCAAGGCACTGAAAACCAGCTTACTCAATGAAGTTAAATCGTATCGCTATTCATTCCTTCCCTCTCGTAGTCATGAAAGCTTTTGTTGCTTCTCGTCGTGTGCAAGATTCATGAGGCGCATCATGACGTTGGCGTGTTTCGCTGCATTACGGCTCATAAGATATCGTTTTATGTAGGGTTCTCCGAGACGGCAGGTCATCCTCAATCCTGTCCAAGACATTTCGACAAGCATGCCATGGTCGATGGCTTCCGCTCCGCTTATTATTGCATGAGCAATCAAAGCTTGGGGAAGAACATGGGTGTGTTCTGTCTGAAATTAGCAGCGGATTTTGCTGTCGTTGAACATGACGCTTACCTTCTTCCACTCCTGGTAATCCTTACGATCACCGTAGCGTTTGTCATACTTGTTCTCGCTAAGAGGAATACCGGAAANCCTGATTGAGCTGTAAGTACACGGGAGTTTAGGGCTATCATCATCTTCGAAACTTACCTTGAACAACAGGAATGTAACAAAGGCAGGGCTAACACCAGCCATAGCCAACGCACCAAGTCTGGCACCAAGACTGCCGCTGAATCCCATACCAGACTGACCGACATTGCTGACCAAGACACCGGCAGCAACGGTAGCGATACCAGTCCACAAGGTGCTCTCGCCGAAGTAGTTGGGGTGTCTGCTCTTAGACCAGAGACCTCTGGTCAAAAAGTCCTCGTTGTGCTTCTTATTCTTCTTCTCTTCCATCCACAAACTCTTTTGCTTGTCGGCTGTGGCTTCGAATCCGAGACCGCCGACGTAGAGGAGTACACCGATGACGTCGGTGAGGGTCAGGANAGGGGAGGGCAGAAAGAGTTGTTGCGGGTACGGAGTTGAGAGCGAGGACGGGAGAAGACACAAGGATACCCAGGTTGCTTGAGCGAAGAAGGCACCGAGGAACTTGGGAGGAGAGGTTCTGATCTCGTCGAAGCGAGAGTCGCGGCCGTCTTCTGAGCTGATACGGGAGAAGAGGAAAGATCNCAACTTTGAGCATGTTAGTTGGAGGCCAGGTTTCAGTTAGATGTGATACGCACGTCTTGTGGCCCAGATAGCTACAGCAGCACTGAGAATTACCTGTCTCCAGTTCCAGGCTTGAACGCCTCCCTTGCTGGCTAGACTGGCCAACAAGCTAGGGAATCCAGGCAGAGCTGCAGTACCAGCAGAGACAGTCGCTGCCGCGGCTCTAGCTCTAAGCGTAGGCAAGTAGAGAGAAAGTGCCGTGCATGACAGATATGTCAATGATCCACTCAGATCGTAGAATCGCTCGGATTGGAAGAAGATACTAGGAGCTGCAACACCAGCTTGAATAGCATAGGCAAGTCCAATACTGGGAACCAGTGTACGAAGAAAGGGAGATCGGAAGTTCGTGAGAGCCAGAAGGGTGTTCAACATAGTCATTGTGAGTTGGCGATGGCTAAAGTAGCCTGTATACGTCTAGATGGGTCAAAAAGCAGAGGTCTACCACGGATATGGGATGTTACAACTCATATATAGGTAGAGGAGTTCCAAGTCAAGAATCCTTCTGCCCTCGATGCCTGTTGGATTGAGTGCAATGGTGGAATCGAGCTGGAAGCTCCGGACCATAAAATGACGACATCTCAGGGTCCGAGTTCCCTCTCGGGGTTTGTTGATATCCCGACTCCGAGGGGTCCATCCTCCGAACACCTTCACTTTGATACTCGACCTCAAGATATGATTGACCATGTTGTGAGTAAGGTGCCCGTAACATCACGAGAGACTAGTCACTACCCACGTTGTTTGCTTGAAGTCGGATGCGAGATATCAGCTTTGCGAGATCTGTAGTACGATCCCGTTGTTGCGCGTGTGACCCTGGCTCAACATTACTGCTTACCTCTGCAACCATCTATACATACGAAAAGGTTGTTACTGAATCTGACGAGTGCTATTGGTCAGAATGATGTGTAAATAGCAACAGCTCATACCCCTTGCGGGGTAAATAGCTTGAGAAAATCAAATCAAATCAAATACGAAAAGGTTCTTGGGGATACTTTCTAGTGCTTAGACTCTGCTACACTGTTCGAGGATGACCTAGAGTCTTGTATATTAGGTGTGAGTCGTTTCTACAAAGTAGAACCTGGGAACAGGAATTGAACCACACACAAATCAAACTTGCCTGGACATTTGACGAAGTTCAACATACGGGCTCTACAGATTGAGATGCGTTTAATCAGACTCGTCAGTTTCCTAGTGTTAAACCATGGCTCATGATCTTGAGGCATACCAGCACGAGTAAGAAAGAAGAAAACATGCAAGATAGTAATACATATTTGGACAGAGAAATACAGAGGCATGAGCGGCGATGTAAAATCCCCAAAAAACAAAAGCTTTTCTTTTGTACAAACCCAACGCCGGTGAGGGGTATGTATGACATGACATCCATGCTGAGAAAAAGAGAAACAAAAATACAGATGGCTCATGGCCAGATGTTTACAGAGGCGTCCACCAAACAGCGACGCTTTCCCGCTCTACGTGTACAGGCTTTACGATCTTCCCTGTCTTCTCTTAGGGTTGGTCTGCTTCTTCTTTGGCGTAGTCTTGCTACCGTCGCCGTTGATGTACTTCAACAGCTCATCGACACTTCTGTTGTCATTTGTGACGTCGGCAGCTCTAGGAGCAACAGTCTCCTCGATGCTCTGGCCGATAGAAGGCTGAGGTCTAGCGCCCCGACCGACCTTAGGAGCCAACATGATCTTCTTGTCCTGGAGGACCTTGGCATGCTTTGCAAGCGAAACAGCACTCTGAGTGAGCTGCTCAAGCCATGTCTCTGCCTCCTTGGTATTGCGATCATCGGGCCCAAGCTCATTCTTAAAGATGTTGAAGGCCTCACGCATGCGGTTGACAGCACTCTTATAATCGCGGTCAAGGGCAAACGCCTGGGCGAGCTGGAAGAGCAAGGTGGCGGTGCTGACGGATGTCTTTCCAGAGACCTCCTCAGACATTGCGAGAGAGGACTCGAACCAGAGACGAGACTCGTGATACTGCTTCATGCTCTGCAACATCACGGCAGCGTTATTGATCGTGGTGATGGAGTCGGGATGCTTGGTACCATAGACGACCTTCCACAGGTCAAGAGCATGACGAATGTAGGCGAGGGCATTCTTGGTGTTGCCACTGGCGTGCTCGAACAAACTCAAGTTGAGGTAACTGAGAACAGTTTCGGAGTGATCAACACCAAGAGTACGTTCGGAGATGATGGCGGCCTTGCGAGCAAGCTCAACAGCGGCAGTCTTCTCGTCGAGACCATAGTAAATTGTGGACAGGGCGTAGTAAACACGTGCTACCTCGGGGTGCAAGATGCCGTAAATTTGCTCGTGCAGGGAGAGGGACTCGAGGAGAAGCTCCTGGCCAAGCTCCTTTTGGTCCTGCGAGAGCGAGATACGGCCGGCCTCGAGAGCCTCCTCGGCCAAAACACTGCGTGGTGCTGCATCCTTAATGATGGGGACAACATTGAGAACGTCATCGGGGTGGAAGGTTTGGGTAGGAGCAGAAGGAGCAGCAACAGGTGCCGGCGAGCGCTCAGCATTGTTCTTGTTCTTCTTCTTCTTTCCGCCAGAGGTTCCGTTGGTGGTAGGTGCAGGAGCCTGGATAGGGACCGGGGCAGGTGCATCATCCTTAGTGAAACTGTATTGCTTGGCCTGGAGCTGGAGACCCTGCTTGAGACAAACCTCACGGAGCAATTGTACTTGCTTACCAGGCTGAACCCAAGTATCGCCAAGGTCGAACTGATAGCGCTTCTTGATCTCGCTGACAATATCAGTCTGGATGGACTCGGGAGTAGCGGCCTCGAACGAGAAGTCCTCCTCTGGGTACAGAGACTTGAGGGATGCATCAGTCTCTGCTGTAGGCTTAGCGTTAAGCTCAGCGCCCAGCAAGCAGTTGAGCAGGTGAGCAATGCAAGCCTGGACGAAAGGTGGCGACTGGTATCTGAGGTACTTGCTGGAAGTGTGCTTGAATGCTCTGGCAATCATTTCTTGAATTGCGAGCTGCTTGAGTGCTTGCAGACGAGGTTGTTCGGGCTTGTCGGCAAGGCGGGCAACCTCTCCAAGATATCTCATGTTGATACCACGCTTGTGAAGCAAGTTGGTAAGTGATTGACCATCCATGGGGAAGCCAACATCACCGTCCTGCAAGTCCGAAATCATCTTGGGGATGATGTCTTCCGAAAGGTACTTGCAAGCTGCGCGAACCTCGGCTTCATCCTTGGACCATTCCTCCTTCTCTTCCTCAGTCTGAGGACGCTGGCCGCAGAAGACGTCGGGGTTGAGGCTGAATTGGAATCCAGAAACATCGACACGCTCCTGTTCGGGCTCCTTCTTCTCGGCACCTTCAGTCTCGCTCTCAGGAGCAGCCTCCTTCTTGGCCTCGCGACGCTTTTGAACCTCGGCTTGAACATACTCGCGAAGCTTGAGTCTCCAGTACGACTCAACCAACTCTGGACGGAGGACAGCCATTCTATGGGGGTAGTTGTTGTCATCGCTAGAGTTCTCCTTGCGGTACTGTTCGAGCCAAGCAACGTCAAGGGGAGTGATACGGTACAAGTCGAGAATGTACTTTCTGCCGTCGGTTCCAAGCAGACCCTTGGTCTCAACACTGGCCTCAAGATCGTGTCTCTTGTTCTCCTTGTCCCAGACAGGATGGCTCTTTACGCGCAAAGCCTTGCTGAGTTCGGCGAATGGTTGCTTGAATTCGTCATTCTCGGCGATGACATCCCTTCCTTCAACACCGCCATAGTCGATTTGATGCTCACCAGGCTCTCTTTGCTTGAAGATACCAGGCACAATACTTTGACCGACAAGACGCTTGCCCAGGTAGTCGACAACAACGGTTCCAGGAGTGAAGATGCCAGAAATATCGAGCTGGTTAGTAGCCTTGACACCCATGATATCCTTGCCAGTAGCGACGCGGGCAGCCTCATCGCCACCATCAGCAGCGAAAGTGCCAACACCGTCAGCACCGAAAGAGTAAAAGACGTTATTGTAGACGAAGATTTGAGCGTCGCGAGGCTCGGTAGGGTTGAGAGGAGCAACCTCACCACGAGCAACAAGAACGGCACCTCTAACAGCAGCCTCGTTGTACTCGGCGAAGAGCTTTGCGGTAAGTCTCTCTCTGAAGACACGATCTTGAACATTCTCCTTAGGAAGCTCGCGGGTCGATTGGAACTCTTCGTTCCAGTCGCGAAGAGTCTCTGCATTCTCGGGACCAGCAAGGAGGTAGCTCTCCTGAGTACGAGCAGCATCAGCGACGTGACTTGTCAAAGAAGCCGAGCTGGGCGAAACAAGCCATGGGCTAGCGGGAACAGCATTGGCGAGCTGGAAAGCGGCCAGGGGATCACGTTGGCCGTTGTACTNCTGCAGACTGCGGAAGGCATCGTTGAAGGAGGGCGAGATTTGGCCGAACAGGGTGAGGAGCGAGTGTGCGGAGTGAGGCTTAGGAGCGGTGCGAGGGAATGGCTCAAACTTGTTGTTTGTCGACTTGTTGACAAAGAAACCAGAGACGTGAGAGGTAATGTGGAACTGCTCGCCCTCGAGGGTAGTGACGAGCAGGTACATAAGGTGGCCCTNTTGGCGGAGGTGGTAAGGGGCGGGGTTCCATGCGGACAAGGACAGAGACTTGACCGTCTTGGGCGCATTGGCGGGCGAGGGCGAAAGAAGAGTCTTGACAGAACCGCGGGCATCGATGTCGTAGTCGACCATGGCGTGCTCGCTAGCAGGAGCCTCGGGCTGGTCGGCAGGGGTAGGCTTGATGATGTGGTCGTGTAGCGACAGACCGGCGTCAATGCCGTGCAGGAGATCGGTGCGGTCACCAGATGCACCAATCAGTTCGCGAATGCGCACGAAGTGCATGCGAGCCTGTGTCTCGGTGTAGGGATCCTCGACGAGATGGAGCTCCGGGTCTTGCTGAATGTCGGGGACTTCGGAGAGCTCGACAAAGTCATTGATGCGCTTGCCCTTGTGCTCGAGGTGGAAGCACGTGTACTGGAAGGTGAAGGGGAGGTCGATGATGGATTGGCGGATGTCCTGGACTTGCTCGAGGTGGCTGACCATGATCTGGCATTGTCCAGGAGCATGAGGTAGGTGGATGGTGAGCTGGAACACATTCTCGACTGCTTGTTCTTGCTCTTGCTCGGCCTGCTGCCCATCCTGCACCTCGTGCTGTTCTACTCCATTGCTCTGAGCCTCTGTGCCGTTGCTCTGCACATCTGTATAGCTACCATCAGTCTGTTTGCCAATCAGATGTAGCCATATCGCCTACCTTGAGCTTTTCGTCTCGCTGTCTGCAGCCATGCTTCAGCCAAACTTTTGTAAAGGGAAACGGAAAAAGGGAACAATGAGCAGACTTGGGCACACAATGTCCCAGGATATAGTACAAGAGAGAAACGAGTATAATACAAGAAGTCAGGGATATGCTACGCAGCACGAGCTTGTGATTCAAAAGTCCAATTGCCCAAATCTTTGTCCACCAAAGGCGAGGCCGCACATTTCGTCGGCAACTTCCTCGGCTGAAGTCGGACCTTCGGTCAGTCCTGAGCGAGCACGGCCCATGAGTTACATAGATGACACGCACTCGCGTGCACCACCAACGTCTTGCTGACCTTGGCTTCTTCTCATCAAGAGAATCTGAGCGAAGCAGTCACAATCTTCGTTCTGGAGCTTTCAGATATCCAGACAAGATATCTGGCATCAAGTAAATGTCTGTCTCAAGACTCCAGTAGCAGCATAAAACCAAGGTAGACAAATCCAAGGGTTTGCCAAGCAGAAGGAACCTTGGAAGCCGTTGTGCTTTACTCCAGGCGTTTCGTCTGTCTTTCAACTCAAAACACATCCTTGAACCACTGTTGCTCTCTCAAATTGGTCGTCTGGAATCGAGCGACCATGTCGTCGCTACGGCCGCTAGTCTTGCAAAGACTCACGACGAAAACGACTCCTCTACGTTTGCGCCTTCATCCTCGGAGCTTTCCCCAGACACATCTACAATCTCGTGCTCGAGCCTTTACTTCCATACCGGGTGTACCAACACCTGAAGAAGAAGACGATGGCGGCAAGGGCAAGAAGCCCGAAGATGAAGAGAGCAGATGGAAACCAATCTTCTGGAAGTCTCTCGAGTCCACATTCACTACACTGGCATCAGTAACCGTCNNCTTGGGTATGGTCAGAAAATTGTGCCAATCTTGTGATTCCGCCTGACGCATCAATTGCAGACTAATCGGCTACTCGTATAATCGTTACTACAAGGCTCTGATATTGAGAAAGATGGAACACGCCTTTGCGCCTGGTTTGATACATGCACAGCTACACAATGCCTCGCAGAGCTAATGTACCCTTNNAGGCGACCCAGTTTTAGAGCTTGCCGCTATGTCGAAGAGCGAAGACGGACATCGAGAGCATTGGATTCTTCGCGAGGAGCAGACTAAGCTCGATGCTATTATTCGTGGTGAACTCAAAGGGCAATACTATCTTATAGTAGGCGAGAAAGGAACTGGAAAAAGCTCCATGCTTATCGACGCCATGGCAAAGATTGAGGGTGAAGGTGTTGCAATGTTTGATGCGCATTCCGACCTCGAGATCTTCCGCGTACGCTTGGGAAAAGCCCTCGATTTCGAGTATCACGAAGACAACATTGGATCTCTCTTCTCAATCCGTGGCCCGCGTGATGCTTCCGCCTTGCTCGACATAGAGAGAGCATTCAACAAACTCGAAAAGGTGGCATTGCGCAGGAGAGCAACTGTTGGACGACCACTTATCATGATCATCAACAACATGCACTTATTGCGAGATGATGAGGATGGGCGTGATCTTCTCGAGTTGCTCCAGCAAAGAGCTGGTTTGTCACCACACCAACTTTGGGATGTACCAATTGTTGACTTCGACTCTNNAGAACAATGGGCTGCCAGCAACCTGGCCACTATAATCTTCAACAGTGACGACTACTGGGTCTACGAGAGACTGAAGCAGTTGGCAACACGTATGGTGGTGATGCCAGTCCCCGACCTGCCTCGGGATAAAGCCATGATGGCATTATCCAACTACCGGGCAAGATACCATAGTAACCAACCTCTAGATTCCGAAATCCTAGAACAGGTCTATCAGAAAGTCGGAGGTAGGCTTGCCTTTCTCAATCGCGTCGCAAAATCCCACGACATGCTTCAGACCTGTGAAGACATTTGTCGTGCAGAAAAGACTTGGCTTCTGTCGCAGACTTGGATTCTTGGTGAAGAGATGGACGACGATGTAATGGACCAACAAAAATATGCTGTGAGTGTCACATCCGCCCTGCTCTAACTTTGCTAATAGTGCACAAGNTCAGCTGCGATGGTTCTAGCAAAAGCTCTGGTAGACAAGGAGAAGGAGGACAAACTCGAGTACGACCTTGAAAAGGGTCATATGCTCCCTCAAATACCTTTGCACAAAGCGAGGCAGATCATGACGCGAGCCGACTTCATTCAAAGCTATGATGCCATCAACATTTTCACCATTGACAGCAGGGCTATGGTGAGAGCTGATTCAGTACCCATGATGAACGCCTTCCGGGAGATTTGTGCCGAAGAGTGAGTTTGAATGTTCTCAAAAATACCACATGATTTGCTAACGAATTCACAGNNGGGCTTCGACGAATACTTGGAGGCAACCCTAGACCGTATTTCTGCTATTGAAAGTTTGGGACGTACTCGCGAGCTTACCATTAAGGATCTATGGGTAAGTCAATATTGCTTCTCGTTCCTGGCACACCACTAACACAATTTCGCCAGNGACGGAGGGAAATATCGTGTCACTACACGTAATGCGAAAGGTGCTATCGAGAAACTGATTAATTTCGAGGTTGAGGAAAAGGAAGAAGACAAGGACGGCAAAGATGATTGAATGCGCTCGCCAAGACATGCACTGGTGGGGTTGAAGTCCGGTTGTTTGTTTATTGATGTCAGCCAGCGCTGTCCTGGGTGCAAAGAAGTTTCGTCTCGACAATCAATTACAAACCGACATTCACAACATGAATTAAGAAGCAGCGATACCAGAGTATGCTTCCAGGAATATCATAGAGCATATTTACCTCGCCAGATGGACCGTAAAAGGAAGCGACAAAGTGGCAGTGAATTCTGGACGACCGCAAAATGTCAACGACTTCTAAGACCAATTGCTTCTAGGATCGCGCCATTGAAAAGACACCAGTACACTTTGAACTCCGAACCATCTCGAAAAACCGTGGAAGAAGAATTATTACCTGCAGTCAAGAAACAAGATCTTCCTGGACAGGAAGCTGTCCGCACAAACACCAATACTACATCTTTGGATCCTACATGGTTACCCCCAGGCCAAAGCAACAAATGTCAGCTCAAGAAGTACTCGACGGGCCATCGCCACTCCAAATCACCATCTGGCCAGATTAATAGCCCTCAAGCATGTTTGGTCTCGTTACCGACTCCTTTCAAGGCACGCGCGCTAAGGAGAGGGACTCCCATCAAACACGGCATCTTTAGTCTCGAAACCTCGAATAGTCCATGTGCTTCGAGAGCTATACCCTTGACAAGTAAACGTCAACGAAAGGATCCGTTTACCCGGGCGCCGACTGCAAAGCAGAGTATCGAACTACAAGGTAGACAGAACTACGAAAGAACGTTTGAGCTACACCAAGGAGTCACAGACGGGTTCTCATTGTTGTTGCAGAGGACGAGCTCCGTAGACTCTGAGGAANNGCCACACCACGAAGGGGGAGCTTCATCGCTCCTCAGCATGTGCTTACGGAGAGTTCCGGACTATATCCGAGCAGAAGAAAACTGGCGCAAAAGCATCGACGAAGATGACGACACAGACGTCTCTGCTGAGGTCTACGAGGAACTAGAGGATCTCGGCTCGATTCAAGGACATGGATGGCCAGGCTTGCGCGAAGCAGTAATTGCACATGGTGTCAGTCTTGTCCATGAGATTATTAGAGAAAAGCTTGTAGCAACAGAGACCAGGGCAGAACTTGCAAGGATACCTGCCAAATATGGTCTGCACAAAACGTCGGAAGACCTGCTCCTTGCTTACGCCCAATCTTTGCCGCTCAAACGCCCTCTTGGTGTGGACTCTCGTCTATTCAATGGGTGTCTTTCAAGCCTGACGATGATACAACCAGCCGACGCCCAGAATGAGACGTTTATTCGCCTTCTTGATACGCTATTTTCTTCTGGTCGCTTGAAGATTTCATGGTTTGCGACCCGGGATGTGGTCAGCCTGTCGAGTGGCATGATTAGAGCGCTAGCTTCACAATCTGGAGATTTTGGTCATATTCTGCATTTCCTCCAGGGCCGCATCTCTCAGGTCTCAGGAGCAGAATTGGTACAGAAAGACGTGAAAAGACAGGAGCCAGAGGGTAACCTGGATGTTTGGATGAAACTGGAGATGTCACTCAGCAATACCACAGTCAGCATCGTTACTGTGCTCACGGCGATCGTCTTGATAGAGCGCAACACACACGATCCTAATGACAGCTCGGAAAGATGCACCGCTGCTGAATCTCTCCTCGCACGCCTCTCGATCATCGTACTCGGGAGGCTAGGAGCCCCTGAACACGAATTTAATGCGAAGAGTCCAGTTCAACAGCGGACAGTGTGCTTCACTCTTCTTGCAAGCAGCCTCATTCTGAGTGTCAAACGTGACAGGAACAGCACAAACCAAATCTCACTCAAGCAAGAGGACATCTTACAAGGAATGGTTACAGTACATGGAAACAATGGCTCAGACCGCACTCAGTCGATGGTTGAGCGTGCTGCTTCGTTTCTTGTCAATCTGTCTCGATGCTGCGAACAGAGCTTGCACATGGACAGTCAATCCTATCTGGAAAGCCTTGTCCGATCACTTATGGAAGACCCTCAAGATGGCTCCCATACGACCAAGACGTTCTTAAAACAATGGGCAATGGAGAGTTCATTGCTCTCTGCCAAGACCTCTGCCACACAAAGGAGCCGACACTTCTTGAGCGACGTTGAGGCTGCCATGGCACAACAAAAGCCTCTGAGTGACCAGACCACAGCCATTGCCTCGCACTCCATGGATGCTCACGTTGCAGAACAAGGACTACGATGGGAAGAAGGTCTGTGTGAGTGGATTGTCGCATCACCGTTACGCACGAGGAAGGCCCAGAGAATTACTGCTATGGCAACCAGGAGCCACTCAAATTCTTCTTCTTCTGATCAAGACAGTGACCTGGACGACAGCGGCTACCTCAGCGAAGTCAAGGAAACACCGACACCCCAACGCAAGGTCATCAGCATATCGGCCATGCTAGCGTCACCGGATGTGCTAGGTTTTGATTCTGAGACGCCCTACTACCCCAAAATTGATCTCGAGGCACACAGAGCTACAATCAAGTCACAAGGTGCATCTCCAGCCAGGCAATCTCCACAGCCTCTCGCTCCTCAGAGCAGAGCTTCAGATGCAGTCCAAACTGTTGCCAAACCTCTGAAGACTGGTGGTCAGATTACTGTGTCTGAAAAGACATTGGAGATAGTGGAAAGGCCAGCGAAGAGGAGAAAAGGCCAGGCCACGATAGTGATAAAGCCAAAAGTCGCATCCACGGGTTTGAGAGCAGCCCAGCAAGCATCTCGATCTCCAGAAAAAGACTATACCCAAGAGGAACGATCCGATTCGTCCGAGAGTGAGATTGATGAGCTGGCCATGAGTTGCTCCAAGCCAAGGCAGAAGGTACCAGTTGCCAGGAAAGCAGTGCCACCAAAATCCCTCAGTAAGATCTCACTTCCAACCAAACGAGCCAGCGATCAGTTTGTAGATATCAGCGATGATGAGTTGGGCTTTTGATGAAAGGACTATTATGATTAGCCACTTTTTCTTTCTATATGATACCCCTTCCTTATGTAACATTGAATGAGAGTACAGATTCAAGCTGCTCAGCATTTGTTTTTCGCGAAGTCGAAAATGTAAAAGTGCTGTGAGGGTTTAAGAGTGCCGGCGGTGATATGCTAGAGCGGCTCGTTATCGCCGGAAGGATCAAAAGGATGCAGAACGCCTTCCTTATCGGGCCATGCCATTGGACAAGTGAGAGCGGGGGATGGTGCAATCAAAATGGCTGTCACGAGGTGGCTGTCTGACATGTTTAATAATACTATCACGGCGCGCGACTCATTCTTCGAGATGCCGCTTCAAAAAGCTGCACGTGCGACAAAATGGTGTCGCCAGTTCACGACGACGACACGGACTATTCTGACCTCGACGAAGAAGCACCCTCAGCCGCACCAGCCTCACGACGCCATGCTGGGCCAAAGAACCGAGAACGATTGAGCGAAAGAACACCACTCTTGAGCACCTCACCACCACCTCCAGCCTATGCCGATGTGACAAGACTGTACGGCACCCCTCCGTACATCGCTCGGAATGAATTAAATAGTGCCCAACCAGATCAGTTACGCCATGAGGATGCGACCACACCAGCCCATACGAGAATTGAAGAGCCGCAGAGCATAGGCGACCCAGGACGAGATGCCGAGCAAGGGAAAAAAGTGACTAAGAAGCGCAGATTCTTGACCAACCGAAAGGCACTTGCATGTCTGGTATTTGTTCTCGCATTTTCTCTTGTTGCACTTACGACAGTAACGACGTTCAAGCATGATAAAAGTGGTGATTCAGTAAGTAGTGGTTTGAACCTCTTCACATTGTCTACCATTGACGCACGGCACAGNAACAGTGATGGCAACAGCCCTTCTCCCGCCGACGGCTTCCCTCACTATTGGAGGTGCAATTACGAATCCATCAGCGATCGCCAGACTTGGTCTTTCCAATCGCCGCGCAGCTTCAGCTTTGTAGAGATTACAGAAGGAGCACACAACCCCTCGAGCGACATCAACGGCCAGATCCGCATCTTGCTCGGAGCAGAGGACCAGAAAAACCCACTCCTGATGGAGATGCGAGTCGCAAAATCAACAGCCGCCCAAGAATTACATTTTAATGTCGATTATACAGGCGAGAGCCTACGCCTGAATGCGCCTTCTTCCTTGCCAAGCTATCAGAGGGCTTGCATGGAGATTGACATGAGTCTCTGGATCAGACCAGGTGCTCAGTTCGAACATCTGGAAATCGCGACTGAGCATCTCGACATCAAGATTGACCCCGGTCTCTTCTCACAATCTCTCGAACCTTCATCGCCTGGTCAGAATGGTCTATACTACATTAGTAACCATACCGATTTCATCGCGGTCTCGGGATCTCTTTCGGCTGCATACTGGGAGAGTGGCCGAGAAACTCGTATAGATGTTGTTTCGGGCGGTGTCAGTGGCCGCTTTGCTCTCAAGGATCTCCTGTCAATCAAAACAGCGTCAGGAAGCATCAACATAGATGTCGAACCGAAACCAGAAAGCCCAACCGCCCCTCGACCTGCTTCCTTTGTGGCAACCAGCGAGTCTGGAAGTATCAAGGCCAGCTTCCCAATGTCTAACGCGGTTGCGGATATTCCACCTCGATTGTATCACACCAAGGTTGAGACTAAAAGTGGGTCCATTCATGGAAGCTATATCCATGGCCTCAACACAGATATTAGCACAGCCAGCGGCTCAATTGGCGTCGATATTCTGCCCTATTCCGCAAACAGCACTGGAAGTTGGCTTCGAACGGAATCTGCTGGAGGAGGGATTCGTGTCAATGTGATGCCGCCTTATGAGGACCCGCAAAACGTTATGGGGCATCTGAGAGGTGTTCACAAGACCAAGTCTGGAAGCCTGCGCATACAATATCCTCAGCAATGGGAGGGAAAGATTGAGGCTGTGACAATGTCAGGAAGTGTCAAACTTCATGGAAAAGATGTCGAGGTGCTAAAAAGATGGTCAGGGCCTGTTGGAGCTCATGTAATTGCTCAAAAGGGGCAAGCTAGCAGTGCCATGGACTTGGGCACGGTGTCGGGCAGCATAGACGCAACTGTTGGTGATGTGTGAGAGTCCTGGTGACGTCCTTTTCTTTGTAGGTTATCACTCGACAATTTGATTGGTCAAATTGTCTTCTGTTCTCTACTGCTTGGAGGAGTATCGGTTCGAGAAGCGAGCGGGTTGTTACTCTTCTCTTCTTCCCTACAACACTGTCATATGACTTCTCTTTGGCAAATTCAACTGTAATTTCACTTCCTCATCGTCTCCAAGTCGAGTCATGCCAACTATCAAGCCGATTGTCACACAGATAATGCCAAAGTACGGAGGTGTTTGTCTGAGCGTCTGTCACATGCAAGGGCTCGGGCCGAAACGAGCCGAGGCATGATGCGCGCCTTCCTGAGGGGTGTCCTTTGGCACTACCATCACACAAACATACAAGATGTAATCTTTCGAGACTGTACATCTCTTTCCGGAGCCAGATACTAGGAAGTAAACTCAAAATGCCCTTCAATACTGCTCTTACTCGTAAACTCGGGATCAAAGTCCCCGTCGTCCAAGGAGGTATGCGGCATTCTGAATTCCTATAAAAGAAGTATGGCTACTTACTGACAATGATCNNAGGTATGATGTGGGTGGGCTATGCAGAGCTCGCCAGTGCCGTCTCGAATGCAGGAGGTTTGGGTATCTTGACTGCCCTCACCCAGCCTACACCTGAAGATTTGAGNAAAGTAGGAGACTCTCTATACAGACAACTGGTCAGATGATTGCACTGGCTAACAACTCGCAGGGAAATTCGAAGATGTCGAAAGATGACCTCGAAGCCGTTTGGTGTAAACTTGACTCTGCTCCCTGCCCTCCAACCTCCGGATTACCCTGCCTACGCCCGTGTCATAATCGAAGAAGGCATCCGGATCGTCGAGACAGCAGGCAACAACCCTGCACCCGTCATCAAACAACTAAAAGCCGCCAACCCTCCCACCATCATCCTACACAAATGTACCACCGTACGTCACGCCTTGTCCGCCATAAAGCTCGGAGTCGACTTCCTCAGCATTGACGGAATGGAATGTGCTGGACACGTTGGAGAGACGGACATTACAAACTTCATTCTACTCTCGAGAGCTCGTCAAGAACTCAACGTTCCTTTCATTGCCTCGGGCGGATTTGCCGATGGCCAGGGTCTCGCTGCTGCGCTTTCGCTCGGAGCCGAAGGTATCAACATGGGCACGAGATTCATGTGCACGATCGAAGCTCCGATCCACCAAAACATCAAAGAGTCGATCGTCAAAGCCCAAGAGACGGATACCGAGCTTGTCCTGAGACGATGGAAGAACACCAGCAGGATGTTCTCGAACAAGGTTGCTAGAGATGCCATCAAGATCGAAAGAGAAAGTCCGACAGGCAAGTTCGAAGAGGTCGCTCCGTATGTCAGTGGCAAACGAGGCAGAGAGGTCTTCTTGAACGGAGACCCAGAGCATGGTGTAAGTGACCCCAACGACTCTTCAAAGGTGTTTGTATTGACGCCGAGATATTTANNGGTTTGGACCGCTGGCCAGGTCATCGGATTGATTCACGATATCCCGACATGTGCAGACCTCATCACACGTATCGAGCGCGAAGCCTTGGACACCATCAACAAGGCAAAGTCGTTATATGTTGACGAGCTCCCCGAAAGTGATATGGAAGGAAAGCCCATCCAAGATCCTTCGGCCAACCCGAAGAGCGAGCACGGCACCGTNGGGACCAAAGAGAACAACCCCGAGGCACAGCTATGGGGAATCGGCAAGAGCAAACTCTAGACTGGAGGCTACTATCAGATTGGCATACCTGGAACGCTCTGGTTGCATGTTAGCTGCGATTTTGATAGGCAGAAATTCCTAGAATAGATATGAGAGCATACATCTGCTAGCCGTATCCTTCTCTGATATCATCGACCGTCCAGGAGACATGAGTTCGCTAAGTGTATGGAGAAATGCTATGTCCACTTGTCACATGATCAACTAGTTACATGAAGATCGCGCTGCTCGACTCCCTTCAACTTTGGATTTCAGCAAGACACGGACACCATGGTTGGACTTGCAGAGGGAGCAGAGTATAAGCAAAGATTGATTAGAAGTTCATGTCAAAGATTAGAAAAAGTAGCGAAGAAAGGAGGAGTGCATTCCAGGACAGTCTCCTTCTTCAAGATCAGCTTTTGTTTTTGGGTATGCCTCCTTTCCCCAGTCCCTTCGCCCAGCTCGCTAGAACGAGATTTGAAGATATAGAGCAGCCATGTAAGAAAAATAAAAAGCAAACATAGATACCCGACGTGCTTTATCGACAATCATAGACTAATAATGTTCAAACTTCCAGCTGGAGTTCCGTGTCGGTATGATGGGAAGTGATGGAGGGTGATTCTTATGGCGCAGAATGCTCCTCTGGTTGCTCGTGGACAGGTTCCCGAGATATGTCTGTAATATTTCGTTGTGCAGTGGCACGTCTCGAATTGTTGTCAAAGACAAACGGACCAGCGTCGTTCATGGGCGTGTTCTGTCCGTCGCCCATGGGTGCCAAGGTAGCCGCGGCCAGAGCAAATGGTGCCGAAGAGGTGGGCGTGGCTGACCGTGCCATGATGGAGTCGGGCAAATTTCTATTTACCGGTGCATTGGTGGAAGCGATGATGGGTACAGGCTGAGAGATTGAGCCCCGCGAAGGTCCAGCTTCACCTTCCGAGCTCGAGTCTGTGCCCGAAGGATTGTGTGATGCTGAGGTTGAGCCCATGGAGACACTGTTCATCATGGCGGTCAAGTCTTCGTCTTCGAGATCACCAGTCTCTATCGCAGGAAGTGATTCTGGTTCGGGTTCTGGTTGGGCGCTCGTTGAAGCTTGGATGGCGTCCTCGACACCTTCGCTTTCATAGTCTTCTTCTTCTGGGGGTTCCACATCGGCCTCCAGATCAGCGTACGCACGACAATTGGGGCACTGGAAGCTCGGCCAGCTAGGATAGATGAGAGTGCGAACACACTTGTAGTGCCAGACGTGTGAGCAGGGAGCAACGAAGAGTGCCTGACATGGAGCGACGGGATTCAAGCAGATCGAACACTCGGAGCTATGTGTTGATTGAGCGTCGCTGTCTTTGGCGTTATTGACCTTTGCCTGTTTTAGAATATTTTTGTGTGTTGCAGTGCTNNGTGATGGTTAGCAATCCTGGGCCATGTATTCTCCGGCAAAGGGATAGACTTACTTGAACTGATTCAGACTCTTCTGCCAGCCTCTGTTGCACTCGATACGAATTTTGACGCAACGGAAGATGACCTCTTCTCCACCCTTGAAGTCGATACCCAGCTGGACGATATCACCGTCGTTGAGAGGGTACGCACGACTCTCCATGCCTGGACTGCTCAGGCGCACATGGTTCAGAAAAGTACCGGAACTACTCTTAACGTCTTTGATGAACCACTGGCCATTGTCGCACCAGAGCTCGCAATGCCTGCGACTGACAACCTTGCTCTTGAAACCGACAGGGGCTGCAGTTTTTGCGCTTGCTTGAGAATCGGCTGCCTGGTCTCTCTCAGAGTATCTGCCAACCTTGACCCGCTGACCAGCAGCGGCGATTGTGCGAGTAACGATGGGAAAGGTGAGGGATGGTCTCGAAGCGCGGGGCTCATGGTGGGGAATGAAACGAATAGTCGGGGCTTCCTTCTTCTCGGTGGTTGTGGCTTGTGTGGACGGCGCAGTAACAGACTCGGTAGCGGGGCTATCGGTGGACGAAGTGATAGCCGGAGCGGGGTTGTTGTCGGCAGCAGGGGCATCCTGACTGACGGTGGCAGCTCGTGTACGGGTCATGTTGGGCGTGGGCGACTCGGAGTTGGTGGATTGAGGTTGGGTTGCGAGCCTGGACAAGGCACTTTGGCCGGCGACAGTAGGGACCCAGCCGTTTGCGGTGGTATCGCTACGAAGTGGGGGACTCGGCGGCGTCTCGCGTGCGCTACGGGCGGGGAACTGGTGCTTCGGCTGAGAGTAGAAGGACGAGCAGGAGACGGGGTGGTCGAGAGATTGTTGGATTGGTTTGTTGGAGTGTTGTTGGAATTCGAGTGCAGATGGTTGTGGGTATAGCTTCTTAGATATGAAAGACCGCGGAGCCGGGAAGGACGAGTGGGAGAAGCGGGCGTAGCGGGCGAGTTGGTGGCTGAACTAACGGTCGACAGCGACGCGGCGGCCGGTGAATAATTGCCAAACATTGTGTGATATTGGCAAGACAAAGAGACGTGAAACGAAGTCGAGCGGGCGCTGGCACTGTCAGCGCAAAAAGAGGCGTCTCTATTATGTCACTGCCGTCGACGATCACGCTTGCAGAGTGTAGGAAGCCCGAGTCACGGCAATCGAGTCCTGGAGGGAAAGGTACAAGACAAAGACGGCGACAAAGAAGTAGGGAAGGAGGGCGAGGAGAGACAGGAGAGAGTCGCGTGTGTGCCGCACCCGCAGGCCCAAGGCGATAGAGTGACATGCTCACATAGTTGGTGCAGTCAATGCAGCAACGCTCTCGACGGTGCGTTATGGGCTTCTAGCCTTGTCACTATTCGATTAATCCTGCAACCCGTCTTCTAGCTCCAACACTGACTCGACATCCTTCTCGGCAGTCGTGAAACCACAACTCCGACAACACAAGAATCAGATGGCATCCCAGCAGCCAACAGACAGAGAATTGCACGCGTGATGCATCACATGTTGCATGGATCCAGACCTGTAGAGATTCGGAAGAGGCGTCAGCCGCCAGATAGACGCCGAAGACGGAAGTCTGGGGGCCGAGGGGTTTGCACATTCGCCAAACACTTTCAGCAGCAATGACAGAATAGCCCATGCATGCTTCTAGAAAGCCTCTTCTACCAAAAAGTCATAATATCCAATCATGCTGCGACTAAGTAGAGCCATACCGCGCTCCACTAGCCGCGTCTTGTCTCGCCATGTGTCGCGTCGCACTTTTGCCTCGGTAGACGGAGTCACCAAGGTAGGCACATCTCATAGGCTTCGAGAGAGCGCATCGCATTCCAACCGTCNGCTTTTAGTAACGCCCATCTTCTTCAGGACCCAGCCGACCTCGACCAAGTCACAACCCTCTCCAATGGCGTCCGAGTTGCCAGCGAAGCCGTACCTGGTGCTTTCTCTGGCATTGGTGTCTACGTCGATGCCGGTTCGCGATACGAAAACGATGCCCTTCGCGGTGTCTCGCACATTATCGACCGACTGGCCTTCAAGTCTTCATCACGACGAAGCGCTGATAGCATGCTCGAGGAGATCGAATCCCTAGGTGGCAACATCCAATGCGCTTCGTCTCGCGAATCCCTCATGTACCAGGCCGCCACTTTCAACAGTGCAGTACCCACGGCCACCGCCCTCCTCGCCGAGACCATTCGCGACCCTTTGATTACCGATGAAGAGGTCTCGCGCCAGCTGGAGACAGCGGAGTACGAGATTGGAGAGATCTGGAGCAAGCCCGACCTCATCCTGCCCGAGTTGGTTCACATGGCTGCATACAAGGACAACACTCTTGGAAACCCTCTGCTATGTCCCGCCGATCGTCTAGGAAGCATCAACAAGCGTACTGTCGACGCCTACCGCCGCGCCTTCTTCCGTCCCGAGAGACTGGTTGTCGCATTTGCCGGAGTCGAGCACGATCAAGCCGTCGAGCTGGCCGAACAACACTTTGGCGACATGAAGGCCGAGAAGCTCGCAACGACAGAACCTACTTCCCAAAAGTCGCCGCAACCACAGCAGAAGTCGACCCTCAGTTCTAAAATCCCCTTCTTCAAGAACCTTTCCACCTCTGCCTCCCAGTCGGCCACTGTTTCACCTCTCGACCCTTCCCAGATCATTCCCCACCCTCTCGATGTTCCCGTCGACACTTCCGCACCTGCTCACTACACCGGTGGCTTCCTCACATTACCAAACCTTCCCATCCCTCCAAACCCTGCGCTCCCTCGTCTATCGTATATCCACCTTGCCTTTGAGTCTCTCCCCATCAACTCAGACTCCATCTACGCTCTTGCTACCTTGCAAACTCTTCTTGGAGGTGGTGGCTCCTTCTCTGCTGGTGGTCCTGGTAAGGGCATGTACAGTCGTCTGTACACCAACGTCTTGAACCAGCACGGATGGGTCGAAAACTGCGTCGCCTTCAACCACGCCTACACCGACAGCGGCATCTTCGGTATCAGTGCGGCATGCGCTACCCCTTACGTCAACCACATGCTTCAAGTCATGTGCTTACAACTCGCCAACCTGGGCAAGGAGACCGGCATTGGTCGTCTTACCGAGGGTGAAGTCAAGCGTGCAAAGAACCAGCTCAAGAGCAGTCTGCTTATGAATCTCGAGAGCCGTATGGTCGAGCTCGAGGACCTGGGTCGTCAAGTCCAGGTCCACGGCCGCAAGGTACCCGTCAAGGACATGATCGCTCGCATCGACAAGGTCTCGATCCCTGAGCTCCGTCACGTCGCTCGTCAAGTCTTTGGCGGTATGGTAAAGAACCCTGGCGGTGGCAGTGGTGCCCCTACCGTCGTCATTCAGCAGGGAGAAGAGGANGGGGTCACCATCCAAGATCTGAAGTGGAATTCTATTCAGGAGACGATTCAGAAATATGGTTTGGGTCGCCAGTAGAAAAGTTTCGTCTTTTTCACGATATTCCTTCTTTCGCTTTCATGTACTATATCCCTCCACTTCAATACCTTACCACGTACAACATGTAGAAGTACACACAAGCACAAGCCGCATTCTAGATTCAATGTTTTACAGCAATGATCACGTCAAGCAGAGGGACGAATGAATACTGATAGTGACCGATACCGGGAAGTTGACATTGACACGACCGACCTTGCTCACGCAATGTCTCGAAATTGTCCATTGTTCTCGCTGTTGTCTGCCATCTATGCAGTAGCTAGGCCATGCCAACATCTTTGCATGCTAACACCATTGAGAGACGAGAGAGATGCGACTCACGTGATTTTTCAGGTGCTTTGCGATGTCGTCCTTTCACTGGTCCCTGAGTGCAAGAGCTCCCGCGATGGATCGCTCGATTCGGCTAGTAAATATGATTGATACACGTGACGTTCTTCAATTGCCCGACGTTCTTGCCTTCCTGTCGTTGGCAATGTGAACAATCGGAGAGCAAAACCAGATTCTGTTGCTTCGATGAGGATGAGCGCTGTAGCGGTTGGAGTAGAGCAGTGTGTGGCTAGTGAACAGAGACCTTGTGAGTAGGTCGCTCGGCCCTGGCGGGTCTCAAGACTGCAGACACGATATACACCGTTACTCTTCCTCAAGGCTGAGAGTCGGCTGGCAGAAACTCTTCGATATGGGTACCCTNTTCCCTTTTCTTGGGACCAGCTCGTAGCAAAGGCTCTGATTGCGCCTTGCGTTTGGTAGCACCGACAAAGACTGAGACCCAGTCGCGGACTCGCTCGAGTTTGTTCTCCACGGCCAGAGGAAAAGTAGACTGCTGTGCGCTGTCTGCGCGGAAGTCGTGTGCTTTGTGCAGGACTGTGATTGCGGTAGTGTTCTTGGTCGCTCTGCGATTAAGAGATTGGCCAAAGACTGCATTGCGGAAGGAGCTTAGTGCCACTCGTTCGATAAGTACAATGTCTTGTGAACGTAGTGATGAGAGGACGTTGCGTGACTTGTCCTCGACCTTGTGGCTCTGCTGAGAGTCTTGGGCTAGATGCCATGAACTAATGGTGAAGCCTGCTTTGGTCTCGTCTCCGACTGTGAGTTCGACGATGTCCATGTCATGACCACCTTTGCGCGTTGTCACTGTCCTGGCAGGGGCTATGCTGATGATCCCGACTAGTAAGTTCACAGTCATGGTTTGAGGCTGTATACGTTGAAGATAATCGGCAGTTGGGATGGCCTTGATGCTCATGATGGGTCCGACAGGCCTGAATGCTGCGCCTGATCGGGGTCCAGAGTCTTCTCTGAGGGAAGGTTGGGTGGACATGATAGTGGTGTCAAGCCCGTCCATGAATGTCGAATAGACCGAGTCGTCTGTCATGAAAGTCGCTTCTTCAGCATCAGCCCCTGGACTTTGGTGGTGAGGAGCAATCTGAGAGGACTGTAGATCTGCCTCCAGAGCGAAAGAGTGGTCAAGAAAGTCATCATCATGGTCCTCTATCAGGTTGTGGATCTGACGAGGCAGTGTCCTTATGTTGGCCTGTGGTAATCTTCGAGGCAAGACGGGACTTTGGTGGAAGGTCTTGTTTGGGGCCAGGAAGATTGATCTCCATCTGGCTACTGGTCGAGTAGGCGCAGGTGTAGGTGGAGGACCCGAATGGGCATCCAGATGTCTTTGCAGTGCTGAGGAAAATGTATTGAGCAAGCCCTCATCACTCCAGTTCAGTGCAGAGGTGACAGGAGCACCAGTGAGAAACTTGACCTTTGAAGGAGCCATCTAAGCGCATAAGGTACTCTGATTGATTGGGGCTGTATTCGAAAATTGATTGGGCGTGTTGCAAGGAATCTCAGTCCGAGCCCGAGTTCGGTATCCGCGCCGATGTCCGAGTTGAGGTGCGATAAAGAGGCAGCAGGTAGGCAGTCATCTCGTGCTGTCGCTTCTCGACCAGTTTTCGAGGCCAGACTTCACATTGTTTGATGCCACTCACAAGTGCAAGCAGAACAACAAGTTCAAAGGTGCGTGAGTTTATCATGTTGATCGGGAACGATGACATGACGGGCGGGAGTCGCGTCGGCAATCGGAAGCGAGATCTGATAAAGGTCCATAGTCCCCCTCCGAATCAACATGACGAGAAACAAAATGGCTTCACTCCTCCGAAACCTGTCGTATCGCTTCACGCCTACACCGTCGTCGGACTTCCGAAAGGCAAAGAACGTCGACTCTCTCTTCACAAAGACGGACCCCGCTGTCGACGGCGACGACTGTCTACACGATTGCGAATCATGTTCGATCAAATACCCCCGCAAGTTCGAGATTGATGAAGACGACAAGCTCTACGGAAACATCAATGGCTGGAACACTCACCTGATTGTCGCTACTGGAAAGACGGACTGGGTACGCGACGTCGCCGACGAGGAGGGCAGCGTCATGGAGGCCGTAGCAAAGACAGAAGAGCCCACAAATGGCGTAAGTCGATGCCTACCACTCATGACATCAAGACACCGCTAATGCCTCTATAGNAAGATGATGCTTTCGGCCTCCAACATGCCTGTACCGCACACTTCGCACTCAGACCCCGATGGCCAGGTTCGCACGACTGTTCTACTTCTCCCTGCCTTCAAGTTCATCGATCATGTCACTCCCGCCGCTGTGCCAGACCTCATCCAACATTGCGTCAACACTGCTCCAACAAATACGACACCCTTCGCCGATCCTGCCTCTGATAACTCTCTGACAGTGACGCCCTTGCCAGCAGGTCTGGAATTGAGAGACTGCCCTCACAACTACTTGATCTTGCTGTGTTCCCACGCAACAAGAGATGCTAGATGTGGCCAATCCGCTCCACTGCTCAAGAAAGAGTTCGAAAGACACTTGCGGCCTTTGGGACTCGCCCGCGACTTTGACGACGAACGTCCAGGAGGCGCTGGAATCTACTTCATCAACCACGTCGGTGGCCACAAATACTCTGCGAACGTTCTGATCTACAGAAGACGCCTGTCGCCCGATGGAAAGCCCTTGAATGAGGCCGCCCAGTGCATATGGTTGGCCAGGATCAAGCCTCAGGACTGCGAGAACCTCGTTCGCTACACTATTCTGCAAGGCAAGGTGGTCAAGCCTGGACAGCAGCTTCGAGGAGGCTTTGACCGCTCGACTCAACTGACTAGCTGGTAGGGAGGAACATGCAATAGAGGAGGAGCTTAGATATATAGAAAGCCTAACATACTACCAGACTTTGCACTCGATACGTGCATACTCCTGAGACTCTCCTTTCCTCCCGACATGTACACTCATAACGCCACCATGAAGCCCTGTCCGAGAAACACCATTAAAATGCCTTACAAGAATGGAAAGAAAGAAGACAAGATCAAAAAAGCAATCGTAAAACCCTCCCAAAGTCGCTATTTTTCTCAAAGCAACCATCCATCATTATCGTTACTGGCGTTAAAGGCAGGCGTCGAGTTGGATCGATCCAATCCCAGTGTTAGCTTGGGCATCTGTATGATGGGAAGACCAAGTTGTGGAGGCGGCTCCGTCTTCTTCGGACTCTTCTTTGGACTCGACGCAGCCATCTCTTCCTTGCTTGGACCATATCGCACGTAGTCGATGTCCCATCCATCGGCTTGGGCGGCGGCTATCCAGTTTTGCAAACCAGAATGAACACCACAGTAGAACTTCTCCTTGCAAGTACGCATGGTGCCACCCATCATCTTTTCCCAACCACTGGTCTTGAGCTCGGAACGCAGCTGGTTGCGATCTTCTCTGGTCAAAAGTGATGCAATGAGGCCATTGACAAGATCAAGATGAGCTGTCATGTATGTAGTTGCATCCCACTCGACGCCACCGACATAGGGAGCAGCCGGAACGGGTGGTCGGTCTCCTGGGAAGAAACGCTGAGCATAGCTTTGACCAGGTGTTGTGGTTCCATCTGGTCGTGTCGGCGCCGAGCCATTTCCATCCAGAGTCTCTTTCTTCGGAAGTGGTATGACATTGAGGTGGTGTAGGAAAATCCAGAATACTTCCTTCGTCACGTTGCTGACTTCTGTGCACCACACCTTGTACGGTCGAGATTGTCGCATGCTGAGCACAAAGGATACTGGTTGTGCTTCCTCGGGTTTCTTTGGATCTGCAAGATAGGCCAGAATCACACGAGCCCTTTGAGCAAGGTCGTATGGTCCATTGTTACGCGCTGCACCCAAATATGCAACTAGGGATTGACATTAGTCTTGGACATCAGAGAAGGCTGGTTTTGACTTACAAAGAATGTTGACGATTATGCCTCTGGTGGTGAACTCACTCGGCCCCTTCTTCTCTTCGTCAAAAAGCATAGCCAAGAGTTTAGGGAATAGAGCATCAGCCAAAGTAGAAAGGACCTTGAGAGCAACTTCGGTAGTGCAAAGCCCCTTCAAGCAGAGCAGTGCTTCATGGAGTAGTTGATCTTCATGCTCCTCGCGCCATTCAATCTGCATGATGCGGTGGAGCAGATCCACAACTTGAGCCATGCCACCAAGTGATATGAAGTTGTCAACCCAAGCAACAGTCTCATTTCGAAGCAAGAGACGCAACTTGTGTAGACGGCCGACTTCCATCTGGACGGGATCGCGAACATTTTCCAAGTAAGCCACAAACTCATCGGGACAGGCAGCTTGTGAGCCTCTGCCAGGTGATGTAGGGACAGAATGTCTGGGCAGAGTTCCTGATGATCTTGGGATATGAATCGAGTTGGGTCGGCTGTCTGGCTTTTGTTTCTTCGCAGTGCCATCACTTCTGGTCAGTGTGAAAGTCTTACTTCTTGATCTTGACCGTTTTGTGAGATCCTCCTTCACCTCTTCTTCGCCGGATTCGACAGCCGGTTGCTGAGCAGGCTCGTCATGAAAGAATGGAAGCCGAGATTCTGGTTTAGTAGGGCTGAGAGCACCCTTGTCTTGTCTAACGAAGTCGGCCTTGACACGAAGTGTCAAAGTACGCATCTNTTGTCGCATATTTTCAGGGATGTTGCGTGAGTCNNCTGTGAAGATACGTGTTAGCAAAATGGAACACACGTATGGAATGAGAGATTGATTCACCAATACGGCCTCGAAAGCGGCATCCACAGTCTTAGGATCCAGCTTCGGTTCCTCCCTTGTAGTCACACTTTCTCTGGCCTTTTCGTCAAAAGCGGCAACAGCAGCCATGACCCTTGGACCGCGCTTGGGTATGTTTGCCAAAGGCTTCGGCGCAGGTCGTTCATTGCTGCTGGAGCTCACTTTGCGATCGAACGAGTGTTTGCCCTCTCCGAAGCTTCCGCGACTGCCACGCGAGTAGGTACTTCCACGTGAGTCCATCTGGGCACGGTCTCGGTCACGACTGATAGGGCGATTGAGGATATCGAGAAAGGATGTCGAGCCAGGCATTACCAAACTCTTGGGACGTCCAGACGAGGAGGGTCTCGTAAGAGCGGGC